>JARQOD010000004.1:393775368-393816005 GCA_033576555.1 Oophaga sylvatica
CCCCAAAAAAATAAAAGAAAAGTGCAAATGTTTTAAAATTTAAAATTTGGGAAGGGGAAAAAAAGGTAGCGGGGGGGTTTTTCACTTGTGGTTCTATTAGCGTTACTGAAATTTGCTTTTGCATTTTTCGGGGTACCCCCGGGTAGTAGGCGGCCTGCTACATGTCTATGTGGCTTTGGACGATATACTTTGAAATATATGCCTTATCCAAGCCCTTTGAAACATCCTCATACCCCAAGGAGAAACATGCCTAAATTTACTGTTGTATGACTCTGAAAGCCTTTAAAAGCGCTAGGACTATTGGGTAGGAAACACTTCATCTGTTATGACAGTTATGTCAGAACAATTTTACATTTGCCATTTGCGTGATTCTTCAATCACTATAATGGACGCTTCTCTACCAATTAGATTTCCTTGTTGCTGAACATGTCATCTTTCTTCACTGTTGTGGGCTGATTTTTCTCATTGCACATCTATTTAAGCCAACTTATTTAATTAGATAAATGGAGAGTTGCATATGTCATTAAGTCTATCTTACCTGCAAGAAGATGTATTGAATGTTAAAAGAAAATCCATGCTATCCAATTACATTATTCACAAACAGCATTGCACACACAGTCCACAAACTAACTCAGCAACCCAGGTATCATCTATTAGAACAGGACTGGTGCCTCTGAACGAATCCACTTTCTACTCCCTGCAGGGACACCGGCGTGGTCACTTACCCGTTCGCACTCCATCGGTGTCTGCGTCCTCCCAGAACCTGTGCAAAGCACACGTCTCCAGGGAGTGTGCTTACGGTGCATGCTTCTTGAAACATCCCCAGGCAAAGGCTGGGAGATATCTAATATTTAAGACACCCTCACCTATTGGGAAGTGCCTTAGCAACTTTAGTATTCAGTCTGTTTTCTGCTACCAAGTTGTAAGGTCCCTGTTAGTGTTGAGCGATACGATACCGCAAGTATCGGGTATCGGCCGATATTAGCTCTATCGGCCTTTCGATACTTAGTTTCGATATTTTCCATATATCGTATACCGGAATCGGAAGTTCCCATAATTCTTTGAGAGGCAATGTGATTTTAGTCAGCCAATGAGGAATCCTAAGAAGTGTGGGCACATCCTGTACTGCTGCGGTCATGTTAACTAATGGCATGGCTGTGATTGGATGCTGAAAATAATGTCAGAATGCACTATAAAAGGCGCCGCCGCCATTTTAGCGTCACTGTGCTGTGAATTCAGTAAGGGACAGAACGCTGCTGTGCTGACTCTGAGGGACAGTTAGAGATTGCGATTTAGTGTACTGTGCTGTAGGCAGGCTAGCACCAACCGCTGTGTAAAGCTTCCTTTTGCCTGCAGTGTTTTTTTAACAGCTCTGCAAGGTGTGTGTGAGTGCAGGTGACGCTGCAGTTTGCTCTGCATGCAACGCTGTCTGTAGGCATCTGCACGTGTCACTCACAGACTCTTTTTTTTTTCTTCAGTGTAATTCTTGCAGCTCCATGCAATTTAACTATTAGTGTGACGCGCTTCCATCCGTATCCAATACATTGGTTGCAAACACTATAGAAGTAGACAAAGGAGTAGCCTTTCACAGATTGTGAACAGTTGTGTTTCAGTGTTCACTTCAGTCTGTGTTTTTTATTTTTTGAGTGCACATCACGCTCCAGTTACTTGTTCAAGCACTGCTGCTTGTACTCTGCTAAGCGTGTTTCAGTGCCTCATCCTTTTCATTTATCTCCAATTGGTTCTGCTCCATTCCATTTAAAATATAATCTATTAGTGTGACGCGCTTCCATCCGTATCCAATACATTGGTTGCAAACACTATAGAAGTAGACAAAGGAGTAGCCTTTCACAGATTGTGAACAGTTGTGTTTCAGTGTTCACTTCAGTCTGTGTTTTTTATTTTTTGAGTGCACATCACGCTCCAGTTACTTGTTCAAGCACTGCTGCTTGTACTCTGCTGAGCGTGTCTCAGTGCCTCATCCTTTTCATTTATCTCCAATTGGTTCTGCTCCATTCCATTTAAAATATAATCTATTAGTGTGACGCGCTTCCATCCGTATCCAATACATTGGTTGCAAACACTATAGAAGTAGACAAAGGAGTAGCCTTTCACAGATTGTGAACAGTTGTGTTTCAGTGTTCACTTCAGTCTCTGCGTAATAACCACACTTAGGCCTTATAACTTTTCTGACTTTCTTTATCAATCTACCAAGATGAAGAAGTCAGTGAGTAAGGCACGTGGTCGTGGCCGTGGAGTTTCAGCAGGGAGAGGACGTGGGGATTCTGTGGCTGCTGCCGCCCTCAGTGACACAGCATCCACCAGTTTTACCCATGAGCGTTCCTTTATGCGCACTTTGGTAGGAGCTCGGCGTGCCCCCCTGCTGCGGGAAGAACAAATTGAAGCCGTTGTTGGTTGGATGGCAGCCAATGCATCGACTTCAATTCCTTCCACCTCCTCTCAGGAACACAACACTGTTGAGCAACCATCTGTCTGTTCACCGCCTGTCAAATTGCCCAGGCAGTGTCACGCGGTCTTATGATATGTGTACGATGTCAGTAAACTATTCTTAAAAGAACAACACTCTATACAACATATAGATTAGCAACATCAGCATGTAAATATAGAATAGATTTACCTGACACGATATCCGTTGAACTCAGGGTTAATCTTGAGGACTTGATACACTGTCACAGGAAAGAGGAGGACCGGGGGTCTAACCTGACCCTAAACTGGGGTCCTAACTAATCCCTCACCTTGGAGGTACTGATAATGGTTCAGAGGTCCAAGTCTCCAGCCTAACCCTGTCTCCTATCAGTCCCTGAACCCTGTAATCAGTCCTAAGAAGGAATCTGATTACCACCAAAGGGATATGGGCTGATCTCTGCTAAATACAAAGATTAGACATATAAGACAGACTGAAGAAAACACAGACTTGCATACACACTCAAACACAGAAGGAACATAAATGATCTGGGATATTAAACTCTAAGCAAGGTGAGCTTAAAACAACTAAGGAGCTCTTTAACTTAAGTCTATACAGATACAATCCTATCTGTGGTCTGCATGAAGAATTTCACTGGCAACTCCCAACACAGACAACCAGAGATTTAAAGGAAACCAATCAACAAATAATTAATTGCAGCCGGGAGAAAACTGCACCCAGTCCCAGAACTGAGCACAGACAGAATTAACTCCCTAACTGCCAAACACAAAGAAACAGCAACTCAGCTGTGAGAAGTCAGAATGTGCAACCGCGACGATCTTCGTGGCGATGCACACATGACAGTACCCCCCTTCTACGAGGGGCCTCCGGACCCTCAGGGCCAGGTTTGCCGGGTGAGTTCTGTGGAAGGTCCGCACCAAACGATCTGCGTTAATGTCAGACGCAGGAACCCACGTCCTCTCCTCTGGACCATACCCTTCCAATGCACCAAGTACTGAAGGGACCGGCGATTCAGACGTGAGTCAATGATCTTTGACACTTGAAACTCCAAGTTACCATTGACCACCACTGGAGGAGGAGGTAGAGGTGATGGTATGACTGGTGCCACGTACCTCTTAAGTAATGACTTGTGGAACACATTATGAATTTTAAACGTAGGAGGGAGGTCCAGACGAAATGCCACAGGATTAATTATGGAACTGATCCTGTACGGCCCGATGAATCTGGGGCCCAGCTTCCAGGAGGGAACTTTAAGTTTTATATTCCTGGTAGACAACCATACCAGATCGTTCACATTAAGATCTGGACCAGAAACTCTCCTCCTATCAGCCATACGTTTATAACGGTTCCCCATAGCACTCAGATTATTCAATACACCTCTCCACACTGAAGCAAGTGACGACGAGAAACGCTCCTCCTCAGGAACCCCAGAAGGGCCCCCCCATTGAATGTACAAAACTGGGGATGAAAACCATATGCCCCAAAAAACGGGGACTTACCAGTGGACTCGCTCCGCCTGTTGTTAAGAGCGAACTCTGCCAGAGGCAAGAAAGAAGACCAGTCCTCCTGGTTCTCTGAGACAAAACACCGAAGATAAGTCTCTAGGCTTTGATTCAGACGCTCTGTCTGACCATTGGTTTGCGGATGAAAAGCCGAGGAAAATGACAATTGCATCCCCGACGTAAACAAAATGCCCTCCAAAACTTGGACACAAACTGAGACCCCTATCTGACACCACATCAGAAGGCAACCCATGAAGTCTCACAATCTCCCCAATGAACACTTGCGCCAGAGTTTTAGCATTAGGGAGGGCAGGAAGAGCAATGAAATGTGCCATCTTACTGAACCTGTCAACAACCACCAGTATGACAGTCTTCCCTGACGACTGAGGAAGGTCCGTGATGAAGTCCATAGACAAATGAGTCCATGGACGCTCCGGAAGTTTAAAGGGTAAGAGGGTCCCAGACGGACGGGTATGAGGGGTCTTAGAGCGAGCACAAACCCCACAGGACGCGACAAAAGTTAAAACATCTTTATTAACGTTAGGCCACCAAAACCGGCGAGAAAGGAGATCTAAAGTAGCCTTACTCCCTGGATGTCCTGCTAAAGCAGAATTATGATGTGCCTCAATAACCTTTTGTCTCAACTGATTTGGGACAAACAGTCTCCCTGGAGGTCCTGCAGGGGCGTCCCCCTGAGCCTCTAACACCTCCTCCTCAAGCTCAGAACATACAGCCGACACTACCACCCCCTCCTGAAGGATGGGAATCGGGTCATCCATTTTCCCAGCCCCTGGGAAACTGCGAGACAAGGCATCCGCCTTAACATTCTTAGATCCAGGGCGATAAGTGACAACAAAATTAAACCTGGTAAAAAACAACGACCATCGAGCTTGTCTGGAATTCAGACGCTTAGCAGATTCCAAATACAGTAGGTTCTTGTGATCAGTAATGACGGTGACCGGGTGGACTGCCCCCTCCAAAAAGTGACGCCATTCTTCAAAAGCCAACTTAATGGCCAAAAGTTCCCTATTGCCGATATCATAATTCCTTTCGGCGGACGACAATTTTTTAGAAAGAAAGCGCACGGATGCCATTTACCAGGGGACGGACCCTGGGACAATATTGCACCCACCCCTACGTCAGACGCGTCCACCTCCACAACGAACGGCTGTGATGCATCTGGTTGGATGAGAACGGGTGCCGAAGCAAAACATTTTTTCAAAGAGGAAAAAGCTTGGCAAGCTTTGTCCGACCATTTAGAAAAATCCGTCCCTTTTCTTGTCATGTCAGTGAGAGGTTTGACAACAGATGAGAAATTACAAATAAATTTCCGGTAGTAGTTAGCAAACCCCAGAAAACGCTGCAGAGCCTTAAGATCCTCTGGCTGATCCATTCAAGCACTGCTCTCACCTTTTCAGGGTCCATACGGAAACCGGAGGCTGACACCAAGAAACCCAAAAACTGAAGTTCCTGTACGGCGAATACACACTTTTCCAGTTTGGCGTATAGTTTATTGTCTCGCAAGATCTGCAACACCTGTCTCACATGCTCCTGGTGAGACACAAGATCTGGCGAGTAAATTAAAATGTCATCCAAATATACGACCACAAACAGCCCCACCAGATGACGAAAAATGTCATTAACAAAATGTTGGAATACTGCTGGTGCAGTAGTCAGACCAAAAGGCATGACAAGGTTCTCATAATGTCCCTCCGGCGTGTTAAACGCCGTTTTCCACTCATCCCCCTCTTTTATCCTAATCAGATTATACGCCCCCCTGAGATCCAATTTAGAGAACCATTTGGCGCCAACAATTTGATTGAAGAGATCAGGAATCAGAGGGAGTGGATACGGATCTCGAACAGTAATCCGATTAAGTTCGCGGAAATCCAAGCAAGGGCGTAGGCCTCCATCTTTTTTCTTCACAAAGAAGAACCCCGCGGCCACTGGGGAAGATGAAGGTCTAATATGCCCTTTGACCAGACTTTCCGAAATATAATCTTTCATAGCCTGCCTCTCAGGACCAGAAAGGTTATATAACCTAGCTTTAGGTAACTTAGCATCAGGAAGTAAATTAATAGAGCAGTCATACACGCGATGAGGAGGCAACTCCTGACACCCCTCCTCAGAGAACACATCCCCAAAGTCCTCCAAAAAAGGAGGCAAAGTACTAGGCACGACCGCACTGATGACTGTGTTCATGCAGTTACTTTTGCAAAACTCCCCCCATTGGCTTATATCTCTGGACTGCCAATTAATCACAGGGTTATGTTTAACCAACCAAGGAAGTCCCAACACAATAGGAGTAGGTAGACCCTCCAACACATAACAAGATAATAGTTCCCTATGTATTGCCCCTACCCGAAGGTCAATGTTATGAACCTCATGAACAAAGCTACCTTGGCCGAGAGGCCTGGCGTCAATGGAGAATATAGGGATCGGTTTGACCAATACACTCAGATGCATACCTTGAGCCTGAGCAAACTGAGCGTCAACCAGATTAGCCCCGGACCCACTATCAAGAAGAACAGAAAATCTCTCCACTCTCGTACCAACCACCACCTCCACTGGTACAAGGAACTGAGAAGAACTAGCGGACGAAATACATACTCCCAGGTTGTCGTCCACCACACAACCTGGGATTAACAGTTTTCCGGCGACTTTTTGCTCAACAAGGCACGGGATGGACATCCCCCAACAAAATGTCCCTTTCCCGCAGAAGAAACACGTTCTAGTCCTGCGGCGTACCGCCAATCCCCTCCTACGAAATGATGTCCCTCCCAACTGCATAGGCTCCTCCGAACAGACAAGGGGAACCTCAACATAAGGGACTTTAGTAGTAGGTGGAGTAACAACAGGGGGTGGAGTTACCTCGCACCTCTCCCGGAGCCGTCTATCAGTACGGATAGCTAGGGCCATAGCAGCCTCCAGTGATGGAGGAGAATCATACTGAGCCAAAACGTCCTTTAATTTGTCAGAAAGCCCATGACAAAACTGGCTCCTAAGAGCTGGGTCATTCCACTGAGTATCTGTGGCCCATCTACGGAACTCAGAAGCAAATTCCTCCGCCGGACGATTCCCTGCTGTATCTTACGTAATTTTGTCTCAGCAAGAGAGACCCGATCTGGGTCATCATATACCAAACCCAGGGCAGTAAAAAATCGATCTACTGACTGTAGAGCCGGGGATCCCGGAGGAAGGGAGAAGGCCCAGGATTGAGGGTCCCCTTGTAGGAGCGAGATAACAATTCCCACTCTCTGCTCTTCACTCCCTGATGATCGAGGCCGAAGCCGAAAATACAATTTACATGCTTCCCTGAAGGTAAAAAATTTGTCTCGCCCACCAGTGAACCTGTCCGGGAGAGCTACTTTAGGTTCAAATCTGGTTTGCTCCGAGGGAGACAAAACTTTGGACTTAATGTCCGTCAGCTCCATGGATAATCCTGCAACTGCAGAGCCAGCTGGGCTACTGGATCCATGGCAACTGGGAATAATTTTATTGGCCAGTGAAAATGTCACGCGGTCTTATGATATGTGTACGATGTCAGTAAACTATTCTTAAAAGAACAACACTCTATACAACATATAGATTAGCAACATCAGCATGTAAATATAGAATAGATTTACCTGACACGATATCCGTTGAACTCAGGGTTAATCTTGAGGACTTGATACACTGTCACAGGAAAGAGGAGGACCGGGGGTCTAACCTGACCCTAAACTGGGGTCCTAACTAATCCCTCACCTTGGAGGTACTGATAATGGTTCAGAGGTCAAGTCTCCAGCCTAACCCTGTCTCCTATCAGTCCCTGAACCCTGTAATCAGTCCTAAGAAGGAATCTGATTACCACCAAAGGGATATGGGCTGATCTCTGCTAAATACAAAGATTAGACATATAAGACAGACTGGAGAAAACACAGACTTGCATACACACTCAAACACAGAAGGAACATAAATGATCTGGGATATTAAACTCTAAGCAAGGTGAGCTTAAAACAACTAAGGAGCTCTTTAACTTAAGTCTATACAGATACAATCCTATCTGTGGTCTGCATGAAGAATTTCACTGGCAACTCCCAACACAGACAACCAGAGATTTAAAGGAAACCAATCAACAAATAATTAATTGCAGCCGGGAGAAAACTGCACCCAGTCCCAGAACTGAGCACAGACAGAATTAACTCCCTAACTGCCAAACACAAAGAAACAGCAACTCAGCTGTGAGAAGTCAGAATGTGCAACCGCGACGATCTTCGTGGCGATGCACACATGACAGGCAGTCAGAGAGTTCTGTACAGGAGCCAGCTGAGTCTCTGCTTCTGTTCTCAGAATCTGTTGGCTCGCAAACACGGGCACAGGCAAGCAGCATTCTGCAATTTGAAGAAGAGGGAGTATGCAGTGATGCGCAACAGCTGTGTCTCTCTCAATCTGAAGAGGCGGGTGAGCCAGTGCCGATGGACAGCACACCGCAGAACGCATCTTATGATGATGATGAGACTCAGGTGCCAGGTTTTGTGGAGCATGGTGCTGCCCAGACCATCCAACAGCAGCAGGTGTTGGAAGAGGGTAGTGGAGATGATGAAGTCCGAGACCCAACATGGCGTGAGCAACAGGAAGGTGGTGGGAGCAGCTCTGAGGAAGAGATTGTCCCAACGGTACAAAGAGGAGGGAGAGGTAGGCTGCAGACTCGCTTGCCTGTAGCCTCCAGTTTGGCACCTGTTGGGAGCAGTTCTCTTAGAAATGTCAAAATTGGCGCTCCCATGACTTGCACTGCGTGGTCCTTTTTTGACAGACTTGTAGATGATATTTGCTATGTTCAATGCAAGCTGTGTAAGCAAAAAGTTAAAAGAGGTAAAAATATCAGTAACCTGAATACCACAAATATGTGGAAACATGTACGGACAAAGCACGTAGCTGAGTTACAAAGACACACTGGAGATGTAGGCCAACCTACAGCAGCACCTACATCTTCAGGTCGTGTTCGAGCCTCTACCTCCAGCTCACACACACCTGGTTCGGCTTCCTCACAGGATCTCCATGGAAGAACCTCGGTCACTGTTGTCCATAGACAAACTGTTATTCCACCCACAGCAGCAAGTTCACAGTCATCGTCACACTCCCAGAACAAAAAACAGCCATCGGTACCACAGGCATGGGATAAAAGACGGCCATACTCGGCAAACCATCCACGAGCACAGGCTCTGAATGCTGGCATTGCAAAACTCCTGTCCCTTGAAATGCTGTCATTCAGGCTGGTGGAGACTGACAGTTTCAGGAACTTTATGGCATTGGCAGTCCCACAATATAATGTGCCAAGCCGATTTTATTTCAGCAGGCAAGCTGTCCCTGCTCTGCAAAAACATGTCGAGGGAAACATTAAACATGCGCTACTAAACGCCGTCAGTAGCAGGGTCCACCTGACCACCGATGCGTGGACCAGTACCCATGGCCAGGGACGATACCTTTCCCTCACTGCCCATTGGGTCAATGTTGTGGGCCGGGTACAGATCTTGCCAGTGGCGCTGTACGTGTTTTGCCAACTCCAAGGATTGCAGAATCCAGTCTGTACACATTGATTCCTCCTCCTACTCCAGTTCCTCAGAATCATCGCTGCACGAGCCGTCACGGTATACCTCCACATGGACCCGTGAACGCTTACCTGTTGCGACCGATATGAGCACAGCCGTGGCCAAACGTCAACAGGCCGTCCTGAAATTAATTTCCATGGGGAATCGAAGCCACACAGCGCAGAAGCTCTGGGATGCCATCAAGCAGGAGAGCGACGTGTGGTTTTTGTCAGCTAATCTCCAGCCAGGCTTGGTAGTGTGTGACAATGGCCGAAATCTGGTGGCAGCTCTGGGCCTTGGCAACCTCACTCACATACCATGTCTGGCACATGTGCTCAACTTGGTCGTGCAGAGTTTTTTGAGGGACTATCCGGATCTTGATGCACTGCTGCACAAGGTCCGCCTAGAGTGCGCTCACTTGCGACGTTCCAGCATGGCCAGATCGCGCATTGCAGCTCTGCAAGTCAGATTTCGCCTTCCTGAACATCGCATCATATGTGACGTACCCACCAGGTGGAATTCCACGTTACATATGTTGGAGTGGTTGTGTGAGCAGCAGACAGCAGTAATGGAGTATCAGCTGCAACAGGCGCAATCAACTCGCAATTTGCGCCGTTCACACTTCACCACTACTGAGTGGGCCTCTATGAAGGACATCTGCGACGTTTTGCGTGCGTTTGATGTCTCAACGCGGATGGCGAGTGCAGATGATGCACTAGTCAGCATGACTGTCCCCCTTATCTGCCTGCTTCAGAAATCACTGAAAGCACTAAAGGAAGAGGTTTTGGAAGAGGTGGAGGATGAGGAGTCACAAATTCAATTACCTTCAGGACAGTCAGCGCAACGTGGTTCCTCACAAAGGGCTGGGCAGGGCTCACTTTGTGAGGAGGATGAGGAGGAGGAGGAGTCAATGGAGGAGGAAGAAATCCCTACAGAGGGAGGTACACAACGCTCTAGTCAGTATGTAGAGCGAGGGTGGGGTGATGCAGAGGAGGCAGAGATGACGCCTCTTCCAGAGGACAGCCTTTGTTGGCCAGTTGGGAGTCTGCAGCACATGGTTGATTTCATGCTTCAGTGCCTGAGAAACGACCGCCGCATCGCCCACATTCTCAGCACGTCAGATTATTGGGTGTACACCCTCCTAGACCCTCGCTACCGGGACAACTTACAACCCTCATCACACCGGTGAACCGGGAACGTAAAATGCAGGAGTACCAAGACACACTGGTGCAATCCATACTGTTGTACATTCCAGCCGAGAGAGCTGGTGCTGCTGCTACTGCTTTACAAAGCAGCTCTGTGCGTCGAGGCAGTGTAGACACCTCTACAACAAGAGGGAGCAGAAGCAGCGCCTCTGCACAGGGCAAGAGCTGTATGTTACAAATGTGGCAAAGTTTTGTGACAGCGCCAGCAAGGTCTACACCATCCGAGACGGCTCCAGTCACCAGGAAGAAACGTTTCCGTAAGATGGTGACAGACTACTTGGCTTTCCCTCTAAGTGTACTCCCAGATGCCTCTTCCCCTTTCAAATTTTGGGTCTCTAAGTTGGATACATGGCCAGAGCTTAGCCAGTATGCATTGGAGGTGCTGGCTTGCCCTGCTGCCAATGTATTATCTGAGCGTGTCTTTAGTGCTGCAGGTGGTGTAGTAACAGACCGTCGCATGCGACTATCCTCAGAGAATGTAGACCGGCTTACTTTTCTAAAATGAACAAGGCATGGATCTCACCTGAATTTGCCTGTCCGTTTTCAGATTAAATAACTGTTTGGCAACGTTTTCCATGTCTCCTGTTATGTTCATCTTTCTACCACCTGAACTCTACTCCCTGGGCTACAACACCGCCATTTGTTGCTCGTAAGTAATTGGCAGGGGTACTGACTCCTGGCCAGCCTGGTTACAGCACGACAGCTGTTTCCTGGCAGTGTGAACGTCAATTATCCTCCAATAAGTTGTGCTGTCGTGTTGCATTCGGGTTAGCCGACTCTATGGTGCCTGCAGTTTAGGTGATTCCTATGTGTGCTGTGGGATATGTAAATAAAGGCGGTTTCCATTGTGACAATAGGACAAGCACCCACTGTAGGACTGTGTGATTCGGTAACTGCGGACGGCTTGCGTCCTGTCAACTTACATTTTCATGGGTGCGTTCTTCTACCCGTCCGGGGTCCAGTACCGTCAACTGGTTCTCCCCAATGCCTTTGGCCTAGGTGCCTCCATCTCCGTATCCGAGTTCCACCAACGTCTGCTGGTCCTTGGTAGTGCTTTGGAACACAGGTACCTCCTGCTTAGTAACCGTGTCACAGTAACGTCAGCTGGTACTCGGTTGTGACATTGCCTCTTTTCCTTCTGCTACCCGTCCGGGGTCCAGTACCGTCAACTGGTTCTCCCCAGTGCCTTTGGCCTAGGTGCCTCCATCTCCGTATCCGAGTTCCACCAACGTCTGCTGGTCCTTGGTAGTGCTTTGGAGCACAGGTACCTCCTGCTTAGTAACCGTGTCACAGTAACGTCAGCTGGTACTCGGTTGTGACATTGCCTCTTTTCCTTCTGCTACCCGTCCGGGGTCCAGTACCGTCAACTGGTTCTCCCCAGTGCCTTTGGCCTAGGTGCCTCCATCTCCGTATCCGAGTTCCACCAACGTCTGCTGGTCCTTGGTAGTGCTTTGGAGCACAGGTACCTCCTGCTTAGTAACCATGTCACAGTAACGTCAGCTGGTACTCGGTTGTGACATTGCCTCTTTTCCTTCTGCTACCCGTCCGGGGTCCAGTACCGTCAACTGGTTCTCCCCAGTGCCTTTGGCCTAGGTGCCTCCATCTCCGTATCCGAGTTCCACCAACGTCTGCTGGTCCTTGGTAGTGCTTTGGAGCACAGGTACCTCCTGCTTAGTAACCGTGTCACAGTAACGTCAGCTGGTACTCGGTTGTGACATTGCCTCTTTTCCTTCTGCTACCCGTCCGGGGTCCAGTACCGTCAACTGGTTCTCCCCAGTGCCTTTGGCCTAGGTGCCTCCATCTCCGTATCCGAGTTCCACCAACGTCTGCTGGTCCTTGGTAGTGCTTTGGAGCACAGGTACCTCCTGCTTAGTAACCGTGTCACAGTAACGTCAGCTGGTACTCGGTTGTGACATTGCCTCTTTTCCTTCTGCTACCCGTCCGGGGTCCAGTACCGTCAACTGGTTCTCCCCAGTGCCTTTGGCCTAGGTGCCTCCATCTCCGTATCCGAGTTCCACCAACGTCTGCTGGTCCTTGGTAGTGCTTTGGAGCACAGGTACCTCCTGCTTAGTAACCGTGTCACAGGAACGTCAGCTGGTACTCGGTTGTGACATTGCCTCTTTTCCTTCTGCTACCCGTCCGGGTTCCAGCACAGTCAGCTGGTCCTCGTTACTTCCATTGTCTCTTGCTCCATCTGATACCCGTCAGGGTTCCAGTAACGTCAGCTGTTTCTCGGAAATTAGACGACCTTAAAGACCACCCAGAAGAAGATGACGACAACAAGGACAACGAGCATGAAGCCAACCAGCCTGAACACCATCACAAAGAAAAAATAAAAGATTACCCAGAAGAAGATCACCAACAGGACAAAGAAGGTTAAGACAAACTACAAGATACAGAACAAGAGACAGAAGAACAATAAGCAGAAGATCAAAAAGCAGAAGAACATGAAGTATAAGACCAAAATGAAGAGCAAAATATATGCTCTAAATTCTAAGCAGAAGAAGATTAAGCAGTGTATGGGGTGAGTCCGTTCCTCCTCGTGGTGCCCCTGGAAAATGCCTGCTGCTGCAGGCTAAACTGAACACGGACAAATACTGTTGTAATTTAAATCTTTTGTGACAGCAAGAACGGAAGGATGAACAATTCATACTTTTACAGATTACAAGTACAGGAATCTCTGTCACAAATAAGAATATGATGAAGAAGATGAAGAGGAAGAAGATGAAGAATTTGAATATGAAGAAGATTAATTAGTTTAATAATAACAATATGAGTAATGTAAACAAAAACATGAATAGCAAGAAGCTTAAGAAGAAGATTAAGAAGGTGAAGATGAAGAATAATTTGATGAGAAAGATGATGCTGCTGAAGATTATGAAGGAGAAAGTGTGGCACTGGCAAAAGTTAAAAAGGTGAAGAGCATGGAAGTTGTGAAACATACATATTTGCCAAAATAGAAAAAAGGTTAACAACATTGTCAATTTGTTAGTCAATCCAAACGTATTTCAAAAAAAAATATACCGCATATTCCGGCGTATAAGACGACCTAGTGTATAAGACGACCCCCCTACTTTTCCTGTTAAAATATAGAGTTTAGGATATATTCACCGTATAAGACTACCCCTTTTCCAACGCTTACCAAACACCGGTAAAAATTAAAAAAAACAGATTTGAATTTAACATGGTCATTTTTTAATTTAAATTCTTATGACATGCAGGCGTATAAGACGACCCTCCAACTTTTACAGTCAGAATATGAATTTGTCTTAAAAGTGTGGGGGGTCTTCTTATACGCCGGGTGTCATCTTATACGCCGGGTACGGAACATATGGTGGGGGGAGTGGGCTTTTCAGAGGTGATTACCTAGGGTCTAGGCGCTGGGCGACGGTGGCGGCTCCTTTTGTGCAGCCTGGGGGGGGCTCTGTGCTGGGAGACTGCGTCGGAGGATCCTCTCGTGCAGCCCCCAGGCTCTGTGCTGGGGGACGGCGGCGGCTCCTCTCGTGCAGCCCCCCAGGCTCTGTGCTGGGGGACGGCGGCGGCTCCTCTCGTGCAGCCCCCCAGGCTCTGTGCTGGGGGACAGCGGCGGCTACTCGTGCAGCCCCCGCAGGCTCTGAGCTGGGGGACGGCGGCGGTGATTCTTTTCTCAATCCCCGGAGGCCCCAGCAGCTCCATTGATGCGATGCGGTGGCCTCCGGGAAAATGGCCGCTGAGGGCGGCGCATGCTCAGTTTCAGATCTCGTCTCCCGAGATCTTGAGACGAGATCTGAAGCTGAGCATGCAGCGGCCATTTTCCCGGAGGCCATCGCATCGCATCGCAGCAATGGAGCTGCCGGGGCCTCCGGGGATTAGGAAAAGAATCACCGCCGCAGTCCCCCAGCACAGAGCCTGCGGGGGCTGCACAAGAGGAGCCGCCGCCGCCGCCCCCAGCACAGAGCCTGCTGGGGCTGCACAAGAGGAGCCGCCGACGTCCCCCAGCGCCTAGACCCTAGGTAAACACCTCTGAAACGCCATACCCGGCGTATAAGACGACCCCCGACTTTGAAGACAATTTTCAGGGGTTAAAAAGTCGTCTTATACGCCGGAATATACGGTATTAATGCTATTCCAATGCATTGGGTTAAACATGTATGCCTTTATTGTCTCCTCAACCTCCCCCAATACATTCTACATTAGACTTTGTTGTTTTCCTTCATGTACAATTAACCAACAAGGCAAGAATGGGACTTCCGGTATCGGAATCGGATATCGACGATATTTAGTGATATCGGCGATACCATTCCGATCCGATATTTTTAGATATCGAGCAGTATCGCTCAACACTAGTCCCTGTACCTGTGCTCTGCACAAACCTTACCCGATCCCGACTTGCTTTCACTTTGATCCTGTATCTGAAACCTTCCTGTGTTCCTGAACTCATCCTGTCTATTCCTGACCTGGCACCTGTTCTGTCTAGCAGTCACATATTTTTGTCTTCCAGTTCCTGGCAGGTCCTGCTTCACTGGCCCTTTGGGGGTCATCTTCCGTGGCTTCGGGGTCTGTCTTGGATTATCACCTGGTGTTCATCTTAATTCAAAGTCTAACCACACCATCAGGGGCTCTAGTGATGAACAAAGTGTTTGCTTAGTTACATCCCCCTACAGGCTCTACCCGGACCATGGCACAGTGGTTCCACAACCATTTGCGTAATATACTGCGTCATTCTAAATAAATATGTTTATGCAAGGTTAATTTATTTTTACAAACACAACTATACATTTCCTGTCCATAGATATCAGCAAAGTGAGGATTTTAGTGAAAAGGTGTACTTTGCATTCCCAGGAACAATGCCACTTTCATCTGTAGACTGCCAGGTATTTCAGCTCAATAGTGGCTTAGTGTTGGTTGTCAATGCCAGGGGCAAGGCAAGGATTTTGTACTACCCAGATCATGGACTCCCTGAGTCCAGTAATGAGCCCCTTATAACTATCTCTTTGGCCAAATATTTTCTGCTTTTTGCTATAATCTGATATAACATTTTCAAAGCAAAAATGTATACAATATCATGTATGCTTTATTTTTTTTTCTTTATTTTGGTTTTGTAATTATTTTATTGCACTAACCCTAAACCTATCTCTAGCCACAAGACTCGCCCACACACATATGTTAACTCTAACCCTCGCACAACTCAAGCTACAGCCCTAACACTGAGTAGGAAGAAGTGTGTTAAAATGTAAATTTTATCTATTATGTTTTCTTACAGAGGACACTTTTGATACAGTTCTGTTTCTCTTCTTATAAAAAATACAAGTGAGACTAGAGGGCAAAGAGCTGTGATAGAGTACAATGTAGCACATGTTCAGTGCATATGATTCAATTCTGTTGTGTTAAGCTTCTGAGGTTGACACCTATGCAGGTTGCAGCAGCCGATAGCAAACTCATCTTGGCCGCTGTGCTCTGCAAAGAATCTGATGACAGTGACAAACATGAAAAAGCATTCACTGGTTATGTTACATATTTTGCTTACCTGCAAGAGGAAGTATTGAATGTTATAAGAAAATCTACCCTATCTAATTACCATATACACCTAACCCAAATATAAGCCAAGGAACCTAATTTTACCCCCAAAACCTGGGAAAACGTATTGACTCAAGTATAAGCCGAGTGTCACGCAGCTGTAATGCAGGCTGGTGTGAGCTCCACATGTAGGTTACAGAGGGGAGAAGGGATTACACACTACCAGAGTAGGCCTGCACTGCAGCAGCCAAAACCACCACCAGGTGGCAGCAAAAACGTCCAAAACTGAGTCAGGAATAATCAGTCATCTGAAGTATCACAGGTCTCAGCAAGTCCTCTACAGAGCAGAAACACAGGCGCCACCAAGTGGCGGGAGCGTGGTCAGGCAAGCCAAGTCAAAACCGTACGGAGGCAGCAGGACAAAAGGAATAAGCAATATGTGTGGTCAGGAGAAAGCCAGGAGGTCAGCAACGGTCAGAAGCAGATAAGACAAAGACAGAAAGCAGAAGCGAGTCTGAATACAGGCCGAGTCAAAAACCAGAGAATCAAACAAACAGGGAAATGCAGGGAACAGGGCAGACAGAGGGGAATAACAGACACGGGACAAGTCAAGGATAACAGCAGGACAAATCAAGGGTTACCAGTCAGGTTCACAAGCCGAAGGTAGCAGTATAGCTCACACTGCCATCAGGATGTGTGAGAGCTAAATAGCCAACCTGAACCCAGAATGAGGCAGAGAAAAGTTAACCCTTGACATGATCCGCCCGGACCAAGGGCAGACAGGACTAAACCCTGGAACGGATCATGACAGTACCCTCTTCTCAAGGGGGGCCACCGGACCCCCAGACTTCCCAGGATAACGTGTGTGAAATGCCCGAACCAATCGATCAGCATGTACCGATCGCGCCGGGACCCAAGATCGATCCTCAGGACCATAACCCTTCCAATGGACCAAATACTGCAGTGAACTACGGACCCTACGCGAATCCACAATCCGTTCCACTTCAAACTCGGTCTGACCATCCACAGAGACAGGAGACGGAGGGGATGGAGGCCCTGTGGAAGATGGTACAAATGACTTAAGAAGGGATTTATGAAACACATTGGGGATCCGGAGTGACGGAGGAAGGCGTAACCGAAAGGCAACAGGATTGACCACCTCCATGATCTCGTAAGGACCAATAAATCTGGGACCTAGCTTAGCAGAGGGAACCTTTAGATGAATATTCTTGGTGGACAACCATACTTTATCTCCCACCGGAACATAGGTCCTACAGACCGTCGCTTATCCGCAAAAAGTTTATGTTTGCCCTGAGCCTCCCCAATGTTCTTTTGGACCTCCCTCCACACCTCCCCCAATCTTTGTACTGCCGTATCAGCCCCTGGACATCCTGAATCCAGCCTAGAAAATTCGCCAAAATGGGGGTGAAAACCATAGTTACAAAAGAATGGAGAGGTGCCAGTGGACTGGTTAATCCGATTATTGAATGCAAATTCAGCCACGGGCAATGAAGAACACCAATCATCCTGCTGAGACGTAGCAAGACACCTCAAAATCTGTTCGAGTGACTGATTGTCCTCTCCGTCTGCCCATTGGTCTCAGGATGGTAAGCAGAGGAGAAGGTTATGCAAATACCCTGTATTTTACAAAATGCCCTCCAAAATTTGGACACAAATTGTACCCCTCTATCAGAAACCACACTCAAAGGCACGCCATGCAGTCGTACAACGTGCTCAACAAACAACCTAGATAGTGTCTCAGCATTAGGCAATCCTGCAAGAGGTACAAAATGCGCCTGTTTACTGAATCTTTCAACCACTACCCCGATTACAGTTTTGCCATTAGAAGGAGGGAGATCAGTGATGAAGTCCATGGACAAATGAGTCCAAGGTCTATCTGGAATTGGCAATGGCACCAATTCCCCGGCCGGCCAGTTATGTGAGCTCTTAGCACGGGCACAGGTATCACAAGCAGATACAAACATAGTGATATCAGAGTTCATGGAGGACCACCAAAATAGCCTATCAATGGCTTTCCGAGTGGCTGAGATCCCCGGGTGTCCACTGAGAGCAGAATCATGGAATTCCCGGAGAACCCTCAACCTGTATTGAACGGGAACAAAGAGTTTATTATCAGGCAAAGAGGAAGGAGCAAGAGACAGAGCCTTCTGAATTTCTTGTTCCAATTCAGAGGATACCCCCGCAACAACCACCCCGTGCTGAAGAATGGAGGAAGGAGGTTCAGGGGGTGATATTGAATCAAAACTGCGAGATAAGGCATCAGCCTTGACATTCTTGGAACCAGGCCGAACAGTGATTGAAAAATGAAAACGAGAAAAAAAAAGCGACCACCTAGCCTGTCTAGGAGGAGTCAACCGTTTAGCAGATTCAAGATAAGACAAGTTTTTGTGATCCGTGATAACCGTGATCCGATGAACCGCCCCCTCCAAAAAATGCCTCCATTCTTCAAAAGCCAATTTTATGGCCAATAACTCCCGGTTACCCACATCATAGTTCCTCTCCGCAGAAGAGAACTTCCGGGAGAAAAAGGCACATGGTCTTAAATTAGTCAAGGTAACGGGTCCTGTGACAACACAGCCCCTACTCCCACCTCAGATGCGTCCACCTCTACAATGAACGGTTCAGATGGATCGGGCTGAACCAATACAGGAGCAGACATAAAACTTTCTTTAGTGTAACAAATGCTTCAACTGCTAAGGTTGACCAAACTTTGAGATCAGCCCCCTTGCGAGTGAGATCGGTGAGTGGTTTGACCACCTGAGAAAACCCCTTGATGAATTTTCGATAATAATTGGCGAAACCCAGAAAACGCTGCAACCCCTTGAGGTCTCTGGGTTGCACCCAATCAACAATGGCCTGTACCTTTCCGGGATCCATCCGAAACCCATTGGCCGAAAGGATGATCCCCAGAAAGGAAAGCTCCTGGACACAAAACAAACATTTCTCGGGTTTAGCAAACAGAGAATTACCCCATAACCTGTGAATAACAGCACATAGATGACCAATGTGGGATTCCTTGTCAGGCGAGAAAACAAGGATATCATCCAAGTATACAACCATAAAGCACTCGATAAAATCAGAGAAAACATCATTCATGAAGTTCTGAAATACAGCGGGCGCGTTCGTAAGACCAAAGGGCATGACCAAATTTTCAAACAGACCTTCAGAGGTGAGAAATGCCGTTTTCCACTCATCCCCTTCCTGAATACGGATAAGGTTATATGCTCCCCTGAGATCAAGTTTGGAAAACCATTTAGCCCCAGACACTTGGTTATAAAGATCAGGAATGAGTGGGAGAGGGTAGGTATTTCTCACCGTAATTTTATTTAATTCTCGGAAATCGAGGCACGGGCGTAAACCACCATCTTTTTTCTTAACAAAAAAGAATCCCGCGGCCACAGGTGAGACAGAGGGACGGATGTGACCTTTGCGTAGGCTATCAGAGATATAGTTTTTCATAGCAGTACGTTCCAGGCCAGAAAGATTGTACAAACGGGCTTTGGGCAATTTAGAACCAGGAATAAGATTAATTGCACAATCATAAGGACGGTGGGGTGGCAAAACCTCAGCCTCTTTGTCGGAGAACACATCCCCAAAGTCCTTCAGGTACTCCGGAATACCCTCCGGACTAATGGCAGACACAAAAACAGCAGAAAGACAACCATTGGAACAATTAGGACTAGGGTTGAGCATTCCAATACTGCAAATATCGGGTATCGGCCGATATTAGCTGTATCGGACTTCCGATTCCGAGTACCGATATTTTCGTCATATCGGATACCGGAATCGGAATGTCACTGTCACTGTCAGTGTCCGTCGGTCGGGTCTGTCAGGAGTCAGCGGCACTTACCTGGCAGAAGATCTCCGGCGGTCACGTCCTGGACTGCTTTGATGGCCGCCATCCTCTTCTCCCTGGCGGTCACATGCAGTTTCTCGCGATAACTGCAGTGACTGCTGGGTAATCGCGGCCGTAAAGCAGTCCGATGACGTCACCGCCGGGGAAGCAGGTAATCAGCTGTGCTGCGTCGGGATGTCAGGCCCTGCCTGGCATTGCGATGTAGCAGAGCTGGATCGTCGTGGGACACTCGTTACTATGGACTGCGTCGGACAGGTGGTATACTGTTGGTTTGTTTTTTTTCTTTTTTTACAGGAGATCGATGGCGTCGCAGGAATGAGAGTGTAATAAAATTAATGAAAACTGTGTTGTCTCTTTTATTTCATTAAAAGACTTTTTTCTGGCTGTGTCTTTTTTTAAACATTTAAAAACTTTGGGATTAATAATGGATCGGTGTCTTATTGACGCCTCTCCATTATTAACCGGGCTTATTGTCACCGTGCAATCAACGGTGACATTAACCCCTTATTACCCCGCTTGCCACCGCTACAGGGCAAGTGGGAAGAGCCGGGTAAAGTGCTACAATTGGCACATCTTTTGATGCGCCAAATGTGGGTCTGCTGTAGCCTGGTATTATCAGGCTGTTGAGGGCCAAAATCCATGGGCCTTGACAGTCTTTTAATACGAGGCCGCAGCAGTCTGCATTTTACCTGGCTGGTTAACAAAAATAGGGGGACCCCTACGCCGTTTTTTTTTTTTCGAGGGGATCCCCTATTTTTGTTAACCAGCCAAGCTAAACAGACTGCTGTGGCCTGGTATTATCAGGCTGGCAAGGTCCATGGATATTGGATCCTTACCAGCCTGAAAAACCAGGCCTCAGCAGTCTGCTTCATCTGGCTGGTTAACAAAAATAGGGGGGACCCCACGCCAATTTTTTTCGAGGGGATCCCCTATTTTTGTTAACCAGCCAAGATATGCAGACTGCTGTGGCCTGGTATTATCAGGCTGGCAAGGTCCATGGATCTTGGCTCCTTAACAGCCTGAAAAACCAGGCCTCAGCAGTCTGCTTCATCTGGCTGGTTAACAAAAATAGGGGGGACCCCACGCCAATTTTTTTCGAGGGGATCCCCTATTTTTGTTAACCAGCCAAGATATGCAGACTGCTGTGGCCTGGTATTATCAGGCTGGCAAGGTCCATGGATCTTGGCTCCTTAACAGCCTGAAAAACCAGGCCTCAGCAGTCTGCTTCATCTGGCTGGTTAACAAAAATAGGGGGACCCCACGCCAATTTTTTTCGACGGGATCCCCTATTTTTGTTAACCAGCAAAGATAAGCAGACTGCTGTGGCCTGGTATTATCAGGCTGGCAAGCAGGGTCAGACTGAGCCACCGGGACACCGGAGAAACCTCCGGTGGGCCCCAGCTCCTGCGTGGTGGGCCCTGATTTGAAAGGATAGGTCGCACAGCACGCCGATACAGTTACATTCTGCGGCAGAGCAGGGAGAATCGCTCTCCCTGCTCTGCCGCCCGGAAGCTATGGGGCCTGAACAGGCGGTGGGGGGCCCGGTGCCAGCAGTGGGCCCCCCACCCGTCATCGGAGGGTCAGCTGTATAGGCATCCATAGCGATTGCTCCTTCTCTCCCATAATCCCCCTCTCAGCGTCTGACAGCGGGCGCGATGACATCACCTGCCGGCGCCCGCTGTCAGACGCTGAGAGGGAGAACAGTGAGCAGCACAGGAGCCGGGAGGTGAGTATTGTTTTTTTTTTTTTATTTAATGGGGGTGCATTATACTACAGAGGCTGTATATGGGGGGTGCATTATACTACAGAGGCTGTATATGGGGGCTGCATTATACTACAGAGGCTCCATATTGGGGTGCATCATACTACAGAGACTCCTATGGGGATGCATTATACTACAGAGGCTGCCTATGGGGGTGCATTATAATATAGCGGCTGCCTATGGTGGTGCATTATATTATAGACTCTGCCTATGGGGGTTTATTATAATATAGAGGCTGCCTATGGGGGTGCATTATACTATATTGAGGACTATCTGGTGTATTATGCTGTATGGATGCTATCTAGGGGCCATCATACAGTGTTGGACCCATTAAATAGTTTGGGGACATTAAGGGGTCAGTATATATCCAGTGAGGGGGCATTATTCTGTGTATAGGGGAGATGTACAGGGGGAGACTTGGGACATTATTAAATGTAAAGTGGACACTTATTGTAATAGGGGAACTCGGGTTACTGTGACTGTCAAAGGGGCACACAGGGCATTATTACAGTCTAGGGGACAAAATGTGGGCACTGTTTTCTAGGGCACTTGCACCCGGCATTACTATATTCTAGAGGGGTGCTTTAAAATTTAGAGGTCACACAGAACCACACAGCAGGTGCAGTAATAGGGATACATACGGCAGCAGCAGCTCAGTATTGGGGTATCAGGTGCAGTAATAGGGACACATTCGGCAGCAGCGGCTCAGTATTGGGGTATCAGGTGCAGAAATAGGGACACATATGGCAGTAGCGGCTCAGTATTGGGGTATCAGCAGGATGAGGAGTTTGTGCAGGTTGAGAATAGTCCAACTGGTGACCGTGACAGTGCTAAAAATATGAGAAGTGAAATGTGTCTTTGTTGTAATCTCTGCAGTCGAGTCCTGGCTGGAGAAGTCGTCATGTCGGTCTGGGCCAGATGGAAAAGACATGAAAAGTGAACAATTCTATTAGAAAGAACATCAGCGGTAAGTCATTATCTGTACCTGTGCTGTAATCTATTATATGTTCTGTAGGACTGGTATTATTTACCACAGACCATATGGCGGTAATATCAATATTGGTCTTTTTATATATAGATTATTTTTGGCAACAGCGCGGTCATTTGCTGAGGTTCTCTGATTAGGGGCCCACTCAGAAGTTTCGCCCCCACTAAACCAAAACCCTAGCTACGTCTCTGGCTCTCTCTCTAGTCTTTCTTTCTCTCTCTAGTCTTTCTCGCTCTCTGTTCTTTCTTTCTCGCTCTCTGTTCTTTTTTCTCTCTGTTCTTTCTTTCTCTCTCTATTTCTTTCTTTCCTCTCTTTCTTTCTCTGTTTGTTCTTTCTCTCTCGCTGCTCTTTCTTTCTTTTCCTCAGTACCAGCCACTGTGCCCTCATTACCAGTCAGTGTGATCAGCAGTGCTAAATGGGTACGCTTGGGGCGAGGATATGGGTGTGATTAGCTGTGAAATGGGTGTGGTCGGGGCGTGGCCTAAAACTTGCAGCTTTTAACCCCCTTTCCTGTCTTCAAAACTTGGGAGGTATGCTGTATGACCTCCCTACAACTTCTGGCATGCTCCTGATGAGCGCGACAGATGGTCTCCTGAGGGATCTCCTCCCACACCTGGACTAAAGCATCCACCAACTCCTGGACAGTCTGTGGTGCAACGTGGCATGGCCTAAAATTTGCTGCAGCAGGCACAGCGTGCCACAGCCTTTGTCCCTCTTTCCCTTCTTCAAAGGTTGGGAAGTATGATGGTGGGCCCCAAGAATAATTTTTCTCTGGTGGGCCCAAGGTACTCCAGTCCGACGCTGCTGGCAAGGTCCATGGATATTGGCTCCTTAACAGCCTTAAATACCATGCCTCAGCAGCAGCAGGGGCGTACATAGAAATCATGGGGCCCCATAGCAAAAGTCTGAATGGGCCCCCCCCAAAAAAAAAAAAACCAGAGCTATTGTAAATGTAAAGTGTCAGCACAGTGAGGGGATACATTAAACAAAAAAATGTATTATGCCCCATAGATTGTGCCCCCATAGATGCTCCATAGATCATGCCCCCATAGATTGTGCCCCATAGATGCTCCATAGTATAGGCCCTTATGCTGCCGCAGCTGCTGCAACCCAAAAAAAAAAAGACATACTCACCTCTCGTCGCTGGGGGCCAGGTGCCGGTGTCCTGAGCAGGGGTGACACCAGGTGCCGATGTCACCGCTCGCTCAGGGCCCCGGCACCTGAGATATTTACCTGTCCTCTCTCCACTGCTGAGTGCCGCTGTCTTCGGGGTCCTCCAGCAGTGAATGATCAGGCAGAGGGCGCGGCACGCACTAACGACGTCATCGCGCCCTCTGACCTGAACATTGCAGCAAGAAGACGCGAGCAACGGTGGAACGGGACAGGTAAATATCCCTTATACTCACCCTTCCGCCGGCGCGGTCTCTGCAGCCCCTGTCTTCTCCCGCGGTCTCCGCCGCCATTGTTCAGCGGTCACGCGGGACAGCTCATTAAAGTCATGAATATGTGCATATTCATGACTGTAATGAGCGGTACCACCTGACCACTGAACACAGGCGTCGGAGACCGTAGGAAAAGAGCAGGGGCTGCAGAGATCGCGCCGGCGGAAGGGTGAGTATATAGAAGAGCTGCGCTCCCCCTCCCCCGCCGACCCCCTGGTAGTACTGTGTCAGCACAGCTACCCGACCGTTGCGGGCCCCCTCACCTGTCCGGGCCCCATAGCAGCTGCATGGTCTGTTTCATTCACGGTACGCCACTGCTCAGCAGTCTGCTTCATCAGGCTGGTTAACAAAAATAGGGGGGACCCCACGCCATTTTTTTATTTTCGAAGGGAACCCCTATTTTTGTTAATCAGTTCCCTCTGACGTCACTGATTGTGTCCCTGGCTGACCTGAAGTGAAAGTGGAAAGCAATCAATTAAGCTTTCCACTTCCTCTCCTGTCAGCCAGGAGAGGAACTCATTCATTTGGGGGTTTACTGTGAGGCTGCAGCATTAGCTGCGGTCCCTGCAGTAAACATTAACTCTTTCTGAATGATTACACCGTGGGACCTGACTGTGCATGGGATAGGTAAGAATAATTTTGCTTTTTTATTTTATTTTTATTACAGGAAATGGTTTTTGCAGTAAAATAAAAGATGGTCAAAAACATGTGTCTTTATTTCATTAAAATTATTTTTAATTAAAGTGTGTGTGTTTTATTTTTATTTCATGCAATAGGATTAATAATTGATAGTTGTCTAATTGACAGCTCTCAATTTTTAACCTGGCTTAAGGTCACCTTTCAATATCAAGGTGACATTAACCCCTTATTAACCCATTCGCCACCGCTACAGGGCAATGGGAATAGACGGGCAAAGTGCCAGAAAGGGCGAATCTAATTATAGATTTGTCTTTTCTGGGGTGTCTGGGGGCAGATGTTAGTAGCCAGGGGGGGGGCAAAAATAATGGTCCCTCTCTGGGCTATTATTATCTGCCCCACTCGCTGGCTTTGTCTGTCTGGTTGCGAAAATAGGGCGGGAGCCCACGCATTTTTTTTCAACAATTTTACACCTCATATATATATATATACATGTCATTGAATTTGTGACACATATATATATATATATTTATATTTATAGTTCATACACTTCTACATAGTATAATAGCCGCTAATTCAATTGCCGGCTTTTGTGAAAATGCAGAACTCGACATGAAATGACACATGGTTTACATAGAGTTAACCATGTCATTTCAAGTTGTTTGATCTATTGTTTTCACTAACAATTACATGAGTGGCTGTGTGCAACATTTCACACCTGTAGGGTTAATTAAGGGTGTAAATTCGTAGCAAAAAAGTCCGTTTTTTTTACAACGAATTTACACCTTTAATTAACCCCTACAGGTGTGAAATTTTGCACACAGCCACTCATGTAATTGTTTGTGCAAATCAGATATCAAACTACATGAAAAGACATGGTTAACTCTATGTAAACCAAGTGTAATTTCATGTCGGGTGCTTCTGTCTTTTCACAAAAGCCGGCTTTACCCGGCAATTAAATCAGAGGCTATTTTACTATGTAGAAGTGTATAAACTATTAATATATGTATATATATGTCACAATGACATGTGTATATATATATATATATATATATATATATATATATATATATATATATATATATGTATTCTATGTGTGTATATTTAGTGTTTACAAGGAAAGAAAAAGGTTTTTTTAGTTACGATATTTCTGTCCCATAGACTTACATTGGATTTCCGGTATCGGTATCGGGTATCGCCGATATTTTTTGGATATCGGCGATACCATTCCGATACCAATACTTTTGGATATCGGAAAGTATCGCTCAACTCTAATTAGGACCCATTTAACAATATCACGAGATCCCCAGTCAATAACAGGATTATGCCTCTGCAACCAGGGGAACCCCAACACCAGTCCTGAAGGAAGATTATTCATAACATGAAATTCGTTCCTGATGTAAGGAACCCACCTTGAGGAGGAACTCCTCAGAGACAAACTTAATGACATTTTGAGCCAATGGTGTCTTATCAATTGCAACGATATAGATGAGAGTCTCTAGCCTGACTGTCCCTAACTTTAACTTGGACACCATACTAGAGTTAATGAAATTCATGGAAGATCCACAGTCCACAAATGCTGAAGTGGAAGCACTACCACCTCCATAACACAGTTCCACCTCTAACAAAATTTTCTGAAAAGATGAAAATGGTACCTGAGAGTCTGGATGACCTCCTAGATCATCACCCAGACTCGGCAGCTCTTTATTTGATGGACAAGAGGGGCAGTCCGTCTTCCAATGTCCTGGATCTCCACAATAAAAACATAATTTCTCATCTCGTCGCCGTCTCCTCTCTTTCTCCTTGAAATTAATGGTACCAACTTCCATAGTCTCCTTGAATGACACCACCTCAGACTTGGCAGGCAATACGGGAATCTCATGCTGGATAATTCCTCTCTCCCGTAACCTCTGGTCCATACGAATGGCCTGGGTCATGGCCTCTTCCAGGGAACTGGGCGGCATATGAAGGGCCAGCGCGTCCTTGAGATGATCCGATAATCCTCTCTCAAACAGGCGTCTTAGAGCAGAGTCATTCCAGGACACCTCAACAGACCACCTCCTGAACTCAGAACAATACTGTTCAGCAGTGAGTTTATTCTGATAGAGACCCATGATCATGTCCTCTGCTACCCTGACCCGGTCTGGTTCATCATAAATCAGTCCCAAAGCCTCAAAGAATCTGTCCACAGACACACGTTCGGGGGCAGAAGCAGGTAGAGAGAAAGCCCACGACTGAGGTCCCTCCCACAATAAGGAAATGATTATCCCCACCCGCTGACTCTCATCACCAGAAGATAGGGGTCTAAGTGAAAACCATAGTTTGCAACTCTCCCTGAAAGTACTGAATTTCTCACTCTCCCCGGAGAAGGTATCTGGGAGGTTTACTGTAGGTTCAGGAGAGTGCAAAGAAACATCGACAGTGTTAGAGTGCTTACAGTCAGTCTGCAACGATATTACTGTGTTAGAAAGCTCCCTCTGTTGCACAAATAGGTCTTGCATAATCAATGCCAAGCTATTCATGTGATCAGCCAAGGTATGGAGCGGATCCATAGCAAACAGAGCAGAGGAAAAAAAAATGCAGAAATCCCTTTATATGTAGGGGTGAGCTATAGCGTCACGCAGCTGTAATGCAGGCTGGTGTGAGCTCCACCTGTAGGTTACAGAGGGGAGAAGGGATTACACACTACCAGAGTAGGCCTGCACTGCAGCAGCCAAAACCACCACCAGGTGGCAGCAAAAACGTCCAAAACTGAGTCAGGAATAATCAGTCATCTGAAGTATCACAGGTCTCAGCAAGTCCTCTACAGAGCAGAAACACAGGCGCCACCAAGTGGCGGGAGCGTGGTCAGGCAAGCCAAGTCAAAACCGTACGGAGGCAGCAGGACAAAAGGAATAAGCAATATGCGTGGTCAGGAGAAAGCCAGGAGGTCAGCAACGGTCAGAAGCAGATAAGACAAAGACAGAAAGCAGAAGCGAGTCCGAATACAGGCCGAGTCAAAAACCAGAGAATCAAACAAACAGGGAAATGCAGGGAACAGGGCAGACAGAGGGGAATAACAGACACGGGACAAGTCAGGGATAACAGCAGGACAAATCAAGGGTTACCAGTCAGGTTCACAAGCCGAAGGTAGCAGTATAGCTCACACTGCTAGCAGGATGTGTGAGAGCTAAATAGCCAACCTGAACCCAGAATGAGGCAGAGCAAAGTTAACCCTTGACATGATCCGCCCGGACCAAGGGCAGACAGGACTAAACCCTGGAACGGATCATGACACGGGTATGCATTGTCCCCTCACCCCTATCCTGGTATGCATGGCCTCCTCATCCCTATTCTGGCCTGCATCGCTCCTCATTCCTATCCTGGTATGCATGACTCCTCATCCCCATCCTAGTATGCATGGCCCACTCATCCCCATCCTGGTATGCATGGCCCCCTCATCCCTATACTGGTATGCATGGCCCCCTCATCCCCATCTTGGTTTGCATGGCCCCCTCATCCCTATACTGATATGCATGGCCCTCAAATCCCTATCCTGGTTTGCATGCCCCTCTCATCCCTATCCTGGTTTTCATGGCCCTCTCATCCCTATACTGGTATGCATGGCCCCCCTCATCCTTATCCTAGTTTGCATGGCCCCCTTCATCCATATCCTAGTTTGCATGGCCCCCATGCAAACAAATATAAAAAAATAAAAATAAACCATCCTACTTACCGTTCTTGCGCTCTAGCGCAGCGTCTTGTTCCTGTGCCAGCAGCTGCAGCCGCCGGGCGATCACGTGTGCCCGCTACTAAAGGAAGTGTCCATGGAAGTGGAGAGCAGAGAATATTCATTCACTTAAGTAGCGGGCACACGTGATCGCACGGTCGCTGCAGGAAGCCAGCTCCTGCGACTACTGTTCCCACTATTAAAGAGAAATGAAAATTCACTGCGAGAGCAGTGACCATTAATTTCTCTTTAGCAGCGGGCACAGGAGTTAGCAGTGGCAGCAAGCTCCTACCTCCTGTGACCCTCTGCTCCTCCGCTGCTGCTGCCCCTCCATCATGTGGGACCCTGACTCGAGTATAAGCCCAGGGGGATTACAAACTAACTCAGAAAACCAAGTACCATCTACTGTGTCATCATGCCACCCATAAACTGCACGCAGAGACATGAGGTATTATAGCTCTCCTTTTTCTATCTCACGCATGTTCAGAAGTAGAATCTACATGGTGGAAGTTGTACCGCTGTAATTATAGATAAACACTTTTGGGAAATCGAGTGCACTGGTTCAGACCATAGGGTAAGACCTTTATAAACATATATAAATGATCCAAGTAATGCAATCACTAGTGATGAGCAGGTACTAAAATGCTCCAGTGCTCATTACTAGAGTCAAGCAAATCAAAATGCTCGGATGCTCGACTCGCATAATGAGTATGATGGAAGTCATAGAAAAGCTTGAGCATTTTATTGACCAAATCAATGGAAACCGTTGAAATGGCATGGGACCAGCATCGGGAAGACCCCTGGAGCATCTCTGAATCCAAGGTTGCTGCTGGGAACAATGTTTTTAGAGTATTAGGCCACTTTTTTGGACTGACAATAAACGCAGAAAATTGAAGATAAAATGGATTTTACTGGAAAAATGTTAAACATTCTTTCCAGGATAATGGCTTGTATATAATTCAAAATAGATGAGAAAAAATTCTCTTCCACAACTTAGGCTATGTTTACACACAGTGTTTTTGCTGTGTTTACATTGCTTTCAATGGTGAAAAAATATTCACCAGGAAATATAATTTTAACATTTTACTACCCTATTTGGCCATGTGGTGTGTGAGACATGAACAGACACATCCGGTTTAAATTATGGAGGAGGGACTCAAAGTCACAAAGATTTTTTTTTCAGTGACAGGTGGCACTCACTATTGGTAGATGGCCATCCATCAGGCAACCCTTATCATTGTTAAAGGGCCATCAGGAGGCCCTCACAATTTATAGAGGGCCAGTGTAATGCCGATGCCTCTGCACCCCCGTCACTAGTAGAGACGCTGACACTGTCAGGGACACCACACTGCACTTGCTCACTGAGCCAGTGCGTGTGTCCTGAGTGAACAAACTGTGCCCAAAGATACCTGTATAGCAGAGCCACAGCAGGGAAGACGTGTGTTTCTGAGGAACAGGACCTTCAGCAGCATGTGACTGCCAAGGGGCGGAGCCGGCCACATGTCTCTCAGAGGCAGCAGTAGCAGATAGAGAATGCTTCAGGCCGGAGGACCTGCAATCACCTGACTGCCTAGGGGCATGGCCTAAGCTCCAGAGAGCTATGAGGTAAAGGAAAACTCCTAGAAGGGTAACTATGAAATAAAGATACCAAGGGGCATAGACAGAACGGATAGTCAGGATAGCCAGGTTATACACAGAGGGAGCAACGCAGTACAAAAGGAGCAGGCAGAGAATAATCAGAACACAGCCAAGGGGTCATACACAGAGGGAGCAATGCAGTACAAAAGGGACAGGCAAAACTCGTAACAGGGACACAGCCAAATCAGAACCAGACAGACAAAACGTAGCACAGGCACAACGCACTGGCACAAGCACAGGGTCAGACACACTCAGCCAAAGGTCAGAGTATAAACGACAAAGACTGACCTCACAGTGAGGCTATAAAAAGCCTCCCAGGACCCAGAAAGAGGCCAACAAAGTTAACCCCACGACTACCTGATCCAAGAACCCAGTAAACCATGACAGACACTCCCACCTGCCTTTCAATCATCTGTACCCACCTGCTTGTCCATCGGCCGAGCCTGCCTGTGCTTGCCAAGTTTACTATCCCTAGCTGTTCCTGCCTCCTGTCCCTTGGGGTTCAGCCATCATCTACTTGAGGTCAGTCCTATAGTAGCACCTGGTCCTGCCTCCCTGCTTTTTCCTCAAATCGCGGTTTCATCAGCTGCTGTGCATCTGAGGTCGGACTTGGTGAGGTACCTAGAAAATTGAGAGCCGCTGACAGCACAACAGGAGTATTTGGGATGCACGCTTCCAGTTCAAGGACCCAATTGAACCACAAAAGTCCTAAGAATATATAAAGCAGCATCCAGTCCAGGTGGACTGGATGCTGCTTTATATATTCTTATGATTGGTGAGGTACCTAGTCACGCCCCTCCAGGCTCTCCTTGGATCATGGCACAGTGCTACAAATGGCCACCAACCCCATCCTGTTATACATGGCCATTATCCTCATCCTGTAAAACATGCCACCCCATCTTGATGTACATAGTCCCAATCATGATGCACACATAAATATAAACAGTTCTACATACATTCCCTCGGCTCCGTCACAGCGGCGTCCGGTTCTTTTTCCAGCTGCTGTCTGCAGCATGTAAGCAGCGCATGACATCACTGACATGCACCCTTGCACGCTAAGGTCAGCTGCCAGAATGCTCACTGCTCTCCATGCCCGGTACTATGGGTGTCGAGAGCTGTGAATATTCATTTTATTTAATAGTAGGCACAGTATTACATCATCTGCTGGGCGATCACGTGTCCCTGCTATTTAAGAGAATGAATATTCACTGCTCTCCACACACATGGGTAGGGAGAGAAGTGAATATTCATTCTCTTTAATAGCGGGCACATGTGATCACCCAGCAGCTGCAGGAGCTGGCGACCGTGGCTAACACTGTACCCACAATTAAACAAAATAAATATTCATTGCTCCCCATTTCCATAGTCCCTTCTCCCACCTATCGGTGCCGGCTTCAATGCACAGAGGTGAGAGGGACTATGGGCATGGGGAGCATTGAATATTTTCTTTAACAGCTGGCACAACCACAGGGGACAAATATATGTAAGGTACGTCTGGACTATGAGACGCACCCCCCACTGTGCTCGAAAATTTTTGAGGAAAAAAGTGTCTTCTAGTCTGAAAAATAACCTCTTCCTCTCAATTCTGAGCTGTTCGATCACTTAAAGGGTACCAGAGTCATCACCAAACTCTACCTTCGAGGAGAATACAACCTAATCTGAATTCATCAGGGAGATGAATGGGAAATGGCCTTTAATACTTGTGATGGCCACTATGAGTATCGTGTCATGCCATTTGCAACACACCAGCAGTCTTTCAAGAAGTAGTGAATGACATCTTTCAGGACCTTCTCTACACATGTGTAGTAGTGTACTTGGAAGATATCTTGGTGTTCTTCCCTGATCTGCCTTCACACACAAGAGATATTCGCCAGGTTCTGCAGAGACTTAGGAGACTGTACATAAAGCCAAATTTGAAAAGTGCATTTTTGAGCAGGCTTCTGTCCCACTTCTAGGATACACAATCTCTGAGACTGGCCTGAAAATGGATCCTGAAAAGTGTCCTCCATTTTGAAGTGGCCTCAGCCTGACGGTCTGAAAGTTATCCAGCGGTTCCTCAGTATAGCAAACTATTATCTCCAGTTTATCCCTCATTTATACTTCCAGACAGCTCCTACTCCAGCCCTGACCTGCAAGGGGGCCAATCCTAAGGTATGGTCTCCAAAGGCAGGGAACACCTTCATTTTTTTAAACAGGCTTTTTACACAGAAGTCTTAATCTTGGAAAAGAAGCCACAGGTCTTTTCCAAGATCTTCTCTGCTGATGAATGCAATTACTCTATGTGACGCGACGCAAGTCACTATAGTAAATATTAGTCCCAGAAGTGGAGCAAAAGACTACAATGACAGATAATAAAAATACTACTTACTGAGTAAGTAAAGGGAGGTCAAACAATCCAAGGTCTGGTCCAGGAAATGGCGCAGTACAACAAGGGAAGTCAGAGACTAAATCCAATTCAAGAGCAGAGGTCAGGAAAGCCAGAGAGACAAAACAGTTTACAGGGAGCAGGCACAAGAGAAGTCATGTCACAAGCAAACGGTCTGAGTTTGGGAAAAGAATCAAGTCAAGCTGGGTCAGGCACAGAGCACATAGGGATCAATGTTACACAGGCAACAGCAAGTGTACGATTGACACTGGGTGGAGGAGCTGCTTAAGTAGAAGACTAATCAAGGAAAGTGAACACAGATGATTGCAGCACAGACCCAGCACAACCAGTACACAAAGAAACATATCAGACAGGAACAGAGTGAAGATTGTGACACTCTATTGGAGAATGAGAATGGTTAGCATTTAAACTGGCTTCAGAGGAGCGCTGCAACTTACTAGAGGGAGCTATGCATCAGGTGGTTATACACACTGACCACAAGAATCTAGCATATCTGCAATCCACACAGCAACTTAACCCATGAAAAACCAGATGGTCTCTGTTTTTTGCCCGCTTCAACTTCACACTCTATTTTCGGACAGCAGTAAGGAACGTCAAGGTGGACACCCTGTCTAGATCTTTCCAGTCTTGGAGGAGGAGCCCCAACACATCATTAAGCTCTCCAAAACAATTATGGTTGCTCTGTTGGATTTGTCCTGGCACCCTTAGGGTAAAACTTATGTCACCAAACCCGATAGAACTCAGGTTTTTCTGTAGGGTAATTTGTCTAAGGTGGCTGGGCATGTCAATCAGAGGAAAACATCTCTCCTCATCACCTGACATCATTGGTGGCCTACCCTTCATCAGGATATTGCAGATTTCATCTCTGCCTGTCCTTCTTGTGCCCAGTTCAAAACCTTGAAGCAGCTTCCCCCAAGTTGTCTATTTCGTTTGCCTGTACTGTTTGCTCCCTGCAGCTTATTGCAATGGACTTCATCAACGATCTCCCACTATCGGACGGTTGTACGTTACCTGGGTGGTTGTGGATCGTTTTCCAAGATGGCTCAATTTATTCCACTCTCCGGACTCTTATCTGCTCCAGGGCTGGCAGAGAAGTTGATTCTAAATATTTTAGGCCTTCATGGTCTTCTGCTACATTTCATTTCGGATAGAGGTGTGCAGTTTACATCCTGCTTCTGGAGAGCCATCTGTAAACTGCTTAATATCTCTCTGGATTTCTCTTCCAACTACCACCCTCAATCCAATGGTCAGGTAGAACGGGTCAATCAGATCCTGAACAACTTCCTGTGGCACTTCATCAAGTCCCACCACAGCGACTGCTCTGAACTGATGCCAATGGCCAAATAGTCATACAATAATCACGTGACTGAATCGTCTGCTAAATTTCCTTTTTTTGCAGTATACAGTCAATATTACATTATCCCGTTCCCTGTTTCAACTACCTTCGATATTTCTGCTGCTGAATCCCTTGTCCAGAGTTTTTCAAGGATCTGAGAAAACACCATGTCCACATTATTGAGGTCCTTGGAACGGATGAAAAGACATGCAGACAAGAGACATCTGGATCCCCCTCAGTTTCATCTGGCTGTCATCTAAGTATGTCCATCTCAAGATACCCTACTATAAACGGGGTCATCCCTTCATTGGTCCATTTGAGGTTCTGAGACAGACTAATCCTGTGACCTACAAGCTCTAATTTTAGAATTCCTAATTATTTTCATGTGACTCTCCTCAAACCTGTTGTTTTTTTCAGTCATTTATTTAAAGATCCTGCTACTACTCCTGCTCCGGTCAGCACTGAGGATGTTTATGAAGTAGAGAACATTCTGGCTACCAAGAGAGTAAGAGGAAACACTTTTTTTTCTTGTGGATTGGAAGTAGTCCTGAAGGGAACTAAGGGACAACATCCATGCCCCTCTCCTCCTGGAGAGAGAGCTTATGGGCTTGAAAATGATGGGGTGTAAAGGAGGGGTACTGTCACACCAATGCCTTTGCACCCCCATCCCCAGCAGAGACGTCGACGCCATCATTGCCATGGCCCTGCACCTCCCTCTACTTCTACTGCCATCCTGCTAAGACTTCGGCATCTCTGCACCCTGTTTCCCTCCCCCAGCAGAGACGCCATAATAGTCACCGCCATGGTCTCGTCCTCATTCTCCTGTTGCTGCCTGGGGTCTGCTCACAGCTTGCGCCCGCCAGCCTGCCTATCAAGCATGCCCACCTATCAGGCACATCCAATCCATCTGACCGCCCATCAGCCATGTCCGCCTGCCCACCCATCAGCTCTGTCTGCCTGCCTATCAGCCGTACTCACATGTGCTTGCCAAGTCTACCATCCCTGGCCATTCCTTCTTCTTGTTCCTTGGGGGTCAGCTGTCATCTACCTGAGGTCAGTCTTGGAATAGCACTTGGTCCTGCCTCCCTTGTTTCTCCTCTGATTGCCATATTGTCAGCCGCCGTGCATCTGAGGTCAGACTTGGTGAGGCACCTACGTACCACTGCAGGGTCTCCACGGATCATGGAACAATGGTTTCACCACCCAGTCCATTACAGCCAGCAGGCAACTCCCACAATTTTTAGAGAGTCAGCAGGCTTATGGACAGAGAAGACAAAGAGTTTTTTGATAAAGCACATCATTCTACTGTTCACTGTAAATGGAATGAGGCTTACAAATAAAAGAACACAGTAGTTACAGTCAAATGTGGTGGATGTTCAAAAATATTTTGTGGCTGCTTTGCTGCTTCTAGCACTGAGTGCTTTGACTGTGTACAAGGCATCATGAAATGTTAAGATTTCCAAAGGATTTTGGGTTGCAATGTAGTGCTTAGTGTCAGAAAGCTGGGTTTGCATCGTTGTAGGACATAAGTCTTCTTTCAGGACAATGACCACAAAACATACTTCAAAAGCCACCAAGAAATAGATGGAAACAAAGCACTGGAGAGTTCAGAAGTGATAATTCCAGCTCCAGTAGCATAAAGTCTAACACCACTACCTCTTACATACAGATGCTACAGAGAAACTGTGAATGGACACATTAAACCATTTAATTTTGCATGCTTTGATGAATTTCTGAGTACAGATCACTGTAAATAACATGAATCTGTCAATGAGTGTATGGAAAAAAGCAATCAAGTTATAAACTGTGGAAGAGATGTATGGGACCAGGTACTGTATATGAGGCAATAATCCCTGAATAGATGCCTGTAATACACTATCCCAACTGCAACAGCTCAACCTACACGAACTGTAGGTTAGGGCGGTATTATTAGAGAATTATATCTATTTGAATTATCCCTGAGAAAAGCGATTTGTTTAATGTAGCAGCATCAAGGACTATTATTTCATCAACCCTGCTGGTGAATATTGTGCAGCATTTTGCATCTACTCAATCTGATATGGAAGACTGTTTGCTTCCTGTCCTAGCTGTGAAATTCTGTATGCAGTGTGAGAACTCCCTATTAGAGATGAGCGACTTTGCCTCCGGGAGGGTCGAGTCGGGTTTCGAACCACTCAACTTTCACAAAAGTCAAGTCGAACGAAATCGGCAGACTATCAGAAAAAGTCGAAGGTCCGACTGAAACTCAAACTAAACCCAATACAATTCAATGGAGAAGAAGAGTCGGCAGGGAGTGGAGGACAGTAAACACACCTACAGTGCCCATTTCAATGCCAAAGACATCAATTCTTAGTACTTAAGCTTGTCAACCTTAATTTACTTAATAATAATAGTTACACATTGAAAACTGGGGGTTATTTGGCTAAAGTTGTTGGGGGGGGGGGGCAGGGCTGGCTCCAGGTTTTCGTGGGCCCGGGCAAAAGAGTCTCAGTGGCCCTTTAACACATACCACAATTCATGATGCTCCGATACGGCAGAGAATTATAGGTATAGTACAATGCCAAATACGTCACTTCTTACATAACATGAGTGATATCTATTGTAAATTCTACAATAGCTCAAAAGCCGGACAGTATAGTCCTCCATACAGTATTATGGCCACCACAGTGCGCCATACAGCATGGGCTTCATATAATGCTCCATACAGAATAGGCCCCATAAGTGCTCCATATATAATGGGCTCCATGTGATGCCCCATAAATAATTAACCCCATATGATGCTTTAGTATACGATGGGCCCCATATATGATGCTCCAGTATATGATGAGCCTCATAAAATGCTCCAAATAAAATGGTCCCATATATAATGGGCTCCATGTGATGCCCCATAAATAATGAACCCCATATGATGCTCTAGTATATGATTGGCCCCATATGATGCTCCTCTATATGATGGGTCCCATGGATGATGCTCCAGTGTATCATGGGCCTATATAATGCTCCACATATAATGGGCCCCATATGATGCTCCAGAATCTTATGGGCCCCATATGATGCTCCAGTGTATAATGGGCCCCGTATATGATGCTCCAGTGTATGATGGGCCCCATTTATAATGCTCCAGTGTATGATAGGCCTATATAATGCTCCATATATAATGGGCCCCATTTATAATGCTCCAGTGTATGATGGACCCCATGGATGATGCTCCAGTGTATGATGGGCCTATATAATGCTCTATATATAAAGAGGCCCCATATGATGCTCCAGTATATGATGGGCCACATGGATGATGCTCCAGTGTATGATGGGCCTATATAATGCTACATATATAATGGGCCCCATATGATGCTCCAGTGTATAATGGTCCCGTATATGATGCTCCAGTGTATGATGGGCCAATTTATAATGCTCCAGTGTATGATGGGCCCCATGGATGATGCTCCAGTGTATGATGGGCCTATATAATGCTCCATATATAATGGGCCCCATTTATAATGCTCCAGTGTATGATGGGCCCCATGGATGATGCTCCAGTGTATGATGGGCCTATATAATGCTCCATATATAATGGGCCCCACATGATGCTCGTATATGATGGGCCCCATGGATGATGCTCCAGTGTATGATGGGCCTATATAATGCTCCATATATAATGGGCCCCATATGATGCTCCAGTGTATAATGGGCCCCGTATATGATGCTACAGTGTATGATGGGCCCCATTTATAATGCTCCAGTGTATAAGGGCCCCGTATATGATGCTCCAGTGTATGATGGGCCCCATATGATGCTCCAGTATATGATGGGCCCCATGAATAATGCTCCAGTGTATGATGGGCCTATATAATGCTACATATATAATGGGCCCCATATGATGCTCCAGTGTATAATGGGCCCCATGGATGATGCTCCAGTGTATGATGGGCCTATATAATGCTTCATATATAATGGGCCCCATATGATGCTCAAATGTATGATGGGCCCCATATATTGCTCCAAACATTAAAAAAATAAAATGCCTCTCCTCGCTGGGCACTGCTCTACTCTGGACTACTCAGTGTCGCCATCTTCCAGCTCTCTGCACTGTGACTGTTCAGGCAGAGGGCGCACAGACGTTACGTTATCGTGCTCTCTGACCTGAATGTTACGGTCGGGAAACGCGGAAAACGTCACAGCGGTGGAGCAGGAGAGGTAAGTATTGCAAGTGCTGGGGCCCTGATCAAGCAGGGGGCCCACTCAGGGGCGCCGGCACTGGCACAGGGCCTCTCATAGTATGCCGGTGTCTCTGATGGTGAGTGGGCCCCCCCACCTGCACAGGGCCCGGGCACTTGCCCGGACGCGCCATGTGCTGACGCTGGCCCTGAGGGGGTACAGCCCAGTTAGGGAGGTGGGAAAAACTGGTGAGTCACACGTATAGTATCAGGGCTTATGGGGTACTCGGCACCGAGCCCATTGAAGTCTATGGGGAATGTCACAAGTAGCACAGCTCATACAAAGGGGATATTTACAGGGGATTTTAGGAATTGTTCGTGATGCCACCTGTGGTTTCTGATCAAGGTGACCAGCGCTGCAGGGTTAATCTTCTGAGGGGTTGTTACTGGCAGCGAGATGTTAAGTCTCCCACAGGCGAGACTGGATCCCTCAGGAATAAATGGCGATGCAGGGGTGCAAGTAATAAGGCAGTCACACACAAATCAGTCTCTTTCCATACCTTTACTGGTGATGGTTGCAGGTATGTCCCGGGAAGCTGCTGAGGGTGGAGGATGCACATCCAGGTAATCACTGTGTAGGTTTAAGGCCTCCTTACTTCTTAATGTGTGAGTTTCCAACCTGCTGAAGCTAAGTTTAACACCTCCTTTCTACGCCCGGCTGATCTTGTGATGAGGTCTTTTTGTGGACAGAACGGTGTCTTTATGGCGGTACCTTCCAGACCCCGTCTTCCTAACCCCCGGGTTTCGTATCAGCACTGAAGGGCCCCTCTGCGACCTGAAGTCCAGCAGGGATTCCGGTTTTCTCCCACTAGCCGTGAAGGTTCTATCAAGCTTCGGACCCGGTGTCCGGTTGTATAGAGTGGAGGCAGCTATCGTTGCTATATCACCTCGGTCACTCTTTCCCTTTGTCCACTCGCCTGTCGTCCTACACACACCTTAATATGAGCACAGGCAGCAGTGAATGTCAGCTTCTCATGTGGTATTTCCGTACAGAGATGTCGTGTCTGCTCCTCCTGAGGTAACACCAATGACTCCTAACTTTCAGCTAGATTGTCTTTATCTCACTGCTGTCTCAAGGGCTCCCTCTGGTGGAACCAGGAAAAATGTCAAGTGTTGTGTGCTTATCAGGTATTTGTGAATTACCTTTCCGTGCATCCTCCTGGGAACATGTGTACCAAGCACTGCTGGGCCACACACTGGCATATGTTGAGGTGTAGGCTGGACGTTCAGCAGCTGCAAAGGAGGAATTGGAGTAGTCGGAGGAAAGGAGGACAAAGCGAGCCATTTTGGTAGCAACCTATGTGTCATCAGGGGAAGGTGGTACAAAATCCTTTGAAACCCAGGCATGGTCATTTTAACGAAGGTGAGTTCACCTACATTTTGGGGCGACAGCCGGGTCCTTCTTTCTGTCAGGATTGATCCAGCAGCACTGAAGACTCTTTCTGATAGCACACTACCAGCAGGGCAAGCGAGCTCCTGTAAAGCATATTGTGCCAAGTCAGGCCAGTTGTCCAGTTTACAGGCCAGTAGTCAAAGGGGAATGAACTGTGAGGGAGAACATTGATAGGGAGGAGAGGTAATTTTGAACATATTTGACAACTGCTGTCTCCTGTCTATTGCAATCGATTCATTATTAACAGTCATGTGAGCGGTACTCGAGAAATCAGTCCACAACATGGTCATAAAACCCCTGTCTCCAATGCCACTTCGGCTGTGTGCACCACGAACACATCTTCCATGTTGCCCAGTACGGCTCGTGGTAGAACCTGAAACACTGCTGTGTGCTGGGAATGCCTCTAACTAATGGTTTACCAGAGTTGCTTGTTTGTTCGCCAGTATTAGCTCTAGGTTCTCCTGTGGCATGATGTTCTGTAATTTGCCTTTATAGCATGGATCAAGGGTGCTGGCCAACCAGTAGTTGTCATCCTTCATAATTTTGGCAATCGGCGGGGTCCCTTTTTAGGATCCGAAAGACATAATCCACACATGTGGGCCAATGTTCCAGGTGTCAATGATGCACTGCCAGTGGTGGGTGGAGGAGCACTTTCTGCCAAATACACATCCCTCCACTCATGCACAAACCCTGTACCTAATAATAATAATAATAATAATAATAATCTTTATTTATATAGCGCCAACAATTCCGCAGCGCTTTACAGTTTATCAGTTTCAAAACACAAGTCATAGGTAACAACACCTTGGCAACCTAACCTTGGTAAGCCAACATTTTCTCTTGCCCCCTGAGAAGCATCCTCCTCCCCAAAATAATCATCCCCCTCATCCTCCTCCTCTTACTCTTCTTCCTCCACCTCGTCCAGGACAGTTCCCTGAGCAGACAATGGCTGACTGTCATCAAGGCTTCCCTCCTCCTCCGCTGCAGACGCCTGATCCGTAATGTGCGTCAAAGTTTGCATGATAGACGCAAAGTGAGAG
>JARQOD010000004.1:393816105-393897385 GCA_033576555.1 Oophaga sylvatica
AAACATCGACAGTGTTAGAGTGCTTACAGTCAGTCTGCAACGATATTACTGTGTTAGAAAGCTCCCTCTGTTGCACAAATAGGTCTTGCATAATCAATGCCAAGCTATTCATGTGATCAGCCAAGGTATGGAGCGGATCCATAGCAAACAGAGCAGAGGAAAAAAAAATGCAGAAATCCCTTTATATGTAGGGGTGAGCTATAGCGTCACGCAGCTGTAATGCAGGCTGGTGTGAGCTCCACCTGTAGGTTACAGAGGGGAGAAGGGATTACACACTACCAGAGTAGGCCTGCACTGCAGCAGCCAAAACCACCACCAGGTGGCAGCAAAAACGTCCAAAACTGAGTCAGGAATAATCAGTCATCTGAAGTATCACAGGTCTCAGCAAGTCCTCTACAGAGCAGAAACACAGGCGCCACCAAGTGGCGGGAGCGTGGTCAGGCAAGCCAAGTCAAAACCGTACGGAGGCAGCAGGACAAAAGGAATAAGCAATATGCGTGGTCAGGAGAAAGCCAGGGGGTCAGCAACGGTCAGAAGCAGATAAGACAAAGACAGAAAGCAGAAGCGAGTCCGAATACAGGCCGAGTCAAAAACCAGAGAATCAAACAAACAGGGAAATGCAGGGAACAGGGCAGACAGAGGGGAATAACAGACACGGGACAAGTCAGGGATAACAGCAGGACAAATCAAGGGTTACCAGTCAGGTTCACAAGCCGAAGGTAGCAGTTAGCTCACACTGCTAGCAGGATGTGTGAGAGCTAAATAGCCAACCTGAACCCAGAATGAGGCAGAGCAAAGTTAACCCTTGACATGATCCGCCCGGACCAAGGGCAGACAGGACTAAACCCTGGAACGGATCATGACACCGGTATGCATTGTCCCCTCACCCCTATCCTGGTATGCATGGCCTCCTCATCCCTATTCTGGCCTGCATCGCTCCTCATTCCTATCCTGGTATGCATGACTCCTCATCCCCATCCTAGTATGCATGGCCCACTCATCCCCATCCTGGTATGCATGGCCCCCTCATCCCTATACTGGTATGCATGGCCCCCTCATCCCCATCTTGGTTTGCATGGCCCCCTCATCCCTATACTGATATGCATGGCCCTCAAATCCCTATCCTGGTTTGCATGCCCCTCTCATCCCTATCCTGGTTTTCATGGCCCTCTCATCCCTATACTGGTATGCATGGCCCCCCTCATCCTTATCCTAGTTTGCATGGCCCCCTTCATCCATATCCTAGTTTGCATGGCCCCCATGCAAACAAATATAAAAAAATAAAAAATAAACCATCCTACTTACCGTTCTTGCGCTCTAGCGCAGCGTCTTGTTCCTGTGCCAGCAGCTGCAGCGCCGGGCGATCACGTGTGCCCGCTACTAAAGGAAGTGTCCATGGAAGTGGAGAGCAGAGAATATTCATTCACTTAAGTAGCGGGCACACGTGATCGCACGGTCGCTGCAGGAAGCCAGCTCCTGCGACTACTGTTCCCACTATTAAAGAGAAATGAAAATTCACTGCGAGAGCAGTGACCATTAATTTCTCTTTAGCAGCGGGCACAGGAGTTAGCAGTGGCAGCAAGCTCCTACCTCCTGTGACCCTCTGCTCCTCCGCTGCTGCTGCCCCTCCATCATGTGGGACCCTGACTCGAGTATAAGCCCAGGGGGGATTACAAACTAACTCAGAAAACCAAGTACCATCTACTGTGTCATCATGCCACCCATAAACTGCACGCAGAGACATGAGGTATTATAGCTCTCCTTTTTCTATCTCACGCATGTTCAGAAGTAGAATCTACATGGTGGAAGTTGTACCGCTGTAATTATAGATAAACACTTTTGGGAAATCGAGTGCACTGGTTCAGACCATAGGGTAAGACCTTTATAAACATATATAAAATGATCCAAGTAATGCAATCACTAGTGATGAGCAGGTACTAAAATGCTCCAGTGCTCATTACTAGAGTCAAGCAAATCAAAATGCTCGGATGCTCGACTCGCATAATGAGTATGATGGAAGTCATAGAAAAGCTTGAGCATTTTATTGACCAAATCAATGGAAACCGTTGAAATGGCATGGGACCAGCATCGGGAAGACCCCTGGAGCATCTCTGAATCCAAGGTTGCTGCTGGGAACAATGTTTTTAGAGTATTAGGCCACTTTTTTGGACTGACAATAAACGCAGAAATTGAAGATAAAATGGATTTTACTGGAAAAATGTTAAACATTCTTTCCAGGATAATGGCTTGTATATAATTCAAATAGATGAGAAAAAATTCTCTTCCACAACTTAGGCTATGTTTACACACAGTGTTTTTGCTGTGTTTACATTGCTTTCAATGGTGAAAAAATATTCACCAGGAAATATAATTTTAACATTTTACTACCCTATTTGGCCATGTGGTGTGTGAGACATGAACAGACACATCCGGTTTAAATTATGGAGGAGGGACTCAAAGTCACAAAGATTTTTTTTTCAGTGACAGGTGGCACTCACTATTGGTAGATGGCCATCCATCAGGCAACCCTTATCATTGTTAAAGGGCCATCAGGAGGCCCTCACAATTTATAGAGGGCCAGTGTAATGCCGATGCCTCTGCACCCCCGTCACTAGTAGAGACGCTGACACTGTCAGGGACACCACACTGCACTTGCTCACTGAGCCAGTGCGTGTGTCCTGAGTGAACAAACTGTGCCCAAAGATACCTGTATAGCAGAGCCACAGCAGGGAAGACGTGTGTTTCTGAGGAACAGGACCTTCAGCAGCATGTGACTGCCAAGGGGCGGAGCCGGCCACATGTCTCTCAGAGGCAGCAGTAGCAGATAGAGAATGCTTCAGGCCGGAGGACCTGCAATCACCTGACTGCCTAGGGGCATGGCCTAAGCTCCAGAGAGCTATGAGGTAAAGGAAAACTCCTAGAAGGGTAACTATGAAATAAAGATACCAAGGGGCATAGACAGAACGGATAGTCAGGATAGCCAGGTTATACACAGAGGGAGCAACGCAGTACAAAAGGAGCAGGCAGAGAATAATCAGAACACAGCCAAGGGGTCATACACAGAGGGAGCAATGCAGTACAAAAGGGACAGGCAAAACTCGTAACAGGGACACAGCCAAATCAGAACCAGACAGACAAAACGTAGCACAGGCACAACGCACTGGCACAAGCACAGGGTCAGACACACTCAGCCAAAGGTCAGAGTATAAACGACAAAGACTGACCTCACAGTGAGGCTATAAAAAGCCTCCCAGGACCCAGAAAGAGGCCAACAAAGTTAACCCCACGACTACCTGATCCAAGAACCCAGTAAACCATGACAGACACTCCCACCTGCCTTTCAATCATCTGTACCCACCTGCTTGTCCATCGGCCGAGCCTGCCTGTGCTTGCCAAGTTTACTATCCCTAGCTGTTCCTGCCTCCTGTCCCTTGGGGTTCAGCCATCATCTACTTGAGGTCAGTCCTATAGTAGCACCTGGTCCTGCCTCCCTGCTTTTTCCTCAAATCGCGGTTTCATCAGCTGCTGTGCATCTGAGGTCGGACTTGGTGAGGTACCTAGAAAATTGAGAGCCGCTGACAGCACAACAGGAGTATTTGGGATGCACGCTTCCAGTTCAAGGACCCAATTGAACCACAAAAGTCCTAAGAATATATAAAGCAGCATCCAGTCCAGGTGGACTGGATGCTGCTTTATATATTCTTATGATTGGTGAGGTACCTAGTCACGCCCCTCCAGGCTCTCCTTGGATCATGGCACAGTGCTACAAATGGCCACCAACCCCATCCTGTTATACATGGCCATTATCCTCATCCTGTAAAACATGCCACCCCATCTTGATGTACATAGTCCCAATCATGATGCACACATAAATATAAACAGTTCTACATACATTCCCTCGGCCCTGTCACAGCGGCGTCCGGTTCTTTTTCCAGCTGCTGTCTGCAGCATGTAAGCAGCGCATGACATCACTGACATGCGACATGCACCCTTGCACGCTAAGGTCAGCTGCCAGAATGCTCACTGCTCTCCATGCCCGGTACTATGGGTGTCGAGAGCTGTGAATATTCATTTTATTTAATAGTAGGCACAGTATTACATCATCTGCTGGGCGATCACGTGTCCCTGCTATTTAAGAGAATGAATATTCACTGCTCTCCACACACATGGGTATGGAGAGAAGTGAATATTCATTCTCTTTAATAGCGGGCACATGTGATCACCCAGCAGCTGCAGGAGCTGGCGACCGTGGCTAACACTGTACCCACAATTAAACAAAATAAATATTCATTGCTCCCCATTTCCATAGTCCCTTCTCCCACCTATCGGTGCCGGCTTCAATGCACAGAGGTGAGAGGGACTATGGGCATGGGGAGCATTGAATATTTTCTTTAACAGCTGGCACAACCACAGGGGACAAATATATGTAAGGTACGTCTGGACTATGAGACGCACCCCCACTGTGCTCGAAAATTTTTGAGGAAAAAAGTGTCTTCTAGTCTGAAAAATAACCTCTTCCTCTCAATTCTGAGCTGTTCGATCACTTAAAGGGTACCAGAGTCATCACCAAACTCTACCTTCGAGGAGAATACAACCTAATCTGAATTCATCAGGGAGATGAATGGGAAATGGCCTTTAATACTTGTGATGGCCACTATGAGTATCGTGTCATGCCATTTGCAACACACCAGCAGTCTTTCAAGAAGTAGTGAATGACATCTTTCAGGACCTTCTCTACACATGTGTAGTAGTGTACTTGGAAGATATCTTGGTGTTCTTCCCTGATCTGCCTTCACACACAAGAGATATTCGCCAGGTTCTGCAGAGACTTAGGAGACTGTACATAAAGCCAAATTTGAAAAGTGCATTTTTGAGCAGGCTTCTGTCCCACTTCTAGGATACACAATCTCTGAGACTGGCCTGAAAATGGATCCTGAAAAGTGTCCTCCATTTTGAAGTGGCCTCAGCCTGACGGTCTGAAAGTTATCCAGCGGTTCCTCAGTATAGCAAACTATTATCTCCAGTTTATCCCTCATTTATACTTCCAGACAGCTCCTACTCCAGCCCTGACCTGCAAGGGGGCCAATCCTAAGGTATGGTCTCCAAAGGCAGGGAACACCTTCATTTTTTTAAACAGGCTTTTTACACAGAAGTCTTAATCTTGGAAAAGAAGCCACAGGTCTTTTCCAAGATCTTCTCTGCTGATGAATGCAATTACTCTATGTGACGCGACGCAAGTCACTATAGTAAATATTAGTCCCAGAAGTGGAGCAAAAGACTACAATGACAGATAATAAAAATACTACTTACTGAGTAAGTAAAGGGAGGTCAAACAATCCAAGGTCTGGTCCAGGAAATGGCGCAGTACAACAAGGGAAGTCAGAGACTAAATCCAATTCAAGAGCAGAGGTCAGGAAAGCCAGAGAGACAAAACATTTTACAGGGAGCAGGCACAAGAGAAGTCATGTCACAAGCAAACGGTCTGAGTTTGGGAAAAGAATCAAGTCAAGCTGGGTCAGGCACAGAGCACATAGGGATCAATGTTACACAGGCAACAGCAAGTGTACGATTGACACTGGGTGGAGGAGCTGCTTAAGTAGAAGACTAATCAAGGAAAGTGAACACAGATGATTGCAGCACAGACCCAGCACAACCAGTACACAAAGAAACATATCAGACAGGAACAGAGTGAAGATTGTGACACTCTATTGGAGAATGAGAATGGTTAGCATTTAAACTGGCTTCAGAGGAGCGCTGCAACTTACTAGAGGGAGCTATGCATCAGGTGGTTATACACACTGACCACAAGAATCTAGCATATCTGCAATCCACACAGCAACTTAACCCATGAAAAACCAGATGGTCTCTGTTTTTTGCCCGCTTCAACTTCACACTCTATTTTCGGACAGCAGTTAGGAACGTCAAGGTGGACACCCTCTCTAGATCTTTCCAGTCTTGGAGGAGGAGCCCCAACACATCATTAAGCTCTCCAAAACAATTATGGTTGCTCTGTTGGATTTGTCCTGGCACCCTTAGGGTAAAACTTATGTCACCAAACCCGATAGAACTCAGGTTTTTCTGTAGGGTAATTTGTCTAAGGTGGCTGGGCATGTCAATCAGAGGAAAACATCTCTCCTCATCACCTGACATCATTGGTGGCCTACCCTTCATCAGGATATTGCAGATTTCATCTCTGCCTGTCCTTCTTGTGCCCAGTTCAAAACCTTGAAGCAGCTTCCCCCAAGTTGTCTATTTCGTTTGCCTGTACTGTTTGCTCCCTGCAGCTTATTGCAATGGACTTCATCAACGATCTCCCACTATCGGACGGTTGTACCGTTACCTGGGTGGTTGTGGATCGTTTTCCAAGATGGCTCAATTTATTCCACTCTCCGGACTCTTATCTGCTCCAGGGCTGGCAGAGAAGTTGATTCTAAATATTTTAGGCCTTCATGGTCTTCTGCTACATTTCATTTCGGATAGAGGTGTCAGTTTACATCCTGCTTCTGGAGAGCCATCTGTAAACTGCTTAATATCTCTCTGGATTTCTCTTCCAACTACCACCCTCAATCCAATGGTCAGGTAGAACGGGTCAATCAGATCCTGAACAACTTCCTGTGGCACTTCATCAAGTCCCACCACAGCGACTGCTCTGAACTGATGCCAATGGCCAAATAGTCATACAATAATCACGTGACTGAATCGTCTGCTAAATTTCCTTTTTTTGCAGTATACAGTCAATATTACATTATCCCGTTCCCTGTTTCAACTACCTTCGATATTTCTGCTGCTGAATCCCTTGTCCAGAGTTTTTCAAGGATCTGAGAAAACACCATGTCCACATTATTGAGGTCCTTGGAACGGATGAAAAGACATGCAGACAAGAGACATCTGGATCCCCCTCAGTTTCATCTGGCTGTCATCTAAGTATGTCCATCTCAAGATACCCTACTATAAACGGGGTCATCCCTTCATTGGTCCATTTGAGGTTCTGAGACAGACTAATCCTGTGACCTACAAGCTCTAATTTTAGAATTCCTAATTATTTTCATGTGACTCTCCTCAAACCTGTTGTTTTTTTCAGTCATTTATTTAAAGATCCTGCTACTACTCCTGCTCCGGTCAGCACTGAGGATGTTTATAAGTAGAGAACATTCTGGCTACCAAGAGAGTAAGAGGAAACACTTTTTTTTCTTGTGGATTGGAAGTAGTCCTGAAGGGAACTAAGGGACAACATCCATGCCCCTCTCCTCCTGGAGAGAGAGCTTATGGGCTTGAAAATGATGGGTGTAAAGGAGGGGTACTGTCACACCAATGCCTTTGCACCCCCATCCCCAGCAGAGACGTCGACGCCATCATTGCCATGGCCCTGCACCTCCCTCTACTTCTACTGCCATCCTGCTAAGACTTCGGCATCTCTGCACCCTGTTTCCCTCCCCCAGCAGAGACACCATAATAGTCACCGCCATGGTCTCGTCCTCATTCTCCTGTTGCTGCCTGGGGTCTGCTCACAGCTTGCGCCCGCCAGCCTGCCTATCAAGCATGCCCACCTATCAGGCACATCCAATCCATCTGACCGCCCATCAGCCATGTCCGCCTGCCCACCCATCAGCTCTGTCTGCCTGCCTATCAGCCGTACTCACATGTGCTTGCCAAGTCTACCATCCCTGGCCATTCCTTCTTCTTGTTCCTTGGGGTCAGCTGTCATCTACCTGAGGTCAGTCTTGGAATAGCACTTGGTCCTGCCTCCCTTGTTTCTCCTCTGATTGCCATATTGTCAGCCGCCGTGCATCTGAGGTCAGACTTGGTGAGGCACCTACGTACCACTGCAGGGTCTCCACGGATCATGGAACAATGGTTTCACCACCCAGTCCATTACAGCCAGCAGGCAACTCCCACATTTTTAGAGAGTCAGCAGGCTTATGGACAGAGAAGACAAAGAGTTTTTTGATAAAGCACATCATTCTACTGTTCACTGTAAATGGAATGAGGCTTACAAATAAAAGAACACAGTAGTTACAGTCAAATGTGGTGGATGTTCAAAAATATTTTGTGGCTGCTTTGCTGCTTCTAGCACTGAGTGCTTTGACTGTGTACAAGGCATCATGAAATGTTAAGATTTCCAAAGGATTTTGGGTTGCAATGTAGTGCTTAGTGTCAGAAAGCTGGGTTTGCATCGTTGTAGGACATAAGTCTTCTTTCAGGACAATGACCACAAAACATACTTCAAAAGCCACCAAGAAATAGATGGAAACAAAGCACTGGAGAGTTCAGAAGTGATAATTCCAGCTCCAGTAGCATAAAGTCTAACACCACTACCTCTTACATACAGATGCTACAGAGAAACTGTGAATGGACACATTAAACCATTTAATTTTGCATGCTTTGATGAATTTCTGAGTACAGATCACTGTAAATAACATGAATCTGTCAATGAGTGTATGGAAAAAAGCAATCAAGTTATAAACTGTGGAAGAGATGTATGGGACCAGGTACTGTATATGAGGCAATAATCCCTGAATAGATGCCTGTAATACACTATCCCAACTGCAACAGCTCAACCTACACGAACTGTAGGTTAGGGCGGTATTATTAGAGAATTATATCTATTTGAATTATCCCTGAGAAAAGCGATTTGTTTAACGTAGCAGCATCAAGGACTATTATTTCATCAACCCTGCTGGTGAATATTGTGCAGCATTTTGCATCTACTCAATCTGATTGGAAGACTGTTTGCTTCCTGTCCTAGCTGTGAAATTCTGTATGCAGTGTGAGAACTCCCTATTAGAGATGAGCGACTTTGCCTCCGGGAGGGTCGAGTCGGGTTTCGAACCACTCAACTTTCACAAAAGTCAAGTCGAACGAAATCGGCAGACTATCAGAAAAAGTCGAAGGTCCGACTGAAACTCAAACTAAACCCAATACAATTCAATGGAGAAGAAGAGTCGGCAGGGAGTGGAGGACAGTAAACACACCTACAGTGCCCATTTCAATGCCAAACGACATCAATTCTTAGTACTTAAGCTTGTCAACCTTAATTTACTTAATAATAATAGTTACACATTGAAAACTGGGGTTATTTGGCTAAAGTTGTTGGGGGGGGGGGCAGGGCTGGCTCCAGGTTTTCGTGGGCCCCGGGCAAAAGAGTCTCAGTGGGCCCTTTAACACATACCACAATTCATGATGCTCCGATACGGCAGAGAATTATAGGTATAGTACAATGCCAAATACGTCACTTCTTACATAACATGAGTGATATCTATTGTAAATTCTACAATAGCTCAAAAGCCGGACAGTATAGTCCTCCATACAGTATTATGGCCACCACAGTGCGCCATACAGCATGGGCTTCATATAATGCTCCATACAGAATAGGCCCAAAGTGCTCCATATATAATGGGCTCCATGTGATGCCCCATAAATAATTAACCCCATATGATGCTTTAGTATACGATGGGCCCCATATATGATGCTCCAGTATATGATGAGCCCCATAAAATGCTCCAAATAAAATGGTCCCCATATATAATGCTCCATTGATCATAATAATGGCTCCATAATGATGCCCCATAATATGCCTATATGAATGGCCCATGATGATGCTCAGTATATATGGGCCCATATGATGCTCCCTATATAATGGGCCCCATATGATGCTCCAGAATCTTATGGGCCCCATATGATGCTCCAGTGTATAATGGGCCCCGTATATGATGCTCCAGTGTATGATGGGCCCCATTTATAATGCTCCAGTGTATGATAGGCCTATATAATGCTCCATATATAATGGGCCCCATTTATAATGCTCCAGTGTATGATGGACCCCATGGATGATGCTCCAGTGTATGATGGGCCTATATAATGCTCTATATATAAAGGGGCCCCATATGATGCTCCAGTATATGATGGGCCACATGGATGATGCTCCAGTGTATGATGGGCCTATATAATGCTACATATATAATGGGCCCCATATGATGCTCCAGTTTATAATGGTCCCGTATATGATGCTCCAGTGTATGATGGGCCAATTTATAATGCTCCAGTGTATGATGGGCCCCATGGATGATGCTCCAGTGTATGATGGGCCTATATAATGCTCCATATATAATGGGCCCCATATATGCTCCAGTGTATAATGGGCCCCGATATGATGCTACAGTGTATGATGGGCCCCATTTATAATGCTCCATGTATAATGGGCCCCGTATATGATGCTCCAGTGTATGATGGGCCCATATGATGCTCCAGTATATGATGGCCATGATATGCTCCAGTGTATGATGGGCCTATATAATGCTCCATATATAATGGGCCCCATATGATGCTCCAGTGTATAATGGGCCCCATGATGATGCTCCAGTGTATGATGGGCCCATTATAATGCTCCATATATAATGGGCCCCATATGATGCTCAATGTATGATGGGCCCCATATATTGCTCCAACATTAAAAACAATGAAATGCCTCTCCTCGCTGGGCACTGCTTCTTGGACTACTCAGTGTCGCCATCTTCCAGCTCTCTGCACTGTGACTGTTCAGGCAGAGGGCGCACAGACGTTACGTTATCGTGCTCTCTGACCTGAATGTTACGGTCGGGAAACGCGGAAAACGTCACAGCGGTGGAGCAGGGAGAGGTAAGTATTGCAAGTGCTGGGGCCCTGATCAAGCAGGGGGGCCCACTCATGGGCGCCGGCACTGGCACAGGGCCTCTCATAGTATGCCGGTGTCTCTGATGGTGAGTGGGCCCCCCCACCTGCACAGGGCCCGGGCACTTGCCCGGACGCGCCATGTGCTGACGCTGGCCCTGAGGGGGTACAGCCCAGTTAGGGAGGTGGGAAAACTGGTGAGTCGCACGTATAGTATCAGGGCTTATGGGTACTCGGCACTGAGCCCATTGAAGTCTATGGGGAATGTCACAAGTAGCACAGCTCGTCGTTGCCTGGGTCTCATACAAAGGGGGATATTTACAGGGGATTTTAGGAATTGTTCGTGTGCCACCTGTGGTTTCTGATCAAGGTGACCAGCGCTGCAGGGTTAATCTTCTGAGGGGTTGTTACTGGCAGCGAGATGTTAAGTCTCCCACAGGCGAGACTGGATCCCTCAGGAATAAATGGCGATGCAGGGGTGCAAGTAATAAGGCAGTCACACACAAATCAGTCTCTTTCCATACCTTTACTGGTGATGGTTGCAGGTATGTCCCGGGAAGCTGCTCAGGGTGGAGGATGCACATCCAGGTAATCACTGTGTAGGTTTAAGGCCTCCTTACTTCTTAATGTGTGAGTTTCCAACCTGCATGAAGCTAAGTTTAACACCTCCTTTCTACGCCCGGCTGATCTTGTGATGAGGTCTTTTTGTGGACAGAATGGTGTCTTTATGGCGGTACCTTCCAGACCCCCGTCTTCCTAACCCCGGTTACGTATCAGCACTGAATGGCCCCTCTGCGACCTGAAGTCCAGCAGGGATTCCGGTTTTCTCCCACTAGCCGTGAAGGTTCTAGCAAGCTTCGGACCCGGTGTCCGGTTGTATAGAGTGGAGGCAGCTATCGTTGCTATATCACCTCGGTCACTCTTTCCCTTTGTCCACTCGCCTGTCGTCCTACACACACCTTAATATGAGCACAGGCAGCAGTGGATGTCAGCTTCTCATGTGGTATTTCCGTACAGAGATGTCGTGTCTGCTCCTCCTGAGGTAACACCAACGACTCCTAACTTTCAGCTAGATTGTCTTTATCTCACTGCTGTCTCAAGGGCTCCCTCTGGTGGAACCAGGAAAAATGTCAAGTGTTGTGTGCTTATCAGGTATTTGTGAATTACCTTTCTGTGCATCCTCCTGGGAACATGTGTACCAAGCACAGCTGGGCCACACACTGGCATATGTTGAGGTGTAGGCTGGACGTTCAGCAGCTGCAAATGGAGGAATTGGAGTAGTCGGAGGAAGAGGAGGACAAAGCGAGCCATTTTGGTAGCAACCTATGTGTCATCAGGGGAAGGTGGTACAAAATCCTTTGAAACCCAGGCATGGTTCATTTTAACGAAGGTGAGTTCACCTACATTTTGGGTCGACAGCCGGGTCCTTCTTTCTGTCAGGATTGATCCAGCAGCACTGAAGACTCTTTCTGATAGCACACTACCAGCAGGGCAAGCGAGCTCCTGTAAAGCATATTGTGCCAAGTCAGGCCAGTTGTCCAGTTTACAGGCCCAGTAGTCAAAGGGGAATGAACTGTGAGGGAGAACATTGATAGGGGAGGAGAGGTAATTTTGAACCATATTTGACAACTGCTGTCTCCTGTCTATTGCAATCGATTCATTATTAACAGTCATGTGAGCGGTACTCGAGAAATCAGTCCACAACATGGTCATGAAACCCCTGTCTCCAATGCCACTTCGGCTGTGTGCACCACGAACACATCTTCCATGTTGCCCAGTACGGCTCGTGGTAGAACCTGAAACACTGCTGTGTGCTGGGAATGCCTCTAACTAATGGTTTACCAGAGTTGCTTGTTTGTTCGCCAGTATTAGCTCTAGGTTCTCCTGTGGCATGATGTTCTGTAATTTGCCTTTATAGCATGGATCAAGGATGCTGGCCAACCAGTAGTTGTCATCCTTCATAATTTTGGCAATGCGGGGTCCCTTTTTAGGATCCGAAAGACATAATCACACATGTGGGCCAATGTTCCAGGTGTCAATGATGCACTGCCAGTGGTGGGTGGAGGAGCACTTTCTGCCAAATACACATCCCTCCACTCATGCACAAACCCTGTACCTAATAATAATAATAATAATCTTTATTTATATAGCGCCAACATATTCCGCAGCGCTTTACAGTTTAACAGTTTCAAAACACAAGTCATAGGTAACAACACCTTGGCAACCTAACCTTGGCAAGCCAACATTTTCTCTTGCCCCCCTGAGAAGCATCCTCCTCCCCAAAATAATCATCCCCCTCATCCTCCTCCTCTTACTCTTCTTCCTCCACCTCGTCCAGGACAGTTCCCTGAGCAGACAATGGCTGACTGTCATCAAGGCTTCCCTCCTCCTCCGCTGCAGACGCCTGATCCGTAATGTGCGTCAAAGTTTGCATGAGTAGACGCATAAGTGAGATGCTCATGCTTATGATGGCATCGTCTGCGCTTACCAGCCGTGTGCATTCCTCAAAACACTGAAAGACTTTACAGAGGTTTTTCAGTTTTGACCACTGCACACCCGACAACTCGATGTCTGCCCTCAAACTGCCTGCCCGTGTATCCCCCCACAAATGCATTACAGCCTGCCTCTGTTCGCTATCCCAAAAAAAAAAAAGGCAAAATACAATTAGGCTCATCCATATATTGATCAAACACCCAAGAAATTATGGACTAAGAGCGATTATAAAAGTAATTAATTTTTATTCATACAAAAAAACAATAGATAGAAATCAGTCAAATTTAATACATAGTATAGCAAATACTGTAAGGGAAAAGGCAAAGTCTAGATCTCATATAGAGCAAAACCGGTGTCATAAAAATTCAATTAATTTTCACATCAATACACATAGCTGTTGATCCAATTGCTGAAAAATTCATCCAACATATAAATGTTCACAGAAAAATTGCTATTATCCCATACATATATAGCGGATATTTTGATAAAGTGCTTAGTGCATTAAATCAATCCTATATATATAAAAAATATATGTCATCAGATAATTCATACCACCACCACAAATGAACATTATATTATAAGAAATAAAGTGCTTAGTGCAGCTCAGCAAAAATTGAACATGTAATTAGCATATTATGACCAAAGAGTGGCATGTCAAATAAAAAAAATTGAAGTATAGCCACTAGTTTGTATGGTCACTATGGTAGATAGCCTATATATAATCAAACATGTTAGTAATCATGTGTAAAGTCCCACACACAGCAGATAGTAGTGCCAAATGCAATTAGTTATAAGTACATCCAACAGTGGAATATATAACTATGTGATCACCATGGTAGATAGCCTCATCATATGCAATTAAATATGCCAGTAGTCATGTGTAGCATCCCACACACAGCAAACAGTAGTGCCAAATGCAATTTGTTATAAATCCATCCAACAGTGGAATATATAACTATTTGCTATATATGGGAAACCACAGTTAACTATCACCAAAATCAGTATGAGACAGATATTTTAGCCATCCACCATAGTGGATTATAGTAGCATTCTTAATAAAGTATGAAAAGATCAATAGTAAAAGTTCAGACACCAGAACTTACAAGATATGAGCTGAAGGACCCCTATGCGCGTTTCGCTATGTTGCTTCCTCTTTCGCACAGCCTCTCAACGATGTGCATGGTGGAGTTCCACCTTGTTGAAACGTCTATGATTAGGCGGTGGTTGGGAAGGAGGAGCGATCGCTGCAGCCTCATACGACTGGAGTCTACGGGCGAGCAACGGATGTGCGAGCACAGTCTTCGCACCTTATGGAGCAGGGCTGTTAACTCCAGATAATTATTTATGAAGCACTGCACCACCAGGTTCAAGGTGTGAGCCAGGCAAGGTATGGGTCTGATTTTTGCCAGGGCTATGGCGGCCTCAAAATTACGGCCGTTATCACTGACTACCTTGACTGGCTAAAGATGCAGACTTCCCAGCCATGACTCAGTTTCTCGCTGCAAGAACTCGGCCAGTACCTCCATGGTGTGTCTGTTGTCGCCCAAAGACATCATCTTTAAAACTGCCTGCTGACGCTTACCACTAGCTGTTCGATAGTGGGACATCTCGTGTGCAACACTGGCAGCTGCAGATGGAGTGCTCATGCGACTGCCTCTGTCTACGAGCTTTCACTTCTGGAGGAGGAGGGTCGAACTCCTACAGCCAACTGTTGCCTATACCGTGGGCTAGGCAGCACTGTCCCACCGCCGCTGTCCCCTGTGGACCGTGCATCCAACACATTAACCCAGTGCACAGTGATGGACACGTAACGGCCCTGGCCATGCCTACTGGCCCATGCATCTGTTGTGAGGTGCACCTTTCCACTCACTGATTGTTTGAGTGCATGGACAATGTGGTCTTTCACATGCAAGTGGAGGGCAGGGATGGCTTTTTTAGAAAAGAAGTGCCAACTGGGTAGGTCATAGCGTGGGACAGGGTAGGCCATGATCTCTCGGAATGCTGCGCTTTCAACCAAATGGAAGGGCTTCATCTCTAATGAGATCAGTTTGGCAATGTAGGCATTCAAAGACAGTGTACGCGGATGAGAGGATGAGTACTTTCCTGTCTTATTCAGAGTGTCTGCTAGTGTGAGCTGGACTTGAGAGCTGCATATGGGGGAACTAGCAGTGGACATGGCGGACTGAGAGGGGGTTGGTGATGTGATGGTGATGGTGGTGATGGCATAGATTCGGTCTTTCGTTGCAAAAACATTGTGATTCCCTGTCTGCTTTGGCCTTGTGACGACACCTCAACATTTCTTGTTGGTGATGTGCTAACAGGTGGGCTTACAGTGGGGTAAGCAATGTAGCGTTGCTGGCTACCTTCAGTCGGAGCTGGTGCACATGTGCTACCTGAGGTTTTCTAGTCCGTCCACACTTGCAAGTGCATGGTGTTTAAATGTTTAAGCATGCAACTGGTATTCAAATTTCAGAGATTTTCCTCTCGGCTAAAGGCTTGACTTCTTACAGATAACCTTTGCCTCATCAATAGGATTTTGGTCAAAAAAGTGCCACACTTCACTCTTCCTACTATGGGATAAATTTTCAGGGCTTGCACACTGTGCTAATTTGACCATCTGGCCAAGCTGTCCTGCAACTCGTTTTTTTTTAACACATTTTTGGACTGCTACGGGCCTGCCAGATAACCGCAGCTGCGATGTCGATGCCTGCTGTGATCCTCCTCCTCTTCTGAGCTATTGCCAGTGGCACACACTTCCCCCAATGGATGCCAATCTGGGTCAACAACTGGGTCATCCATCACATCCTCTTCAATTTCATCTGCACCTTCCTCTGTGTCACAGTGTAAGGTGGTATAGTATGCGGGAAGGGGCACCTGAGTTTCATCAGGGTGAGATTCTGGCTCAGTAGACTGCGAGGGCAATGTAGTGCTCTGGGTGAATGTACCAGCAGAATCATATAGCAGTGGCTGTGCATCAGTGCACTCCATGTCAGATTCATCTTGGACTGAGAATTCAGGATTTGACTTGATAACCCAGGCATGGTATGTGAAAAGAGCTCCATGGAGTAATCTGAAGTGTGGCCTGCCGCATCCTTCACTTTTGGTGGGGGTGAAGGACACAAGGAAAGGTGTTGTTTCTGACTAGGAGCCTGCACTGACGACTCAGTGCTTGCATTTTTTGAATCTTCAGAAGAGGAGGCAATAGAGCTGGAGGCTTTTTCGGCAATGTAAGCCAAAATCTGTCCCTGATGCTCCTGCTTTAAAAGCAGTTTACCTACTCCCAGAAAAGGGAGCCTTCCAGGCCTTCTGGAGCCAGACTATGGCTCAGCCTCAACACCTCCTGCGTTAGGTGCTATTGTGGTTTTGGCACTACCAGCAGATGCACCACCACCACCATCAGTACCAGCTGCCCCCCCCCCCGTGGCCTCTTCCACCATATTTCCTCATGTTAGGGAGAATGTAACAAAAATACCAGAGATATATGAAACTGTATCAGAAGCGTACAGCTGTATACGGTGAAGGGGAAAATTTAAATCTCTGTATATATTTCCGGAGTCACACACAGATGCTCACTCAGTATGGATTAGACCAGGATATAAAAAGCAGAAAAAGGGTACTGTATCAGAAGCATACAGCTGTATACAGTGTAGTGGTAATTTTAAATCTCGTATATATTTCCAGAGTCACACACAGACGCTCACTCAGTATGGATTAGACCAGAATATAAAAAGTAGAAAAAGGGTACTGTATCAGAGGCGTACAGCTGTATACAGTGTAGGGGTAATTTTAAATCTCCGTATATATTTCCAAGTCACACACAGACGCTCACTCAGTATGGATTAGACCAGAAAATAAAAAGCAGAAAAAGGGTACTGTATCAGAAGATACCAGGTGTATATAGTGTGGGGAAAAATTTCAATCTCTGTATTATTTCCGGAGTCACACACAGACGCTCACAGGCTCAGTATGGATTAGACCAGAATATAAAAAGCAGAAAAAGGGTACTGTATCAGAAGCATACAGCTGTATACAGTGTGGGTAATTTTGAATCTCCGTGTACATTTTCGGAGTCACACAGACGCTCACAGACTTAGTATGGATTAGACCAGAATATAAAAAGCAGAAAAAGGGTACTGTATCAGAAAGTACAGCTGTTACAGTGTTGGGGTAATTTTAAATCTCCGTATATATTTACGAAGTCACACACAGACGCTCACTCAGTATGGATTAGACCAGAAAATAAAAAGCAGAAAAATGGTACAGTATCAGAAGCGTACAGCTATATACAGTGTAGGGGTAATTTTAAATCTCCGTATATATTTCCGGAGTCACACACAGACACTCACAGGCTCAGTATGGATTAGACCAGAATATAAAAAGTAGAAAAAGGGTATTGTATCAGAAACGTACTGCTGTATACAGTCTAGGGGTAATTTTAAATCTATGTATATATTTCCGGAGTCACACACAGACGCTCACAGGCTCAGTATGGATTAGACCAGAATATAAAAAGCAGAAAAAGGGTACTGTATCAGAAACATACAGCTGTATACAGTGTAGGGTAATTTTAAATCTCCGTATATATTTAAGGAGTCACACACAGACGCTCACTCAGTATGGATTAGACCAGAAAATAAAAAGCAGAAAAAGGTACAGTATCGAAGCGTACAGCTTATACAGTGTAGGGGTAATTTAATCTCGTATATATTTCCGGAGTCACACACAGACGCTCACAGGCTCAGTATGGATTAGACCAGAATATAAAAAGTAGAAAAAGGGTTATTGTATCAGAAACGTACTGCTGTATACAGTCTAGGGGTAATTTTAAATCTATGTATATATTTCCGGAGTCACACACAGACCTCACAGGCTCAGTATGGATTAGACCAGAATATAAAAAGCAGAAAAAGGGTACTGTATCAGAAACATACAGCTGTATACAGTGTAGGGAAATTGTAAATCTCCGTATATATTTCCGAAGTCAAACACAGACGCTCTCTCAGTATGGATTTGACCATAATACAAAATGCAGAAAAAAGGTACTGTATCTGAAGATACCAGGTGTATATAGTGTAGGGGAAAATTTCAATCTTCGTATATATTTCGAGTCACAACACAGACTTCACAGCTCAGTATGGATTAGACCAGAATTATAAAAAGCAGAAAAAGTTTATTGTATCAGAATAGTACTGCTGTATACAGTCTGGGTAATTTTAAATCTCGTATATATTCCGGAGTCAACACAGACACTCACAGGCCAGTATGGATTAGAACAGGATTATAAAAAGCAGAAAAAGGGTACTGTATCAGAAACGTACAGCTGTATACAGTGTAGGGGAAATTGTAAATCTCCGTATATATTTCCGGAGTAAAACACAGATGCTCTCTCAGTATGGATTTGACCGTAATACAAAAGGCAGAAAAAAGGTACTGTATCAGAAGATACCAGGTGTATATAGTGTAGGGGAAAATTTCAATCTCCGTATATTATTTTATTGAAATCATCTGAAAAAACATTCAGTATTCACCATGATATTAAATTAATAAGACATATATTAATAGGCTACTGCCATCTAAAATAGGGACAAGTGACCCAACACTTTTAACAATACATCCCATAAAGAAAGTGCACACCTGACACCTAATGCCACTATTTGTATTGTGTCCTGTTGCTCATACAGAGTATAAATAACAAAGTCACACATAATAGTATTAACATATAAGGTGCACTTACATGAGAGGTAAATGAAGTGTGGTATCACACTTCATTCACCTCTCATGTAAGTGCACCTTATATGTTAATACTATTATATGTTAATACTATTAAAAGTGTTGGGTCACTGGTCCCTATTTTAGATGGCAGTAGCCTATAAATATATGCCTTATTAATTTAATATCATGGTGAATACTGAATGTTTTTTCAGATGATTTCAATAAAATTGTTTTTGATTGGCACTTTATACTGAATTGTTCTTTTGTGGTTGACAGGTGTATATAGTGTAGGGGAAAATTTCAATCTCCGTATATATTTCCGGAGTCACACACAGATAGTCAGCATGTATTTGTCCGTGATACCAGCCGGTAAACGGTAGTGTTTGAGGGCGTACAGCTCTATACGGTGTGTGAAAAAATTAACGCTTGGTAACTGTGCAGAAAAAAAGAATAAAAGTATTAGTGCTGTGTGAAAAGCAGTCTGCACAGCAGTGTACACATCAATACAGCTAGCAGGCAGCCTAATAACCAGCGCTGCTGCACACAAGAAAATCCTACCCTGTCACTGCACACTAACTGTACAGCACAATTGCTATCAGCACAAGCACATAAGAACTTCTCTTTCCAGCCCTAACTCTCTCCCTACTGATAAACAGCGTCAGCAACCTCTTCCTACTGTTAAGATTGGCAGAAGTAAAATGGCGGTCGGCGGTCAGGGCTTTTATAGACACTATGAGACCCCTCAAAGCAAGCCAATCACTGCTATGCCCTTCTCTAAGATGGTGGTGGACGCTGCCCATGTCATCTCATTGCCCACAGTGTACGTCCTTGCTCATTGGATGAAAAAAGGCGCCTGCAAGCATTATGGGAAAACCGACTGGCGCTCGGGTCGACGACCGCATGGCCGACTTCACGCTATGGTCGGGTTTCTGTGGGCAAACCCGACTTTGGCGAAAGTTGACGACTTATAAATCTGACCGACCTGTTTCGCTCAACTCTACTCCCTATGTGATGACCACCTGTTAGCCCACAACAATTATTATTATTATTTATATAGTACCTTTGATTCCATGGTGCTGTACATGAGAAGGGGTTACATACAAATTACAGATATCACATTTAGTAAGCAAACTAACAATGACAGACTGATACAGAGGGAGAGGACCTGCCCTTGCGGGCTAACTTTCTACAGGATGGTGGGGGAAGGAGACAGTATGTTGGGGGGCTGCAGCAGTTCCAGTGTTGGTGAGGAGGTAGCTCCAGTAAGCTTTCTTCAAAAGGTTGGTTTTCACGTTCCATCTGAAGGATCAGAATATGGTTGATAGTTGGACGTGTTGGGGCATCTACTACAATAAGGCACTTTATTATATACTAATAGAATCCAATGGCTCATTTGGTTTCCACAAAATTCCTTCAAATACAAGGTGGAGCCTCACAAAAGCATTTTTTCCCCATTACTAAGGAGTGGGTCTCCCAGACTGGTAAAGTACATGCACTAAGTGAAAAGGAAGGAAGCCAAAAATGAGGAGGCACGCCAAACCCCTTTGAAGAGACGAAACTGAGGGCTTTAGGAGGCATTTTGCCCATTATCAATGAGTGGGTATTTTAGACTGGTACTTTGCATATGCTAAGTGCATGGGCAAAAAAACATTTACTCCTGGGTGAGGGGCATACATATATATTTATATATATATATATATATATATATATATCTAAGAATGTTATGGGTAGGCCTCTCAAAATTTTTAATGTGGACATCATAAACACCCTTAAAAAATTTACAGTGAGGGTAGCATAATCACCCTGTTGCTATGGTGGTGGTGGAGGAGAGTGACACAAAAAAGTCAAAATCCTGATGCATATACCCATGTTTGGATGGGAATGGGTGCATGGGAATAGACCATAAAACAAAAACAAAGCACTGGATTTGAGTTTTTATTATGCTGCTGTCATCGGCGGTGTTGAGTGGTTTGGGCAAATCAAGGCCCTGATCATTTTGATATCAGTCAGCCTGTCAGCATTTTCAGTCGCCAGACCGATGCAGCGGCACTAAATACCCGCTCTGACAAAATTGAAGTGCCAAGGCAGGTCAGGACCTCCAAGGTGTAGAGAGACAGTTCATGCCACGTGTCTAGGTTGGATACCCAATAATTTTAATGTACAGAGGAATCAGGGAGGACACTGGTACGGTTGGCAAGGTACTTCAGCATATTTCAAAACTTTTCCCTCCTCATCAGTGTACCACGCGTATCAGGATCTTGGTGATGGGAGGGTCTGAGAAAACTGTCCCAGACCTTTGATAGTGTTGACCTGCCTTTACTGCATCTGGTGTGTGTCTCCCTCACCTCTACTCCTTTTCCAAGGAACGGTGACTTCCTCCAGCAGTGTTGTCAGATGGGAATTTTTTAATAATTCTTCAACTATGGCCTTCTGATACGGCAACATTTTATTAGATCTCTCTGCCATGGGAAGTAGAGATGGAAAGTTACCCTTGTAACATGGGTCTAAAGGGGTGACCAACCAGTAATTGGTGTTGGCTAAAACGCGTACAACGCGAGTGTCATGGGAAAGGCAGCAGAACAAACTCAGTCATTGGTGTTGGCTAAAACGCGTACAACGCGAGTGTCATGGGAAAGGCAGCAGAACAAACTCAGTCATGTGTGCCGCACTGCCAACAGCCAAGACTTCCATGTCCCCACCAAGAGGATGACTGTCCATCTTCTCCTCGTCTTCAAGCCATCCACACTGAACAGATGGGATGAAGATGTGTGGGTAGTACCAGCTGTAGTACAGCCAACCAGTTCCTGTTCCTCTTCCCCCTTCTCCAAATTATCACCCAAACGTGTTGAAAAGAGGAGATGAGGCTGGGCTGTGTAGCATCACCCTGTATGGTTTCTTGCTCAATCTCAAATTGCTTCGTCTGCAAAACCTCCACTTTAATTGTGAGCAGCGAGTATTTCAGGAGACAAAAGTGGGATGGTTACACTGATTATTATGACATCAACACTCACCATCTTGGTCGAGTCCTCAAAGATTTGGAAAACTGCACAGATGTCAGACATCCATGCCGACTAATCGGCTCTTGTGTGCGGAGGCTGACTGCATGTTGCAGCTGGTATTCAACTACTGCCCTCTGCTGCTAACAAAGCCTTGCCAACATATGTAACATTGAGTTCCAACATGTGGTGACATCACACACCAGTCAGTTAGCTGCAACAAGGATATGGCCATTCTCACACACGACCATGACTGGTTGAAGGTTCAAGGGCAAGAGCCACTGATCAGTCTGGTCTGTTAGACCTTTCAACAACTCTGTGGAGGTATGCGGTTTGTTACCTAAGCAGATTAGCTTCATTAGAGCCTGTTGCTGAGTAGGCAAGGCAGTGCTGCAGTACTTCCAGGTGGCGACTGATGTTGAAGTTTCTGAGATGGAGGGCGAGAAGGAAGAGGACCTGCTGAAGGTGGGGCAAATCCTGATTGACCAGGGCCCACAATACTTGGTGTTGGTACTACGTGGTCCATCTTCACGTCCGACTGGGCCCCATTTCCACAATGTTCACCCAGTATGCCGTCTGGGAAATGTAGCGTCCCTGGCCGCAAGCACTTGTTACACATCCATGGTTAAGTGGGCCTTCCCAGTAACAGCATTGGTCAGGGCACAGCTGATGTTATAAGACATGTGCTTGTGTAAAGCGAGGACATCGCACCAGGAGAAATAGTGGCAGCTAGGGACAGTGTACCAAGAGACAGAGGCTGCCGCTATTAGGTTGCATAAAGTTTCTGTCTCCACAAGCCGAAACAGCATTTCCAGGGCAAGCAATCAGAAATGTGGCAGTTTAGTCTTGAGGACTGTAGGTGGGTGGCAACGTATTTACACTTGCGTTCCAAGGACTGGGGTAAGCACCACTGAATCCTGCACTGGGACAAGGATGTGGTTGCTGAAGGTGGTAGCAAATGTGCAACGACCGGTGCAGGGTGGGAGGCATCTCTGCCTGCGTCGTGGACAGGGAATTGGAGTGCACATGCAACAGGGGAAGAGGCAATGGTGTCACCTGCCGACACAGTTTCTGAATCCTTGTGTTCATCTCAATTAGTCGGGTGCTTTGCTGTCATGTGGTGGTCAGGCTGGCAGTTGTGCTGCCCCTGCTGATGCTGGCATGGCAGGTGTTACAAATGACCTTTTTTGGTTAACTGTACTGTCTTTAAAATTGTGCCAGCTCGGGAACACCTAACCTTTGGCCTAGCAAATTCTTGTGATCGGGACTGCAAAAATATTTGAGCATCGCTGCCTGCGATCCCAGTCCCGTTTGAAATAGGCAAGGTGAGAGGACAAAATCTATAAATGGAAAGTAAACAGCTATTCTGAGTGTCCACATGTGGGATCACTTGTCTCCGGGCACTCAGCATGGTGGGATGAAGGAGGATCAAGGCGAGTATTATGTGGACCTTGAATCTATGGAGACTGGACTGTGTAATAAACGAGGCGGTGCTGGCAAAGTGATTGGAAGCATTATCTGCTATCCATCCAACATTTTCACACAGGTCTGGCTTCAAGAATGGTGTTCCGTGCCTCCCTACAAAGTGGACAGGAAGCTAGGTCGACATGTGTGTGTTTGTTGTGCTCCTGCAAAAGGCATAATTTCACCTTGCCCACGGCCTAGGCCTCTGCTGTTATGTTTCGGTAGCTGAGGAGTGCAGGTAAAAAAGGCAATACACCAGAGCAGTTGGAATCTATGAGATTGCAGTACCCTGACTAACCACCACAACTAGAGGCAGCCGTGGAGCGTTCCTACGTTGGTCCTAGACGCCTCGTCACAGCCTGAGAAACTAACTATATAAATTAAATGCACGTCACTCCTCAATTTATACGGTGCTCAGAAATAGGGTAACCACACCCATATCAAATATAACAAAATAATTCTGGCACTCTCGTGATCAAATGAACAAAGAATTTTATTCCATGTCATAACGTTTCGGTCATTCACTCTGACCTTCCTCAGACAATAAGTAGTAAGATATAGACAATCCTTTTAGGGAGGTTGCGTCACATTAGATATGTCTAAATAGATTTGGGAGCTGTAATGATACAGGTAAGTTGTCTGTTGAGTGCTCCGTTGGTGTAATCGGGAAGAAATAGAGAGAAGTAGCGCGGGAGACGTGGCTATACCGCCTGTGGAAAGTGCGTTATGACATGGAATAAAATTCTTTGTTCATTTGATCACGAGAGTGCCAGAATTATTTTGTTATATGAGAAACTAACTACACCTAAAGATAGAAAGAGGAAAGCTATCTGCCCCGGAGCAGATCCCCAAAGAACATAGAAAGCCCCCAAACATGTAATGGCGGTTAGACAAGAGGAAATACTGACACAGACAGAAAATAGTATGAGCAAACGTTGGGGCCCAAACTACCTAAATAGAAAAGGATAGGAAGGGCACTTACTGCAATCCCAAAAAACCCTGAAAAGCACCAACTCTACTAATTTCAAAAACACCTGAGATCACACGACCTCTACCACCTAAATTAGTTCTCTGGTGTAACAAAATCAAAACAGCAGCCACTGAAAAAACTGGAAAAAGCAAATGTACAAACATCAGTGGCTGAACTAAACTGAGAGGGCAAAAGCCCCCGGAGGGGACCCTGAAGGCCCCCACAGAAGAGCAGGACAAAATGCAAAAATAAAGCACAAAAAACAAAAAGAAGAAAATGTCTTATCTGTTAGCAGGAGATGCAGACACGACACAGCAGGCTACAAAGGAAACAGGAATCAAGGATTGATTGAGACCAGAACAATTGATCACCGGCAACCCTGATGGGAAGGCGACTCCCTTATATAAGACCAGTCAGTAACACCTGATTCCCAATCCTCACAATCTTCACTGGACAGTCCAGTACCGCTTGTAACCACCAGAGGGAGCCTCTGCTCAGAACTCATTTCAAGTCCATTCACAACACTCTGCGCTCACCAACAGCATCATGACCACTTTGCACTTCACGCACTCCTTGCCCATTTTAAATTACATAGGATATATCTCTGTTGAGAAAACTTTGAAGTATTGATGCACACCTCAGATGGACTTGTTACACTGCAGTAGCAATATAGCTATGCTATTGTAATCAACCAAATATGGCTGTATGTTTTTGACGGACAACTGCCACAGTATAAATGAATATAATATTTCGTTGCTCTGAACAATTTGCAGGATTAAGAGCAAAAAGATTATTTGCCCTGAGAATGGCTTTTGGTATAAGTTGCAGCAGAAATTATGTACAATTTACCCAATCCTGTCCTACACAATCTCTTCAGCACAATCTCTCCCTAAGTGCTGCTAATAGCAGTATTAAAGGGAACCTGTCAGCAGGATTGGGCACAGTAACCTACACAGTGTCAGGTCGGTGCCATTATACTGATTAAAATGATACCTTGGTTGATGAAATTCATCTTGTGGTTGTTGTTTAATCTTTATTTTCAATTTTTAGTTAACTATATGCCCGTGCTGCGGGGTGACCTGTGAGGTGGTCTTCATGTGGTGCTCTGGTTAGGTTTGCATAGTGAATACCTGTACATACTGAAGAAAAAAAAAACCCTTCTGCGGCAGGTGTCAGTCCGCCCGCTCCTGCTCATTAGCAGCTATCGGCGATCTCAGAGAGCTGCTACTTCACAAGCGGCGCTATCTTGGAGGAGGAAATATTTTTTTCGTCTCCAGCAAGATGACGCTGCTGGCGCCTGCATAATAGCAGCTATTGGATCTTTATACACACCGATAGCTGCTACTGCACCGGCATTGCGGTCGCCGTTTTCAAAATAATTTTTTTTGCACTTGATCAATAACATGAAGAACAATGATTACTAGGACACTAAACATGCGATTATGCTGCACGGCTGGCACCTGCCTGCAGAAGGGATTTTTTTTTCTTCAGTAATGTAGAGGTATTCATTATGCAAACTAGGGGGCTGGTCACTGAGGGATCAGTGTCCTGTCAGAAGCCATACACATGAATACCTAATCAGAGCATCACATGAAGACCCCCCCACAGGCTGTCCCTAAGCACAAGCTTGTCATAAACTTTAAACTGAAAATAAAATTAAAATGAATCAACCACAAGACGGATTTAATCAACCAAGGTATCATTTTAATCAGTAAAACGGCGCTGACCTGACACTGTCTGTAGGTTACTGTTTACAATCCTGCTGACAGGTTCCCTTTAATATTGAATATAATTAGCCCTAATAAGGGCTGTTGCAGTTGACAGAAACATTAATGGTGTCTAATCTCTGCCTATATGCTGCTAAAACTCTATCCCTAGTTCATCACCACCTCTCCCTGCTCCGCCTGTTGCCGTTGGTACACTGTGCCGAACATATGGACCTGATGACTATGTGGCCATCCGATCATAGTAATGCCACAACCAAGATGGCTACAGCATTATAGTGATTGGCAGGCAATCCCCACATGTTTATTAGCTGTCTAACAAGCGCCAAAGATGTGGAGCGGGGACTCGCTAATTAACAAGCATCTCGAGCACCCTGATGCTTGAGCGAGTAACAAGCATTGATGAGCATGCTCGCTCATCACTAGTACTTATCTGAGGATTTGTATAGGCACAAGTCCTGTGAAAGCTCAATAACCGTTGCTGCTGCCCTTTGTTCATGCATGAACTTCACCAGGATGCTTGAAGAAAAAGACAATTCAATGGTTTTGGACTGGGCTAACCAAAATGAAAATACTTGATCCAATACTCTAAAGAAGAATTTTTTATTCCACAACGTGTTTCCACATCAGTCTGACATTTTTCCCAAGCATAAAAAAAACTGTAAAGTTTTTACATTTGATAAAGATGCCAGTCTGGCATAGAAACACCTTGCAAATAAAAATTCCTCTTTTATATTATTACATCAAGGATCTTAATTTCGGTTACTGCAACCCAAAACCATGAATTATCTTCAAACAGCTGTAGAGAGCAGAATTGCAGTGAATTCTGCAGTGGAATGAGATAAAACACAAGAAAGCAGCAGCACAAACCCTCTGCTTCTCTCATTCAGAGCAACAAAAAAGAAAATGCAGAAAGTCAAAAAATACAAAATTTTATTGATAAAAAAAGTCAGAAAAAAAGCAAGGAAGGGGATTGTGACCCAAATACACATACAGTCAGGGCCAGAAATATTTGGACAGTGACACAATTTTCACGAGTTGGGCTCTGCATGCCACCACATTGGATTTGAAATGAAACCTCTACAACAGAATTCAAGTGCAGATTGTAACGTTTAATTTGAAGGGTTGAACAAAAATATGTGTTAGAAAATGTAGGAATTGTACACATTTCTTTACAAACACTCCACATTTTAGGAGGTCAAAAGTAATTGGACAAATAAACATAACCCAAACAAAATATTTTTATTTTCAATATTTTGTGGCGAATCCTTTGGAGGCAATCACTGCCTTAAGTCTGGAACCCATGGACATCACCAAACGCTGGGTTTCCTCCTTCTTAATGCTTTGCCAGGCCTTTACAGCCGCAGCCTTCAGGTCTTGCTTGTTTGTGGGTCTTTCCCTCTTAAGTCTGGATTTCAGCAAGTGAAATGCATGCTCAATTGGGTTAAGATCTGGTGATTGACTTGGCCATTGAAGAATGTTCCACTTTTTTGCACTCATGAACTCCTGTGTAGCTTTGGCTGTATGCTTGGGGTCATTATCCATCTGTACTATGAAGCGCCGTCCAATCAAGTTTGCAGCATTTGGCTGAATCTGGGCTGAAAGTATATCCCAGGACACTTCAGAATTCATCCGGCTACTCTTGTCTGCTGTTATGTCATCAATAAACACAAGTGACTCAGTGCCATTGAAAGCCATGCATGCCCATGCCATCACGTTGCCTCCACTTTTTTACAGAGGATGTGGTGTGCCTTGGATCATGTGCCGTTCCCTTTCTTCTCCAAACTTTTGGCTTCCCATCATTCTGGTACAGGTTGATCTTTGTCTCATCTGTCCAAGAATACTTTTCCAGAACTGAGCTGGCTTCTGGAGGTGTTTTTCAGCAAATTTAACTCTGGCCTGTCTATTTTTGGAATTGATGAATGGTTTGCATCTAGATGTGAACCCTTTGTATTTACTTTCATGGAGTCTTCTCTTTACTGTTGACTTAGAGACAGATACACCTACTTCACTGAGAGTGTTCTGGACTTCAGTTGATGTTGTGAACGGGTTCTTCTTCACCAAAGAAAGTATGCGGCGATCATCCACCACTGTTGTCTTCCCATGGGCTCCCAGGTCTTTTTGGATTATAGTTCACCAGTGCTTTCTTTCTTTCTCAGGATGTACCAAATTGTAGATTTTGCCACTTCTAATGTTGTAGCAATTTCTTGGATGTTTTTTTTTTCTGTTCTTGCAGCTTAAGGATGGCTTGTTTCACCTGCATGGAGAGCTCCTGTGACCGCATGTTTCCTTCACAGAAAAACCTTCCAAATGCAAACACCACACCTCAAATCAACTCCGGCCCTTTCATCTGCTTAATTGAGAATGACATAACAAAGGGATTGCCCACACCTGTCCATGAAATAGCCTTGGAGTCATTTGTCCAATTACTTTTGGTCCCTTTAAAAACAGGGTGGCACATGTTAAGGAGCTGAAACTCCTAAACCCTTCATCCAATTTTAATGTGGATACCCTCAAATGAAAGCTGAAAGTCTGGACTTCAACTGCATCTGAATTGTTTTGTTTCAAATTCATTGTGGTAATGTCTAGAACCAAAATTAGATAAATGTTGTCTCTGTCCAAATATATATGGACCTAACTGTAGTAGACAATAGGGCAAAGGAGAATAGCATGACCCCTACAAAGCAACAAATGTCACCTGAACTATAATAGTAACTAGTAACAATTACATGACCTGACCCAAGGAATGTATATCACCATAGCCACAATTTACCTCAGCCCACATAAAGTGCGGCATTATACACAAAGAGGTGGGCAGTGATATACAGAGTATAATAGACAAGATGGCAATAAAGTCAAATAATGACAGGCAACAGATGAAGCAGATAATTACCCAGTGGTGTAGAGGACAGCTGTCTCCAGGCCCTCCAGCTATTATAGTTCAGGTGACATTTGTTGCTTTGTAGAGGTCATGCTCTTCTCCTTTGCCCTATCGTCTACTATGTGTATTTGGGTCACAATCCCCTTCCTTGCCTTTTTTCTGACTTTTTTAATCAATAAAATTTTGTATTTTTTTACTTTGTGACTGCATTTTCTTTTTGTTGCTATGCTTATTACAGTTAGTCTTATCTATATTCAGGCATCTATGTGTGGGGTTATTATCCTTGGTCTGCATTTCAGACCTGTTATTAGACACACATTTAAATTGCCTTCTTCACTCTATTCTATATTTCTCTCATTCAGCTTGTAATTTGATCACTCACTGATTAGGCAGTCTATCTTGTTTCCAGCAAGATCAATTTTAGCAGGTTTTTTTTTTGAGTGAATGATGAGTATAGGAGGCTCATAAGTGGAGAAGTATGCAGATTAATCTGATAACATATTTACATAGTTTGATATTTGAATGCAATAATGATTTATGCAGTTTGTTGAAACAAATTACCATGTTGATTGAACATTTTAAGTCTTCTTTCTCACTCACTTTTTATCCTTGCAAATTATCCATTTTTGCTCTCTTCAAATTACAATTTTTTATTCTAACAAAAATACATACAAAATAAGTACAATGTAAATGTTTAGATGCTATGTATTTATTTGTAAATATTCAAAGATATTTCTAATGTATCTACATGAAAAAACTGCCAGTCATTAATAATTAATGACAAAGTAAATGTGACTACAATTGATTGATTATCATGCATAATACAGGAAGGAAATATAGTAAATCTACCCATATCATGTCAAACACATTTCGGACAATGGCACCACATGCTCCTGAGAGATTAAATAAGTAGGAAATGGCACACGTGGTAGACTACTTAAATTTCCTTTTACAACAAAAAATCCTTAGACCCCAATTCCTTGGAGACAATATGTATTTCCTGTGTACGTAATGACTTTTACGGTACATGATTACTTGAATGATCCATTTTATTCTTTCCTAATTGGCAGCTTTGATTATACAGTACTCTCTACCTTTGAGATATTTTCCTCTTAGCCACAAGCACTCGCTTGGTAAGTTACATTTTACTGTTCAACATTCTACAAAGCTCTGTGTTATTCCACTTGAGATAGCTTTTACAACAGCAGAAAAGTAAAAAATATACATTCTGAATGCTGCGCTAATGTGCACTGCATTCAGTTACAACCATGTAAAATATATAATCAGGCAAAAAATTACCAAAAACAATTTAGGAATACAAGATTAGTTTAATGCAATTGTGTTGAGAAATCAGTCAACTGAATGAGATTAAACAAAAAGCTAATCCCTCGGTCCTTAGATTTCCCTTTTTGCATAGTCTAAGTCAGTTGTTCTATTCAGATTGGATTTTTGGTGCTTTGTCATTATTTTTTTTGCCTCTTATGTGTCTTCTCTTTTGGCACATGAGCTAGACAAGAAATCAATACTCTGACAGTACTGAGACTACAGTTATTCCTGCCTCTAGTAGACACCGAGGCATTGAATCATTGAGAGCATCCATCAATGGTGCTGTAAAAATGGAACTTAGGGAGAATAAAGCTCTAAGGAGTTTACACACTTCTTGAAAAAGTCTACAAAACAGAGTGTATTTACAAAATGCTGAGCATCTAGTTAATTTTTCACTGTGATAAGGTTATCCTGATTAATGTCACTGACCGGAGTACATTAAAGACCCTCTTAGCAATTTTCTTAATGAATAAATTGACTAATATAAGTTGTGGTCAAAAGCTAGCTAAAAATGGTAAGTGACATAGAATTTGCAAGCTTTAAATGCTTCACTCTGATTCATTGCAGCCATTTGGTAAATTCATAAAAGTTCATTTTTTTTCTCATTAATATACACTCTGCACCCCATCTTGACTAGTGTTGAGCGATACGATACCGCAAGTATCGGGTATCGGCCGATATTAGCTCTATCGGCCTTTCGATACTTAGTTTCGATATTTTCCATATATCGTATACCGGAATCGGAAGTTCCCATAATTCTTTGAGAGGCAATGTGATTTTAGTCAGCCAATGAGGAATCCTAAGAAGTGTGGGCACATCCTGTACTGCTGCGGTCATGTTAACTAATGGCATGGCTGTGATTGGATGCTGAAATAATGTCAGAATGCACTATAAAAGGCGCCGCCGCCATTTTAGCGTCATTGTGCTGTGAATTCAGTAAGGGACAGAACGCTGCTGTGCTGACTCTGAGGGACAGTTAGAGATTGCGATTTAGTGTACTGTGCTGTAGGCAGGCTAGCACCAACCGCTGTGTAAAGCTTCCTTTTGCCTGCAGTGTTGTTTTAACAGCTCTGCAAGGTGTGTGTAAGTGCAGGTAACGCTGCAGTTTGCTCTGCATGCAACGCTGTCTGTAGGCATCTGCACGTGTCACTCACAGACTCTTTTTTTTCTTCAGTGTAATTCTTGCAGCTCCATGCAATTTAACTATTAGTGTGACGCGCTTCCATCCGTATCCAATACATTGGTTGCAAACACTATAGAAGTAGACAAAGGAGTAGCCTTTCACAGATTGTGAACAGTTGTGTTTCAGTGTTCACTTCAGTCTGTGTTTTTTATTTTTTGAGTGCACATCACGCTCCAGTTACTTGTTCAAGCACTGCTGCTTGTACTCTGCTGAGCGTGTCTCAGTGCCTCATCCTTTTCATTTATCTCCAATTGGTTCTGCTCCATTCCATTTAAAATATAATCTATTAGTGTGACGCGCTTCCATCCGTATCCAATACATTGGTTGCAAACACTATAGAAGTAGACAAAGGAGTAGCCTTTCACAGATTGTGAACAGTTGTGTTTCAGTGTTCACTTCAGTCTGTGTTTTTTATTTTTTGAGTGCACATCACGCTCCAGTTACTTGTTCAAGCACTGCTGCTTGTACTCTGCTGAGCGTGTCTCAGTGCCTCATCCTTTTCATTTATCTCCAATTGGTTCTGCTTCCATTCCATTTAAAATATAATCTATTAGTGTGACGCGCTTCCATCCGTATCCAATACATTGGTTGCAAACACTATAGAAGTAGACAAAGGAGTAGCCTTTCACAGATTGTGAACAGTTGTGTTTCAGTGTTCACTTCAGTCTGTGTTTTTTATTTTTTGAGTGCACATCACGCTCCAGTTACTTGTTCAAGCACTGCTGCTTGTACTCTGCTGAGCGTGTCTCAGTGCCTCATCCTTTTCATTTATCTCCAATTGGTTCTGCGCCATTCCATTTAAAATATAATCTATTAGTGTGACGCGCTTCCATCCGTATCCAATACATGACGCGCTTCCATCCGTATCCAATACATTGGTTGCAAACACTATAGAAGTAGACAAAGGAGTAGCCTTTCACAGATTGTGAACAGTTGTGTTTCAGTGTTCACTTCAGTCTGTGTTTTTTATTTTTTGAGTGCACATCACGCTCCAGTTACTTGTTCAAGCACTGCTGCTTGTACTCTGCTGAGCGTGTCTCAGTGCCTCATCCTTTTCATTTATCTCCAATTGGTTCTGCTCCATTCCATTTAAAATATAATCTATTAGTGTGAAGCGCTTCCATCCGTATCCAATACATTGGTTGCAAACACTATAGAAGTAGACAAAGGAGTAGCCTTTCACAGATTGTGAACAGTTGTGTTTCAGTGTTCACTTCAGTCTCTGCGTAATAACCACACTTAGGCCTTATAACTTTTCTGACTTTCTTTATCAATCTACCAAGATGAAGAAGTCAGTGAGTAAGGCACGTGGTCGTGGCCGTGGAGTTTCAGCAGGGAGAGGACGTGGGGATTCTGTGGCTGCTGCCGCCCTCAGTGACACAGCATCCACCAGTTTTACCCATGAGTGTTCCTTTATGCGCACTTTGGTAGGAGCTCGGCGTGCCCCCCTGCTGCGGGAAGAACAAATTGAAGCCGTTGTTGGTTGGATGGCAGCCAATGCATCGACTTCAATTCCTTCCACCTCCTCTCAGGAACACAACACTGTTGAGCAACCATCTGTCTGTTCACCGCCTGTCAAATTGCCCAGGCAGTCAGAGAGTTCTGTACAGGAGCCAGCTGAGTCTCTGCTTCTGTTCTCAGAATCTGTTGGCTCGCAAACACGGGCACAGGCAAGCAGCATTCTGCAATTTGAAGAAGAGGGAGTATGCAGTGATGCGCAACAGCTGTGTCTCTCTCAATCTGAAGAGGCGGGTGAGCCAGTGCCGATGGACAGCACACCGCAGAACGCATCTTATGATGATGATGAGACTCAGGTGCCAGGTTTTGTGGAGCATGGTGCTGCCCAGACCATCCAACAGCAGCAGGTGTTGGAAGAGGGTAGTGGAGATGATGAAGTCCGAGACCCAACATGGCGTGAGCAACAGGAAGGTGGTGGGAGCAGCTCTGAGGAAGAGATTGTCCCAACGGTACAAAGAGGAGGGAGAGGTAGGCTGCAGACTCGCTTACCTGTAGCCTCCAGTTTGGCACCTGTTGGGAGCAGTTCTCTTAGAAATGTCAAAATTGGCGCTCCCATGACTTGCACTGCGTGGTCCTTTTTTGACAGACTTGTAGATGATATTTGCTATGTTCAATGCAAGCTGTGTAAGCAAAAAGTTAAAAGAGGTAAAAATATCAGTAACCTGAATACCACAAATATGTGGAAACATGTACGGACAAAGCACGTAGCTGAGTTACAAAGACACACTGGAGATGTAGGCCAACCTACAGCAGCACCTACATCTTCAGGTCGTGTTCGAGCCTCTACCTCCAGCTCACACACACCTGGTTCGGCTTCCTCACAGGATCTCCATGGAAGAACCTCGGTCACTGTTGTCCATAGACAAACTGTTATTCCACCCACAGCAGCAAGTTCACAGTCATCGTCACACTCCCAGAACAAAAAACAGCCATCGGTACCACAGGCATGGGATAAAAGACGGCCACACTCGGCAAACCATCCACGAGCACAGGCTCTGAATGCTGGCATTGCAAAACTCCTGTCCCTTGAAATGCTGTCATTCAGGCTGGTGGAGACTGACAGTTTCAGGAACTTTATGGCATTGGCAGTCCCACAATATAATGTGCCAAGCCGATTTTATTTCAGCAGGCAAGCTGTCCCTGCTCTGCAAAAACATGTCGAGGGAAACATTAAACATGCGCTACTAAACGCCGTCAGTAGCAGGGTCCACCTGACCACCGATGCGTGGACCAGTACCCATGGCCAGGGACGATACCTTTCCCTCACTGCCCATTGGGTCAATGTTGTGGAGCCGGGTACAGATCTTGCCAGTGGCGCTGTACGTGTTTTGCCAACTCCAAGGATTGCAGGAATCCAGTCTGTACACATTGATTCCTCCTCCTACTCCAGTTCCTCAGAATCATCGCTGCACGAGCCGTCACGGTATACCTCCACATGGACCCGTGAACGCTTACCTGTTGCGACCGATATGAGCACAGCCGTGGCCAAATGTTAACAGGCCGTCCTGAAATTAATTTCCATGGGGAATCGAAGCCACACAGCGCAGGAGCTCTGGGATGCCATCAAGCAGGAGAGCGACGTGTGGTTTTTGTCAGCTAATCTCCAGCCAGGCTTGGTAGTGTGTGACAATGGCCGAAATCTGGTGGCAGCTCTGGGCCTTGGCAACCTCACTCACATACCATGTCTGGCACATGTGCTCAACTTGGTCGTGCAGAGTTTTTTGAGGGACTATCCGGATCTTGATGCACTGCTGCACAAGGTCCGCCTAGAGTGCGCTCACTTGTGACGTTCCAGCATGGCCAGATCGCGCATTGCAGCTCTGCAAGTCAGATTTCGCCTTCCTGAACATCGCATCATATGTGACGTACCCACCAGGTGGAATTCCACGTTACATATGTTGGAGCGGTTGTGTGAGCAGCAGCCAGCAGTAATGGAGTATCAGCTGCAACAGGCGCAATCAACTCGCAATTTGCGCCGTTCACACTTTACCACTACTGAGTGGGCCTCTATGAAGGACATCTGCGACGTTTTGCGTGCGTTTGATGTCTCAACGCGGATGGTGAGTGCAGATGATGCACTAGTCAGCATGACTGTCCCCTTATCTGCCTGCTTCAGAAATCACTGAAAGCACTAAAGGAAGAGGTTTTGGAAGAGGTGGAGGATGAGGAGTCACAAATTCAATTACCTTCAGGACAGTCAGCGCAACGTGGTTCCTCACAAAGGGCTGGGCAGGGCTCACTTTGTGAGGAGGATGAGGAGGAGTCAATGGAGGAGGAAGAAATCCCTACAGAGGGAGGTACACAACGCTCTAGTCAGTATGTAGAGCGAGGGTGGGGTGATGCAGAGGAGGCAGAGATGACGCCTCTTCCAGAGGACAGCCTTTGTTGGCCAGTTGGGAGTCTGCAGCACATGGTTGATTTCATGCTTCAGTGCCTGAGAAACGACCGCCGCATCGCCCACATTCTCAGCACGTCAGATTATTGGGTGTACACCCTCCTAGACCCTCGCTACCGGGACAACTTACAAACCCTCATCACACCGGTGAACCGGGAACGTAAAATGCAGGAGTACCAAGACACACTGGTGCAATCCATACTGTTGTACATTCCAGCCGAGAGAGCTGCTGCTGCTGCTACTGCTTTACAAAGCAGCTCTGTGCGTCGAGGCAGTGTAGACACCTCTACAACAAGAGGGAGCAGAAGCAGCGCCTCTGCACAGGGCAAGAGCTGTATGTTACAAATGTGGCAAAGTTTTGTGACAGCGCCAGCAAGGTCTACACCATCCGAGACGGCTCCAGTCACCAGGAAGAAACGTTTCCGTAAGATGGTGACAGACTACTTGGCTTTCCCTCTAAGTGTACTCCCAGATGCCTCTTCCCCTTTCAAATTTTGGGTCTCTAAGTTGGATACATGGCCAGAGCTTAGCCAGTATGCATTGGAGGTGCTGGCTTGCCCTGCTGCCAATGTATTATCTGAGCGTGTCTTTAGTGCTGCAGGTGGTGTAGTAACAGACCGTCGCATGCGACTATCCTCAGATAATGTAGACCGGCTTACTTTTCTGAAAATGAACAAGGCATGGATCTCACCTGAATTTGCCTGTCCGTTTTCAGATTAAATAACTGTTTGGCAACGTTTTCCATGTCTCCTGTTATGTTCATCTTTCTACCACCTGAACTCTACTCCCTGGGCTACAACACCGCCATTTGTTGCTCGTAAGTAATTGTCAGGGGTACTGACTCCTGGCCAGCCTGGTTACAGCACGACAGTTGTTTCCTGGCAGTGTGAACGTCAATTATCCTCCAATAAGTTGTGCTGTCGTGTTGCATTCGGGTTAGCCGACTCTATGGTGCCTGCAGTTTAGGTGATTCCTATGTGTGCTGTGGGATATGTAAAGGCGGTTTCCATTGTGACAATAGGACAAGCACCCACTGTAGGACTGTGTGATTCGGTAACTGCGGACGGCTTGCGTCCTGTCAACTTACATTTTCATGGGTGCGTTCTTCTACCCGTCCGGGGTCCAGTACCGTCAACTGGTTCTCCCCAGTGCCTTTGGCCTAGGTGCCTCCATCTCCGTAATCCGAGTTTCCACCAACGTTGTCACTGCGTGTCCTGTGTAGGCTAGTGCTTTGGATGTCACAGGTTACCTTCCTGCTTAGTACCGTTGTACAGGCAGTAACGTCAGCTGGTACCTGGTTCGCAGTTTGTCGTCAGCGATTGCCTCTTTTTCCTTCTGCTACCCGTCCGGGTTCCAGCACAGTCAGCTGGTCCTCGTTACTTCCATTGTCTCTTGCTCCATCTGATACCCGTCAGGGTTCCAGTAACGTCAGCTGTTTCTCGGAAATTAGACGACCTTAAAGACCACCCAGAAGAAGATGACGACAACAAGGACGACGAGCATGAAGCCAACCAGCCTGAACACCATCACAAAGAAAAAATAAAAGATTACCCAGAAGAAGATCACCAACAGGACAAAGAAGGTTAAGACAAACTACAAGATACAGAACAAGAGACAGAAGAACAATAAGCAGAAGATCAAAAAGCAGAAGAACATGAAGTATAAGACCAAAATGAAGAGCAAAATATATGCTCTAAATTCTAAGCAGAAGAAGACTAAGCAGTGTATGGGGGTGAGTCCGTTCCTCCTCGTGGTGCCCCTGGAAAATGCCTGCTGCTGCAGGCTAAACTGAACACGGACAAATACTGTTGTAATTTAAATCTTTTGTGACAGCAAGAACGGAAGGATGAACAATTCATACTTTTACAGATTACAAGTACAGGAATCTCTGTCACAAATAAGAATATGATGAAGAAGATGAAGAGGAAGAAGATGAAGAATTTGAATATGAAGAAGATTAATTAGTTTAATAATAACAATATGAGTAATGTAAACAAAAACATGAATAGCAAGAAGTTTAAGAAGAAGATTAAGAAGGTGAAGATGAAGAATAATTTGATGAGAAAGATGATGCTGCTGCTGAAGATTATGAAGGAGAAAGTGTGGCACTGGCAAAAGTTAAAAAGGTGAAGAGCATGGAAGTTGTGAAACATACATATTTGCCAAAATAGAAAAAAGGTTAACAACATTGTCAATTTGTTAGTCAATCCAAACGTATTTCCAAAAAAAAATATATTAATGCTATTCCAATGCATTGGGTTAAACATGTATGCCTTTATTGTCTCCTCAACCTCCCCCAATACTATCTACATTAGTCTTTGTTGTTTTCCTTCATGTACAATTAACCAACAAGGCAAGAATGGGTTTTTTTAATGTCGATATTTGGTTCCCATAGACTTACATTGGACTTCCGGTATCGGAATCGGATATCGACGATATTTAGTGATATCGGCGATACCATTCCGATCCGATATTTTTAGATATCGAGCAGTATCGCTCAACACTAATCTTGACTGAAAAAAACAGAAATGTAGAAATTTTTGCAAATTTATTAAAAAGAAAAACTGAAATACCGTACCACCATTACTAACCCTGTATTCAAATATAATCAACGCACACACAGAGATAAATCCTTTAAGGCTGTATTCACACTCAACGTATAAAAATACGGACCATATTGTACTGCCGTAATACGCAGAAATGTTCCCGGCACAGTGATCAGTATTTAATCCGTTGTCAAGGTGTGGCTACGTATTTTGCGCTTGTAAGCATCCGTATGTCATCCGTAGGCATCCATACGGCGAGATTTTCTTTTCGGCTTGCAAAACGGACGTATAATGGATCCCAATGACAGTTTTTACATCACAAAAGAAAGAATATATACACATAGAATACATATATATATGTATATATATATATATACATATATATATCATTGTGATATATATATATATATATGTATATATATATATATATATATATAATGTCATTGTGATATATATACAGGTCCTTCTCAAAAAATTAGCATATAGTGCTAAATTTCATTATTTTCCATAATGTAATGATTACAATTAAACTTTCATATATTTTAGATTCATTACACACCAACTGAAATTTGTCAGGTCTTTTATTGTTTTAATACTGATGATTTTGGCATACAACTCCTGATAACCCAAAAAACCGGTCTCAAAAAATTAACATATTTCACCCGTCCAATAAAATAAAAGTGTTTTTTAAAAACAAACAAAAAACCATCAAATAATAATGTTCAGTTATGCACTCAATACTTGGTCGGGAATCCTTTTGCAGAAATGACTGCTTCAATGCGGCGTGGCATGGAGGCAATCAACCTGTGACACTGCTGAGGTGTTATGGAGGCCCAGGATGCTTCGATAGCGGCCTTAAGCTCATCCAGAGTGTTGGGTCTTGCGTCTCTCAACTTTCTCTTCACAATATCCCACAGATTCTCTATGGGGTTCAGGTCAGGAGAGTTGGCAGGCCAATTGAGCACAGTAATACCATGGTCAGTAAACCATTTACCAGTGGTTTTGGCACTGTGAGCAGGTGCCAGGTCGTGCTGAAAAATGAAATCTTCATCTCCATAAAGCATTTCAGCCGATGGAAGCATGAAGTGCTCCAAAATCTCCTGATAGCTAGCTGCATTGACCCTGCCCTTGATGAAACACAGTGGACCAACACCAGCAGCTGACATGGCACCCCACACCATCACTGACTGTGGGTACTTGACACTGGACTTCAGGCATTTTGGCATTTCCTTCTCCCCAGTCTTCCTCCAGACTCTGGCACCTTGATTTCCGAATGACATGCAAAATTTGCTTTCATCAGAAAAAAGTACTTGGGACCACTTAGCAACAGTCCAGTGCTGCTTCTCTGTAGCCCAGGTCAGGCGCTTCTGCCGCTGTTTATGGTTCAAAAGTGGCTTTACCTGGGGAATGCGGCACCTGTAGCCCATTTCCTGCACACGCCTGTGCACGGTGGCTCTGGATGTTTCTACACCAGACTCAGTCCACTGCTTCCTCAGGTCCCCCAAGGTCTGGAATCGGTCCTTCTCCACAATCTTCCTCAGGGTCCGGTCACCTCTTCTCGTTGTACAGCGTTTTCTGCCACATTGTTTCCTTCCAACAGACTTCCCATTGAGGTGCCTTGATACAGCACTCTGGGAACAGCCTATTTGTTGAGAAATTTCTTTCTGGGTCTTACCCTCTTGCTTGAGGGTGTCAATGATGGCCTTCTTGACATCAGTCAGGTCGCTAGTCTTACCCATGATGGGGGTTTTGAGTAATGAACCAGGCAGGGAGTTTTTAAAAGCCTCAGGAATCTTTTGCATGTGTTTAGAGTTAATTAGTTGATTCAGAAGATTAGGGTAATAGGTCGTTTAGAGAACCTTTTCTTGATATGCTAATTTTTTGAGACAGGTTTTTTTGGGTTATCAGGAGTTGTATGCCAAAATCATCAGTATTAAAACAATAAAAGACCTGACAAATTTCAGTTGGTGTGTAATGAATCTAAAATATATGAAAGTTTAATTGTAATCATTACATTATGGAAAATAATGAAATTTAGCACTATATGCTAATTTTTGAGAAGGACCTGTATACATATATATATTTATAGTTCATACACTTCTACATAGCATAATAGCTGCTAATTCAATTCTTTCATTACAGAACCCGTCATGAAATGACACATGGTTTACATACAGCAAACCACATCATTTCATGTAGTTTGATATATGGTTTTCACTAATAATTACATGAGTGCATGTGTGCAAAATTTCATAAATTTAGGTGTTAATTAAATGTGAAAATTTGTTGAAAAAAATGCTTGGGCTCCCGATGTATTTTCTCCACCAGACAGGGAAAGCCAGTGAGTGGGGGCAGATAATAATAGCCTAGGGTGGGTGCATTTTTTGTGTGCCCCCCCCGGCTACTAACATCTGCCCCCAGCCACCCTAGAAAAGGCACATTATTATTAGATGCGCCTTTTCTGGCACTTAGCCCGTCTATTCCCATTGCCCTGTAGCGGTGGCTAATGATGTTAATAATGGGTTAAGGCCACCTTGCTATTGGAAGGTGACTTTAAGCCAGGTTAATAATGGAGACTTTTCAATTAGACAAGTCCATTATTAATCCTATTGTATGAAATGGTTAAAAAAACACACACATTAATTAAAAATAATTTTAATGAAATAAATACACAGTTTTTGACCACCTTTTATTGTACTGGTACTCCATCAGAATCCCTTGTTCTCCTGTAATAAAATTAAAATAATAAAGCAAGCATATTCTTACCTCTTCGGTGCTCAGTCAGGTCCCCCGCTGCAATCCTTCAGAAAGGGTTAACATGTTTACAGCGGGGAGCGCAGCTAATGCTGGCAGCCCCAATGTAAACCTCCGAATGAATGAGTTCATGTCCGGGCTGACAGGAGATGAAGTGATTAGCTTGGAAGCTTAATTGAATGTTTCCCACGCTAATCAGTTCACTTCAGGTCAGCCGGGGACTCCCTCTGACGTCACTGAGGCTGTGCGGAATCCCCAGCTGACCTGAAGTGAACTGATTAGCATGGGAAACAATCAATTAAGCTTCCCAGCTAATCACTTCATCTCCTGTCAGCCGGGAAGATGAGTTCATTAATTCGGGAGTTTACATCGAGGCTGCCAGCATTAGCTGCGCTACCCGCTGTAAACAAGTTAACCCTTTCTGAAGGATTGCAGCGTGGGACATGACGGAGTGCTGGAGATGTAAGAATATGGTTGTTTTATTATTTTTATTTTATTACAGGAGAACAAGGGACTCGGATGGAGTACCAGTACAATAAAAGATGGTCAAAAACTGTGTATTTATTTCATTAAAATTATTTTTAATTAATGTGTATGTGTTTTTTTTAACCATTTCATACAATAGGATTAATAATGGAGACTTGTCTAATTGACAAGTCTCTATTATTAACCTGGCTTAAAGTCACCTTCCAATAGCAAGGTGGCCTTAACCCATTATTAACCCATTAGCCACCGCTACAGGGCAATGGGAATAGATGGGCTAAGTGCCAGAAAAGGCGCATCTAATCATAGATGTGCCTTTTCTGGGGTGGCTGGGGGCAGATGTTAGTAGCCAGGGGGGGGCACAAAAAAATGCACCCTCCCTAGGCTATTATTATCTGCCCCCACTCACTGGCTTTCCCTGTCTGGTGGAGAAAATACCGCAGGAGCCCCACGCATTTTTTCCAATAAATTTACACATTTAATTAGCACCTACATGTATGAAATTTTGCACACATACACTCATGTAATTGTTAATCAAAACCATATATCAAACTACATGAAATGACATGGTTTACTATATGTAAACCATGTGTCATTTCATGTCGGGTTCTGTAATTTTACAGAAGCCGGCAATTGAATTAGCGGCTATTCTGCTATGTAGAAGTGTAAGAACTATATATATATATATATATATATATATATATTGTAGTAATCCGCTCTGGTAGGCATGGGCCAGGCCGCAGTAATGAGGCAAACACACAGGCTTTCAGTTCCAAGTTCTTTCCATTCTTTATTAAACCTGAAAGTGTGATTTTACTGTATAGCCAGGATGAATTGCAGGTTTTTCTAAAGGACACCGGTGCGTATTTCTCGCAAGTCACACGTGTGGTCCATGTGTAATCCGTATTTTTCTCGCACCCATAGACTTTCATTAGCGTACTACGGCCATAATACGATGACAATCGCAGCATACTGCGAGTGTCTCGCAGCGTAAAATACGCCCGAGAAATATACGCATGATCAGAGCTGCCCCATAGAGAAATATTGGTCCGAGTGTAATGCGTGATGTTCATGCCTCTCACTCATCCGTATTCCTCTTTAGTGTGACGCCGGCCTAATTGTACAAAACACTCCCCAACCCTCTTTTACCTTTAAAAAATAAAATAATCTAAAGGGGTCTGCTGTAAATCAAATCTCACGTCCCACGACAATCCCCAATTCTGGTACATCCAGTTACAATGAAACTGAAATATACCGTAATCCGCATGTGAACATTTTTTATGGCATATGTGGACATACTGTAGGATTACAAGAAAACCACTAAAAATTCCTAAGCAGATTGTATGGAAAGGTGTAATAGATATGTAAACTACTTACAGGCCTCCTTTCATAACGTGTATCTTATCAGGTCTTTTTTTCATCCAGTTCTGGGTAAAGGTAATAGAGATGCAGATGTGTTCCAGATTATAATATATATATTTTTTAGATTATTATATACAGCTCTGGCAGAAATTAAGAGACCACTGCAACATTTTCAGTTTGTTTGATTTTTCTCTTTATAGGTATATTTTTGAGTAAAATGTAAATTGCTCTTTTATTCTATAAACTACTGACATGTCTCCAAATTTGCAAGCAATAAATTGTGTTTATTTTCAGAAAATGAGAAATGGTCAAAATAACCAAAAAATGCAGTGCTTGCAGACCTCAAATAATGTTAAGAAAACAAGATCATAATCATTTAGAAACAACAATACTAATGTTTTAACTCAGGAAGAGTTCAGAAATCAATATTTTGTGGAATAACCATGATTTTTAATCACAGCTTTCATGCATCTTGGCATGCTTGCCACCAGTTTTTCACACTCCTTTTGGGTGACCTAATGCCACTCCTGGTACAAAAATTTAAGCAGTTCTTCTTTGTTTGATGGCTTGTGACTATCCATCTTCCTCTTGATTACATTCCAGAGGTTTTCAATGGGGTTCAGGTCTGGAGATTGGGCTGGCCATGACATGGATTTGATGTGGTGGTCCTTCATCCACACATTGATTGACCTAACTATGTGGCATGGCGCTGCATTGTCCTGCTGGAAAAACCAGTCCTCAGAGTTGGGGAACATTGCCTGAGCAGAAGGAATCAACTGTTTTTCCAGGATAACCTTGTATGTGGCTTAATTCATACGTCCTACGCAAAGATTAACCTGCCCAATTCCAGCCTTGCTGAAGCATCCCCAGATCATCACCAATCCTCCACCAAATTTCACAGTGGGTGCAAGATACTGTGGCATGTACGCCTCTCCAGGTCTCTGTCTAACCATTAGACAACCAGGTGTTGTGCAAAACTGAAAATTAGACTCATAAGAGATTACCTTACTCCAGTCCTCTATGGAAGGAGTTGAAGCTCTGAGTTGCCAAGCAACAGCCTCAAAATCTTAATAATTTAGAGATGATCTGCAAAGAGGAGTCGATCAAAATGCCTCCTGACGTGTGTGCAAACCTCATCATCAACTACAAAATACATCTGACTGCTGTTCTTGCCAACAAGGGTTTTGCCACCAAGTATTAAGTTTTGTTTGCCAGAGGAATCAAATAGTTATTTCTCACTGCAAAATTCAAATAAATGTATTTAATTTATATGATGTGATTTTATGGATTTTATTTTTGATATTCTATCTCTCAATGTTAAGATTAAACTACCCTTAAAATTATAGACTGTTTATGTCTTTCTCAGTGGGCAAACTTACAAAATCAGCAAGGGATCAAATAATTATTTCCTTCACTCAAGAACCTGTTCACACCTTCATGACCCGGCCAAAATTTACAGTTCTGACAAGTATTTTATGAAGTAATAACTCTCCAATGCGTCAATGGATCCCACTAATAATGATAATGCTTTTTCGATACATTTGGTTTTTCCTGAAAGTGGTAAATTTTTTCAATATGAATAATTTCTAAAAAAAAACAACAGAAATTTGGCGGTAATTTTTTAAATTTTACAGTATTTAAAGTTTACTTTTTGTGCCCTTAAAATCAGTTATGTCACAAAAAATAATTAATAAATAACATTTCCCTCAGGACTACTTTACATCACAATTTCTGAAACATTTTTTTTTGTTAGGAAGTTATAAGGGTTAAAAGTTGACCAGCGATTTCTCATTTTTACAACAAAATTTACAAAGCCATTTTTTTTTTAGAGACAACATCACATTTAAAGTGACTTTAAGCGGTTTATAGGACAGAAAATACACAAGAGTTACACCATTCTAAAACCTGCAATTCTAAAGGTGCTTAAAAACACATTAAATAAGTTGATTAATCCTTTATTTGCTTAACAGGAATTAAAGCAATGTGGAAGAAAAAAATTAACATTAACTATTTTTCCCCAAATTTTTAATTTAGCCCCTTTTTTAAAATTTTCTCAAGGGGAAAACAAGAAAATTAACCAAATAATTTGTTTTGCAAGTTTTCTTGAATACGCCGCTACCCCATATGTGTGGGAAAACCACTCTTTGGGAGCACGGAGGGGCTAAAAAAGAAAGAAACACTGTTTGACTTTGAATGCAAAATTACCGTATATACTCGTGTACAGACATGGACAAAAGTTTTGAGAATGACACAAATATTAATTTTTACAAATTCTACTGCTTCACTTTTTCTAATAGCAATTTGCATATACTCCAGAATGTTATAAAGAGTGATCAGCTTAACAGCAATTACTTGCAAAGTCAATATTTGGCTAGAAAATGAACTTTATCCCCCAAAACACATTTCAACATAATTGCAGCCCTGCCTTAAAAGGACCAGCTAACCTCTTTTCAGTGATTGCTCCATTAACACAGGTGTGGGTGTTGATGAGGACATGGCTGGAGATCAATCTGTCATGATTAAGTAAGAATGAGACCACTGGACACTTTAAAAGGAGGCTGGTGCTTGGCATCATTGTTTCTCTTCTGTTAACCATGGTTATCTGTAAAGAAACACGTGCAGTCATCATTGCAATGCAAAAAAATGGCCTAACAGGGAAGAGTATCGCAGCTAGAAAGATTGCACCTCAGTCAACAATCTATTGCATCATCAAGAACTTCAAGGAGAGAGGTTCCATTGTTGCCAAAAAGGCTCCAGGGCGCCAAAGAAAGACCAGCAAGCGCAGGACCGTCTCTTAAAAGTGTTTCAGCTGCGGGATCGGGCTACCAGCAGTGCAGAGCTTGCTCAGGAATGGCAGCAGGCAGGTGTGAGTGCATCTGCACGCACTGTGAGGCGGAGACTCTTGGAGCAAGGCCTGGTCTCAAGGAGGGCAGCAAAGAAGCCACTTCTCTCCAGAAAAAACATCATGGACAGACTGATATTCTGCAAAAGGTACAGGCAGTGGACTGCTGAGGACTGGGGTAAAGTTATTTTCTCTGATGAATCCCCTTTTCGATTGTTTGGGACATCAGGAAAACGCCTCATTCGGAGAAGACAAGGTGAGCGCTACCACCAGTCTTGTCTCATGCCAACTGTTAAGCATCCTGAAACCATTCATGTGTGGGGTTGCTTCTCAGCCAAGGGAATCGGCTCTCTCACATCTTGCCTAAAAACACAGCAATGAATAAAGAATGGTACCAGAATGTCCTCCAAGAGCAACTTCTCCCAACCCTCCAAGAGCAGTTTGGCAATCAACAATGCCTTTTCCAGCATGATGGAGCACCTTGCCATAAAGCAAAGGTGATAACTAAATGGCTCAGGGAACAAAACATAGAGATTTTGGGTCCATGGCCTGGAAACTCCCCAGATCTTAATCCCATTGAGAACTTGAGGTCAATCATCAAGAGACGGGTGGACAAACAAAAACCTAAAAATTCTGACAAAATGAAAGCATTGATTGTGCAAAAATTGGACTGCTATCAGTCAGGATTTGGTCCAGAAGTTGATTGAGAGCATGCCAGGGAGAATTGCAGAGGTTCTGAAGAAGAAGGTTCAACATGCAAATATTGACTTTCTGCATTAACTCATTCTAACTGTCAATATAAGCTTTTATTACTCATATGTTTGCAATTATATTTCTGTCTGTGATAAAAACATCTGTCAACACACACATAAAAACCAGAGGGCAGCAGATCATGTGAAAATATAACATTTGTGTCATTCTCAAAACTTTTGGCCATGACTGTATAAGCCGAGATTTTCAGCACCTTTTTTCGTGCTCAAAATGCCCCCTCGGCTTATACACGAGTCATAGGGCAGAAACCAGGGGGGAGGGGATGCCGCGGCAGGAGCCGGTGGCTGGGACATCATACTCACCCCTCACCGTGCCATCGCTGAGCGTCCCTGCAATCCTGCGTTCTCCGCCCGCTCCGCTTCCTGCAGCTCTCCAGCACTGAGCGGTGATGTAATACCCGCTCATTAAGGTCATGTAATATGGACGCGACGCCACTCCATAGGCGTGGCCTCCATATTCATGGCCTTAATGAGCGGTATTACATCACCTCTCAGTGCTGGAGAGCTGCAGGAAACCGGGGAGAGCTGCAGGAAGCCGGGGAGAACGCAGGATTGCAGGGACGCTCAGCGATGGCACGGGGAGGGGTGAGTATGATGGAGGAGAGGACAAGAAGCACGGAACAGGACGGGGTGGGAAAACGGTGGACGGGGAAGCATGGAGGAGGACGGGGGAGAACGGAGGACGGGGGAAGCATGGAGGAGGACAATGAGCACGGAGCAGGACGGGGAGGATGGAGGGCACAGAGGAGCACGGAGCAGGACGGGGGAGGATGGAAGGCACAGGAGCAAAGGAGCATGAGGGGGGCACAGACGAGAGGAATGGGGCACAGCGAGGACGGAGCAGGAGGGGGGAGTACAGAGGAGAATGGGGGAGCACAGAGCTGGATGGGGGACAAGGAGCAGGACGGGGGCAGCACAGAGCAGGAGGCAGTTTATACATCCGGCTTATACACGAGTCAATACGTTTTCCCAGTTTTTTGTGGCAAAATTAGGGGGTCGGCTTATACACGGGTCGGCTTATACACGAGTATATACGGTAGCTGGAATTGAGAGCAGATGCCATTTGGAGAGCCCCTGATGTGCCTAAACAATGGAAATCACCCCACAAGTTACCCCATTATGGAAACTAGACCTCTCAAGGAACTCATCTTGATGTGTGGTGAGCACCTAGAACCCCCAAGGTGGTTTAGAAAAGTTTATAATGTAGAGCCATGAAAATTAAAAACAAAAAAATCTTAATTTTCACAAAAAAAATTTTAGCCCAATTTTTTTTTTCACAAGGGTAACAGGAGAAAGTGGACCATTAAATTGTTGTGAAATTTATCCTTAGTGCATCAATACCCTATATTTAGGGGAAAACTTCTGTTTGGGAGCACGGCAGGGCTTGGAAGGGAAGGAGCATCATTTGACTTTTTGAACGCAAAACTGGCTGCAATCGAGAATGCATTCCATGTCTAGGTTGGAGAGGCCCTGATTTGCCGAAACAGTGGAAACCCTCCACAAATTACCCCATTTTGGAAACTAGACTCCTGAAAGGAATTTGGGAAGACGTAAGGTGAGCAACTTGAACCCAGAAGTGTTTCGCAGAAATTTATAATGTTGAAACGTGAAAATTAAAAATCACGATTGATGCATGCTTTGATGAAATAATCTGTGGGGATTATGCCATGTTTGAAGAGCCCCTGATGTGCCTTAACAGTGGAAAACCCACAATGACCCCATTATGGTAACTATACCACACAAGGAATTTATGTAGATGTGTGGTGAGCACCTGGAACCCCTAGATGCTTCACTGAAATTTATAACGTTGACCCATGAAAATAAATACAAAAATCACTACTTTTCTACAAAAATTTTTACTAGTGTAAAGTTAGAAAATTGACCCCAACTTGTGTTGTTCAATTTCTTCTGAATACGTTGATCCCCAAATTTGGGGGAAAAACTGCTGTTTGAGCACATGGCAGGACTTTGATTAAATGGTCTGCAGGCATAATGTCACGTTTGTAGAACCCCTAATGTGCCTAAATGTGGAAACCTCTAATTAGTAACCCTATATTGGAATTGACCTAGTTTTTTTCCTAGTATGTGAATTTTTTAATGTGGTGGCATACATGAGTTGTGTAGAGTACATCAGGTTGCCATACGTGAGTAGTGTAGAGTGCACCAGGTTGGCATGTGATTTGTGGAAAAATGTATCAGATTAGTATAGAGTTGTGTAAGTCAGAAATAAATTTATTAGTCCATGAATGAGTGGTAGACTTTGAAACAGTCTTTCATACATAGACCAGGTTTTGTCAGGGCATTCGTGGCACTAATAAATTATTTTCGCATCCTGTTCTGTAACACACTTTGCATCTTTATTGCAATCTTCCTTTTTCAAATTTGAGGGACCTCACAGGGAAAATGTTGCACTGGTAGAACACGGGCACCTTCAGTACTGGAAGTATTGGGACTCGCTCCTTCCTTACTGCCAAAAATTGGGCCTTGATCTTTACTTTCTAGATTGGAAGGAAGGTCCCGGTCTGGAATACTCATTGAGATAGCAAGAAAGAGTTATTAGGCATGGCCATTAGGCATGGCCATCTGCACGTTGTGCAAGGCCAGCTTCTTGTACCTTAAATTGGCTTTTCTCTTGTTACTGTATGGCTGTATTTTCTTGTTATAATCCAGTACACAGTCTGGTATAGTGACCTGTGTAGAAATGCCTCATACAGTGGTAGGGTGCTGCCATCACCATGTATGGTGTTAAAAGAAAAGGACATCCCTCTTCTCCTTGTACTTGACCACCAGTAGGGTGTTGCTACATTGGGCTCTGCTCTCACCCTTTCTGAGCAACTCCCCAATTAGTATCTTAGGGATGCCTTTCTGATTTTTGTGGACAGTACTGCGGGCTGTGGTACCTTGCGCAGAGAGGGTCTTGAAGAGTGGGATGTGGCTATAAAAAATATCTATAAAGAGGTGATAACTTTGATTGAGTAGGGGCATGCCAAATCTCACACAATTTTTACCACTCACTCCCAGCACAGGGGGACACATTCAAGGGGTTGAATCTGGAGGTCCTTTCTTTCATAAGCTCTAAACCTGTGGGTGTACCCTGTGGTACTCTTACACAGTTTGTAGAGCTTAATTCCATACCTGGACTCTTACTGGGCAGGTATTGCCGCAATTTGAGTCTCCCCTTGAAATATATTAGGGACTTATCCACGTAGATATATGTTTGGGGAATGTACACCTCAGCAAGCTTGTTGCTGAAGTGGTTAATGACCGACTAAACTTTGAAAAGCTGGTCAAACTTGGGGTCATCTATGGGCAATAGTGTTGAGCGATACGATACCGCAAGTATCGGGTATCGGCCATATTAGCCCTATCGGACTTCGTACTTAGTTCCGATATTTTCGTCTTATCGGATACCGGAATCGGATTTGTCACTGTCACTGTCCGTCGGTCGGGTCTGTCAGGAGTCAGGGGCACTTACCTGGCAGAAGATCTCCGGCGGTCACGGGCTGGACTGCTTGATGGCCGCCATCATCTTCCCCCGGCGGTCACATGCAGTTTCTCGCGATAACTGCAGTGACTGCTGGGTAATCGCGGCCGTAAAGCAGTCAGTCCGATGACGTCACCGCCGGGGAAGCAGGTAATCAGCTGTGCTGCGTCGAGATGACAGGCTCTGCCTGTCATTGCGATGTAGCAGAGCTGGATCGTCGTGGAACCCTCGTTACTATGGACTGCGTCGGACAGGTGGTATACTGTTGGTTTGTTTTTTTTCTTTTTTTACAGGAGATCGATGGCGTCGCAGGAATGAGAAGTAATAAAAGAAATGAAAACTGTGTTGTCTCTTTTATTTCATTAAAATACTTTTTTCTTGCTGTGTCTTTTTTTATATACATTTAAAAACTTTGGGATTAATAATGGATCGGTGTCTTATTGACACCTCTCCATTATTAACCGGGCTTATTGTCACCGTGCAATCAACGGTGACATTAACCCCTTATTACCCCACTTGCAACCGCTACAGGGCAGTGGGAAGAGCCGGGTAAAGTGCCACAATTGGCACATCTTTTGATGCGCCAAATGTGGGGCTGCTGTAGCCTGGTATTATCAGGCTGTTGAGGGCCAAAATCCATGGGCCTTGACAGTCTTTTAATACCAGGCCGCAGCAGTCTGCATTTTACTTGGCTGGTTAACAAAAATAGGGGGACCCCTACGCCGTTTTTTTTTTCGAGGGGATCCCCTATTTTTGTTAACCAGCCAAGATATGCAGACTGCTGTGGCCTGGTATTATCAGGCTGGCAAGGTCCATGGATATTGGATCCTTACCAGCCTGAAAAACCAGGCCTCAGCAGTCTGCTTCATCTGGCTGGTTAACAAAAATAGGGGGGACCCCACGCCAAATTTTTTTCGAGGGGATCCCCTATTTTTGTTAATCAGCCAAGATATGCAGACTGCTGTGGCCTGGTATTATCAGGCTGGCAAGGTCCATGTATGTTGGCTCCTTAACAGCCTTAAATACCATGCCTCAGCAGCAGGGGCGTACATATAAATCATGGAGCCCCATAGCAAAAGTCTGAATGTTCCCCACCCCCCCAAAAAAAAACCCAGAGGCATTTGTAAATGTAAAGTGCCAGCACAGTGAGGGAAGTTGAGTCGCACAGAGACAGGGGTTTTGGGGGTACTCGGCACCGATCACGTCGACTTCTATGGGGGATGTCACGAGTAGCACAGCTCGGTCCGTGACATGGGCGATCACTGGAATGTGGGATATTTCCAGGGGATGATAGAATGTTCGTGTAGTTTGTCGTGACGCCACCTGTAGTACCTGGTCAGGGTGTCCAGCGAACTGTGCAGGTCCTCTGGAAGGGATGGTGTAGTGCAGGTAGGTGAAAAGTCTTCTACAGGTAACACGCTATCCTTCCAGGGCAGATAGATGTGAGATAGAGCAATGGTGCAAAGTGATGTAGCAGAGTGGACTATGCGACGTAGTAAGAAAGCAGGAAACACTTCAAGTTAAACGTTGCATAATAAAATTTTTAATAATAACATTACAAAAGTGCAAATGGCTTATATTATGTGACATGTTTTGTTACTGTTCATACCCTTGATATGTGTTATACATGTGTGTTAATAAATACATATTCAACAAAAGTGCAAATAGCATTAGTGCCGAAGTTCGTGGAGACTTCTTAGGACTACCCCCACCGGGGTAACTTCACAGTGTCCTTTACTTGTGCTTGTGGAGGACCCGCTCCAAACCTCCAACTGTGGTCTTGGGTGGGCTGCAAGACTTTCCTTGAGCAGACCTCACTTTCGGCCACACCAAACGGGTTTTTAGTTTCTGAGGTAGTTGAAAATAGTGCACAGTAAAGTTTTTTGTAAAACCAAGATGGAGCACCGAAGTGCCAACTATTTACAGAAAAGTTTGTGAGCCAGTACAGTTCATGGCTTCAAAGTTAAACATTTTCATTACAGTGAAACACCATTACCCAACCTGGGTATATTAAGGCAACAATAAACTTGTTCTTCTGAACATTCACCCGTCCGGGTACATCAAACCATTACCCAACCTGGGTATATCAAGGCAACAATAAACTTCTTTTATGAACATTCACCCGTCCGGGTACATCAATAATTTAACTATTTACATAAAGAGACCCTGTCCGGGTTATTTAGACTTCTTTGGCTGGCCTCTTCCAGGTACCACCTGGTACTGTTCTGGAGCTTGCCAAACATCCGTGACAGGAGGGTCCACCCAGACCTGATGACGTCGTGTGGCCTGTACAGTGACGTCGTGACCCGCTATCTGGGTCTGTGTGGCCACCTCTTTCGTCTCCCTCCGGGTCTGGACCCCTATGTCCCGGACTGAACGAACCCCAGGGGGCCTAACAGGCGCCGGGTACGGGCCAGCTATCATTATCATGTCCATAGCTGGGGCTGCTGAGGAGACCACTGAGGGAGGCTGGGGAGATTTACGGCGTGGGGTGGGCACTTGTGCAGAGGCCTGGTTGGGGAGGCTGAAGGCTCGTAGGGTCTGTCAGTTTGCTGACACTCTGGGGAGTAGGGGTCGCACCTGGTAACATTTAGGGCGTACCATCCATTGTAACCCCAGTGTCGGGTGTAAGTCACCAAGTCTCCTGGCAACAGGTCCCTCCCCGGGTGTCCTTCTGGGAGGTGAGCCTCCACGTCCCGCCGGGTTACAAAAACTTCTAAATAAAGTCCAGGCTCCTGGATGAAGCCCCAACCACCTTTTAACTTAAAGTTCCGTACTGCACCCTTACGCCGCGGCTCCCTCACCGTACTTTTATCCTTTCTCATACGTGCCTTCTCTGCCGGTCCTTCTCCAGGTGACGTTGCCAAAGCTTTTGGGATTCTCGCTGCTCCCTTTGTCGCTCTGCTTCCCGCTCCCGACGTCTCCACTCTTCCTCCTGACGCCGGTTGTAATTCTCCTCCACCAGCATCTCCATGTCTCCACCATCAAACGCCAGCTTACAATGTACGGTTTGCGGCAGCTCTCCTGGCGCCCGCCAGTCCTGGCGGCGCTCACCTGCGGCAGAAGCAGCCGGCTCTGGAACAGATGACGGTCGGGGCTCCGGTACAGGCAGGTAGAGCTCTGGTGCCTGCGCGGCCTCCTCCATGAGGACGGGTGTCGCTTCTTCTGCCTCAGCGACGGGAGCAGACAGCGGGATCTGGGGTGCTGGTGCGGCGTTTTCTGCAGGAACGGGTGCCTCCACTGTGATACTGGCAACCGGTTCAGATTGCAAGGGCTGGGATGCCCGCACGGCCTCCTGTACTGGAACGGGTGCCTCCACTGAGATACTGGCAACCGGTTCAGATTGCAAGGGCTGGATGCCCGCACGGCCTCCTCTACTGGAACGGGTGCCTCCACTGAGATACTGGCAACCGGTTCAGGTTGCAAGGGCTGGGATGCCCGCACGGCCTCCTCTACTGGAACGGGTGCCTCACCTTCCGGTACAGACACTTCAGGGGTTAAGAGGGATTGGCGCCGCTCCAATTGTAGTTTTAGGGCCCGCCAGCTCGCTTCCATCCTGGCGACCTCCTCCCGGTGCCGGGCCAGGTCTCTCAGGGTATCCTCCGCTTCTTCCAGCGTAGGAGGGTTTCCAGGCCGGGTGCCAAACGGTGGCTCCGTGGCGATCGGGTCGCTTCCGTGGGGGGAGAGCTCTGACTCCTCCATCCCTTCCCACTTCTGCTCACGTCCATTCGCCATCTCAGCAAAGTCACATGTGTCATTAGCATCAGGAGAGGCGACATCTTTTGTAGGGAGGCGGGACCTTCGCGTTCGTTTACTCCCACTGAGGAGGATGAGGAGGCGGAACTCAGAGCTGTGGGGCACGATCTTACATTGCAGTAACATTTACAGTGTGCGGACATCGTTTTCGCGCCACGGAGTGAGTGTACGCCCACGAGAGCACGCCCTTATTCTTCACCTGTGCCTCGTGGCGCAGATATGACGGAAAAATGGCAAATACAGTCTATGATGATTTTTGCAATTCTCAAGAAAAAAAACAGTTCAATTAAGGCACACAGGACTCGCTTATAGCGAGCTTCTGAATCCTGTTCGCTGGGTGCGATGCAACATCTCTGTGGCGACTGGACCCTCGGGTGCTTCTGTCTTTTCACAAATGCCGGCTTTACCCGGCAATTGAATCAGAGGCTATTTTACTATTTAGAAGTGAATAAACTATAAATATATGTATATATATAATGTCACAATGACATGTGTATATATATATATATATATATATATATATATATATATTATTCTAAGTGTGTATATTTTGTGTTTACAAGGAAAGAAAGTGTTTTTTTAGTTGCGATATTTTGTTCCCATAGACTTACATGGGACTTCCGGTATCGGAATCGGATATTGCCGATATTTAGTGATATCGGCGATACCATTCCGATCCGATATTTTTAGATATCGAGCAGTATCGCTCAACACTAATGGGCAAACATTGTGCATTATCACAGTAATGTAAAAAATTGTAGATGGCCTCAATACGTGTCCGGGCCATAGCCATGCAGAACACTAATCTAAAAAGTTTTTTTTTATTCTTTTTTTCACACACACAAAAAAGCAACAACCGGAGGTCGATCACTTGTGTGTGTACGTGATCAGCGTTCGACGCCTGTAGGACGCATGCACAGATATGATTCTTTTTTTCTGTGCTTTCACTAACCTTAACTAAATTCAGTTAAAAAAAATACTGTAGTAGACACAGATTACTACAGTATATTCTAACTGTACCTAATCTACAACCACTGATATAATCCGGCACACCAAACGTAAATAGGATGCAAAAACAAAGTTTTTATTTGAAACAGTGACAGCTCATACTCCAAAGAACAATGATAAGTATAGGTACATAGTTTCTCAACGTTTCGGCATTGTATGCCTTTTTCAAGAGGTACCTTTTACTTAGTAAGCATGAAGAAATGAAAGGGACAACGTCCAGGAGTTTCCAATGCCGCATGGAAACTCCTGGACGTTGTCCCTTTCATTTCTTCATGCTTACTAAGTAAAAGGTACCTCTTGAAAAAGGCATACAATGCTGAAACGTTGAGAAACTATGTACCTATACTTATCATTGTTCTTTGGAGTATGAGCTGTCACTGTTTCAAATAAAAACTTTGTTTTTGCATCCTATTTACGTTTGGTGTGCCGGATTATATCAGTGGTTCTATATTATCCGTTTTCCTGAGCACCCGCAATAGTTAAGTGAGCTTCCCCTCTATTTTTCTACGTGTACCTAATCTACATTTATTAAAAAATGTTTTTTTCATACAAAAAAAGCAATCAGTGCTCGATGACTTTAAGATGCATGCATGGATGAGATTCTTTTTTCCACGCTTACACTAACACTGACTTAATTCAGTAAAATATACCATAGTTGACACAAATTACTATGGTATATTTATGGTCCCTAATCTAGTCCCATCAACTAATCAATTTTTTTTTTTTTACTCTTTACTATCTGACACTAACCATGACTCAAATGAATATAAAATACTATAGTAGATGCTGATTACTACAGTATATTTTTACTGTCCCTAATATAATCAGATCACCTAATCTAAATTATTTCTTTTGATTCTTTTTTCACAAAAGACAACCGGAGACCAATCACTGATGTGCGTCAATGATGAGCTTTCGAGAGTTATAGTGTGCATGCAAAAAGGGGATAAAAAAAATAAAGACAGAAGAAAAAAAAAGTCCTTGCCAAAAGCGAGTGCAACAGCCTTGGTACTTGGTTATTTCGTTCACTGTTATCCACCCCCAAGTAGTGTCCACAGCCAATTGAATATCCACAGACAACAGGTCTCGGGAATAACAGCTGATTTATTTCAGCATAAGGAGAGATATAACATGAAGTAACAGTTTACAGTTCACGTGGGGAATCAACGGGCAATACAGGTCAGGATTGGATTCTGACACAGAATTAAGGTTCTGGAGATTTAAGAGCCTGTATTAGTTAGAAGCAGTACTTGCAGGTGATTATAAGAAGTTCAAAGGCTATTGATGGCATAAAGGCAGAAAAGGAAATAGATGCAAGAATATTTACAGACCTGAAAATCCCGTATTCTTTTTCTCAGCTGGTCACGGTACGTGCAGAAATATACTTGAAGTAAATAATGGTTAAATTATGGTGAGGCAGGGGCCCTCGATTTCCTCAAAACGCAGAGCAATAAGTTCTTCTGTACTCAATTTCTTGCGACCTAATGCTGGAGAAACATGCCTTAAACTGGACAGTGGGGATACAGGTTAAAAGGTTAAAAGTCTTTAGCCATCTAGGATGAGAAGTCAGGGGAAGACCAAGGCATTAGCCTGGCTGTAATTCTTGAGATGAAGAGTAGGGAAACCTCCAGGCATGGAGCCTGGAGGAGGTCAGAGACCCCTCACATGATGTCTGTCTGAGTCACATCCTGAATCCAAATTCCCTGGGCACTTCTCAGATCTCGTCTTGTCTAGACAGAGACTGGGGTACTCTCCTATTGAACCTTGGTGACGCAGTCACTGTACCATAGATAACTCTCAGTTCCTTATTTACAGACTTCATATTGTGAGATTAATATATAAATCATGCATTTCAGCAGCATACGGTACTGGAACACACCAAATGAAAAGTGCACTTAAAAGAACACAAACACATACCTGAGGAATATATTAGATTAGTGAGTTTTTGATTCATTTAAACCATATAACAGTAAAAGGATAACTTAGGAGCGAGTTGCAGTGTACAGAAGCTACTCAAGGTCCAGGTTTACTTAAATGGGCATACCAAGTCTGGATCGGGTCACTACACGAGCACGGGTACTCAGTAAAAGGATAAGTTAGGAGTGAGATGCAGTGTACAGAAGCTACTCACGGTCCAGGTTTACTTAAATGGGCATACCAAATCTGGACCGGGTTACTACACGAGCACGGGTACTAATCAGTGATATGCATCTGATCAGTGACTCGGTGGATGTAAGATGCACACACGGAGTGGTGCAAAGCAGGGTTGAGGGGAGTACAGAACAAAAACATCCTGGAAAACAGCGAGCATGAGTGTGGATCAGTGATCTGTGTCAATGACCAGAAGTTGGTGCAAAAAGAGAGTGGATAGACAGGGACCAAAAAAAATTGTGGAAAATAGCGAGCATGGACACGGATCAGTGATTTGTGTCACTGACCAAGGATCGGCAACTGCTGGATGCACACAAAAGAAAAAACTACAATAAACTGAGCGATCAAGTACTGATTAACTATCAAGTATTGATAAACACTCGACAGCTGATGGGGGTGGGAGAAAGGGACGAAAGGGGAATTGGGGTGGATTCTGAAAGATCAAGGAAGGATCACGAACGTCGTCCTCTTCCTTCTTCAGCAGCAGGAATGCCAGCAGTGATGGTACAGGATTGAAAAAGTCTGTGGCACCATACGGCCCAGGACAGAGCACAGAATAACAGTGACCGCCCTGTACATGTCTGCAGCTAGAATGAGGAAGAACAGGGTGGTCACTGTGAGGTCAAATGGTGTCTGTGCACTCTGATCTGTGCGATCAATATCATCATCAATCACACCAATCAGAGCTGGCCCTGGTAATGCCGCCGTTGCTTGGCTCCAGCCTATGATCGGTGTTATTACAGCACCGATCGTTTGCTGAGCATCAGTGTTTCATGCAATTTTATAGTGGGGAGGCGTTAATGCCAAGAGTACTATTGCCCTGCAGTGACATCAAATGGGTCCACATTCGAAGTATGTTTAAACCCTTAACCCCCAAGGGTGGTTTGCACGTTAATGACCGGGCCAATTTTTACAATTCTGACCACTGTCTTTTATGATGCTATAACTCTGGAACGCTTCAACGGATCTTAGCGATTCTGAGAAAGTTTTCTCGAGACATATTGTACTTCATGATAATGGTAAAATTTCTTTGATATAACATGCGGTTATTTATGAAAAAAATAGAAATATGGCGAAAATTTGGAAAATTTTGCAATTTTCAAACTTTGAATTTTATTCCCTTAAAACAGAGAAATATGTCACACAAAATAGTTACTATATAACATTTCCCACATGTCTACTTTACATCAGCACAATTTTGGAACCAAAATTTTATTTTGTTACAAAGTTATAAGGGTTAAAAGTTGACCAGCGATTTCTCCTTTTTACAACAAATTATACAAAACCATTTTTTTTAGGGACCACCTCACATTTGAAGTCACTTTGAGGGGTCTATATGGCAGAAAGTACCCGAAAGTGACACCATTCTAAAAACTGCACCCCTCAAGGTACTCAAAGTAGTTTATTAACCCTTAAGGTGCTTCAAAGGAGGTGAAGCAATTTGGAAGAAAAAAATGAACATTTAACTTTTTAGTCACAAAAATGATCTTTCACAAACAATTCTTTTATTTTAACAAGGTTAAAAGGAGAAAATGGACAAAAAAAGTTGTTGTGCAATTTATCCTGAGTACGCCGATACCCCATATGTGGGGGAAAACCACTGTCTGGGCGCACGGCAGGGCTTGGAAGGGAAGGAGCGCCATTTGACTTTTTCAACCAAAATTGGCTGAAATTGAGATTGGACGCCATGTCACATTTGGAGAGCCCCTGATGTGCCTAAACAGTGGAAACCCCCCACAAGTGACCCCATTTTGGAAACTAAACCCCCTAAGGAACTTATATAGCTCTGTGGTGAGCACTTTGAACTCCCCAGTGCTTCATAGAAGTTTAGAACGCCTTCGCATGAAAAAAAAAAAATCATAATTTTTGCACATACATGATGTTTTAGTCCCCAGTTCTTTATTTTCCCAAGGGTAACAGGAGAAATTGGACCCCAAAAGTTGCTGTTCAATTTGTCCTGAGTACACTAATACCCTATATGTGGGAGAAAACTACTGTATGGGCAGACGATGGGGCTCAGAAGGAACGTTTTGCATTGCAGACTTTGATGAAATAGTCTGCGGACATCATGTCGCATTTGGAAAGCCCCTGATGTGCCTAAACAGTGGAAATCCCCCACAAGTGACCCCATTTTGGAAACAAGACCCCCAAAGGAACTTATCTAGATGTGTGGAAAGAACTTTGAACCCCCAAGTGCTTCGCAGAAATTTATAACGTAGAGCCATAAAAATAAAAAAATCACTTTTTTTTCCACATAAATTATATTTTTGCCCCAATTTTCTATTTTCTCAAGGGTAACAGAAGAAATTGGACCCCAAGAGTTATTGTGCAATTTTGTCTGAGTATTCTGATACCCCATATGTGGGGTAAACTACTGTTTGGGAGCATGGCAGAGCTCAGAAGGGAAGGAACACCGTTTGAATCTTTCAACTCCGAATTGGCTGGAATTGAGATCAGACGCCATGTCACATTTGGAGAGCACCTGATGTGCCTAAACAGTGGAAACCCCCCAAATATAACTCCAACCCTAACCCCAACACACCCCTAACCCTAGTTCCAACATTAATCATAACCCTAACCCCAAACCTAACCATAACACACCCCTAACCGTAATCCCAACCCTAACTTTAGCCCAAACTCTAACCCTAACTTTAGTCCCAACCCTAACCCTAATGGGAAAATGGAAATTAATACTTTTTGTTAATTTTATAATTTTTCCCTAACTAAGGGGGTGATAAAGGGGGGTTTGATTTACTATTTATAGCAGGTTTTTATGTTTGGAAGCTGTCACACGCTAAAAGACGTTTTTTATTGCAAAAAATAGTTTTGGCATCACATTTTGAGAGCTATAATTTTTCCATATTTTATATCATTTTTATGTTTTGGCGCTTTTATACAATAAAAAAAGTTTATATATAAAAAATAATTATTTTTGCATCGTTTTATTCTGCGAGCTATAACTTTTTTATTTTTTCATTGATGATGCTGTATAGCAGCTCGTTTTTAGCGGGACAAGATGACTTTTCAGCGGTACCATGTTTATTTATATCCGTCTTTTTGATCGCATGTTATTCCACTTTTTGTTCGGCGGTTTGATGAAAATCATTGTTTTTTTGCCTTTTTTTTTTTAAAGGGGTTCACTAAAGGGGTTAACTAATGGGACAGGTTTATAGGGCAGGTTGTGAAGGACACGGCGATACTAAATATGTGTACTTTTATTGTTTTTTTTTATTTACATGAAGAAAAATTTATTGGGGAATATTTTTTTTTCTTTATTTAGGAATTTTTTTTACACGTTATATATTTTTTTACTTTTTTGCTTTGTCCCAGGGTGGGATATCACTGTATAAGGTTAGATCGCCGATCTGATACTGTGCACAGCACAGTGTCAGATCGGCAATCTCACAGGCAGTGTTGCAGGCTTTCTCAGCGCCTGCTCTCAGCAGGCACTGAGGAAGCCGCCTCCCAGCAGGACCCAAGAGGACCCCGTGGCCATCTTGGATCCGGGGTCCTGCAGGGAGGAGGGTCTCAGGGAAGCATACAGAGAGCCCCCTCCCTGCGCAATGCTTCCCTGTGCCCCCAGTACACTGTAATCATCTTTGATCGTAGTGTGCCAGGGGTTAATGTGCCGGGAGCGGTCCGTGACCGCTCCTGGCACATAGTGCCAGGTGTCAGATGTGATAATCAGCTGACACCCGGCCGCGATCAGCAGCGCTCCCCCGGGAGAGCAGCTGATTGCATATGACATACTATTCCATCCTTGGGAATTAAGTCCCAGGGCACATAGACGGAATAGTACGTCAGATGGAATAAAGGGGTTAAATAAATTGCAGCTACTACAGACAACCATCTGGGAACGGCCACTATACATTTACTAATATTTGGCAGCCTTATTTCATCATACTCAGGTCTCTAAATTTTCATTGTTTACATATCCTATAATTAAGGTATATCACACCTGCACTTCATCTGTTACTGGCCTATGTAACAATACGCAGACAATCACAAGCAGTACTCACCAAGTTGATTATGGTTTCCTTAGCAATAACTACTTTTAATTTATAAGTAATATTTGTAAATTTACATAAGATAAGATAGTTATTGTTTATCCCTTTAAAGATCGGGGGTATTTCCGTTATTGAGTTTACATTTTTCGCTCCTTTTCTTCACAGAGCCATAACGTTTTGATTTTTCCGTCAATATGGCCATGTGAGGGATCGATACCATTGCATTTACCATATTGTGTACTGGAAAATTGAAATTCCGCAATTGATTTTTTTACCATGTTCACTAAATGCTAAACTGACCTGCCATTATGATTCTCCAGGTCATTACAAGTTCACAAATACCAAACAAGTATAGGTTCTTTTAAATTTAAATGGTGAAAAAAATCAGTTTGTAAAAAAAAAAATGGCACCATTTTCTGAGACCTGTAGTGTTTCCATTTATCGAAATCGTGGGTTAGGTGAGGTCTTATTTTTTGTGCGCCGAGCTGAAGTTTTACGGATACCATTTTGGTATAGATATGATGTTTTGATCTCCCATTATTGCATTTTATTGCAATGCTGCAGCCAACCAAGAAAACATAATTCTGGCGTTTTGATTTATTTCCTCATTACACCGTTTACTGATCGGATTAATTATTTTATATCTTGATAGATCAGACGATCTTGAAAGTGGCAATATCAAATAAGTCTTTTTTTATTGTTTTATTTTGAAAGGGGCAAAGGGGTGGGGTGATTTTAACTTTTATATTTTTTAAAACTTTTTTTTACTTTTCACTTACTTCAATAGTCTCCATGGAAGACTGGAAGCTGTGATCATTAGAGATGAGCGGTGTTCGACTAGAACTGTTCGCCAATCTCAAATTCGATGTGTTTTTGGCGTTGTTCGAGCCGTTCGACGAACTCGAACGATTTGGAAAAAATTTGGCTGTTCGAGGTTATGTTCGATACTGTTTGTGCACCTAAATCATGACTGGATTTTTTCCTAAAATCATTTTTGATCGCTGGTCACCCGCTGGCCAGCACGCATCGCTGCGTGTGGAAGGCAGGAGACCAGCGATCAGCTGGTAACCAAGGTACACGTCAGGTTTCCAGGTGCGGGCTTTGCTTGGAAACCCGATGTGTACCTTGGATACCAGCGTGCTGCTGCAGGGGAGCTGGTAACCAAGATACACAGCGGGTTTCCAGGCACCGCGCAGCGCCTGGAAACCCGACGTGTACCTTGGTTACCAGTAGAGATGAGTGGTGTTCGAAGCGAACTGTTCGGCAATCTCAAATTCGAGCTGTATTGTGCGGTGTTCGAGCCGTTCGACGAACCCAAACGATTTTGAAAAAATTTGGCTGTTCGAGGTTATGTTCGATAACTGTTCGTGCACCTAAATCGTCACTGGATTTTTTCGCAGTTATGCTGAGAATCACTGTTAATACACATTTTGAGTGTCCAGCGTGGCGGGGGAGGGGCATGGTATGGATCTCTGCAGAGAATATGAAGATCTCCATTTTTTTTCTCTTTCCTGCATTTCCAGTGGGCGGTGCAGTCTGTCAGCCTATCAGCAGCGCACACACGGATCGAGGTGTTTTTTTTTCACACAAGCAAGGACATGTGTCATTGGCTGTGTATGTCACATGTCATTGCACTATAAGACCCAGCCATTTCCTCACTCGCCACCATTTTCTCACTGCTGCAGCTCAGTGTTAGATGATACTGCTGCTGTTAGCGCTATATTGTGTGTGCATTGTGCAACTGCCACTTGCAAGCGAAATAGCTGAGAAATAGAGAGGAAGGTTTAGGGAGTAGGGACTAGTTCGTAATTACAGCCCTTTTGAGGGCTACGTTACATCAGTTCCTAGCAGTTTTAGCAGGCAGGTCTGTGCTCACTCTTAAATAGACAGATAGGTCAACTTGGGACAGTGACTATTTGTAATTGCAGCCCTTTTCAGGGCTAGGTTACAGCAGCTGCTATCACTTTTTTGTCACCTACACTAGCGTTCAAATCACTCCTAATTATTCGCTGCATCTATCCTGTTCAATAATTGTGTGCATAGTAGCAGTGTGAGCTACTCATTCTATTAGGGCATCTATACAAAGCTCCACCAGCCTTAAAAAAAAAAAGAATTTTATCTGCATGTTGCCTGGACAATAATTTTGGGCATAGTAGCAGTCTGTGGTACTCATTGTATTAGCCCATCTATACAAAGCTCCACCAGCGTTCAAATACTAAGAATTTTTTGCAGCTATCACCAAAATGCCAAAAAGCAGCAAAAGGCCTGCTGCTGGTGGAAAGGGGAATAGGCGTGTTGTGAAGGGAAAAAAATGTTGTGTCCGTGGGGTAGGTGTTAAAGCAACTAACATCTGCAGAAGAAAGACCATCTTCCAGCCAAACTAAGATGTCTACTTCTTTTAGTGGACAATGTGGCACGATCCCTTTCTTACGGGCACGCCCATCGCTACAAATTCCAGATGAGGCACAACAAAAAAGGTGCTTCAACAGATATCAAGTGCTCCTTTAAGTCGGCTCTCCACCTCAACTTCAACAACACAAAAACTCCAGTCATCAGAGGTGTCACCCCAATCACACTTGCTTCCTCACAGCTCCCAAGTCTCCAACTGCCCGTCTGAGTATGGGGTAGAACAGATGGTTGAGTCTGCAGAGCTGTTTACTCATACTATAGCCTGGGAATCAGAGGTCGTCTCCACAGCTTCTGTGAATCCAGACGAGGAAATGATCTGTACTGATGCCCAGAATGTTTATGAGTCTGATCCAGGACCAGATGAAGAAGGTTCTGAGCATAATGTAGACCCTCCTTCCCAAACTGTAACTCCTGTTGGTGGAGACAATGAGGAAGACGATGATGAGACTCAAATACCAGATGTGAGCGACAAGTTGAGTTTTGTGTCAGGGCAGGAAGAGGTTGGCTCTGAGGACGATGGGGGTGAGAACACACAGGGTGATGATGACGAGGTTGTAGAGCCCACTTACTGTCAACACACAGTCAGACAGTCGATGAGGTCAGCAGAGGAGGTGGAGGAGGATTCGAGTGACGACGAGGTCAGGGTGCGCCTTCCTGGACAGAGACGTAGTACTGGAAGCACGTCACCAACTGCATCATCAACCACAACTCTGCCTCTGACCACAAGTCAAGGTGGCTCTCCAGGTCGCATGAGCTCTAAGCCTTGCATAGCCTGGGCATTTTTTTACATCGATAAGGATGACCCAACTCATGTTATCTGTAACATTTGTGACCAAAAGCTAAGTAGAGGCCAAAAAATCCATAGTTTGAGTACTTCATGCATGAACCGTCACATGGATATGAAGCATAAGTTGCAGTGGCAAGCTCACTGTGCTACAATGCGGCCTAGCAGGCCGGCCCAACCACCGTCTCCTGTTTATGAATGTTTTAGAAATGAATTCTGAGCAGAAGCTCCCTTGGTGGTTGCAAACAGTACTGAACCATTCAATGAGGATTGGCAATCAGGGATCACGGACTGGCTGGATATAAGGGAGGTTTCCCCCCCATCATGGTTGCCGGTGATCAATTGTTCTTGTCTCAACTTTGTTTCCTGGTTCACTTGGAAGCTTGCTGAGTCTTGCCTCTTCTCCTGCTCTCAGATAAGATATTTTCTGTTTTTTGTTTTTGTGCTTGCCATTTGTATATTTGTCTGCATTTCTGTGAGGTTGGCCAGGTTCCCCTCCCCGGGGGGCTTGGTCTCCTCTCGGTTCCTCTGGAGCCATTGTTGTTTGTTCACTTGCCTTTTCCAGTTTTTTTTCTGTGGCTGCGGCTTAGTTTTGTTACACCAGAGAACTAATTTAGGTGGTAGAGGTCGTGTGATCTCAGGTGTTTTTGCAATTAGTAGCGTTGTTTTTTTTTAGGGTTTTTTTGGATTGCAGTAAGTATCCTTCCTTTCCTTTTCTGTCTAAGTCAGATTGGGCCCCAGCGTTTGCTCACACTATTTTCTGTCTGTGTCTGTATTTCCTCTTGTCTAACCGCCATTACATGTTTGGGGGCTTCCTATGTTCTTTGGGGATCTGCTCCGGGGCAGATAGCTTTCCTCTTTCTATCTTTAGATGTAGTTAGCCTCTCAGCTGTGACGAGGCGTCTAGGACCAACGTAGGAACGCTCCATGGCTGCCTTTAGTTGTGGTGGTTAGTCAGGCTACTGCAATCCAGTAGATTCCAACCTCTCTGGTGTATTGCCGTTTTTGCCTGCTCTCCTCAGCTACCAAAACACAACAGTATCACCGGCCTAACTGAAAATTATATAGTACTCATAGAAGGGAAAAATAGTGTGGAAAAAAAAAAGTTGTCAGAGTTGTCAGAGATTTATTTATTTTTTTCTGTTTGTTGCATTTTTTTTCCCTCTTATCTCTGGGTGCGGGAGGAGGATTTTTTTTTCTCTCAATGGAGTTTGCACAGTTGTCTGGCCGTGTGGATCAGCTTGCCACTGAAGTTCGGAGTATTGCTACCTATCTTGCAGGGTTGCCGGTTGTGGAACCTAGGATCCCCATGCCAGATTTGTTTTTAGGGATCGAGCTAAATTTCTGAATTTCAAAAATAACTTAAGTTGTTTTTTGCCTTAAAACCTAAGTCCTCAGGGAACGCAGCACAGCAGGTTCAAATTGTCATCTCTCTCCTGTGCGGCGATCCTCAGGATTGGGCTTTTTCCCTGACACCTGGGGACCCTGTTTTGAGTAATGTTGATGCATTTTTTCTGGCTCTAGGGTTATTGTAATGATGAACCTAATGTCACTGATCAAGCTGAAAAGACCTTGTTGGCATTAAATCAGGGTCTTGAAGACGCTGAGTTATACTGTCAGAAATTACGAAAGTGGGCAGTCCAGACAAATGGAATGATGATGCTTTGGCAGCCCTTTTTCGAAAGGGTCTGTCAGAAAAAGTAAAGGACGTTCAGGTGGGATTCCCTGTTCCCTCTGGTCTCAATGATTCTATGTCTTTGGCTATTCAAATTGACAGACGTTTGCGTGAGCGCAGAGGTATGCGTAGAAGTGTTGCATTGTGAGCCAGCTCCTGAGCCCATGCAGTGTGATGGAGTGACTTCTGGGACTCAGCATCATGAGTTTCGAAAACGCAATGGGTTATGTTTCTACTGTGGTGATGCCTCTCATGCTATTTCAGTCTGCCCTGTTATGTTTCGGTAGCTGAGGAGTGCAGGTAAAAAAGGCAATACACCAGAGCAGTTGGAATCTATGAGATTGCAGTACCCTGACTAACCACCACAACTAGAGGCAGCCGTGGAGCGTTCCTACGTTGGTCCTAGACGCCTCGTCACAGCCTGAGAAACTAACTACACCTAAAGATAGAAATAGGAAAGCTATCTGCCCCGAAGCAGAACCCCAAAGATAATAGAAAGCCCCCAAACATGTAATGGCAGTTAGACAAGATGAAATACTGACACAGAAAGAAAATAGTATGAGCAAACGCTGGGGCCCAAACTAACTAAATAGAAAAGGATAGGAAGGGTACTTACTGCAATCCCAGAAAACCCTGAAAGGCACCAACTCTACTAATTTCAAAAACACCTGAGATCACACGACCTCTTCCACCTAAATTAGTTCTCTGGTGTAACAAATAGTGATGAGCGATACGATACTGCAAATATCGGGTATCGGCCGATATTAGCTGTATCAGCCTTTCGATTCCGAATACCGATATTTTCGTCATATCGAATACCGGAATCGGATTTGTCACTGTCACTGTCTGTGTCGTCGGTCGGGTCTGTCACTGTCAGTGTCCGTCGGTCGGGTCTGTCAGGAGTCAGCGGCACTTACCTGGCAGAAGATCTCCGGCGGTCACGGCCTGGACTGCTTCATGGCCGCCATCATCTTTCCCCGGCGGTCACATGCAGTTTCTCGCGATAACTGCAGTGACTGCTGGGTAATCGCGGCCGTAAAGCAGTCAGTCCGATGACGTCACCGCCGGGGAAGCAGGTAATCAGCTGTGCTGCGTCGCGATGACAGGCTCTGCCTGTCATTGCGATGTAGCAGAGCTGGATCGTCGTGGGACAGTCGTTACTATGGACTGCGTCGGACAGGTGGTATACTGTTGGTTTGTTTTTTTTTCTTTTTTTACAGGAGATCGATGGCGTCGCAGGAATGAGACTACAATAAAAAAATGAAAACTGTGTTGTCTCTTTTATTTCATTAAAATACTTTTTTCTTGCTTTGTCTTTTTTTTATGCATTTAATAACTTTGGGATTAATAATGGATCGGTGTCTTATTGACGCCTCTCCATTATTAATCGGGCTCATTGTCACCGTGCAATCAACGGTGACATTAACCCCTTATTACCCTGCTTGCCACCGCTACAGGGCAAGTGGGAAGAGCCGGGTAAAGTGCCACAATTGGCACATCTTTTGATGCGCCAAATGTGGGGCTGCTGTAGCCTGGTATTATCAGGCTGTTGAGGGCCAAAATCCATGGGCCTTGACAGTCTTTTAATACCAGGCCACAGCAGTCTGCATTTTACTTGGCTGGTTAACAAAAATAGGGGGACCCCTACGCCGTTTTTTTTTCGAGGGGATCCCCTATTTTTGTTAACCAGCCAAGCTAAGCAGACTGCTGTGGCCTGGTATTATCAGGCTTGCAAGGTCCATGGATATTGGAGCCTTACCAGCCTGAAAAACCAGGCCTCAGCGGTCTGCTTCATCTGGCTGGTTAACAAAAATAGGGGGGACCCCACGCCAATTTTTTTCGAGGGGATCCCCTATTTTTGTTAATCAGCCAAGATATGCAGACTGCTGTGGCCTGGTATTATCAGGCTGGCAAGGTCCATGGATCTTGGCTCCTTAACAGCCTGAAAATCCAGGCCTCAGCGGTCTGCTTCATCTGGCTGGTTAACAAAAATAGGGGGGACCCCACGCCAATTTTTTTCGAGGGGATCCCCTATTTTTGTTAACCAGTTCCCTCTGACGTCACTGATTGTGTCCCTGGCTGACCTGAAGTGAAAGTGGAAAGCAATCAATTAAGCTTTCCACTTCCTCTCCTGTCAGCCAGGAGAGGAACTCATTCATTTGGGGGTTTACTGTGAGGCTGCAGCATTAGCTGCGGTCCCTGCAGTAAACATTAACCCTTTCTGAAGGATTACACCGTGGGACTGACTGTACATCGGATTGGTAAGAATAATTTTGCTTTATTATTTTATTTTTATTACAGGAAATGGTTTTAGCAGGAAAATAAAATATGGTCAAAAACTGTGTGATTATTTCATTAAACTTCTTTTTTATTAAAGTGTGTGTGTTTGATTTTTCTTTCATACAATAGGATTAATAATTGATAGTTGTCTAATTGACAGCTCTCAATTATTAACCTGGCTTAAAGTGACCTTTCAATTGCAAGGTCATTTTAACCCCTTATTAACCCATTCGCCACCGCTACAGGGCAATGGGAATAGACGGGCAAAGTGCCAGAAAGGGCAAATCTAATTAGAGATTTGCCCTTTCTGGGGTGTCTGGGGGCAGATGTTAGTAGCCGGGGGGGGGGGCCAAAAATAATGGTCCCTCTCTGGGCTATTATTATCTGCCCCCACTCACTGGCTTTGTCTGTCTGGTTGCGAAAATAGGGCGGGAGCCCACGCATTTTTTTTCAGCAATTTTACACCTCATATATATATATACATGTCATTAAATTTGTGACACATATATATATATATATATATATTTATATTTATAGTTCATACACTTCTACATAGTATAATAGCCGCTAATTCAATTGCCGGCTTTTGTGAAAATGCAGAACCCGACATGAAATGACACTTGGTTTACATACAGTTAACCATGTCTTTTCATGTAGTTTGATATCTGATTTGCACAAACAATTACATGAGTGTAAGTGTGCAAAATTTCACACCTGTAGGGTTAATTAAAGGTGTAAATTCGTAGCAAAAAAGTCCGTTTTTTTACAACGAATTTACACCTTTAATTAACCCATACAGGTGTGAAATTTTGCACACATAGACTGATGTAATTGTTTGTGCAAATCAGATTGCAAACGACATGAAAAGACATGGTTAACCCTATGTACACCAAGTGTCATTTCATGTCGGGTGCTTCTGTCTTTTCACAGAAGCCGGCTTTACCCGGCAATTGAATCAGAGGATATTTTACTATGTAGAAGTGTATAAACTATACATATATGTATATATATATAATATATATATATATATATGTCACAATGACATGTATATATATATATATATATATATATATATATATATATATATAATATATATATATATATGTATTCTATGTGTGTATATTTAGTGTTTACAAGGAAATAAAGGTTTTTTTTAGTTGCGATATTTTGTTCCCATAGACTTACATTGGACTTCCGGTATCGGAATCGGATATCGACGATATTTAGTGATATCGGCGATACCATTTCGATACAATATTTTTAGATATCGAGCAGTATCGCTCAACACTAGTAACAAAATCAAAACAGCAGCCACTGAAAAAACTGGAAAAAGCAAAAGTACAAACATCAGTGGCTGAACAAAACTGAGAGGGCAGAAGCCCCCGGAGGGGACCCTGAAGGCCCCCACAGAAGTGCAGGACAAAATGCAAAAAACACAGCACAAACACAAAAGAAGAAAATGTCTTATCTGTTAGCAGGAGATGCAGACACGACACAGCAGGCTACAAGGGAAACTGGAATAAAGGATTCAGACCAGAACAATTGATCACCGGCAACCCTGATGGGAAGGTGACTCCCTTATATAAGACCAGTCAGTAACACCTGATTCCCAGTCCTCACAATCTTCACTGGACAGACTAGCACCGCTTGTAACCACCAGAGGGAGCCTCTGCTCAGAACTCATCTCAAACCCATTCACAACAGTACCCCCCCTTGAGGAGGGTCACCGAACCCTCATTTGAGCAACCAGGTCGGTCAGGATGAGTTCTATGATACGCACGGATAAGTCTCCTAGCATGGATGTCCGAAGCAAACACCCAAGAATTGTCTTCCTGACCATAACCTCTCCATTTAACCAAATACTGGAGTTTCCGTCTAGAAAAACGAGAATCTAATATTTTCTCAACCACATACTCCAGATTGCCCTCAACCAAAACAGGGTCAGGAGGCACAGCAGCAGGAACCACTGGCTCAACAAACCTCTTCAACAAGGACTTGTGGAACACGTTATGGATCTTAAATGTCCCTGGAAGAAGCAAACGAAAAGAAACAGGATTAATAATCTCCATGATCTTATCAGGTCCAATGAACCTAGGCTTAAATTTAGGAGATGCTACTCTCATAGGAATATTCTTTGAGGACAACCAGACCAAGTCCCCCACTTTAAACCGAGGACCATCAGTCCTATGCCGGTTAGCAAACCGCTGGGCCCTCTCCTGAGAGAGGGACAGCCTCTCCACTACCTGGTCCCAAGTCAGTTGCATACGCTCCACAACAGAGTCAACACCTGGACAGACAGAAGACTCCGTCTGTCCTGAAGAAAATCGAGGGTGAAACCCAGAATTACAGAAAAACGGAGACATCAAAGTAGCAGATGTAGCCCTATTATTAAGAGCCAACTCAGCCAAAGGTAAAAAAGAGACCCAGTCATCCTGATCAGCAGACACAAAGCATCTTAGATAAGTCTCCAATGTCTGGTTTGTTCTCTCAGTTTGACCATTGGTCTGAGGATGAAATGCCGAGGAGAAAGACAATTGAACACCCAGTTTAGAAAAAAAGTCCTCCAAAATCTGGAAACAAACTGGACTCCTCTGTCAGAGACAATGTTCTCAGGAATGCCGTGTAAACGAACCACGTGCTGAAGGAACAACGGCACCAATTCAGAGGAGGAAGGCAATTTGGGGTAATGGCACAAGATGTATCCTTGGAAAACCTATCACAAATTACCCAGATGGTGGTCATTCTCTGAGAAACAGGAAGGTCGGAAATGAAATCCATAGAGATATGGGTCCATGGTCTCTTGGGCACAGGCAATGGCATCAACAAACCACTAGAGCGAGAGCAAGGCTTGGAGCGAGAGCAAGTCCCGCAGGACTGCACAAATTCCCTGATATCAAGAGACAAGGTAGGCCACCAAAAGGACCGACTAACCAAGTCTCTGGTACCAAAAATTCCGGGATGCCCAGCCAACGCGGAACAATGAATCTCAGACATCACACTCTTTTTCCACTGGTCCGGGACAAACAATTTTCCAACAGGGCAGCACTCGGGCCTATCCTCCTGACACCCCTCCAGAGCAAGTCTCAAATTGGCGAGATGGCGAAAGAACTACACCCTCTTTCAAAATAACAGAAGATCAGATAACTCAGAAGAGTCCGCAAGGAAACTCCTCGAGAGGGCATCCGCCTTAACATTCTTAGTGCCAGGAAGAAAGGAAACCACAAAATTAAAACGTGTGAAAAACAAGGCCCACCTGGCCTGTCTAGGATTGAGTCGCTTGGCAGATTCCAGATAGACCAGATTCTTATGGTCCGTAAGACCACCACCTATGTTTGGCTCCCTCCAGCCAATGTCTCCACTCTTCAAAAGCCCACTTCATGGCCAATAACTCCCGATTACCTACGTCATAATACGTTCAGTAGAGAAAATTTTCGAGAGAAAAAGGCACAAGGGTTACTTTTAGAGGTCTCTGGATCTTTTTGGGACAAAACGGCACCTGCCCCAATTTCAGAGGCATCAACCTCCACCTGAAATGGCAGAGAAACATCAGGCTGCCGTAGAACAGGAGCAGAAGTGAATCTCTGCTTAAGTTCCTGAAATGCAGAGACTGCCTCAGGAGGCCAATTCACCACATCAGAACCCTTTCTGGTCAAATCAGTTAATGGTTTAACAATAACCGAGAATTACCAATAAATTTACGATAAAAATTGGCAAAACCCAAAAATCTCTGAAGAGCCTTTAATGAAGTAGGTTGGACCCAATCACAGATGGCCTGAACCTTGACCGGGTCCATTTCAATAACAGATGGGGACAAAATGAATCCCAGAAATGAGATCCTCTGTACGCCAAAAAGACACTTTGATCCCTTCACATACAGAGCATTCTCTCTCAAAATCTGGAATACAGTTCGAACATGTTTCACATGAGAGTCCCAGTCATTAGAAAAAATCAAGATATCATCCAAATAAACAATCAGAAATTTGTCCACAAAATCCCTGAAAATGTCATTCATGAAGGACTGGAAGACGGAAGGAGCATTAGTGAGCCCAAAGGGCATCACCAGGTACTCAAAATGCCCTTCAGGGTATTGAATGCCGTCTTCCATTCATCCCCGTGCTTAATGCGAATAAGGTTATAACGCCCCCCTGAGGTCAAGCTTGGTAAACCAAGTAGCGTTTTTCCACCCTGGAAAACAGGTCAGAAATCAAGGGTAACGGGTATTGATATTTCACAGTAATATTGTTCAAGAGACGATAATCAATACACGGCCTTAAAGAACCATCCTTTTTGGCCACAAAGAAAAAAACGGCACCTAAGGGTGAAGAGGATGGTCTGATATGACCCTTCTCCAATGATTCCTTGATATAAGACCGCATAGCGTCATGTTCAGGTACAGACAAGTTAAAAAGGCGACCTTTAGGGAATTTACTACCCGGCACTAATTCAATAGCGCAGTCATAGCTCCTATGGGGAGGCAAGGATGCAGATTTACTTTCGCTAAACACATCAGAAAAATCAATCAAAAAGTCAGGAACATCCTGAGCCTGGGGGAGGCAGAAAAAACAGGAGTGTTAGTATTAACACATTGGCAGCCCCAACTGGTTACAGAAACAGATTTCCAATCCAAAACAGGATTATGAGACTTTACCAAGGAAAACCCAGCACGATAATGTCATGCAGATTATACAGAACCAAAAATTTGCAGCACTCCTGGTGATCAGGTTCAACCCTCATTATCACCTGAGTAGAAAACTGGGGTTTATTCTCAGCCAAAGGGGTAGAATCGATCCCCAGTAGGGGAATAGACTTCTGTAGGGGTATCAAGGGAAATCCACAACGTTTAGCAAAATCATAATCCATCAGATTAATAGCTGCTCCAGAATCAACGAAAGCCTGAGCAGAAAATGAGGACAGAGAGCATATCAGAGTGACAGTTAATAAAAACTTAGTCTGAACACTACCCAAGACAACTGAGCGTGCAAAACGTCTTCCCTGTTTAGGGCAGACTGAAATAGCATGAGAGGCATCACCACAGTAGAAACATAACCCATTGCGCTTTCGAAACTCATGACGCTGTGCCCCAGACACCACTCTATCACACTGCATGGGTTCAGAAGCTGGTTCACAAGGCAACACCATTCCACGCATACTTCTCCGCTCACGCAAACGTCTGTCAATTTGAATCGCTAATGACATAGAATCATTGAGACCAGAGGGGACAGGGAATCCCACCATAACATCCTTTACATTATCTGACAGACCCTTCCGGAAAAGGGCTGCCAAAGCGTCGTCATTCCATTTGGTCAGGACTGCCCACCTACGGAATCTCTGACAGTATAACTCAGCGTCATCAAGCCCCTGATTTAATGCCAACAAGGCTTTTTTCAGCTTGATCAGTGACATTAGGCTCATCGTACAATAACCCCAAAGCCTGAAAAAACGCATCAACATCACTCAAAACAGGATCCCCAGGTATCAGGGAAAAAGCCCAATCCTGAGGATCGCCGCGCAGGAGAGAGATGATAATTTGAACCTGCTGCGCTGCGTTCCCTGAGGACTTAGATTTTAAGGCAAAAAACAATTTACAATTATTTTTGAAATTCTGAAACTTAGCTCGATCCCCTAAAAACAAATCTGGCATGGGAATCCTAGGTTCCACAACAGGCAACCCAGCAAGATAGATAGCAGTACTCCGAACCTCAGTGGCAAGCTGATCCACACGGCCAGACAACTGTGCAAATTCCATTGAGAGAAAAGATCCTCCCCAGCACCCAGAGAAAAGAGGGAAAAAAAAAAAATGCAACAAACAGAAAAATATTTCTGACAACTCTGACAACCTTTTTTCTTTCACAATATTTTTCCTTCTGTGAGTACCATAGAATTTTCAATTTTTAGGCCGGTGATACTGTTATGTTTCGGTAGCTGAGGAGTGCAGGTAAAAAAGGCAATACACCAGAGCAGTTGGAATCTATGAGATTGCAGTACCCTGACTAACCACCACAACTAGAGGCAGCCGTGGAGCGTTCCTACGTTGGTCCTAGACGCCTCGTCACAGCCTGAGAAACTAACTACACCTAAAGATAGAAATAGGAAAGCTATCTGCCCCGGAGCAGAACCCCAAAGATAATAGAAAGCCCCCAAACATGTAATGGCGGTTAGACAAGATGAAATACTGACACAGAAAGAAAATAGTATGAGCAAACGCTGGGGCCCAAACTAACTAAATAGAAAAGGATAGGAAGGGTACTTACTGCAATCCCAGAAAACCCTGAAAGGCACCAACTCTACTAATTTCAAAAACACCTGAGATCACACGACCTCTTCCACCTAAATTAGTTCTCTGGTGTAACAAAATCAAAACAGCAGCCACTGAAAAAACTGGAAAAAGCAAAAGTACAAACATCAGTGGCTGAACAAAACTGAGAGGGCAGAAGCCCCCGGAGGGGACCCTGAAGGCCCCCACAGAAGTGCAGGACAAAATGCAAAAAACACAGCACAAACACAAAAGAAGAAAATGTCTTATCTGTTAGCAGAGATGCAGACACGACACAGCAGGCTACAAGGGAAACTGGAATAAAGGATTCAGACCAGAACAATTGATCACCGGCAACCCTGATGGGAAGGTGACTCCCTTATATAAGACCAGTCAGTTTAACACCTGATTCCCAGTCCTCACAATCTTCACTGGACAGACTAGCACCGCTTGTAACCACCAGAGGAGCCTCTGCTCAGAACTCATCTCAAACCCATTCACAACACTGCCCTAAGCGGGGAAGACGTTTTGCACGCTCAATTGTTTTGGGTAGTGTTCAGACTAAATTTCTGTTGACTGTTACCCTGATTTGCTTCCTGTCCACATTTTCTGCTCAGGCTTTTGTTGATTCGGGAGCAGCTATTAACTTGATGGATTTTGATTTTGCTAAACGTTGTGGGTTTCCCTTGATACCCCTATGGAAGTCTATTCCCCTACTGGGGATTGATTCTACCCCTTTGGCTGAGAATAAACCCCAGTTCTCTACTCAGGTGATAATGAGGGTTGAACCTAATCATCAGGAGAGTTGCAAATTTTTGGTGCTATATAATCTGCATGACATTATTGTACTAGGTTTCCCTTGGTTGCAGTCTCATAATCCTGTTTTGGATTGGAAATATGTGTCTGTAACCAGTTGGGGCTGCCAATGTGTTAATGCCAACACTCCTGTTTTTTCTGCCTCTCCCCAGGCTCAAGATGTGCCTGACTTTTTGACTGATTTTTCTGATGTGTTTAGCGAAAGTAAATCTGCATCCTTGCCTCCCCATAGGAGCTATGACTGCGCTATTGAATTAGTGCCTGGTAGTAAATTCCCTAAAGGTCGCCTTTTTAACTTGTCTGTACCTGAACATGACGCTATGCGGTCTTATATCAAGGAGTCATTGGAGAAGGGTCATATCAGACCATCCTCTTCACCCTTGGGTGCCGGTTTTTTCTTTGTGGCCAAAAAGGATGGTTCATTAAGGCCGTGTATTGATTATCGTCTCTTGAAAAATATCACTGTGAAATATCAATATCCATTACTCTTGATTTCTGACCTGTTTTCCAGGGTGAAAAGTGCTACTTGGTTTACCAAGCTTGACCTCAGGGGGGCGTATAACCTTATTCGCATTAAGCACGGGGATGAATGGAAGATGGCGTTTAATACCCCAGAGGGGCATTTTGAGTACCTAGTGATGCCCTTTGGGCTCACTAATGCTCCTTCCATCTTCCAGTCCTTCATGAATGACATTTTCAGGGATTTTGTGGATAAATTTCTGATTGTTTATTTGGATGATATCTTGATTTTTTCCAATGACTGGGACTCTCATGTGAAACATGTTCGTTCTGTGTTCCAGATTTTGAGAGAGAATGCTCTGTATGTGAAGGGATCAAAGTGTCTTTTTGGCGTACAGAGGATCTCATTTCTGGGATTCATTTTGTCTCCATCTGTTATTGAAATGGACCCGGTCAAGGTTCAGGCCATCTGTGATTGGGTCCAACCTACTTCATTAAAGGCTCTTCAGAGATTCTTGGGTTTTGCCAATTTTTATCGTAAATTTATTGGTAATTTCTCTGTTATTGTTAAACCATTGACTGATTTGACCAAAAAGGGTTCTGATGTGGTGAATTGGCCTCCTGAGGCAGTCTCTGCGTTTCAGGAGCTTAAGCGGAGATTCACTTCTGCTCCTGTTCTACAGCAGCCTGATGTTTCTCTGCCATTTCAGGTGGAGGTTGATGCCTCTGAAATTGGGGCAGGTGCCGTTTTGTCCCAAAGAGATCCTGAGACCTCTAAAAGTAACCCTTGTGCTTTTTTCTCTCGAAAATTTTCTCCAACTGAACGTAATTATGACGTGGGTAATCGGGAGTTATTGGCCATGAAGTGGGCTTTTGAAGAGTGGAGACATTGGCTGGAGGGAGCCAAACATCAGGTGGTGGTCCTCACGGACCATAAGAATCTGGTTTATCTGGAATCAGCCAAGCGACTTAATCCTAGACAGGCCAGGTGGGCCTTGTTTTTCACACGTTTTAATTTTGTGGTTTCCTTTCTTCCTGGCACTAAGAATATTAAGGCGGATGCCCTCTCGAGGAGTTTCCTTGCGGACTCTCCTGAGTTATCTGATCCTGCTGTTATTTTGAAAGAGGGTGTAGTTCTTTCCGCCATCTCGCCCAATTTGAGACTGGCTCTGGAGGGGTGTCAGGAGGATAAACCCGAGCGCTGCCCTGTTGGGAAATTGTTTGTCCCAGACCAGTGTAAGAAGAGTGTGATGTCTGAGATTCATTGTTCCGCGTTGGCCGGTCATCCCGGAATTTTTGGTACCAGAGACTTGGTGAGTCGGTCCTTTTGGTGGCCTACTTTGTCTCGTGACGTCAGGGAGTTTGTGCAGTCCTGTGGGACTTGCTCTCGCTCCAAGCCTTGCTCTCGCTCTAGTGGTTTGCTGATGCCATTGCCTGTGCCCAAGAGACCATGGACCCATATCTCTATGATTTTATTTCCGACCTCCCTGTTTCTCAGAGAATGACCGTTATCTGGGTGATTTGTGATAGGTTTTCCAAGATGATACATCTTGTGCCATTACCTAAGTTGCCTTCCTCCTCCGAATTGGTGCCTTTGTTCCTTCAGCACGTGATTCGGTTACACGGCATTCCTGAGAACATTGTCTCTGACAGAGGAGTCCAGTTTGTTTCCAGATTTTGGAGGACTTTTTGTTCTAAACTTGGTGTTCAATTGTCTTTCTCCTCTGCTTTTCATCCTCAGACCAATGGACAAACTGAGAGAACAAACCAGACATTGGAGACTTATCTGAGATGCTTTGTGTCTGCTGATCAAGATGACTGGGTCTCTTTTTTGCCTTTGGCTGAGTTTGCTCTTAATAATAGGGCAAGCTCTGCCACTTTGATGTCTCCATTTTTCTGCAATTTTGGGTTTCACCCTCGATTTTCTTCGGGACAGACTGAGGCTTCTGTCTGTCCGGGTGTTGACTCTGTTGTGGAGCGTAGGCAGCAGATTTGGGACCAGGTAGTGGAGAGGTTGTCCCTCTCTCAGGAGAAGGCCCAGCGGTTTGCCAACCGGCATAGGACTGATGGTCCTCGGTTTAAAGTGGGGTACTTGGTCTGGTTGTCCATAAGAAATATCCCTATGAGAGTTGCATCTCCTAAGTTTAAGCCTAGGTTTATTGGACCTTATAAGATCATGGAGATTCTTAATCCTGTTTCCTTTCGTTTACTTCTTCCAGGGACATTTAAGATCCATAACGTGTTCCACAAGTCCTTATTGAAGAGGTTTGTCGAGCCAGTGGTTCCTATGGCTGCGCCCCCTGACCCTGTTTTGGTTGAGGGCAATCTGGAGTATGTGGTTGAGAAAATATTGGATTCTCGTTTTTCTAGACGGAAACTCCAGTATTTGGTTAAGTGGAGAGGTTATGGTCAGGAGGACAATTCTTGGGTGTTTGCTTCGGACATCCATGCTAGGAGACTGATCCGTGCGTATCACAGAGCTCATCCTGACCGACCTGGTTGCACAAATGAGGGTTCGGTGACCCCTCCTCAAGGGGGGGTACTGTTGTGAATGTTTTGGAAATGAATTCTGAGCAGAAGCTCCCTCTGGTGGTTACAAACAGTACTGAACCATTCAATGAGGATTGGCAATCAGGGATCACGGACTGGCTGGATATAAGGGAGGTTTTGCCCATCATGGTTGCCGGTGATCAATTGTTCTTGTCTCAACTTTGTTTCCTGGTTCACTTGGAAGCTTGCTGAGTATTGCCTCTTCTCCTGCTCTCAGATAACATATTTTCTGTTTTTTGTTTTTGTGCTTGCCATTTGTATATTTGTCTGCATTTCTGTGGGGTTGGCCAGGTTCCCCTCCCCGGGGGGCTTGGTCTCCTCTCGGTTCCATTGTGGTTTGTTCATTTGCCTTTTCTAGTTTTTTTCCTGTGGCTGCGGCTTAGTTTTGTTACACCAGAGAACTAATTTAGGTGGTAGAGGTCGTGTGATCTCAGGTGTTTTTGCAATTAGTAGCGTTGTTTTTTTTAGGGTTTTTTTGGATTGCAGTAAGTATCCTTCCTATCCTTTTCTGTCTAAGTCAGATTGGGCCCCAGCGTTTGCTCACACTATTTTCTGTCTGTGTCTGCATTTTCTCTTGTCTAACCGCCATTACATGTTTGGGGGCTTCCTATGTTCTTTGGGGATCTGCTCCGGGGCAGATAGCTTTCCTCTTTCTATCTTTAGTGTAGTTAGCCTCTCAGGCTGTGACGAGGCGTCTAGGACCAAGTAGGAACGCTCCACGGCTGCCTTTAGTTGTGGTGGTTAGTCAGGGTACTGCAATCCAGTAGACTCCAACCTCTCTGGTGTATTGCCGTTTTTGCCTGCTCTCCTCAGCTACCAAAACACAACATGCGGCCTCTTCATACTCTGTGACTGGGGGGACAGCAGTCAGACCTGTTTTGAGACTCAGACCTGGCACTTCTTTACCAGCAACAGCCAGTCAGATTGGCAGGTCATCAGTTCATTTGGAAGTGGAAACACCAGCTGGTGTTGAGCGCTCTCCGACATCGAGAGCACCACCTTTGGATCAAGGAAACCCAAGTTTTGCGACTGCATCTTCCTCACAGACCGTCAGTTGTCCGGGGACACCCTACTCAACCCCGTGTACACACAACAGCCAGCCCTCGGTCCCTCAGATGTGGACAAGTAAAAGACCATTTCCTCCTAGCCATGAGAAAGCTAAGAGGTTGAATTTCATCATCTGCAAGCTCTTGGCTACAGAAATGCTGTCTTTCTGCCTTGTGGAAACAGAGGATTTTGGAGCCCTTATGTCCGTCGCAGTGCCCCAGTACCAAATGCCCAGTCAGCACTACTTCTTAAAGAAAGGTGTGCCTGCGCTCCACCAGCATGTCGCATACATCACCGCTTCTTTGAGAAACTCAGTGTGTGACAGGGTGCATTTCACACAGACACTTGGACGAGTCGGCATGGACAGGGGCGTTACATGTCGCTGACTGGGCACTGGGTAACTATGGTGACAGCAGGACAAGGGGCTGCTGTCCAAGTGTTGCCGTCCCCACGAGTTGTGCGTCAATCCTCTTTATCTCGAAGTTCCTCCACTGCTTCTGCCTCCTCAAGCTCCTCTCGGTCCTCCACCTGCACCCAAAGCCTGTCTGGTCATGCCAGGGGCTTTCTAACTGCGCAGAAGGGATCCTGCAGCACACCTCCTTGCTATGCTGGTAGAAGGGCTCAACGTAATCAGGCAGTTTTTACGTTGAAATGTCTGGGAAATGTGATTCAAACAGCTGAGGAGTTGTGGTCAGCTTTGGAGAACCAGTTTCATGAATGGTTGTCTCCACTGGACCTGCAACCAGGGAAGGTCATGTGCGACAATGCTGCAAACCTGGGTGCGTCCCTTCGCCGGGGAAATGTCACACACGTGCCTTGTATGGCTCACGTGTTGAACCTGGTTGTCCAGCAATTTTTAGCCCACTATCCTGGACTACATGGCGTTCTGCAGAGGGCACGGTCGCTGTGTGCTCACTTCCGCCGTTCGCATCCTGCAGCTCAGCGACTTACATCTCTACAGAAGTCGTTGGGTCTGCCACTTCACCAGCTAATATGCGATGTGCCAACACGGTGGAATTAAACGCTGCACATGTTGCAGCGACTGTGGCAGCACCGACAAGCCCTGGTGCAATACGTTCTGAATTATAGCCTGGGCCAAAGAGATCCAGAGGTGGGGCAAATCACGCTGGAGGAGTGGTCTCAGATCAGGGACCTATGCACCGTTCTGCACAGTTTTGAAATGGCCACGAAGATGTTTAGTGCTGACAATGCCATTATCAGCATGACTATTCCGGTGATTTACATGCTGGAGCAGATGTTAAACAGAATTCGGAGTCAGGTGGTGGAACAAGAGGAGGTGGAGGAAGTAGAGGAGGAGGAGTTGTATGCGGAAGGGCTAACATCTGCAAGGTCCAGACGGTCTGCAGCACTAAGTCGGCTGGCATGGGAGGATGGGGGAGAGGGATTAACCAGGGCGCATGATAGCAGCCAAACTAGTGAGGAAGGTGCAGGAGCCCAGGAAGAGTGGAGGATGAACTGGTGATGGGCATGGAAAACTCATCAGATGAGGGAGACCTTGATCACATTTCTGTTGTTCGAGGTTGGGGGAGAGGGCAGAGGAAGGAAGCATGAGTCGTACCTCGCCACCAACACAACAGGGACTTGGTGCTCCTGGATGCGCAAGACACATGAGTGACTTCTTGCTGCAGTACCTGCAACATGACCCTCGAATTGTCAGAATTTGAAATAATCCTGACTACAGGGTAGCCACACTGTTAGATCTCTGGTACAAAAGTAAATTTGCCGAAATAATTCCAGCCATAGAAAGGGATTCACGCATGCAGGAGTATCAGCAGAGACTGTTGCAGAATTTTACATGTGCCTTTCCACAAAACACCAGTGGTGCACGTAGTGAATCTCACAGTTCTAACTTGCCAACCGCGGGACTGTCGAGTCTTCATCACTCAAACCGTAACAGAAACACAGTATCTGCTGGTGTTCACAGAATCCTTTCACCAGTTTTTTAGCCCATCTTTTGCAAGGCCACCGGAGACAAGAAGTCAGACACATAGTCAACGCCTAGAGACGATGGTACAGGAGTATCTCCAACTGAACATCGACGCCATGACCGTGTCACTGGACCCTTGCTCTTTTTGGGCTTCCAATCTGGATAAATGGCCGGAGCTCGCCACTCACGCCTTGGAGATCTTGTCATGCTCCGCAGCCAGCGTTTTCTCTCAACGTGTGTTCAGCGCGGCTGGAGGTCTGCTGACAGATAAGCGCACGCGGCTGTCCACTGAGAATGTAGACAAACTCACGTTCATAAAGATGAACAAATCATGGATCCGCAAGGGGCTTTTTTACCCCTGTGTGAATCCGAAGGGTGATTAAACTGCGCTATGATGCGAGCCTAGACCTGCGGCCGGTCCGAGGCCCGTAATGAATATGGCATCGCGAAAGCATGCCCCTTTAAAAGCAATGCGCCCAAAATGGGGGGGGAAGGGGGCATTAACGGACTTTTCGTTACACCGCTTATTCGCGGTTAACGAATCTCTAAAAGGACTGCCAAACACAATATGAACACAGCCTTATAAT
>JARQOD010000004.1:393897485-393922986 GCA_033576555.1 Oophaga sylvatica
TAGGGAAATTTTAACTTTTAAAGTTTGTGAAAAAATGTTTTTTTTAGACTTTCCAAGCCCATTCTCAATGTCCATGGTTCCTCTGGGGAGTTAGAAAAAATTAGAATATACCCAAAATAAATTACACAAATGTATTGGGAGATCCCTAAAGATGTCATTCCCAAGTTTTGGAAAGTGGTGGGGGGGGGGTATCAGCCCAAAAGGGCATAATGATTTCAAAGTGTCCATAGCGTGACCTGAATGCGTCTTCCATTCATCCCCAGGTTAATAGGACAAAGTTTGGGCCCCCACGAAGTCTTTTTAGAAAAATTTTGGATGTGCACTCTCCCCAATACTCGGGTTTAAAAGGAAAGGAAACGGTTTTTTATGAAACCCTTATTGAGTTCCCCATAGTCCGCATGGTTCAGGATCCATTTTTTTCTTTACAAAAAGATGGGGCACCTGCAGGAGATGAAGGGGGGCGTATGAACCCCTTGGGGTAGATTTTATTAGGAAATCCTTTAAACCCTTTAGCTGGGCCCCCCAGGGGGTAGATTTCCCAAAAAGGAATCTCTGTCGGCAAAAATTAAATTGGACTCATATGGCGGTGAGGGGGAAAGCTGGTCAGCGTTTTTTGACAAAAACCCCAATAGTCCTGGTATAAGTGGTGTTCAGGGATGACATGTTTCCCTTTGGGAACGAGCAAGCTGAAATTTTGACCATCTGTTTCTTGGAAAGTGTAATTTTTGGGTTTCCCCCAGGTTAATGGGGTTCTGAGGGGCCCATGGTACCCCTGAATAATGGGAAAGTGGGGGGGAAGAGATAAGATAAAGGCAGTTTTCTTGATGTCTTTACCCATAAAAACCCCCCCCAAAGGTCTTTTTGTCCAGGCCAGATTCCAGGGAGCATCCCCCCAGTTTCCATCTGTCTGGGTGCCTTTTCATAAACGATTCCGTTTCGGCAAGGGAACCCATAAATTTCACTTGCCCCCGAGTCGTATGCAGAGCTGACCCAAGCTGAGTAAACCCCGGGTTTTAGGAAAAAAAAGCAAGAGAATTGTTTTTTTTTAAACTCGTGGGACCGGTTGGGGGAAACTTGAAAAATGGGAGGTTTACACAGTAACGTCCCAGGGTAACGGAGTTTAAGTGGGAGAAATCAAGATCTGTTGCGCAGTCTCTTGGGCCTGAGGCGGACCTGACAGATCCCCTTGCAAAACTCCAAAAGAATGAGTGCTGCAGTAGTCTTGAGAAGGTGGGCAGTTTATAAAGAGTGCCCCGATTACCCCAATAGAAACATAGATTCTCCTTTAAAAAAAAAAGTTCCTTGGTGCATCACTAACCCCTCTTGGTTTAAAAGTTACCCGCATGGGGTTCGGTTCAGGTTCCGTGTAATCCTATCAAAGGTTCCTTTGCTGGAGGGAAGGTAGGAAAAGGGTTTGTACGATTGCTTTGAACCCTTTTCTCTTGCTGGTTCAGTAGAGGTATCAATCGGATGCAGTAGTTAATAAGTCACCTAACCAGTGGGAGGGCGGCCGAGCAAGTTCATCCTTAATCAGGGAGAAAAACCCTTTTCGAAAAATATTTTTTTTGGCGGAAAACTGTCCAGGTGGTTCAAGGGGCCCCATCTCCTAAAACCCAAGGATATTCAGTCCCGGGTCTTCCCTTGGCGAAAAGCTAAAGGGCTTCGCTGTTGCACCTCGATTGGGGTATAAAAACACCTGCCCCATGGTAAAATAAAATATCAAGGTGATTCAAAAAATTCCTCGTCTAAATCGAGGGTTTCCCCACTTAAAGCCTTTTTGGTAGAACTAATTTAGTAAGCACCTTAGCGTTCGGGGAAATTTTGTGAAGATGTGCAGAAAAAAAAAGATTGCATTGATTAAAAACCCCCTGATTTCTACGTTCACCGCCAAAAAGAAAAGGGGGAACTTGGGAATCCCCGCATCGGGGGTAGGCGGAGCTGGGCTGCCCCCCTAGAACCCCAAACCTGGCCCCAAACCCGGGTAGTCTGTCCCAACACTTTCAAATTGTGATTATTGAGGTCCCGTGTTTTAAAAAGGGTCTTTAATTCTGCAAAATCTGCAAGGATATTATCAGTACTCCGCAAGTTCTTTTTGCGGGCCCATTTTCCAGATCTTTTTAAAACAGGTTACTGGGAAAAAGAGGAGAGAAAAAAAACAAAAAGTGTTACTGTGGCAACACTGCAGAGGAAAAAAAATTAAGGGAATCTCACCTGGAAAAGGTTGTGAGAAGTACAACCCCTATCTCAGAAAAATTTCAAACCCGACATTGATATCCCCGAGTTACAGCAGACAAAAAAGAAAAGAAAGGAAAAAAAAAAAAAAATGTTTACCTGTGGTAAAACTGCAAAAAAAAAAACTTGGGGTTTTGTCACCTGGAATGGTTGTGAGAAGTCCAACCCTTATCACAGAAAGTAAAAACCGGATTTGAATCCACAGTACGCGACCACCCTTCCAGACCCAGCAGAACTAACGTTTTTGGCTTAAAATCTTGTAATGTTGTAGTACATTTTCATATACGTCTTGTGTTGGGGGGATGAAAAAACAGGAGTCAAGGTTTGTATGAAAGCCCTGTATTCTTCTACAATTTGGCAGAAATGTCCACAGTTTTTGCAGCACAAAAACAGGGACACAGCAGGCCGGAAATCCAAGTCAGCATCACCCCCAATACGATTCAGGATCTTTTTCTTTCCCGAAACCCCATGAAAGGGGGTCTTTCAAGGCAGGGTTCAGAGTCCAAAGTGTTTCAGAGTTCCTCAGTAGGTAGCTGGAGTAAAAGGGCCCAGGTTTACAGGAGTCAAGTAAACGGTTCACTGCAGGCTAGTTTAAAGCACTGATTGTCAGTGTGGCTGCTTAAGAAGCAAAGGAGAGAATCAGGGCGGAACTGCAAGCTGGAAACTCCTTTTGACTGAGGGCAAGAACCAAAAGAAAGTAAAAACAAACAAAATGGTTTTTTAGGAATATTACTGAACCCTTTAAATTTGCATTGGAGAGGGCCCCCCTTTTGTGTGGGCGGGGCCTTCTGTTGTTTGACCTGAGGAGGTGGGAGGGGAACTAAGGTGTGGGGCACGTCTTACATTTTGGGCCATTTAGAGTGGTCGGGCCCGTTTTCGCCCACTGATTTGGGGTCACCCCCGAAAAGCCGCCTTTTTCTTACAGTGCCCCGTGTGACGCGTATGGTGGGAAAAATGGCAAATACATTCTCTTGGATTTTTGCAATTTCAAGCACAAAAACCCCGTTCAATTTGGCCAAGGACTTGCTTTGGAGCTACAGAATCGTTCGTGACCCCCAAGTTTAGTGCACGGCCAGGGTTTTGGGGGGGACTCGGCCCGAGCCCCTGACTTTTATGGGGGATGCAGGTTTACCGGAAATTTTTGGTCTATTTTACTAGTAGAAGTGTATAAACATAAATATATTTTTTATAATTATATTTTCAAAGACTGTGATATATATAATTATATATATATGTTTCTATGTGTGTTATTTTGTGTTTACAACGAAAGAAAAGGTTTTTTTAGTTGCGATATTTTGTTCCCATAGACTTACATGGGACTTCCCGGGATCGGAATGGATATCGCGAAATTTTGTGATATGGCGATACCTTCCGATCCCATATTTTTTGTTTGAGCAGTATCGTAACACTACTTGCCTCCCTTTTTTTTAAAGACATCAGAAATGACATTGGGGAATCGGAAGTAGGTAGTTAGTTGGGGTAGGGGTGGACGGACGGGATGAACGGAACCAAAGTCTTATGACAATCTGTCCCCCGCGAAGAACCTCTCCCGGGTTTCCGTCGAGCGGGGGGGCTGTATCTGGAGAAGGTTTGCCGAGTAAGAGGGCGGAGAGAGTCCAGGCAGACAGAAAAGAGTGCTCTCAGAATGGCATTCCCACCTGAGAGTTATGGATTCGGTGTGAGTTGATGGGAGTGGTAAGGCCCCCTCCCCAGCGCGACGATAATGGTTTTAAAAAGAGTTTGGTGGGAATGCGGGATTTTTCCCGGGACTGTGAAATAAAATTCCGGGGTCCAGGTAAGTTGGGTAGTTTAAATAACGGTTCCCCCGCGAGAATTTTGGGTGACGCGCAGAGGGGAGGATTTTTCCTTTTTGGTCGACTCTTGAGCGAAACCCGACACAGGGTTTTCCGCCTCTCCGGGGGTCGGATCGGTGCTCCTTTTGCCCCGTAGAAGCAACTCCCTCGGCCGGCGTAAGTCCCGGGGTTTTGACCATCTTGGTCTGGTCGACCGATGGTCAGGGGAGTGTAATTGGGGAAACGGAGGGAGTGACGGGTTTCTGAAAGTAGGGCTAGACGTGGAAACCCTCTCGGGTGCCCCCTTTGTCCGCTCCCGGGTAGGTCAATCCGGGGGGCAGAGTTTTGGTCATCGAGAAAATGGTAGGAAAAACCCGGGGGGCGAGTTCTCTTTAATCGACCCGGAAGACCCCTTCCGAAAACAGTACCCGGCGTCGTTTCCCCGGCGCCCCGGGAAGGGTTGGAACTGTATGGTATTGGCCCCGGTGAGATTCCCTAACGGAGGCGTGCAGAGATGATGCAGATGAGGTTTTCCCGTGGGTCGTCGAAGCCCTTCCCGGGGAAAGCCGCGAAAAGGCGACAAGTCGGACCCAGGGGGTTCCCCTTTTCCAAGAGGATTTAGCCAGGCAGGGCCTCCCCGGGAGATGGGACTATAAAGGGAAATTTTTGGGCCCGGTCGGAGTTAAATGGGGGGAAGGAGTTCAAAGTGCAGGGTGCATGTTATGAACCCCCGAGCTAGCGGGGTCGCCTCCGAATGAGGAGGGCAGGAAAAGGGGGCCGGGGCAGGAAACCACGGAAAGGGTGGAGTGCGGACTGCCCGGGTTTTGGGGGGCTGGCACCCGCGGTGGTTGTGGGGGGCGGCCCGAGGTCGGCGGAATTGCTTGAGGGGACCCGGATGGACTTGTTGGGCCCCTGCGGGAAGTTAGACCAGGTCCCAGAGCGGGGGGTTGGGTGCCCCCGGGTTCCATGGCCGGCAAAATGATGGGTCGGGGGCAGAACCTTGAGCTACTAACAAGGGAGGTTTGTAAGGGGGGGGGTGGGACCAGGGTTGACGGCGGGGCGTCACAGCAGGTAAGGGGCAGTCTCTGGAAAAAAGGGCAGGAGGTCACGGCAAGTGCCCGGGGCAGTTTTGGGGGAGGGGGGCAGGAGGTCAGGGAAGGACTGGGCGTCCCCGGGAAACGGGCGGAGGTCACGGCAAGTGCCCAGGGCAGTTCTGGATGAACGGGCAGATAGCCCTTTTGGGGGCTGAGCCCCCGGGTAGGCTAGCGGCAGTGCAGTGACGCTCCCAGGTGAGGGGCGGGGAGTTTGGATAGCGGTGGTCACCAAAAGTGCGGCGAGCCCCAGGTAGGCTAGCGGAGGCAAAGTGAGCGCCCCCCAGGTGAGCGGGCGAGAGTTCTGGAATAGCAGGGGGGTCCCGAACGTGGGGAAAAGAGCCCGGTAGGCTAGAGGCGGAAAAGATGACGTCCTGGTGGCGGGAGGCGGGCCCATAGACGACGGCGGTAGGGGAAAAGATGTGGACGGCGGACCCTCCAGGTAGGCTAGCGGGTGGAAACAGGTGAGCGCCGGTGAGCGGGCGGGGAATCTGGCAGGTAAGGGCAACGGAACCTGGGGGTGAAGCGGTAGTGAAATGCAAAAAACATTGCTGGGGCACCCCATTTTGGGGGGGTTTTGCCTTATATAAGATGAAGTCCCCGGCTTTGGCCGGGGACCCCCTTACCCGGCGCGCGCGGCCCTTTAAGGGGGGGTAGCGCGCGCGCGCGCCCCCTAAGCACGTACGGAAAGGAGTCGCGCTCCCCGCAGGGGGGGAGGACCCCGCCCTCGGAGCAGAGGGGGAGGGACGCGTCCTCCCTAGCAGAGGGCGGGGCCCCGCGCTAATGATGTTGCAAGTGGGGATGACTTTTGGGGGAAATTTCAAAAGTCCCCAAATTTTGAAAAAAAAGGGGTTCAGGTCTAAAAAACACAACATTGATAAGTTCTGTAATTAGCGGGGGCATTTTTAAACCCCAAAGGGATCACGGGTTTTAAAGAGCCCCTTGATGAAAGGAACCCCCTTTTTCCCATTGTCCCTTCCGAACCTTATCGGGTTGAGGCCCCCCCGGAGATCAAATTTTGGAGAACCATGGGCCCTGATAAGGGTTTTCATAAGTTCGGAAGGGGGGAAGTGGGGTGGGGTTTCCTAACTTATTTTTTAAATTTCCCCGAAAGTCGAGGCACGGCCCCAAAACACCATTTTTCTTCTTCAAAAAGAAGAACCCTGCGCTGGGTGAAAAAAAAGGCCAATATGCCTTTGCGGAGACTCTGTATGTACCCCTTTCAGGGCTTGGGTTTGTCGGACAAATTGAAAAAAACGAGCAGGCAATTTGGGCTCCAGGTACAAAATAAATGGCAAAATATGGGGGTTATGGGGGGCAGGCCTCAGCCCGCTTGGGAAAAAACCGTCTTCAAAAACCCTTAGGATTCCAGAATCCCCTCCAGACCGCAGACGACAAGAAAAAGTTTTAAAGATTTAAAAAAAGGGGCCCCAGGTTAAAACTTTTATCACTGCACCCATTTAGTGATCTCCCCCCTACCCCAAACAATGGTAGGATTATGGGTTGAAACCAAAGGTTCCCCCGTTCTCCGGGCAAATTTTTAAACAAGACGTTAGTTTTTCCCATGAGTGGGCCCCCTTTCAGGAAAAAAAGTTTAGCCTGAAATAGAACCCTCCCCGGGGAAAAGGGGATGAGTCAAACCCCAAAATTTAAGGTCCTGAAGCCTGTGTCCTATTTTAAGAGTCAATATCCCGGGTTTGGGCAACAGATTACCAGAGAACCACGTCAATAAAGGCGGGGAGTTGAAAAAAGACCATCACCCAAATTCCGTTACCCGAAACACAAATTTTTTAAGTGGGAAAAAAGTACTGAAGGTTGGGTAGGGGCCCCCTGTACTACCCGACCTGCGTTTTCCCCCCCCTTGGGGATGAGGACAGGAGGGGCGCCTTTTCAATGTCCCGATTCCCACAATAGAAGACAATTCTTTTCACGGCGGCGTTTCTTTCCTTCTCAAGGTGTAGCATTCACCTCATAGCCCTGGGGGAGTCCGGGTCCCATCTCCTGGGAATAACGATGTTTCCAATTGTTTTAACCTCTAGCCGCAGTCTGCGATCCATGCGAACCGTTTGGGGTCTGGACCCTTTCAGGGAGTCAGTGGAGGATAAAGTGCCAGGGCTCCTTTGTTTTCCCCGGCCTGTAGGGAAAACCCCCTGGGGGCGGCTCATCCACAAAACCCTGGCTGCCCAAGTCTAATTCAAAACAGAACCACTGGGCCCCGAGTGCTTCCCGCAGACACTCATCCCTTGTCCTCACCCAAATGTACTTTTCCCGGGTCATGTAAAAATGCCAAAGGCCCTAAAAAAATGATGCCCACCATTTTCTCGGGGCAAAAGGGAAAGAGAAATGCCCAGGCTTGGGGGGCCCCCTCTAAGCGGGGACTAACCCCCACCCTGTTTTCTCCCCAGAGGAGCGGGGTTAAAGGAGAAAATTTTCAGCCCCCCTTTAAAATTCAAAAATTTACTTTTGTTCCCCAAAAAAGTTCTGGTACTTAACCGGGGGTTGGGTGAGACAAAAAAGACATCTTAGCCCACTCCTGCTGAAACCCCGCGGATGCGCCCCCCGAACCGAATCCCCAACCGTCGTTGGATTTGGGGCCCGAGTTTGGTGCTCCAAAAATTTGTTCTGCAGAACTGAGTCAAGTGTTTCACCCGCCAGATAAAGCATGCATTGGGTCCCCGCTGCAGAGAAAAAAAAAAAAAAAAGTTTAAGGTCAGTTTAATATCACGAGGAACCCCAGGTGGGCACTTTCCCGGGTTTCGCAGCCTGACAGTGGGAGCCGGAGCCTCCCCATGGCCTGTGACAGCGGTACTCACAGGCCCGAGTGCTGGGCAAGACGATGCAATACAGCAGAGCTGGGGTGAGCAGAACCCAAGTGGTGAGGTTATCCCCGGACCTGGGCCCCATGTGACCCCAGGGGGCAAAAGCTTGCTTCCGTAGGGGGGTGAGTGGGGAGTACGGGGCCCCTGGGAAGGAAAGGGGGTCCAGACCCAGGGAAGGAGGGAACCAGAGGGGAAGGAACCCAAGACAACCCGAGGTCGAAAAGGGGGACAACGCAGTACCAAGGGCAGGTAATAAAGAATGTAGGGCGTGGCAGGAGTCACAAAACCAAGAGATATCACAGTCGAATCAAGAGGAAAAAATCACAGGGAAAACAGAACGGGGTCAGAACCATACAAAAAGTGGGCCCCCGGCAAGGCAAGGAAAACCGGGGTAAACCCCAATCACCAAGGGAAAAAGTATAACTGTGGGGAGGGTTTCCCTGGGGCTATAAGAAGCTTCCCAAACCCCAAAGGGGCCCCATAATAAAAAACCCCGGGTTTTGGGCGGGCCCGAGCCTGCCTGGATAAGTATTAACCCCTGTGAAGGTTCTTGTATATACCTAAAACTCAGTTTGTTCGTAAAGCATTTTACTTTCGTCTTGCTGCCCCCTTTTTGCCCTCAGTCAAAATGGAGTTTCCAGCTTCATGTTCCCGCCCCGATTCTCTCCCTTTTTTCTTAAGCAGACGTGAGAATCAGTGCTTCAGAATTAGCCTGCAGTGAACCTGTGACTTGACCCTGAAAGCCTTGGCCCTTTCCCCAGCTATTTACTGAGGAACTTGAGCATTGTGGACTTGAACCTGTTTTTTTGAAGACCCATTTTGCAGGGACACGGTAACAGAGAAGAAGACCCTGAATCTGTATTGGAGAGTGATTGCGAGTTTGGGTTACTCGGGTGCTGTTTTCTCCTGTTTCTGTGTCTGAAAACGGGGGACTATTTCTGCCAAATTGTATGAAGAAATACAGGATTTTCTATATCAAACCTGTGACTCTTGTTTTCATCGCCCCCAAGCCCAGAGTATATGAACTGTTCTACATTACCCCCTGGGTGCGGGCCCAAACCTGCATGGGACTGCAATACATTGAAAAGGGTGTTTTTGGCAAAAGTTGGGGGGGGGGGGCAGGGCTGGCCCGGTTTTTTCGTGGGCCGGGGTGAAAGAGTCTCAGTGGGCCCCTTCAACACTACCACAATTATGATGCTCGAAGGCAGAAAAATATGGTTAGTACAATCCCGAATACAAAAATTTTTACATTACATGAGTGAATTTTTGTAAATTCTACAATAGCTCAAAAACCAGACAGTTTTTCCTCCTACAGTATTATGGACCAGTAGGCCCCATACAAAAAAGGGCCCCCATATATTGCTTCAAAAATAATTAGTCCCATAAATGTTCCCATACAGAAAGATGAGTCCCCAAAAAGTCCAGTTTTGATGGTCCCCATATAATGTGCCAACGTTGGGGCGGCCCCCTAGATTTAAAAGGGCCCCACTATTGCCATATGTATAATGAGTGATATAAAGCCCCCATACAGTTTTGAGGGGCCCCCATATATTGCTTCATACGGATGGGTCCATAAAATCTCCTACGAATAGGGCCCCCCCTATGTGTCCCTATGTGCTCTCCCTATATGATGCCCCATAAATAAATTTAACCCAAATTTATGTCTAGTATTGATGGGCCCAGGTGTGCTCCCAAGTTTTGATAGCCTAATTTTAAAGCCAAATTTTAATGGGCCCCATGATGCTCCAGTATATGATGGGCCCCCTGGATGTGCTCCGTGTTTGTGGGCCTTATAATGCTCCATTATAATGGGCCCCATTTGATGCTCCCGTGTATAATGCCCCCCTATATTGCCCCAAACTTTAAAAAAAATGAAATACCCTTCCTGCGGGATGCTTACTTGGGATCCCCGGTCCCCGTTTCGTCTCGCACGGAGTTCGGGGAGAGGGGCCAGATGTGCCCTCATGCGCTGTCTGACCTGAATGTTATGTCGGGAAAAAGGGAAAAAAGTCATAAGCGGTGGAGCAGGGAGAGGTAAGTATTGCAAGTGCGGGGGCCCCTGAGCAAGCGGGGGGGGGGGCCCATCAGGGGCTCGGCACGGGCCCGGGGCCCCCTAAGTAGCGGTGTCTTGACGGCGAGTGGGATCCCCCTCTCAGGGCCCGGCACTTGCCGGGTGCGTCGGGCGACGGGGCCCCTTGGGGGGTACGCCGTTGGGGAGGTGGAAAAAGTGGCATATGTTCGGTTTTGGCTGGACGTTCAGCAGGGCAAATAGAGAAATTGGAAGTGGGGAGGAGGACAAGAAACCCCTTTTCTAGCAACCTATGTGTCATCAAGGGGGGTGTAAAAAATCTTTGAAACCCTGATGGTTATTTTAATGAAGGTGAGATCACCAACTTTTTGGGCGACAGAGGGTCCTTCTTTCTGTCAGGATTGATCCGCGACTAAATTTTAAAAAATTTTCCCGATTTTTGCCCCATAGACTTCATTGGTTTCAGGTATCGGAAACCCGGGGTTTCGGTATCGGAATGCTCACCCTCTGGATCTCTTGATAGACACTCCCAGCGGGCAAAAAGTCCTGTAAGGATATTGTCCCAAATTCAGGCCAGGTGTCCTTTTAAAAGGCCCAGTAGTCAAAGGGGAATGAACTGTGAGGGAGAACTCGATAGGGGAGGAGAGGTAATTTTGAACCTAGTTGACAATGCGTCTCCTGTTGTTGCAATCGATTCGTATTAACAGTCGTGTGGTGGTACCGAAAAATCAGTCCACAACGGGTCATGAAACCCCGTCTCCACCATTGGGTTTTGGGGCCCCAGAAACCCTTCCATGTTCCCCTACGGCTGGGGTTAAAACCTGCCGTTGTTTGTGTGCTGGGTGCCTTAACAATGTTTACCAGAGTTGTTGTTTTTTTCCAAAAATTAGCTCTGGTTCCTGTGGCATGAGTTCTGTAATTTGCCTTTATGCGTGAATAAGGTGTGGCCAACCGTAGTCATCCCTTCTAATTTTGGAAATGGGGGGGTCCCTTTTTAGGCCCGCAAGAAAAATCAAACATGTGGGCCAATTTCCGGTGTAAATTGATGCAGCAGGGTGGGTGGGGAGCACTTTTCCCAATCCACCCCCCCAGTCTGCAAAAACCCCCTGTACTGACCTTGGCAGCCAAAATTTTCTCTTGCCCCCTGAGAAGCATTCTCCTCCCAAAAAATCATCCCCCTATCTTTTCCCTCTTTTCCCCCACCTGTCCGGGGACTTTCCCCTGAGCAGACAATGGTGCTGTCATAAAGGCTTCCCCTCCCCTTTTCCCCCGCCATTGCAGACCCCTGACCCCTTAATGTGCATCAAAGTTTGATGAGAAGGCAAAGTAGGATGTTCTGTTTGGATGGCGTCTCTGCGTTACCGCCGTGTGTTTTATCAAAACACTGAGGATTTAAGAGGTCTTTTAGCTTTGACCCTGCCACCCCACAAATCAAACTGCCGCCCGTGTATCCTCCCCCAAAATTTTTACAGCTGCCTTGTTCCACAGCCCCTAACTGTGATGGTGGAGTTCACCCTTTTTGCAAAATTTGATTGGGGGGCTTGGGGGATGAAAAGATCGTGCGCCTGTACGCTGGGTCTTTGGGGGCGAGCGATGGATGTACGAGACAGTCTTCGGCCCCTTTTGGGGGCAGGGGTGTTAACCGGTGAATTTTGCCAGGGGTATGGCCGCCAAAAAAATTTACGGCCGTTTCATGATCCTTGCCTGGCTCAAGATGTAGATGCCTAGCCATGACTCAGTTTCTCGCTGCAAAAATCGGCCATTACCTCCGCGGTGTGTTTGTTGTCGCCAAAGAATCTCTTTAAAAACGTCTGCTGATGTTCCCCTAGCTGTTCGATGTGGACACCTTTTTTTGCAAACTGGTAGCGGGATGGAGTGCTCGTCGACTGCATCTGTCGACGGGGCTTTGCTTTGGAGGAGGAGGGGGTTCGAACCCTACAGCCAACTGTTGCCCATAGTGGACTAGGCAGCATATCCCCCTGCCGCTGTCCCCCGTGGACCCGATCCACCACTTAACCAGGCACAGGAGGACAGAACGGCCTGGAGTATGGCCCCCTGCATCTGTTGTGAGGTGAACCCTTTTACTCATGATGTTGGTGATGGACAAAGCGGCCCTTTCATTGCAGGGGGAGGGCAGGTATGGTTTTTAGAAAAGGGCCCCTGGGGAGGTATAGCGTGGGATAGCGTAGGCCCCTGAGTCTCGGAACGCTGCGCTTTCAACCCAAAAAGGAAAGGGAAACATCTCTAAAGAGTCGTTTGGCAAGTGGGTTCAAAGCAGTGTACGGGATGAGAGGTGGTCTTTTTGTCCCACCAGGTGTTTGATGGGTGAGCTGGCTAGAGGCTTCATTGGGGGAATAGCGGTGGACATGGCGCTGAGAGGGGGTTGGGATCGTGTGGTGGGGTCTGTGGTGGTGAGGCCTGTTTAGTCTTTGATTGCAAAACTTGTGTTTTTTGACTGCTTTGCTTGCGACGACCCTCAGCATTCTTGTGGGGGTGTGTAACCGGTGGCTTTTGGGGGTGAGCGATGTAGATTGCTGGCTCCCCTTTATTCGGAGCAGGTGCCTTTTTGCTACCCAGGTTTTGCAGTCATCCACGCTTGCAAGAGCATGGTTTTTAATGTTAAGCATGCAACTGGTATTTTAAAAATTTTGGAGATTTTTCCCCCCGGCTAAAGGTCCTTCCCCCCTTTTACAGATAACCCTTTTTCATCGATACGATATTGGTCCAAAAAGTGCCCCCACTGCCTCTTCCCCTATGGAAAAAATTTTCAGGGCTTGTGCTGTGTAAATTTAACTATCTGGAAAGCTGTCCCGCCTTTTTGTTTTTTTTTTAACCGTTTTTGACGGGGGGGAAATTTGGATTTGACTTTATAACCCAGGGTGGTATGGGGAAAAAAGGGTCTGGGGTAATCGAAGTGTGGCCTGCCGATCCTTCACTTTTGGTGGTGGTGAAGGACACAGGAAAAGTTTTGTTCTGACCAGGAGCCCGCCAATGTGATCAGGCTTGCATTTTTTTAAAATTAAAGAGGGGAAAAAAAAGCTAGAGGCTGTTTCGGCAAAGTAAACCAAAACCTGTTCCTGATGCTCCCGCTTTAAAAAAAAGTTTACCCCCACCCAGAAAAGGGGCCCCCCGGCCTTTGGAGCCAGCGAGAGCAGGTAAAAAACCTCCGCTTAGGTGCTTTGTGTTTTTGACATTTCGCAGATGCCCATCCCACCTCGTACCAGCGGGCCCCCCCACCCACGTCCGGGCCTTTTCCCCCTATTTCCCTCATGTTTGGGAAAATGTCCCAAAAATCCAGCAGTATTGGCTGATCGAAGCGTACAGTGTACAGGGTTTAAAGGGGGAAAAATTGTAAATCTCCGAATTTTTTCCCGAGTCAACACAGATGCCCCTTCTTTGGGAAATTTGAAAAGAATACAAAAGGCAGAAAAAGGTACTGTATCAAAGATAAAAAGGTGTATATAGTGTGGGGGAAAAAATTTAAATCTCCATATTATTTCGGGGCACCAAAGACATCACGGCTGTAGGGTTAGCCCGAATATTAAAAGCGAAAAAGGGTACTTTTCAAAAGCGAAGCTGTATCGTGTGGGGTAATTGTAAATTCGTTTTTTTGGAGTACAACAGTGCCCCCTCAGTAAGGATTAGACCAAAATTAAAAAAATCAAAAAGGGTCGTTTCAGAGTGTACAGCGTTAAAAGTGTGGGGGTAATGAAAACCCCCATATTATTTCCGAAGTCCCACAGTAGTAAAAATGTTTTGTCGTGATCCCAGCGGACCGGTAGTGTGGGGGAGGCGTCCCAGCTCTTTGGGTGTGGAAAAAAAAATGTACTCCGGTAATGTGCAGAAAAAAAAAGAATAAAAGTTTTTAGGTGTGTAAAAACGTCTGCAGCAGTTAAAAACAGCTACGAAAGCAGGCGCCTAAAAAACCAGGTGCTGCACAAAAGAAAATCTCCCTGCCCTGGCGGGGCCAAATAACCAGCGCTGCTGAAACATGAAAATCCCCCCTGTCATGCACCTAACTGTACAGCAAAATTGCTATCAGAAAAGCACAAAAGAATTTCTCTTCCAGCCCTATCTTTTTCCCCTATGACAAACGGCGTCAGCAACCTCCCCCTATGTTCAGTCGGGAAGAAAAATGGCGGTCGGCGGTCGAGTTTTATAGACACTGACGCCACCCAAGTAAGCCAATCACTGCAATGCCTTTTTAAAGATGGTGGGGGACCCGGGCCCGTGGCCGACTTCACGTTTGGGTTAGTTTGGCGAAAGTCGGCAACTTTGAATCTGCCCGACCCTGTCGCTCAATTACTCCATATAAAAAAAATGTGATTTGCAAATTTAAGTATTTAGGTTTTGTTACGAGTAAAATTTTTTTTTTTAAATTTCCCTAAAATAATTCTTCATTAAACTCTTGAATGAAATGATCAACAAGTAATTTTGAGTCATAATAAATTTAAAAGTCATTTTTTTACCCCAAGCAAACAAAAAAAATTGTGGCAGAATGTATGGTCTGTCCGAATATGGGGAAAGACTTGCAATTGCAGCTAATTAACATCTCTTAGATAGGCTTTGCCCCCGTGTTAGGCTTTAAGGTATGCCCCATAAACAACACGCTAACGGGTTTGCTAAAAACTTCACTATTTAGCGTCCCCTTAGCGTGTTGTTTTTGTGCGGGATTACCAGCGACGTGGGCCCGCGTATCTCCTCGTCGCTGAATTGTTCCGGACCTATTTTTTTGTCGGCCCCCCCCTGGTAAGTATATATCGCTGAGTGGGCCTTTTCTAGCGATTTAGCGGTCTTTTGTACCGCTAAGCGTTAAGGAGATCGCTAACCCCAATAGCGTCCCTTAAAAACATCCTAAGTTAAGCCGCTATCAGCGTATAGAAACAATCCTGCTGGGGTGATTGTATGCCTTAGTATGCTGAGTGGGCCCCTTTTCTTAGCGTTTAGCGGTACTTTTGTACCGCTAAACGTTAAAGAGATCCTACCAAAAAAGCGTCCTTAAAGCACGTAAATTAAGCGCTATCAGCGTTTGAAACAATCCGCTAGCGATGTTATATGCGTCGTTATCGTGATCGCTAGCGGGTTGTTTGTGTGGCAGTACCCTTTCTCACAACCAAGCGCACAGAAAAAACCCATTAAAAAGCATGATTCAAAAAAAAAAAAAAAACCCCACGGGGGTGGGCCATGGGAGGAAACAAAGGGGAACGATGAACGCATGGCATCACGATTAGCTTTCTGTAGGTAAACATTTCAGGGGCCTTTAAGGACTTTTTAATTCATTAAAAGAATTGGCTTTGATTTGCTATTCTGTATACTTTTTGCTTCCTCCTTGCCCCGGAGCTCTGTATGATCAGGCTATCTCCCTACAGGACATTTTTTTAAGACATCTAATTTTTTGGGGTTTATATTTATTCCAAGATTAATAATTAAATATTCTTTATTTGGGGACAAACCCCTTTTTGTAATATTTTTTTTTTAGTTTTTTAAACTCGCAGTCAATCCTTTTTACCCACAATTGGTAGTTGTATTCAGAAGCGCATATAAAAAATATAATAATAATCTTTATATAGCGCCAACATTTTTGCAGGTTTCAGTAAAACAGTTTCAAAACAAAGTCTAATAACAACGTTAACAATACAATAATTAAAAAGAAAGATAAGATGACGCTCGTGAGGCTTAAATCTACAAGGGGGGGGGGAATATAAAGTGGGTGTGTAAAACAATGGTGTTTTACTTGGGTCCAGCCTCTTGAGGGAGTGGGGGATGGATGGAGTAGTGATGGGCTACCCCCAAACTTCCATGAATGACTTTGATTAGGAACGTGATAGGTCCCTTAAAAACAAATTTTTTTGAGGAGTCCCTGAAACCATGCAAATTGGGTGCCTAATTTTTGGGGTAGGCATTCCGAGGTTGGTGCGGTGGGTAAAGTTTGGGTGGGGAGTGGGGGGACTGTTATTTCAGGGTTAGTCGAAGTCTTTTGCAGAGGCAGCAGCGGTTAGCCGTAGGGGGCCATAGAGGGAAATGGGGGAGGAGTGTAGGGGGGTGCGCCCTGTGGGAGCTTGTGGGTGAGAAAAAGTTTTTGAATTGGACCTTAAGAATGGGCAGCAAGTAAGGACTGGCGAAGGGGAAGCGTCCCGAGTCCCGATTAGCCAGATGGTGACCCTGGGCTCCCCTTTAAGAATGGAGGAGAGGGGACAGTGAGTAAGGGGGAGGCCCAAGTAAAGAGCTTTGCGTAGTCCGGGGTTGAGTGGTCAATGCTGCAGTGAGGGGTTTTTGTTGTTTCCATGGTTCTTCTTTTAATTTTGAATGAAATGAAAACAAGTAATTTGAGTCAAAATCAATTAAAGTACATTTTTTGACCAAGACAAAAAAAAAAATTTTGGAGAATGTATGGTCTGTCGAAAACTATGGAAAAGATTGCACTTGCAGTAATTTAAATCTCTATAGAAGGCTTTCCCCCCTGTGTATGGCTTTTTTTTAAGGGTATGCCCCCCTAAACAAAATCGTTAAGGGATCGCTAAAAAAGTAAAAAATTAGCACCCGTTAGCGTGTTTTTGTGTGCGCATCTCCCGCGACGTGGCCCTGCTGTGATCCGTCGTCGTGAAAACGTTCCGGACCCCATTTTATGTCGGCCCCCCCGCTGGTAAGTTTTACGCTGTGTGGACCCTTTTCTTGCGATTTTGCGGTATTTTTTAACCGCTAAAGTCGTTAAGGAGATCGCTAACCCCAAAAGCCCTTAAGACATCGCTAAATTAAGCGCTTCGCGATATAGAAACAATCCGTAGCGTCGCTTTTGTATGATTGTTCGTGATTTTGGGTGGCCCTTTTTTAGCGATTTAGCGGTATTTTTGTACCCAAAAGTGTTAAGGAGATCGTAACCGAAATAGCGCCCTTAACGACATCGCAAGTTAAGCCGTACCCCGGGGGGGAATAGAAAACCCCCGTAGCGATGCTTAGTAGGGTTTCGTTATGTGATCGTGGGGATGTTTAGTGTGGCTACCTTTACTCACAACCCACGCAGACAGAAAAACCCCCAATAAACAGCCTGTATCAAAAAAAAAAAACTCCCGGGCTGTGGCCATGGAAAAACAAAGGGGTAACAGATAAACAGCATGGCATCAAGATTATGCTTTCTGTGAGGAAAAACTTTCACGGGGCTTTTAAATTGACTTTTTAAATTTCATTGAAAGAATTGGCTTTGATTCTGCTTTTGATTTTTTTGCTTCCCCATTGTAGGGCTCTAGTATGATCAGGCTTCTCCCTCAGGAACTTTTTTTTAAACATCAAATTTTGGAGTTTTTATTCATTCCAAAATCTAAAAATTAAAATATTCTTTATTTGAGGGACAATCCCTTTAATAATATTTTTTTATATTTTTAACATCGCAGTCAACTCCTTTTTTTCCTACAATTGTGTGTTGTATTCAGAAGCGCTATATAAAAATAATATAATCTTTATTAGCGCCAACTATTCTGCGCGTTTACGTATAACAGTTTAAAAACACAAGCATAAGTAACAACGTTAAAATACAAAATTAAAGAAAAGATAAGTGACCCTGCTCGTGAGGCTTACAATCTAAAATGAGGGGGGGAGTACAAAGACAGGTGTGTTATACAATGGTGTATTTACTTGATGGCCCACCATCTTGGGGAGTGGGGGATGGATGGAGATAGTGAAGGGCTACAACATTTACACTAGAAGACTTTGATTGTAAAGTGATAGGCTGCTCGAAAAAATATTTTTTGAGGGAGGGCTGAAACATGCAAAATTGTGGAAAGTCCAATTTTTGGGGTAGAGCTTTCCCAGAGATTGGTGCAGCGTGGGAAGTTTGGATCGGGAGTGGGAGGTTGATTAGTGCGAGGTTGTCGAAAGTCTTTCAGAGGCAGCGTCGGTTACCCCGATAGATGGCGGATAGGGGAAAGAGGGAGGGATTGTAGGGGGGTGCTCCCCTGTGGGGTTTTGGGGGGTGGGGAACAAGTTCTTTGATTGGATCCTAAAATAAATGGGCCCCAAGTAAGGATGGCGAAAGAGGGGAAAGCCCGAGTCCCATTACCCGATGGATGCCCCTGGTGTGCTTTAAAGAAGGGGGATGGAGGGGGGGCAGTCGAGTAACGGGGAGGCCAAGTAATAGAGGTTGCAGTAGTCCTGGCGTGAGGGGATCAATGCTGCAGTGAGGGGGTTTTTTTTGTTTCCGGGGTGGAAAAGGGGGGATTCTAGGTGTTCTTTTGGGTGTGGCGGCAAGAGGGGCAAGGATTGTTTGGGAGGTGAAGGGAGTTGGTGTAAACTAACACCCCGACAGCGAGTGCTGCCGGGTTTAATGGTGCGCCCAGGAGAGGGAAATGTCAAAATTTGGGAGGTTAGTAGACAGCGGGGGGGAAGTAGTTCAGTTTTGGGAAATTGAGTTTGTAGAGAGCAGCATGATGTTGGGGCGCGGCAGACAGTCGGTGGCGTTTGTAGTCAGCGGGGGTAAAGGGCGGGGTGATTGTATAGTTGTTAGTCTCAGATAAAAATGGTATGCAGCCAAATTGTGATGGTTTTCCAATTGGGGCCGTTGAGAGAGAGAAAAGAAGGGGGGCCAAAGGAAAACGTGGGGTACCCCGACAGTAGGGGAAGAAGAGATGACGGGACCGTAAACAAAACCTGAAGGAGCGGTCGAAAGATGGGAAGAAAGGAAGGCAGGTCCTTTGCCTGTGACTGGGTTTTAGACATTTGTCACTTTGATGAGTGCAGTTTAGTAAATGTAGGGGTCGGAAGCCAGAAGTGAAGGGTCTAGAGGAAGTGGTGGAGAGGTAAGGGGTGAGGGGGGAGAGACTAGGCACCCCAAAAAAAATTTTGGATGAAGGGGAGATTGGAACGGTTTGTATTTGTTTTTTGCGGAAAGGGTCTAGGTGGGTTTTTTTAGTAATGGAGTAACGATGGAGTTTTTAAAGGGGATGGGAAAAATGTGAGGAGAGTGAGAGATAAAAAATATTTGTTTTAGGTAGTTGTGAACTGGGAGATGAAGGGGGGTCGTTGCTGTGTCGGACGAGAGGAAAAAGGGGAGTCTGGAGTCTTCTTCGTGAGGGGTAAAAAGTGGAAAGTGAGCCGGGGGAAAATTTGGGGGGAGGGATGGGGTACAGCCTTGGGTGGTTGAGAGTTTTTCCAGATGGTATCTATTTTTTTATAAAGGGAGGGCCAGGTCATCAGCACAAATGTCTGTGTGGGGCTTGTGCTTTTGGCCTGGGGGGAGTGAAAAGTGTCAAAAAAATTTTTTGGGGGTTTTTAGCTAGTGAAGAGTCAGGGTGGTAAAGTGGTCTTTTTGTGGGTGGGGGGGCGGTTTTAAGTTCTTAATGTGTTGAGCACCCGAACTGCAAAAGGGGGTTTTGGCCCGATTTTTTGCTGTTGGAAACGATTCGAGTTCCGATTTTTTTCATACGGACCCCCAAATTTCGGAATTTTTTTGAAATCATGGGGTTCCGGCCCCGCGAAGTGTGATACGGAATTCCCCAAAAACGTCAATTCGTTCGGTGGGTCTGTCAGGGTCGGACTGCGGTCGCACTTCCCGGAGAAAAATCGTTTTCCCCGGTGGTCCGCCCCCCCGGATGCCGCCATTACCCTGTCCCTGGTGGTCACGTGCAGAACTGTTGATAACTCCAGTGACTGCCGGGTACTGGGTAATCTCGGCCAGCTGTACTCTCGCGACAGCTGGCTGTAAACCAGCCGGATGACGTCACCACCGGGGAAGTCGCAACGGTAAGCAGCTCTGCTCCATGTGGATGTCAGGCCCCGCCTGGCAGCAGATGTAGCAGAGGGACTCGTCGGGGGACACTCGTTAATATGGACTGCGTCGGACGGGTGGTATTTGTGGTTGGTTTATTATTTTTTTTTTTTTTTTACAGGAGATCGATGGCGTCGCAGGAATGAGAGAAGAATAAAATTAATGAAAACTGTGTGGGTTTTATTTCATTAAAAGACTTTTTTCTGGCTGTCTTTTTTTTTAAATTTACAAACGATGATTAATAATGGATCGGTGTCTTATTGACACTTATTGACACCGATCAATCAAAGGTGACATTAACCTTTATTACACCACTTGCCACCGCTACAGGGCAAGTGGGAAGAAAGCAGGGTAAAGTGCCACAATTGGCACATCTTTGGATGCGCCATTTGTGGGGTTGCTGCAGCCTGGTATTTTTAGGCTGTTGAGGGCCAAAATCCATGGGCCTTGACAGTCTTTTAATACCAGGCCGCAGAAGTCTGCATTTTACTTGGCTGGTTAACAAAAATAGGGGGATCCCCACGCCATTTTTTTTTGAGGGGATCCCCTATTTTTGTTAACCAGCCAAGATAAGCAGACTGCTGTGGCCTGGTATTATCAGGCTGGCAAGGTCCATGGATATTGGCTCCTTAACAGCCTGAAAAACCAGGCTTCAGTAGTCTGCTTTATCAGGCTGGTTAACAAAAAAGGGGGGACCCACGCCATTTTTTTTTCCAGGGGATCCCATTTTGTTAATCAGTTAAATTCAGGTCAGCCGGGATTCCCTCTGATGTCACTGATGCTGTGGGTGTCCCTGGCTGACCTGAAGTGAAAGTGGGAAGCAATCAATTATATGCTAAACTACTTCCTCTCCTGTCAGCCAGGAGAGGAGATGATTCAGTCGGAGGTTTATGTGAGACTGTCAGCATTAGCTGTGGTCTCTGCAGTAAACATTAACCCTTTCAGAAGGATTACATCGGGGGACCTGACTAAACATCGGATAGGTAAGAATAATGTTGCTTTATTATTTTACTTTTATTACAGGTGAACAAGGGCTTCGCAAGGAATGGCAGTAAAATAAAATATGGTCAAAAACTGTGTGTTTATTTTTTAAAATTATTTTTAATTAAAGTGTGTGTGTTTATTTTTATTTCATACAATAGGATTAATAATTGATAGTTGTCTAATTGACAGCTCTCAATTATTAACTGGCTTAAACTCACCTTTCAATAGCAAGGTGGCTGTAACCCTTATTAACCCATTCGCCACCGCTACAGGGCAATGGGAATAAACGGGCAAAGTGCCAGAAAGGGCGAATCTAATTATAGATTTGCCTTTTCTGGGGTGTCTGGGGGCAGATGTTAGTAGCCAGGGGGGGCCAAAAATAATGGTCCCTCTCTGGGCTATTATTATCTGCCCCCACTCGCTAGCTTTGTCTGTCTGGTTGAGAAAATAGGGCGGGAGCCCACGCATTTTTTTTCAACAATTTTACACCTCATATATATATATATACATGTCATTGAATTTGTGACATATATATATATATATATATATATATTATATATATATATAGTGGCAAGACGACTCGCTCGGCTCTCCTGAAGGCAGACTCGGACACACGTTCTCTGGGTTTTCTTTCTGCTGGTTTATTATCAGCCATAAACTCATGCAGGTTTCGCAGGAAAAGTAAACATGACCCCTCTGGGTTAAACGGCAAAAACATAAAAAAACAAACAATAACTCAGTCCATAGATGAGTGGGTTCCGCCCGCTCTCGGTAGTATAAACTGCACTGCTAAAGTCCTTGTGGAAAGCTCTCCAGCTCCCACTATACTGTCTGGAGACTTTCCTCTCCAGACCACACTCTCAGAGAAAAAAAACAGGACTGAGCTTTTACACATTGCTCAGCCACACCCTGAGGGGAGGTAGGGGGAATGCATCCCGCCCTCTCGCCATTCCCATAAAACCGCACACCCTTTAACAGAGTAAAACCTACCAGCATATAACATGCTGGCGGATAAATAAAGTAGGTCTTAATTCACACAGGAGAGCATCCTGTGTGACACATACCTCCCTCACATATAAAACCAGTGACACTGTCACAATATATATATATTATATATATATATATTATATATATATATATATTTATATTTATAGTTCATACACTTCTACATAGTTTAATAGCGCTAATTCAATTGCCGGCTTTTGTGAAAATACAGAAGCCGACATGAAATGACACATGGTTTACATAGAGTTAACCATGTCTTTTCAAGTTGTTTGATATATTGTTTTCACTAACAATTACATGAGTGTATGTGTGCAAAATTTGACACATGTAAAAGTCAGTTTTTTTTACAACGAATTTACACCTTTAATTAACCCCTACAGGTGTGAAATTTTGCACACATACACTCATGTAATTGTTTGTGAAAACCAGATATCAGACTACATGAAAAGACATGGTTAACTCTATGTAAACCATGTGTCATTTCATGTCGGGTGCTTCTGCATTTTCACAAAAGCCGGCATTACCCGGCAATTGAATCAGAGGCTATTTTACCATGTAGAAGTGTATGAACTATAAATATATGTATATATTATATATATCACAATGACATGTATATATATATTATATATATATATATATATATATATATATTCTATGTGTGTATATTTAGTGTTTACAAGGAAAGAAAGGGGTTTTTTTTAGTTCCTATATTTCTGTCCCATTGACTTGCATTGGGTTTCCGGTATCGGATCGGCGATACCCGATACTTTTTGAGTATTGGGCCGATCCAATCCGATCCGATATTTTAGGATATCGGCCAGTATCGCTCAACGCTATTCTTAACATGAATTTAAAGTGGATGAAGTCTTTGGTGTACGGGTTTTTCTCCAAAGGCGTTCAGCACTCCTAGAGCATCGCTGGAGAAGTTGAGTTTGCAATGTGAGGCAGGGCTGTTTTACTGTGTTTTTTGAAGTTCTGAGGGTGAGCGGCGCTACTTGGTCCAGGGTGCTTCTAAGAGTGTCATTGTAGTGATGAACAGCCAGATCAGGACAGGAAAAAGAGGAGATTGGGGACAGCGATGAGTGTAGGGAGTCTGAAAGTGTCTGAGGGTTAATGGCTTGTAGATTTCTGAATATGTGGTAGGTAAGAGTGCATTGGGGTGGTCCTGGATTTGTGAGCGAGAAGGAGAGAATGTTGTGGTCAGAGAGTGGAAGCGGTGAGTTATTTAGGTGGGAGATTGAACAGAGCCGGACAAAGACCAGGTCAAGGGTGTTACTGTCCTTGTGTGTCTCAGAGGTTGAAAGCTGTGAGAGGCCTAGAGAAGTGGTTAGTGATAGAAGCTGAGATGCAGATGTGGAAGTAGGGCTGTTAATGGGGATGTTGAAGTCTCCAAGGATAAGGGTTGGTAGTTCTGAGGACATGAAGTGCGGCAGCCAGGCTGAGAAGTGGTCAAGGAACTGGGTGGGCGAGCCTGGGGGCCGATATACGACCGCTACTCTGAGGGAGGGGGGACGGAAGAGCCTGATGGTGTGGACCTCAAAAGAAGGGAATGAGAGTGATGGAATTGGGGGATGACCTGGAAAGTGTATTGTGGGGACAGGAGTATGCCCACTCGACCACCATGTCTGTTTGAGGGTCTCGGGGAATGGGAGAACTGTAAACCACATAGGAAATGGCAGCAGGGGAGACAGTGTCAGAATCCTGAATCCAGGTTTCAGTGAGGGCCAACAGATGAAGAGAGTTGTTCAGAAAGTAGTTGTGCAGGAAGGGAAGATTGTTGGATACAGACTGTGGATTCCAGAGGGCACAATTAAATGAAGGAGATAAGGGAGTGCAAGTAATATTAATAAGATTATTATGGTTTCGATATCAGGTGGGGTAGGGGTTGAGGTTGGGGGATGGTGTACCAGGGTTTGGGGAGATGTCCCCTGAAATCAGTAGGAGTAGGAAGATAAAGAGCAAGTAGTTGTTGGAATTTTAAGTCGTTTTTTTCTGCGATGTGTTTGGGAAAGATGGGGTCAGGTTTTTCAAGAAGGTGAGAAGTGCATGGGAGCTGTACATGGGAGAGGGAAGTATAGAGGGGCTGATGTGTATGAGTCGTGATGGATGGGGGATGGGGCGGTGAATGTGGATGGCAAGGGAACACAGGAGGATAGCAATAAAGTACATGGTGAAAAGGGAAAGCAAAGTGTGGGTTACCTGATTCCTGCCCTGATTAACAGCCATCGATAACTGCCGTTCACATGATGCTTATCTTCTTTGATGCTTTGCTTTCTGGGATGCGTGCGCCGCATATGACTTTGTATCAGTTTTATTCATAGTATATATTTGATTATTTTTTAAAATTAAAACAAAAAATGTTATAAAACCAAGACCTTGACATACTACTGTAATAATATGAAATCAAGCTATTTATAACTGCAGGCTGCTTGGGTAATAATGTTTTTGTTTGTCAGCTTTCACTACTCAAGAATAAAGCATTTTGTACCTAATTATGTTGCGCTGACCTTCTGAATGCTCTTTCTCCTGAAGAAGCAACAGTCTTGGTAGATTAATAAAACATTAGGATTGTTTTCCAAAAAAAAAAAGATGATGGACTAAACAAATATTAGCTCTGTGCTGTTTGCTCTGACTGCCAACGAGATGGTATTTGTTGGCTGAGGCATATGACATTTTATGAACCACTTAGATAAACTCAGATGTTCATTTTAGTATTTTACATCTCAGGCTATCTGGCCTATAAGGTTAGTGTTATGATAAATTTTTAAGACATTTTTGTTTGACTCAAGGCACTAAGTCTGTGTTCCTGAGTTTTGCATAATTAATGAGCAGGAAAACTGGTTAACGATAGCTGTCTTGGAGTAAATGAAAGGATAGAATTATGTATGTGCAGGATATGTTGTGGCTACAAGAGCCATGCTCTGGAGACAGTGAATAGATGCTGCAGTATCCTAGAATGCAGCTTTTGTGACGAGTTAACTGTTTTTATTCCATCACTTAAAAACATTAGGGTTACAATTTCAGTGGGAGAAATGTATTTTACTTTTTTTGTAATAGACAATTTAACTTTAACATTTATGTGTTAAATTAAGAACAGATTACATTATAAATAGTTTTAGTCTTCATGAGAAAAGAATAATCTGGATGATGTTTTACATTGCATTATGAAAGCTTGATATTTTACAGAATGAGTTGTAGTTTTAGTTAAACACCATTTTGGAATACTTAAATGTGAGCATGAAATATCTGTCTGTCTGTCTATATTAAGAAGGAAACATAGCAATACAGTCCTAAAGTTTTGGATGCAATACTTAAGCAAGCAACCAGCCAGAAAGCCTACAAATGTAGAAAAAATAGGTCGGAAGCAGCACTCCAATGGAAATCAGTGAAAAGAGTTGCCTTTATTCACACAGATATTGACATAGATACATGCAACATTTCAGATCTTCATTTGAAAGTTTTCTCAAGCCTTTGCTTAAAAGGCTTCAAATGAGAAGCTTAAACGTTGCATGTATCTGTGTGAATGAAGTCCAATTTTTTTCATTGATTTCCATTGGAGTGCTGCTTCTAACAGTTTTTCTATCTACATATTTACATTGCAGTAGAGATGATTGCAGCAAATTCAATCTGCAGCTAAATGATTATAATCTGGGGGCCTAGAGAGATGATAAACGTAAGACGTGAAAATAAAAGAAAAAAAAAACATCTGAGGCTTAGTTGCAGCTGGATTCACCATACTAAAGAAAAAGAAAAATGAGAGAAAGAGGACTCTTAGGATTAGAAGGCGGCAC
>JARQOD010000004.1:393923086-393951741 GCA_033576555.1 Oophaga sylvatica
AAGGTCAGCGCAACATAATTAGGTACAAAATGCTTTATTCTTGAGTAGTGAAAGCTGACAAACAAAAACATTATTACCCAAGCAGCCTGCAGTTATAAATAGCTTGATTTCATATTATTACAGTAGTATGTCAAGGTCTTGGTTTTATAACATTTTTGTTTTAATTTTAAAAAATAATCAAATATATACTATGAATAAAACTGATACAAAGTCATATGCGGCGCACGCATCCCAGAAAGCAAAGCATCAAAGAAGATAAGCATCATGTGAACGGCAGTTATCCATGGCAGTTAATCAGGGCAGGAATCAGGTAACCCACACTTTGCTTTCCCTTTTCACCATGTACTTTATTGCTATCCTCCTGTGTTCCCTTGCCATCCACATTCACCGCCCCATCCCCCATCCATCACGACTCATACACATCAGCCCCTCTATACTTCCCTCTCCCATGTACAGCTCCCATGCACTTCTCACCTTCTTGAAAAACCTGACCCCATCTTTCCCAAACACATCGCAGAAAAAAACGACTTACAATTCCAACAACTACTTGCTCTTTATCTTCCTACTCCTACTGATTTCAGGGGACATCTCCCCAAACCCTGGTACACCATCCCCCAACCTCAACCCCTACCCCACCTCATATCGAAACCATAATAATCTTATTAATATTACTTGCACTCCCTTATCTCCTTCATTTAATTGTGCCCTCTGGAATCCACAGTCTGTATGCAACAATCTTCCCTTCCTGCACAACTACTTTCTGAACAACTCTCTTCATCTGTTGGCCCTCACTGAAACCTGGATTCAGGATTCTGACACTGTCTCCCCTGCTGCCATTTCCTATGGTGGTTTACAGTTCTCCATTCCCTGAGACCCTCAAACAGACATGGTGGTCGAGTGGGCATACTCCTGTCCCCACAATACACTTTCCAGGTCATCCCCCAATTCCATCACTCTCATTCCCTTCTTTTGAGGTCCACACCATCAGGCTCTTCCGTCCCCCCTCTCTCAGAGTAGCGGTCGTATATCAGCCCCCAGGCTCGCCCACCCAGTTCCTTGACCACTTCTCAGCCTGGCTGCCGCACTTCATGTCCTCAGAACTACCAACCCTTATCCTTGGAGACTTCAACATCCCCATTAACAGCCCTACTTCCACATCTGCATCTCAGCTTCTATCACTAACCACTTCTCTAGGCCTCTCACAGCTTTCAACCTCTGAGACACACAAGGACAGTAACACCCTTGACCTGGTCTTTGTCCGGCTCTGTTCAATCTCCCACCTAAATAACTCACCGCTTCCACTCTCTGACCACAACATTCTCTCCTTCTCGCTCACAAATCCAGGACCACCCCAATGCACTCTTACCTACCACATATTCAGAAATCTACAAGCCATTAACCCTCAGACACTTTCAGACTCCCTACACTCATCGCTGTCCCCAATCTCCTCTTTTTCCTGTCCTGATCTGGCTGTTCATCACTACAATGACACTCTTAGAAGCACCCTGGACCAAGTAGCGCCGCTCACCCTCAGAACTTCAAAAAACACAGTAAAACAGCCCTGCCTCACATTGCAAACTCAACTTCTCCAGCGATGCTCTAGGAGTGCTGAACGCCTTTGGAGAAAAACCCGTACACCAGAAGACTTCATCCACTTTAAATTCATGTTAAGAATAGCGTTGAGCGATACTGGCCGATATCCTAAAATATCGGATCGGATTGGATCGGCCCAATACTCAAAAAGTATCGGTATCGCCGATCCGATACCGGAAACCCAATGCAAGTCAATGGGACAGAAATATAGGAACTAAAAAAAACCCCTTTCTTTCCTTGTAAACACTAAATATACACACATAGAATACTATATATATATATATATATAATATATATATATAAATACATGTCATTGTGATATATATATATATATACATATATTTATAGTTCATACACTTCTACATGGTAAAATAGCCTCTGATTCAATTGCCGGGTAATGCCGGCTTTTGTGAAAATGCAGAAGCACCCGACATGAAATGACACATGGTTTACATAGAGTTAACCATGTCTTTTCATGTAGTCTGATATCTGGTTTTCACAAACAATTACATGAGTGTATGTGTGCAAAATTTCACACCTGTAGGGTTAATTAAAGGTGTAAATTCGTTGTAAAAAAAACTGACTTTTACATTGTCAATTTTGCAATACATCATAATTGTTATGAAACAATCAACAACTTAAACATGTTAACTCTATGTAAACCTGTGTATTCTGTGCTCTGATTCACAAAGCGCAATGATAGCGTATTAACTAAAGTGTATAACAATAAATATAAATATATATATATAATTGTGCAGTGTCATGGTTAATATGGAGGGGAGGTATGGTCACCGATCTCTCTGTTGATTAGACCTACTTTATTACGCAGCGTTATGTGTAGTTTACTCTTTAAGGGTGTGCGGTTTTATGGAATGGCCGAGAAGCGGATGAAATTCCCCCTACCTCCCCTACAGGTGTGGCTGAGCAATGTGTAAAACTCATCTATTTTTTTTTTCTGAGGAGTGTGGTCTGATGAAAGTCTCCACGTATAGTGGGAGTGGAGGCTTTCACAAGGACTTTAGCATCCGTTTAATACTACCGAGAGCGGCGAACCTATTCTATCGCTGAGTTTATTGTTGTTTTTATGTTTATCCGTTAACCAGAGGGGTCGTTACTTTCTGCGAACTGCATGAGTTTAGGCTGGATAATAAACCAGCAGAAAACCCCAGAGACGTGTGTCTGAGTCTGCTTAGGAGAGCCAGCGAGTCGTTTGCACTTATTTATATTTATAATATATAATGTCACTCGAAGAAAGATTATAAAAGGGTGTAAAATGTTGAGAAATATGCATGGACTTACGCCTATTTATCAACCAGAGCGGCGAAACTAGACGGTATGTTGGGTTGATTATTAATAGCCTTAGAAGAGGGCCATTATTTTTGCCCCGGGCAAAATCTGCAGACACGCGAAAAAGCCAGAAAAAAAATCGCCCTTTCTGGCCTGCCTTAATTCCATGCCGTAGCGGTGCGAATGGTTATAGGGTTAAACCACCTATGCATTGAAAGCTGGTTTACAGGTGTTAAAATATAGGACTGCCATTAGACCAACATCATTTATCTTGTGGTAATACAAAATAACCCCTTAATAAAAAAATTGTAAAAATCCACCATTTTTGACCAATTTATTTACTGCGCCATTACCTGCAAGCCCTGTTTCACCTTAATAAAAGTAAAATAATAAAGCAACATTATTCTTAACCTATCCGATGTTTAGTCAGGTCCCCCGATGTAATCCTTCTGAAAGGGTTAATGTTTACTGCAGAGACCACAGCTAATGCTGACAGTCTCACAGTAAACCTCCGACTGAATCATCTCCTCTCCTGGCTGACAGGAGAGGAAGTAGTTAGCATAATTGATTGCTTCCCACTTTCACTTCAGGTCAGCCAGGGACACCCACAGCATCAGTGACATCAGAGGGAATCCCGGCTGACCTGAAGTTAACTGATTAACAAAAATAGGGGATCCCCTGGAAAAAAAAAATGGCGTGGGGTCCCCCCTATTTTTGTTAACCAGCCTGATAAAGCAGACTACTGAAGCCTGGTTTTTCAGGCTGTTAAGGAGCCAATATCCATGGACCTTGCCAGCCTGATAATACCAGGCCACAGCAGTCTGCTATCTTGGCTGGTTAACAAAAATAGGGGATCCCTCAAAAAAAAATGGCGTGGGGATCCCCCTATTTTTGTTAACCAGCCAAGTAAAATGCAGACTTCTGCGGCCTGGTATTAAAAGACTGTCAAGGCCCATGGATTTTGGCCCTCAACAGCCTAAAAATACCAGGCTGCAGCAACCCCACAAATGGCGCATCCAAAGATGTGCCAATTGTGGCACTTTACCCTGCTCTTCCCACTTGCCCTGTAGCGGTGGCAAGTGGTGTAATAAAAGGTTAATGTCACCTTTGATTGATCGGTGTGTATAATAAGGGTCAATAAGACACCGATCCATTATTAATCATCGTTTGTAAATTTAAAAAAAAAGACAGCCAGAAAAAAGTCTTTTAATGAAATAAAACACCACACAGTTTTCATTAATTTTATTCTTCTCTCATTCCTGCGACGCCATCGATCTCCTGTAAAAAAACAAAAAATAATAAACCAACACAAATACCACCTGTCCGACGCAGTCCATATTAACGAGTGTCCCACGACGAGTCCAGCTCTGCTACATCTGCATGCCAGGCTGAGCCTGACATCCACATGGAGCAGAGCTGCTTACCGTTGCGACTTCCCCGGTGGTGACGTCATCCGGACTGGTTTACAGCCAGCTGTCGCGAGAGTACAGCTGGCCGAGATTACCCAGTACCCGGCAGTCACTGGAGTTATCACGAGATTCTGCACGTGACCACCAGGGACAGGGTAATGGCGGCATCCAGGAGGACGTGACCACCGGGGAAGGCGATCTTCTGCCAGGTAAGTGCTGACTCTGCTGAGTCCTGACTCCTGACAGACCCGACCCGACACTGACATTGACAGTTTCGGGAAGTTCCTGTATCACGTACTTCGTTCTGTGACACAGGAACTCCCATAGACTTACAGGAAAATTCAGAATCCGGTATCCGATATGACAAAAATATCGGAACTCAGAATCGTAATTCCGATACAGCAAATATCGGCCAATACCCAATATTTGCAGTATCGGAATGCTCAACACTAGTTAAGAACTTATAACGCTGCCCTTCACCTCAGCAAACAGACCTACTTCACCACCCTGATCTCTTCACTAGCTAACAACCCCAAGAAACTTTTGACACTTTTCACTCCCTCCTCAGGCCAAAAGCACAAGCCCCATCACAGACATTTGTGCTGATGACCTGGCCTCCTACTTTATAGAAAAAATAGATACTATCAGTCTGGAAATATGCTCTCAACCACCAAGTGCTGTGACTCCCATCCCTCCCTGCATTTCCCCTGGCTCACTTTCCACATTTGATCCCATCACAGAAGAAGTACTCCAGACTCCTCTCTTCCTCTCGTCCGACTACATGCACTACTGACCCCATTCTATCTCTCCAGTTGTCACAACTCACCTAACTACAATATTTCATCTCTCACTCTCCTCTGACATTTTCCCATCCTCCTTTAAACACTCCATCGTTACTCCATTACTAAAGAAACCCACTCTAGACCCTTCCTGCACAAACAACTACAAACCGGTCTCCAATCTCCCCTTCATCTCTAAACTTTTGGAGTGCCTAGTCTACTCCCGCCTCACCCATTACCTCTCCACTCACTTCCTTCTAGACCCTTCACAGTCTGGCTTCCGACCCCTACATTTGACTGAAACTGCACTCATCAAAGTGACAAATGTCTAGGCTCCAGTCACTAGGCATTAAGGACACTGCTCTCTCCTGGTTCTCTTCCTATCTTTCTGACCGCTCCTTCAGTGTTTTGTTTACTGGCTCCACGTCATCTCTTCTTCCTCTCACTGTCGGTGTACCCCAGCGCTTAGTCCTTGGCCCCCTTCTCTTCTCTCTCTACACGGCCCCAATTGGACAGACCATCAGCAGATTTGGCTTGCAGTACCATCTTTATGCTGATGACTAACAACTATACAAGTCATCCCCCGACCTTACCCCCGCTGTACTACAGAACGCCACCGACTGTCTGTCCGCAGTCTCCAACATCATGTCTGCTCTCTATCTGAAACTCAACTTCTCCAAAACTGAACTACTTCTGCTCCCGCTGTCTACTAACCTCCCTAAATTTGACATTTCCCTCTCCATGGGCGGCACCATAATAACACCCTGGCAGCAGGCTCGCTGTCTGGGTGTTATGTTTGACACCAATCTCTCCTTCACCTCCCATATACAATCTCTTGCCCGCTCTTGCCGCCTACACCTAAAGAACATCTCTAGAATCCGCCCTTTTCTCACCATGGAAACAACAAAAACCCTCACTGCAGCATTGATCCACTCACGCCAGGACTACTGCAACGCTCTATTACTTGGCCTCCCCGTTACTCGACTGTCCCCTCTCCAGTCCATTCTTAATGCAGCAGCCAGGGTCATCCATCTGGCTAATTGGTACTCGGACGCTTCCACTCTTCGCCAGTCCTTACATTGGCTGCCCATTCATTATAGGATCCAATTCAAAGAACTTGTTCTCACCCACAAAGCTCTCCACAGTGCAGCACCCCCCTACATCTCCTCCCTCATTTCCATCTATCGGCCATCTATCGGCCTAACCGACTGCTGCGCTCTGCAAACGACTTTCGACTAACCTCTGCACTAATCAGTACCTCCCACTCCCGACTCCAAGACTTCACCCGCGCTGCACCAATCCTCTGGAATGCTCTACCCCAAGAAATTAGGACTATCCACAATTTGCATGGTTTCAGGCAATAATCAAAACATATTTGTTCAGAGCAGCCTATCACGTTCACTAATCAAAGTCATTCTATGTGTAAGTGTGTGTAGCCCATTCACTATCTCCATCCATCCCTCACTCCCTCAAGATGGCTGGACCATCATAGTAAATACACCATTGTATATACACACCTGTACTTTGTATCTCCCCCACCTCATTGTAGATTGTAAGCTCTCACGAGCAGGGTCATCTTATCTTGCTTTAATTATTGTATTGTTAACGTTGTTACTTATGACTTGTGTTTTGAAACTGTTATACTGTAAAGCGCTGCAGAATATGTTGGCGCTATATAAAGATTATTATTATTATTATATGCGCTTCTGAATACAACTACACAATTGTAGGGTAAAAAGGAGTTGACTGCGAGTTTAAATAACTATAAATAAAATATTACTTAAAGTGATTGTCCCTCAAATAAAGAATATTTTAATTATTAGATCTTGGAATGAATATAAACTCCAAAATTAGATGTCTTAAAAAAATGTTCCTGTAGGGAGATAGCCTGATCATACTAGAGCTCCTGAGCAATGGAGGAAGCAAAAAGTATACAGATATAGCATGAGATCAAAGCCAATTCTTTCAATGAATTAAAATGTCATTAAAGAGCCAGTGAAATGTTTTACCTCACAGAAAGCATAATCTGTGATGCCATGCTGTTCAGTCTGTGTACTCTCCTTTGTTTCCTCCCATGGCCACATGCCCGAGTGAGGTTTTTTTTTTTTATTTGATATCAGTGCTGTTTATTGGGCTTTTTCTGTGCTGCTGTGGTTGTGAGTAAAGGTACTGCCACACTAAACAATCCCGCTAGCGATCACGATAACGACGCATACTAATGCGATCGCTAGCGGGATTGTTTCTATATCGCTGATAGCGGCTTAACTTAGCGATGTCGTTAAGGACGCTATTGCGGTTAGCGATCTCCTTAACGACTTTAGCGGTACAAAAGTACCACTAAATCGCTAAGAAAAGGTGCCACACTCAGCGATATATACTTACCAGCGGGGGTGCCGACGATAAAATAGGGTCCGGAACGATGTCAGGGATGAGCGAGATCACAGCAGGATCTCAGCAGGGGCCACGTCGCTGGTAGATGCCGCACACAACAACATCGCTAACGGGATCGCTAAATAGTGAAGTTTTTTAGCGATCCCGTTAGCGATGTTGTTTAGTGTGGCATACCCTTAACAAAGCCTAGTACACAGGGGGCAAAGCCTATCTATAGAGATGTTAATTAGCTGCAATGTGCAAGTCTTTTCCATAGTTCGGACAGACCAGTACATTCTGCCACAATTTTTTTGTTTTGTCTTGGTGGTCAAAAAATGTACTTTAATTGATTATGACTCAAATTACATTGTTGATCATTTCATTCAAGAGTTTAATGAAGAAGTTATTGAGGGAATTAAAAAATGAAATTTGACTCGTATACAAATTCCTAAATAGCTTAAATTAGCAAATCACATTTTTTGTAGTAGGGAGTAGAGTTGAGCGAAACAGGTCGGTCAGATTCATAAGTTGCCGACTTTCGCCAAACTAGACCATAGCGTGAAGTCGGCCATGCGGCCGTGGTCCACCACCATCTTAAAGAAGGGCATTGCAGTGATTGGCTTACTTTGGGTGGCGTCAGTGTCTATAAAAGCTCTGACCGCCGACCGCCATTTTACTTCTGCCGATCTGAACAGTAGGGAGAGGTTGCTGACGCCGTTTGTCAGTAGGGAGAGAGATAGGGCTGGAAAGAGAAGTTCTTATGTGCTTGTGCTGATAGCAATTGTGCTGTACAGTTAGTGTGCAGTGACAGGGGAGGATTTTCATGTGTTCAGCAGCGCTGGTTATTAGGCTGCCTGCCAGTGACAGGGGAGGATTTTCTTGTGTGCAGCAGCGCTGGTTATTAGGCTGCCTGCTTGCTGTATTGCTGTTTGTACACTGCTGTGCAGACTGCTTTTTACACAGCACTAATACTTTTATTCTTTTTTTCTGCACAGTTACCGAGAGTAAATTTTTTTTCCACACCATACAGAGCTGTACGCTCCTCACACACTACCGTGTACCGGCTGGTATCACGGACAAATACATTTTGACTATCTGTGTGTGACTTCGGAAATATATATGGAGATTTACAATTACCCCTACACTTTATACAGCTGTACACTTCTGAATCAGTACCCTTTTCTGATTTTTATATTCTGGTCTAATCCTTACTGAGTGAGCATCTGTGTGTGACTCCGGAAATATATACGGAGATTTACAATTACCCCTACACTGTATACAGCTTACGCTTCTGATACAGTACCCTTTTTCTGCTTTTTATATTCTGGTCTAATCCATACTGAGCCTGTGAGTGTCTGTGTGTGACTCCGTAAATATATATGGAGATTGAAATTTTCCCCTACACTATATACACCTGGTATCTTTGATACAGTACCTTTTTTCTGCCTTTTGTATTCTTGTCAAATCCATACTGAGAGAGCGTCTGTGTGTGACTCTGGAAATATATACGGAGATTTACAATTTCCCCTTCACCGTGTACAGCTGTACGCTTCTGATACAGTACCATATATCTGCTGGTATTTATGGTACATTTTCCCAAACATGAGGAAGTATGGTGGAAGAGGCCACGGACGTGGGTGGGTGGGCCAGCTGGTACTGATGGTGGTGATGGTGCATCTGCTGGTAGTGTCAAAAGCACAATAGCACCTAAGGCAGGAGGTGTTGAGCCTGCGTCATCGTCTGGCTCCAGAAGGCCTGGGAGGCTCCCTTTTCTGGGTGTAGGTAAACCGCTTTTAAAGCAGGAGCATCAGGAACAGGTTTTGGCTTACATTGCTGAAACAGCCTCTAGCTCTATTGCCTCCTCTTCTGAAGTTTCAAAAAATGCAAGCACTGAGTCATCAGTGCAGGCTCCTGGTCAGGAACAATACCTTTCCTTGTGTCCTTCACCACCACCAAAAGTGAAGGATGCGGCAGGCCACACTTCAGATTACTCCATGGAGCTCTTTTCACATACCATGCCTGGGTTATCAAGTCAAATCCTGAATTCCCCAGTCCAAAAACGTGTTAAAAAAACAAAAAGTTGCAGGACAGCTTGGCCAGATAGTTAAATTAGCACAGCGCGCAAGCCCTGAAAATTTATTCCATAGTAGGAAGAGTGCAGTGTGGCACTTTTTGGACCAATATCGTATCGATGAGGCAAAGGTTATCTGTAAAAGTGGGGAAGGACCTTTAGCCGAGGGAAAAATCTCCGAAATTTGAATACCAGTTGCATGCTTAGACATTTAAAAACCATGCTCTTGCAAGCGTGGACGGACTACAAAACCTCAGGTAGCACATGTGCACCTGCTCCGAATGAAGGTAGCCAGCAATGCTACATCGCTTCACCCACTATAAGTCCACCGGTTAGCACACCACCAGCAGAAATGCTGAGGTGTCGTCGCAAGGCCAAAGCAGTCAGGGAATCACAATGTTTTTGCAACCAAAGACTGAATCTAGGCCATCACCACCATCATGACCACCACCATCACGATCACCAACCCCCTCTCAGTCTGCCATGTCCACCGCTAGTTCTCCCATATGAAGCTCTCTAGTCCAGCTCACCCTAACAAACACTCTGAGTAGGACAAGAAAGTACTCATCCTCTCATCCGCGTACACTGGCTTTGAACGCCTACATTGCCAAACTGATCTCATTAGAGATGATGTCCTTCCGTTTGGTTGAAAGCGCAGCGTTCCGAGAGCTCATGGCCTACGCTATCCCACGCTATGACCTACCCAGTCGGCTCTTCTTTTCTAGAAAACCATACCTGCCCTCCACCTGCATGTGAAAGGCCGCATTGTCCATGCACTCAAACAGTCAGTGAGTGGAAAGGTTCACCTCACAACAGATGCATGGGCCAGTAGGCATGGCCAGGGCCGTTACGTGTCCATCACTGTGCACTGGGTTAATGTGGTGGATGCAGGGTCCACAGGGGACAGCGGCAGTGGGATAGTGCTGCCTAGTCCACGGTATAGGCAACAGTTGGCTGTAGGTGTTCGAACCTCCTCCTCCTCCAGAAGCGAAAGCTCGTCGACAGAGTGCAGTCGCACGAGCACTCCATCCGCAGCTACCAGTGTTGCAAACAAGGTGTCCCACTATCGAACAGCTAGTGGTAAGCATCAGCAGACTGTTTTAAAGATGATGTCTTTGGGCGACAACAGACACACCGCGGAGGTAATGGCCGACTTCTTGCAGCGAGAAACTGAGTCATGGCTAGGCAGTCTACATCTTGAGCCAGGCAAGGTAGTCAGTGATAACGGCCGTAAATTTGTGGCGGCCATAGCCCTGGCAAAATTCATCCGGAGTTAACATCCCTGCTCCATAAGGTCCGAAGACTGTGCTCGTACATCCATCGCTCGCCCGTAGACTCCAGTCGTATGCAGAGGCTGCAGCGATCGTTTCATCTCCCCAAGCACCGCCTAATCATAGATGTTGCAACAAGGTGGAACTCCACCATGCACATGGTTGAGAGGCTGTGCGAACAGAGGCAGGCTGTAATGAACTTGTGGGAGGATACACGGGCAGGCAGTTTGAGTTGTGGGGTGTGCAGTGGTCAAAGCTGAAAGACCTCTGTAAAGTCCTTCAGTGTTTTGATAAATGCACACGGCTGGTAAGCGCAGATGACGCCATCATAAGCATGAACATCCTACTTATGCGTCTTCTCATGCAAACTTTGATGCACATTAAGGATCAGGCGTCTGCAATGGCGGAGGAAGAGGAGGAGGAGGGAAGCCTTGATGACAGTCAGCCATTGTCTGCTCAGGGAACTGTCCTGGACGAGGTGGAGGAAGAAGAGGAAGAGGATGAGGGGGATGATTATTTTGGGGAGGAGAATGCTTCTCAGGGGGCAAGAGAAAATGTTGGCTTGCCAAGGTCAGGTACAGGGTTTGTGCATGACTGGAGGGATGTGGATTTGGCAGAAAGTGCTCCTCCACCCACCACTGGCAGTGCATCATTGACACCTGGAACATTGGCCCACATGTGTGATTATGTCTTGCGGATCCTAAAAAGGGACCCCCACATTGCCAAAATTATGAAGGATGATGACTACTGGTTGGCCAGCATCCTTGATTCACGCTATAAAGGCAAATTACAGAACATCATGCCACAGGAGAACCTAGAGCTAATTTTGGGAACAAACAAGCAACTCTGGTAAACCGATTGTTAGAGGCATTCCCAGCACACAGCAACGGTGCAGGTTCTACCACGAGCCGTACTGGGCAACATGGAAGAGGTGTTCGTGGTGCACACAGCCGAAGTGGCGTTGGAGACAGGGGTTTCATGACCATGTTGTGGACTGATTTCTCGAGTACCACTCACACGACTGTTAATACTGAATCGATTGCAACATACAGGAGACAGCAGTTGTCAACTATGGTTCAAAATTACCTCTCCTCCCCTATCGATGTTCTCCCTCACAGTTCATTCCCCTTTGACTACTGGGCCTTTAAACTGGACACCTGGCCTGAATTGGCACAATATGCCTTACAGGAGCTCGTTTGCCCTGCTGGTAGTGTGCTATCAGAGAGAGTCTTCAGTAGGGTTGAGCATTCCGATACCGAAACCCGGTTCCGATACCTGAAATCCAATGTAAGTCTATGGAACAAAATATCGGAATATTTTTAATATTCAGTGCTGCTGGATCAATCCTGACAGAAAGAAGGACCCGTCTGTCGACCCAAAATGTTGGTGATCTCACCTTCATTAAAATGAACCATGCATGGGTTTCAAAGGATTTTGTACCACCTTCCCTTGATGACACATAGGTTGCTAGCAAAATGGCTTGCTTTGTCCTCCTCTTCCTCTGACTTCTCCAATTTCTCTATTTGCACCTGCTGAACGTCCAGCCTACACCTGAACATATGCCACTTTTTCCACCTCCCTAACTGGGCTGTACCCCCACAGGGCCAGCGTCAGCACCTGACGCACCCGGGCAAGTGCCGGGGCCCTGAGCAGGTGGGATGCCCACTCGCCGTCAGAGACACCGGCGTACTATGAGGGGCCCTGTGCCAGTGCCGGAGCCCATGAGTGGGCCCCCCCCCTGCTTGCTCAGGGCCCCAGCACTTGCAATACTTACCTCTCCCTGCTCCACCGCTATGACGTCTTCTCCGTTTCCTGACAGTAACATTCAGGTCAGACAGCGCGATGATGTCACATCTGTGCGCCCTCTCCCTGAACAGTCACAGTGCTGAGAGCTGAAACATGGTGACGCTGAGGAGTCCAGAGTAGAGCAGTGCCCAGCGAGGAGAGATATTTCATTTTTTTTAATGTTTGGAGCAATATATGGGGAGCATTATACACTGGAGCATCATATGGGGCCCATTATATATGGAGCATTATATAGGCCCATCATACACTGGAGCATCATCCATGGGGCCCATCATATACTGGAGCATCATATGGGGCCCATTATATATGGAGCATTATATAGGCTCATCATACATTGGAGCATCATCCATGGGGCCCATCATATACTAGAGCATCATATGGGGTTAATTATTTATGGGGCATCATATAGGGTATGGAGCATCATATGGAGCACATATGGGGCCTATTCTGTATGGAGTATTATATGGAGCCCATTCCGTATGAAGCAATATATGGGCCCATCATATACTGTATGGAGCTTTATATGCGACTCATTATACTATATGGAGCAATATGTGGGGCTCATTATACTCTATGGGGACCGTCCTATACTGTATGGCACATTATATGGGGACCATCATATACTGGAGCATTATGTGGAGCTCATCTTATACTGTATGGAACATTTTATGGTACTAATTATTTATGAAGCAATATATGGGGCTCATTATTTTGTATGGCGCACTATCTGGTGGCCATAATACTGTATGGAGGAATATACTGTCTGGTTTTTGAGCTATTGTAGAATTTACAATAGATATCACTCATGTAATGTAAGAAGTTAAGTATTCGGCATTGTACTATACCTATATTTCTCTGCCGTATCGGAGCATCATGAATTGTGGTATGTGTTGAAGGGGCCCACTGAGACTCTTTCACCCAGGTCCCACGAAAACCTGGAGCCAGCCCTGCCCCCCCCCACAACTTTAGCCAAATAACACCCAGTTTTCAATGTATTTGTCATGATCCCAGTGCAGGTTTGGCCTGCACACCAGGGTGTAATGTATGTAGTACAGTTCATATAGCGTCTTGTGCTTGGGTGCGATGAAAACACAGGAGTCACAGGTTTGATATAGAAAAGTCCTGTATTACTTCATACAAGTTGGCAGAAATAGTCACACAGTTTGCAGACACAGAAACAGGAGACACAGCAGGCCAGAGTAATCCAAGCTCAGCAATCACTCTCCAATACAGATTCAGGATCTTCTTCTCTGTTACCGTAAGTCCATGCAAACGTGGGTCTTTCAAAGAGCAGGGTTCAGAGTCCACAAGTGCTTCAGAGTTCCTCAGTAGGAATAGCTGGAGTACAAGGTCCAAGGCTTACAGGAGTCAAGTCACAGGTTCACTGCAGGCTAGATTCTGAAGCACTGATTGCTCAGCTGTGGCTGCTTAAGAAGCAAAGGAGAGAATCAGGGCGGGAACATGCAAGCTGGAAACTCCATTTTGACTGAGGGCAAGATAGCTGCAGCAAGACAGAAAGTAAAATGGCTGACGAACAAACTGAGTTTCAGGAGTATATACATAGAACCTTACACAGGGGTTAATGACTTGATCCTAGTGCAGGCTCTGGCCTGCACACCTGGGGTTTATTATTATGGCCTCTCTTTGGTTCGGGGAGAGCTTCTTATAGCCCTAGGAAGCTCCAATCCCCATCAGTTATACTTTTGCCCTTGGCTGAGTGTGTTGACCCCTGATTGCCTGTGCCTTGTGCCTGTGCTCTAGCTTGTTTGTATGGTTCTGACCCTGTTCTGTTTCCCGTTGTGATTTTGCCTCTTGATTCTGTACTGTGTATATGCTTCTCTGGTTTTGTGACTCCTGCCACGTCCCTGACTATTCTTTATTAGCCTGCTCCTTGTGTACTGCGTTGTCTCTCACGTTTACTGACCTCGGCTTGTCTTGGATTCCTTCTCCCTCTGGTTCCCCGTCCTCTCCCTGGTGTCTGGTGACCCCCTTTCCATTCTCCAGGGTCCCTGTAGCTCCCTGCACTCATCCCCAGCTACAGGACGCTAAGCTCCGCCCCCTGGGGTCACATGGCCGCAGGTCCTGGCAGTACACTCACCACTTGGTGTTCTGCTCACTCCAGCTCTGCTGTATTGCTATCGTCTTGCCCAGCACTCGGGCGCTGTGAGTACCGCTGTCACAGGCCATCGGAGGCTCCGGGCTCCCACTGTCAGAGCTGCTGAAACCGCTGGTAAGTGCCCACCTAGCGGTTCCTCGTGATATTATAACTGACCTTGAACTTTTTTTTCTTTTTTCTCTGCAGCATGGACCCAATGCATGCTTTATCTGAGCAGGTGAAACACTTGACTCAGTTGCTGCAGAAGCTAAATTTGGAGCACCAAACTCTGGCCCAATCCCAACGACAGGTTGCGGATTCGGTTCAGGGGGCGCTATCCGCAGGGTTTCAGCAGGAGTGGGCTAGAGATGTCTTTTTAGTCTCACCCGAACCCCCGGTTAAGTTACCAGATACTTTTGCTGGTAACAAAAGTAATTTTAGAGTATTTAAGGAGGGCTGTAAACTTTTTTCTCCTTGAGACCCCGCTCCTCTGGGGATGAGAAACAGAGGGTGGGGTGGTTATGTCCCTGCTTAGAGGGGCCCCGCAAGCCTGGGCATTTTCTCTTTCCTCTTCTGCCCCGGAGAGAATGAGTGTGCATGCATTTTTTGAGGCCTTAGGGCATATTTACGATGAGCCGGATAGAGTACATTTGGCTGAGGACAAGGTGATGAGTGTCTGTCAGGGGAAGCACTCGGCGAGTGGTTCTGTTCTGAATTTAGACGTTGGGCAGCCGAGGTTTCGTGGAGTGATGCCGCCCCTCAGGGGTTGTTCCGTACAGGCCTGTGTGAACATCTAAAGGATGCCCTGGCACTTCATCCTCCACCTGACTCCCTGGAGGATGCCATGACCCAAGCGGTTCGCATGGATCGCAGACTGCGGGCTAGAGGTATTATGCAATTGGAAACATCGTTATTCTCCAGTGGAGATGAGACCCGGACTCCTCCAGTGGCTATGGAGGTGAATGCTATCACCTGTGAGAAGGAAAGAAGACGCCGCCGTGAGAAGCAGTTGTGCTTCTATTGTGGGGAATCTGGACATTGAAAGAAGGACTGCCCCTCCTGTCCGTCATCTTCCAAGGTGGCGGGAAACGACTAGGTCTGGGTAGTAGTCGAGGAGGCTACCCAGACCTTCAGGTACATTTTTCCTCACTTGCAAAAATTGTGCTTCAGGTGGAACTGGAACTTGGTGATGGTCTTGTTCAGACTACCGCCTTTATTGACTGTGGTTCTGCTGTTAATCTGATTGACACCCGGATATTGACTCTTAATAAGATAGGGACAGTCAGGCTTCAGGATCCTGTTAAACTTGTGGCTATTGACTCATCCCCTCTTACCCGGGACGGTATCTATTTCAGGTCTAAACTTTTTTCTCTGAAAGTGGGTCCCACTCATGTGGAAAAACTAAGCTGTCTTGTGTTAGATAACTTGCCTGCGGGACTGGTACTGGGGATGCCTTGGCTTCAACGCCATAATCCTACCATTGATTGGGTGATGGGGGAGATCACTCAATGGGGATGCAGTGATAAATGTTGTAACCTGGGACCTCTTGTCAACTCTGTTAAATCTTTATCTGTGTCGTCTGTCGGTCTGGAGGGTATTCTGGAATACCTGAAGGATTTCGAAGACGTGTTTTCCGAAAGCGAGGCTGAGGCGCTGCCACCACATAGACCCTATGATTGTGCCATTGATTTAGTACCTGGAGCCAAGTTGCCTAAGGCTCGGTTGTTCAATTTGTCCGTACAAGAGCGCCAAGCCATGAAGGAGTACATAGCTGAGAGTCTCCGCAAAGGGCATATTAGGCCTTCTGTTTCACCCGTAGCAGCAGGATTCTTCTTCGTGAAGAAGAATGATGGTGGTTTGCGGCCGTGTCTCGACTTTCGGGAATTTAACAAGATAACGGTTAGGAACACTTACCCACTTCCCCTCATTCCAGACTTATGTAACCAGTTATCAGGGGCCCAATGGTTCTCCAAATTAGATCTCCGGGGGGCCTACAACCTGATAAGGGTTCGGGAAGGGGACGAATGGAAAAGGGCGTTCCTTACATCAGAGGGACTCTTTGAAAACCTGGTGATGCCATTTGGGTTAACTAATGCCCCCGCTATTTTACAGAACTTTATCAATGTTGTGTTTTCAGACCTGATAGGCCGTTTTGTTATCATTTATTTGGATGACATTTTGATATATTCCCCAGACAGTCAGTCTCACTTGCAACATCTATGTAGCGTCGGCGTCCCTGCCCTCTGCTAGGCAGGGACGCTGTTCCTCTCACCCCTCTGCTCCGAGGTCGGCGTCCTCCTCCCGCTCTGCTGGCAGCGCGAGCTCCTTTCCGGCCACTGTGCTTAGGGGGCGCGCGCGCGCGCTACCCTCCCTCTTAAAGGGGCCGCGCGCGCCGTGCTAAGGAGTCCCCGGCCAATGGCCGGAGGACTTCATCTTATATAAGGCACCTCCCCAAAATGGAGGTGCCCGAGCAATGTTGTTGCACTGTTCACTACTCTGCTTCAGCCCTCAGGTTCCGTTGCCAGTTACCTGCCAGATTCCTGCCCGCTCACCTGGGAGCGCTCACCTGTTACCAGCCCGCTAGCCTACCTGGAGGCTCCGCCGTCCGACAGTCTGTCCACCATCACCTGCCAGTCTGTCTATGGACCAGCCTGCCCGCTCACCTGGGAGCGCTCATCTGTTGCCTGCCTGCTAGCCTACCTGGAGGCTCTTCCGTCACGTTCGGTGACCACCTGCTATTCCAGAGACTCTCGCCCGCTCACCTGGGAGCGCTCATCTGTTGCCTGCCTGCTAGCCTACCTGGAGGCTCTGCCGTCACGTTCGGTGACCACCTGCTATTCCAGAGACTCTCGCCCGCTCATCTGCTATCTGCCTGCTAGCCTACCGGGAGGCTCAGCCATCACAGGTCGTATCTGCCCGTTCATCCAGAGACTGCCCGGTCACTTGCCGTGACCTCCTGCCCGTTCTTCCAGAGACTGCCCCAGTCACTTGCCGTGACCTCCTGCCCGTTCACCCAGAGACTGCCCCGGTCACTTGCCGTGACCTCCTGCCCGTTCATCCAGAGACTGCCCCGGTTACCTGCTGTGACTGCCTGCCTGTCTACCCTGGTCGCCACCCGCTCCCTTACAAGGACCGTCCCCTTGTATAGTAGCTCAGAGGTTCGCCCCCGGACCCTTACAGTTTGCTCGGGCCATGGAACCCGGTGGCACCCAAGCTCCCTCGCTCTCGGACCTGTGTCATGAACTGTCCCGTCAGGGGTCCCAACAGGAGTCCATCCTGGGTCACCTGCGGAATGTCAATTCTCGCCTGGACACTCTGGCCGCTCCACCAGCAACCACGGCTGGTGCCATGACCCGAAATCCGGCAGCTCCGCACTCCACCCATTCCGTGGTTTCCTGCCCCGGACCCCGGCTTTCTGCACCTCCTCACTTCGGAGGCGACCCCGCTCAGGCTCGGGGCTTCATTAATCAGTGCACCCTGCACTTTGAACTCCTGTCCCACCAGTTTAACTCCGACCGGGGCAAAATTGCCTTCATCATGTCCCATCTCACCGGGGAGGCCCTGGCCTGGCTAAATCCTCTTTGGGAGAAAGGAGACCCCCTGGTGTCCGACTTGTCTGCCTTTCTCGCGGCTTTCCGGAAGGTCTTCGACGAACCCGAACGGAAGACCTCATCTGCATCATCTCTGCTACGCCTCCGTTAGGGAAGTCTCACCGTGGGCCAATATGCCATACAGTTCCATACCCTTGCCTCGGAGCTGGCCTGGGATCACGACGCTCTGGTATCTGTTTTCTGGGAAGGTCTGTCCGGTCGTATTAAAGATGAACTCGCCGGTCGGGACATTCCTACCACTCTCGATGACCTAATAACTCTTGCCACCCGGATTGACCTACGGTTCCAGGAGCGGGCCAAAGAGGTCACCCGTGAGAGGAGGTTTCCACGTCTAGCTCCTACGTTTCAGAAACCCGTCACTCCCTCCGTTTCTCCCAATTACACTCTCCTGAGCCTATGCAGGTCGACCAGACCAAGATGGTCAAAACCCGTCAGGACTTACGCCGTGCCGAGGGGAGTTGCTTCTACTGTGGCAGTAAGGAGCACCGGATCCGTACCTGCCCGGAGAGGTCGGGAAACGCCTGTGTCTAGGTTCGCTCAGAGAGGTCGACCTAGACAAGGATAAATCCTCTCCATCTCTGCTGCTGTCAGTCTCAATTCTCTGCGGGGAGAACAGTTATTTCAAACTAGCCCAACTTGACTCTGGAGCAGCCGGGAATCTTATTTCACAGTCCCTGGTAGAAAAATGCCGCATTCCCACCAAATCTCTGGTTGTACCATTATCTGTCGCTGCTGTGGATGGGGGTCTCTTACCACGTCCCATCCAACTTCTACACGAATCCATAACTCTGCAGGTGGGAATGCTGCATTCTGAGAGCATCTCTTTTCATGTGCTGCCTGGACTCTCTCACGCCCTCTTACTCGGTCTACCTTGGCTCCAGAGACATGCACCCGTGCTCGACTGGCAGACCGGAGAGGTTCTTCGCTGGGGACAGGATTGTCATAAGACGTGTTTGGTTCCTGTTCATCCCGTCCGTCCATCCCCTACCCCAACTAATCTACCTGGACTTCCGATTCCCTAATGGTCATTTGCTGATGTCTTTAATAAAAAGGAGGACAGAGTAGTGTTGAGCGATACTGCTCGATATCTAAAAATATCGGATCGGAATGGTATCGCCGATATCAATAAATATCGTCGATATCCGATTCCGATACCGGAAGTCCCATGTAAGTCTATGGGAACAAAATATCGCAACTAAAAAAACACTTTCTTTCGTTGTAAACACAAAATATACACACATAGAATACATATATATATATATATATATATAAATATTACACATGTCATTGTGACATATATATATATACATATATTTATAGTTTATACACTTCTACATATTAAAATAGACTCTGATTCAATTGCCGGGTAAAGCCGTGACATACCCCATAGAAGTCGACGGGCTCGGTGCCGAGTACCCCCAAAACCTCTGGCTCTGTGCGACTCAACTTGGGCGTCACGAACAGGATTCTGTAGCTCGCTATAAGCGAGTCCTGTGTGCCTGAATTGAACTGGTTTTGTGCTTGAGAATTGCTAAAATCATCAGAGAATGTATTTGCCATTTTTCCGCCATATCTGCGTCACGACGAGGCACTGGTGAAGAAGAAGGGCGTGCTCTTCATGGGTGTCACTCACTCAGTGACGCGAAAACGATGGCTCTAAATGGTACTGCAATGTAAGATGTGAAGGGATGGAGCAGTCAGAGCTCTCCCCCCACGGAAGCGACCCGATCGCCACGGAACCACCGTTGGGCACCCGGCCTGGAAACCCTCCTACGCTGCAAGAAGCGGCGGATGCCCTAAGAGGCCTGGCCCGGCACCGGGAGGAGGCCGCCAGGATGGAAGCGAGCTGGCGTGCCCTAAAAATAAACTTGGAGCGGCGCCAATCCCTCTTACCTGAAGTGTCTGTACCGGAAGGTGAGGCACCCGTTCTAGTAGAGGAGTCCTTGCAATGTGATCCGGTTGACGTTGTCGCAGTGGAGGCACCCGTTTGTGCAAAAAACACTGCACCGGCAGCACCCCATAGAAGTCGACGGGCTCGGTGCCGAGTACCCCCAAAACCTCTGGCTCTGTGCGACTCAACTTGGGCGTCACGAACAGGATTCTGTAGCTCGCTATAAGCGAGTCCTGTGTGCCTGAATTGAACTGGTTTTGTGCTTGAGAATTGCTAAAATCATCAGAGAATGTATTTGCCATTTTTCCGCCATATCTGCGTCACGACGAGGCACTGGTGAAGAAGAAGGGCATGCTCTTCGTGGGTGTACACTCACTCAGTGGCGCGAAAACGATGGCCGACCACTCTAAATGGTACTGCAATGTAAGATCGTGCCCACAGCTCTTGAGTTCCGCCTCCTCATCCTCCTCAGTGTGCGGAAACTAACACGAAGGTCCCGCCTCACTACAAAAGAGGGGCCTCTCCAGATGCTAATGACACATGTGACTTGGCAGAGATGGCTAATGGACACGAGCAGAAGTGTGAAGGGATGGAGCAGTCAGAGCTCTCCCCCCACGGAAGCGACCCGATCGCCACGGAACCACCGTTGGGCACCCGGCCTGGAAACCCTCCTACGCTGCAAGAAGCGGAGGATACCCTAAGAGGCCTGGCCCGGCACCGGGAGGAGGTCGCCAGGATGGAAGCCAGCTGGCGTGCCCTAAAACTAAACTTGGAGCGCGCCAATCCCTCTTACCTGAAGTGTCTGTACCGGAAGGTGATGCACCCGTTCTAGTAGAGGAGTCCGTGCGGGCATCCCAGCCCTTGCAATGTGATCCGGTTGACGTCGCAGTGGAGGCACCCGTTCCTGCAAAAAACGCTGCACCGGCAGCACCCCAGATCCCGCTGTCTGCCCCCGTCGCTGAAACAGAAGAAGTGACACCCGTCCTCATGGAGGAGGCCGCGCAGGCACCAGAGGTCTACCTGTCTGTAGCGGAGCCCCGACTGTCATCTGTTCCAGAGCCGGCTGCTTCCTCCGCAGGTGAGCGCCGCCAGGACTGTCGGGCACCAGGAGAGCTGCCGCAAACCGGACATCGTAAGCTGCAGTTTGATGGTGGAGACATGGAGATGCTGGTGGAGGAGAATTACAACCGGCATCAGGAGGAAGAGTGGAGACGTCGGGAGAGAGAAGCCGAGCGACAAAGGGAGCAGCGCGAATCCAGAAGCTTCACCAACGTCACATCGAGAAGGACCGGGCAGATAAGGACCGGATGAGAAAAGATAAAAGTACGGTGAGGGAGCCGCGGCGTAAGGGTGCAGTACGGAGCTTTAAATTGAAAGCTGGTTGGGGCTTCATCCAGGAGCCTGGACTTTATTTAGAAGTGTTTGTGACCCGGCGGGATGTGGAGACTCACCTCCCAGAAGGACACCCGGGGAGGGACCTGTTGCCAGGAGACTTGGTAACTTACACCCGACACTGGGGTTACAATGGATGGTATGCCCTAAATGTCACCAGGTGCGACCCCTGGTCCCCAGAGTGTCAGGAACCTGTGAGACCCTCGGAGCCTTCAGCCTCCCACATCCAGGCCTCTGCACAAGTGCCCACCCCACGCCGTAAATCTCTCCAGCCTCCCTCAGTGGTCTCCTCAGCAGCCCCAGCTGTTATGTTTCGGTAGCTGAGGAGAGCAGGCAAAAAGGCAATACACCAGAGCAGTTGGAATCTATGAGATTGCAGTACCCTGACTAACCACCACAACTAGAGGCAGCCGTGGAGCGTTCCTACGTTGGTCCTAGACGCCTCGTCACAGCCTGAGAAACTAACTACACCTAAAGACAGAAACAGGAAAGCTATCTGCCCGGAGCAGAACCCCAAAGATAATAGAAAGCCCCCAAACATGTAATGGCGGATAGACAAGAGGAAATACTGACACAGAAAGAAAATAGTATGAGCAAATGCTGGGGCCCAAACTATCTAAATAGAAAAGGATAGGAAGGGTACTTACTGAAGGCCCCAAAGAAGTGCAGTACAAAATGCAAAAATATAGCACAAACACAAAAGAAGCAAAAGTCTTATCTGTAAGCAGGAGATGCAGACACGACACAGCAGGCTACAAGGGAAACTGGAATGAAGGATTCAGACCAGAACAATTGATCACCGGCAACCCTGATGGGAAAATGACTCCCTTATATAAGACCAGTCAGTAACACCTGATTCCCAGTCCTCACAATCTTCACTAGCACCGCTTGTAACCACCAGAGGGAGCCTCTGCTCAGAACTCATCTCAAACCCATTCACAACAGTACCCCCCCCTTGAGGAGGGGTCACCGAACCCTCATTTGAGCAACCAGGTCGGTCAGGATGAGTTCTATGATACGCACGGATAAGTCTCCTAGCATGGATGTCCGAAGCAAACACCCAAGAATTGTTTTCCTGACCATAACCTCTCCATTTAACCAAATACTGGAGTTTCCGTCTAGAAAAACGAGAATCCAATATTTTCTCAACCACATACTCCAGATTGCCCTCAACCAAAACAGGTTCAGGAGGCACAGCAGCAGGAACCACTGGCTCAACAAACCTCTTCAACAAGGACTTGTGGAACACGTTATGGATCTTAAATGTCCCTGGAAGAAGCAAACGAAAAGAAACAGGATTAATAATCTCCATGATCTTATAAGGTCCAATGAACCTAGGCTTAAATTTAGGAGATGCTACTCTCATAGGAATATTCTTTGAGGACAACCAGACCAAGTCCCCCACTTTAAACCGAGGACCATCAGTCCTATGCCGGTTAGCAAACCGCTGGGCCTTCTCCTGAGAGAGGGACAACCTCTCTACTACCTGGTCCCAAATCTGTTGCATACGCTCCACAACAGAGTCAACACCTGGACAGACAGAAGCCTCCGTCTGTCCTGAAGAAAATCGAGGGTGAAACCCAGAATTACAGAAAAATGGAGACATCAAAGTGGCAGAGCTAGCCCTATTATTAAGAGCAAACTCAGCCAAAGGCAAAAAAGAGACCCAGTCATCCTGATCAGCAGACACAAAGCATCTTAGATAAGTCTCCAATGTCTGGTTTGTTCTCTCAGTTTGACCATTGGTCTGAGGATGAAATGCCGAGGAGAAAGACAATTGAACACCCAGTTTAGAACAAAAAGTCCTCCAAAATCTGGAAACAAACTGGACTCCTCTGTCAGACACAATGTTCTCAGGAATGCCGTGTAAACGAACCACGTGCTGAAGGAACAACGGCACCAATTCAGAGGAGGAAGGCAACTTAGGTAATGGCACAAGATGTATCATTTTGGAAAACCTATCACAAATTACCCAGATGGTGGTCATTCTCTGAGAAACAGGAAGATCGGAAATGAAATCCATAGAGATATGGGTCCATGGTCTCTTGGGCACAGGCAATGGCATCAACAAACCACTAGAGCGAGAGCAAGGCTTGGAGCGAGAGCAAGTCCCGCAGGACTGCACAAATTCCCTGACATCACGAGACAAGGTAGGCCACCAAAAGGACCGACTAACCAAGTCTCTGGTACCAAAAATTCCGGGATGCCCAGCCAATGCGGAACAATGAATCTCAGACATCACACTCTTTTTCATTGGTCCGGGACAAACAATTTTCCAACAGGGCAGCGCTCGGGCCTATCCTCCTGACACCCCTCCAGAGCAAGTCTCAAATTGGGCGAGATGGCGGAAAGAACTACACCCTCTTTCAAAATAACAGAAGGATCAGATAACTCAGGAGAGTCCGCAAGGAAACTCCTCGAGAGGGCATCCGCCTTAACATTCTTAGTGCCAGGAAGAAAGGAAACCACAAAATTAAAACGTGTGAAAAACAAGGCCCACCTGGCCTGTCTAGGATTGAGTCGCTTGGCAGATTCCAGATAGACCAGATTCTTATGGTCCGTAAGGACCACCACCTGATGTTTGGCTCCCTCCAGCCAATGTCTCCACTCTTCAAAAGCCCACTTCATGGCCAACAACTCCCGATTACCCACGTCATAATTACGTTCAGTAGGAGAAAATTTTCGAGAGAAAAAGGCACAAGGGTTACTTTTAGAGGTCTCTGGATCTTTTTGGGACAAAACGGCACCTGCCCCAATTTCAGAGGCATCAACCTCCACCTGAAATGGCAGAGAAACATCAGGCTGCCGTAGAACAGGAGCAGAAGTGAATCTCTGCTTAAGTTCCTGAAATGCAGAAACTGCCTCAGGAGGCCAATTCACCACATCAGAACCCTTTCTGGTCAAATCAGTTAATGGTTTAACAATAACCGAGAAATTACCAATAAATTTACGATAAAAATTGGCAAAACCCAAAAATCTCTGAAGAGCCTTTAATGAAGTAGGTTGGACCCAATCACAGATGGCCTGAACCTTGACCGGGTCCATTTCAATTACAGATGGGGACAAAATGAATCCCAGAAATGAGATCCTCTGTACGCCAAAAAGACACTTTGATCCCTTCACATACAGAGCATTCTCTCTCAAAATCTGGAATACAGTTCGAACATGTTTCACATGAGAGTCCCAGTCATTAGAAAAAAATCAAGATATCATCCAAATAAACAATCAGAAATTTATCCACAAAATCCCTGAAAATGTCATTCATGAAGGACTGGAAGACGGAAGGAGCATTAGTGAGCCCAAAGGGCATCACTAGGTACTCAAAATGCCCTTCAGGGGTATTGAATGCCGTCTTCCATTCATCCCCGTGCTTAATGCGAATAAGGTTATACGCCCCCCTGAGGTCAAGCTTGGTAAACCAAGTAGCGTTTTTCACCCTGGAAAACAGGTCAGAAATCAAGGGTAACGGGTATTGATATTTCACAGTAATATTGTTCAAGAGACGATAATCAATACACGGCCTTAATGAACCTTCTTTTTTGGCCACAAAGAAAAAAACGGCACCTAAGGGTGAAGAGGATGGTCTGATATGACCCTTCTCCAATGATTCCTTGATATAAGACCGCATAGCGTCATGTTCAGGTACAGACAAGTTAAAAAGGCGACCTTTAGGGAATTTACTACCCGGCACTAATTCAATAGCGCAGTCATAGCTCCTATGGGGAGGTAAGGATGCAGATTTACTTTCGCTAAACACATCAGAAAAATCAAACAAAAAGTCAGGAACATCCTGAGCCTGGGGGGAGGCAGAAAAAACAGGAGTGTTAGTATTAACACATTGGCAGCCCCAACTGGTTACAGACACAGATTTCCAATCCAAAACAGGATTATGAGACTGTAACCAAGGGAAACCCAGCACGATAATGTCATGCAGATTATATAGAACCAAAAATTTGCAGCACTCCTGGTGATCAGGTTCAACCCTCATTATCACCTGAGTAGAAAACTGGGGTTTATTCTCAGCCAAAGGGGTAGAATCGATCCCCAGTAGGGGAATAGACTTCTGTAGGGGTATCAAGGGAAACCCACAACGTTTAGCAAAATCATAATCCATCAGGTTAATAGCTGCTCCAGAATCAACGAAAGCCTGAGCAGAAAATGAGGACAGAGAGCATATCAGAGTGACAGTTAATAAAAACTTAGTCTGAACACTACCCAAGACAACTGAGCGTGCAAAACGTCTTCCCGCTTAGGGCAGACTGAAATAGCATGAGAGGCATCACCACAGTAGAAACATAACCCATTGCGCTTTCGAAACTCATGACGCTGTGCCCCAGACACCACTCTATCACACTGCATGGGTTCAGAAGCTGGTTCACAAGGCAACACCATTCCACGCATACTTCTCCGCTCACGCAAACGTCTGTCAATTTGAATCGCTAATGACATAGAATCATTGAGACCAGAGGGGACAGGGAATCCCACCATAACATCCTTTACATTATCTGACAGACCCTTCCGGAAAAGGGCCGCCAAAGCGTCGTCATTCCATTTGGTCAGGACTGCCCACCTACGGAATCTCTGACAGTATAACTCAGCGTCATCAAGCCCCTGATTTAATGCCAACAAGGTTTTTTCAGCTTGATCAGTGACATTAGGCTCATCGTACAATAACCCCAAAGCCTGAAAAAACGCATCAACATGACTCAAAACAGGATCCCCAGGTATCAGGGAAAAAAGCCCAATCCTGAGGATCGCCGCGCAGGAGAGAGATGATAATTTGAACCTGCTGCGCTGCGTTTCCTGAGGACTTAGATTTTAAGGCAAAAAACAATTTACAATTATTTTTGAAATTCTGAAACTTAGCTCGATCCCCCAAAAACAAATCTGGCATGGGAATCCTAGGTTCCACAACAGGCAACCTAGCAAGATATGCAGCAATACTCTTAACCTCAGTGGCAAGCTGATCCACATGGCCAGACAACCGTGCAAACTCCATTGGGAGAAAAGATCCTCCCCAGCACCCAGAGATACAGAGGGAAAAAAAAAAAATGCAACAAACAGAAAAATATCTCTGACAACCTTTTTTCTTTCACAATATTTTTCCTTCTGTGAGTACCATATAATTTTCAATTTTTTAGGCCGGTGATACTGTTATGTTTCGGTAGCTGAGGAGAGCAGGCAAAAAGGCAATACACCAGAGCAGTTGGAATCTATGAGATTGCAGTACCCTGACTAACCACCACAACTAGAGGCAGCCGTGGAGCGTTCCTACGTTGGTCCTAGACGCCTCGTCACAGCCTGAGAAACTAACTACACCTAAAGACAGAAACAGGAAAGCTATCTGCCCCGGAGCAGAACCCCAAAGATAATAGAAAGCCCCCAAACATGTAATGGCGGATAGACAAGAGGAAATACTGACACAGAAAGAAAATAGTATGAGCAAACGCTGGGGCCCAAACTATCTAAATAGAAAAGGATAGGAAGGGTACTTACTGCAATCCAGAAAACCCTGAAAAGCACCAACTCTACTAATTTCAAAATCACCTGAGATCACACGACCTCTACCCCCTAAATTAGTTCTCTGGTGTAACAAAATCAAAACAGCGGCCACTGAAAAAACTGGAAAAAGCAAAAGAACAAAACTCAGTGGCTGAACTAAACTGAGAGGGCAGAAGCCCCCAGAGGGGACCCTGAAGGCCCCCAAAGAAGTGCAGTACAAAATGCAAAAATATAGCACAAACACAAAAGAAGCAAAAGTCTTATCTATAAGCAGGAGATGCAGACACGACACAGCAGGCTACAAGGGAAACTGGAATGAAGGATTCAGACCAGAACAATTGATCACCGGCAACCCTGATGGGAAAATGACTCCCTTATATAAGACCAGTCAGTAACACCTGATTCCCAGTCCTCACAATCTTCACTAGCACCGCTTGTAACCACCAGAGGGAGCCTCTGCTCAGAACTCATCTCAAACCCATTCACAACACCCAGCTATGGACATGATAATGATAGCTGGCCCGTACCCGGCGCCTGTTAGGCCCCTGGGGTTCGTTCAGTCCGGGACATAGGGCTCCAGACCCGGAGGGAGATGAAAGAGGTGGCCACACAGACACAGATAGCGGGTCACGACTTAACTGTACAGGCCACACGACGTCATCAGGTCCTGGTGGTCCTTGGTGTCTCGGATGTTTGGCAAGCATCAGAAGAGTACCAGGTGGTACCTGGAACACCCTGCCAAAGAATTATAAATAACCCGGACAGGGTCCCTGTATGTAAATAATTAAATTGTTGATGTACCCGGACGGGTGAATGTTCATAAAAAAGTTTTTTAATTTAATAAAAAAACAACACAGTTTTCATTACTTTTATTACAGTCTCATCCTGCGACGCCATCGATCTCATGCAAAAAATGAAAAAAAAAAAACAGCAGTATACCACCTGTCCGACGCAGTCCATAGTAACGAGTGTCCCACGACGATCCAGCTCTGCTACATCAGAATGACATCAGAGGCAGGCAGGCAGGCAGAGCCTGTCATCCCGGCGCAGCACAGCTGATTACCTGCTTCCCCGGCGGTGACGTCATCGGACTGGTTTACGGCCGGGATTACCCTGCAGTCACTGCAGTTATCGCGAAAAAACTGCATGTGACCGCCAGGGAGAAGATAATGGCGGCCATCAAGCAGTCCAGGACGTGACCGCCGGAGATCTTCTGCCAGGTAAGTGCCGCTGACTCCTGACAGACCCGACCGACGGACACTCACAGTGACAGTGACAAATCCGATTCCGGCATCCGATATGACGAAAATATCGGTACTCGGAATCGAAAGCCCGATACAGCTAATATCGGCCGATACCCGATATTTGCAGTATCGTATCGCTCAACACTAAGGCAGAGACATTACCTCCTCACAGACCATACGACTGTCCTATCGACCTGTTACCCGGTACTACGCCTCCCCGTGGGTGTTTTTACCCATTGTCCGCGGCTGAGACCCGGTCGATGTCCGAATATATCGAAGAGAATTTGGCCAGGGGATTCATCTGGAAATCTACCTTCCCGGCGGGAGCAGGCTT
>JARQOD010000004.1:393951841-393974954 GCA_033576555.1 Oophaga sylvatica
TAAAAAAAAATAGACATAAAATTTTTAATTTTTGTTTTTTTCTCTTTTTTGTCAGATTCCTGGCTACTGGAGAGCCCCTATCTTCACTCCACTTCCAGTCCCGGCTTGAAATACCCACTTAGTCGGGAATAGTTGAGGACACTGCCAGGCTTTGTGGAACGTTCTCTGTACAGATTTATGCCCCTGCCCACAAGGGAAAGTGGATTGATAATGCTGAAAAAATTTGGACAGTCTGAAATTTTCCCAACTGGGCGTGGGTTTAGTATGGCAACCTTTTTAAATTTCCTCATGCCCGGCCTTTTCCCCCACCCCGAATGCCCGCCAGCCATTTGTAATGGTTGGGGATGAGGCTTTCAAATGTCCCAAAAATCTGCTGAAACTCTACTTCAGCCGGGACTTGGCCCACCGAAAAAATTTTTAATTACAGACTGACCAGTGCCGAAGAACTGTAGAGTGTGTTTTTGGTATTCTTGTCTCAAGATGGCGGGATTCTTGGCACAGCCATTAATCAAAAATTTGGGAAAAACAGTGGATGAGGTGGTGAAAGCCTATGTGGTTCTTCACAATTTATGATGGTAAAGAGCACCTAACTTTGAACTAGATGAACAGCTGCGAACCCATTGCCTGAATTCACTCAGCACCCTCTCAGGTCATCAGTTGAAGTTGGCCAAAGAGTGACCAATTTGCTGCCTACTTATCTATGATGTACGACGTGTGGAATGGCAAGATCAAATGGTGTAAAATTGTTTTCTTGTGTGTATTTTAATAAAAAACTTGTTTTGTTTCCCTGTATCGAGTGCACTTCTTTTTATACACTCCAAATAAATAATCACCGGGCCCAGGTGCCCCAGTGAAGTCAGGATGCTGTGTTTTGTGCATCCTGACTTTACTGGGGTACTGACCAGGGACTACATACACACAAGTTGTATGACCTTTATCATCTCTCCAGTTTGTCTTCAATTTGCAGCGATGGTGGAGATAATACAACCAATATTTGTATCACCTGGCCTGATGTTACAAATAGTGAGTTTGGGATGCAATAGTATCCTTCACTCCTTATGACACCTGACCATGTGAGTATAAATATTATTTGTAGGATCTCCACTGTGACTTGTGTATGAACGCAGACTGGAGAGATGATAAAGTTTATACAACTTCTACAATCCCCAGGCCTGGTGTAATGGTGAAGTTATCACACCTGGGCAGGTGAATACACATATGAGTTAAACTCCATGATCGCTCCAGTCTGCGTGCAATAGATAATGTAGACTGAAGCGACTATGCAAGTTAACTCATATGTATTTTCATATGCCCAGGTGTGATAAATAGTTATGATACGAGGTCAGGGTATTGTAGATATGACGTGTATTTTCTCCATCATCTCTTCAGTGTATTCACCACACACTGAATAGAGGATGTGGTTAATTACATGGTATATCTAGAATCCCCTGGCCTTGTGTCACAAAGAGTGAAATGATGATGGTAAAAACACACCATCCTCAATTCACTCTTTATGATACCTGGCAAGGTAACAATAGATATGTCTTGCACACAACACCATCCTCTATTCAGTCTGTGCAATATTAGCATACTGAAGAGACTGGTGGTGAAAATACAAGTCATATATTTGTGTTTTTGACTACACATATCTCCAGGACTGACACAAGAAACATGTGTCTTTAATGGAGCAATGTGGTGGCAAAAACACAAAGTGTACGGCGCAGTGTGTGTAGATGGCGAAAGACACATTAATCAAACAGTATTAGGGGAAACCATAATTTGACATTTATTTAAAAACAAAACAAAAAAAAAACCAGGTTTTATTGGGAACAACGTTTGGGGGAAGATGGTGGCAAGTTGGGGGTGTGGAGAGACGAGGAACGGCTTACAGGGGAGGAAGGGGTCCTAGGGGAAGGGGCGACAAAAGTAGTGGGGGAAGGGGAGCTCAGGGATGGAACTGGAGGCAGGGTGAGACACAGTGTGAGGAGAAGGGGGAGGGACAGACAAAGATTTAGATTTTTTGGGGGTTTCCTGTGTCTCAGTGTGTCCTGCCTGGACCTTATGTCACTGTGTGACCGCCTTGGATTGCTTGACCGGCTGGAGCTGGTGGACCTTGGCTGCGTTTCCACAAAAATGGAAAGGGGGTCACCCTTCTGCTGCTGCTCGGTGGTGTCGGTGGCAGTGCTGGTCCATGCAGGAGTGGCGGTGGAGGTGCTCCATGCAGGAGTAGTGGTGGCAGTGGTGGTGCTCCATGCCGGAGGAGCGGTGGTGGTGCTCCATTCAGGAGGAGTGGTGGCGGTGCTCCGAGCAGGAGGAGTGGTGGCGGCGGTGCTCCAAGCAGGAGGAGTGGTGGCAGTGGTGGTCCAAGCAGGTGTGGTGGTGGCGGTGGTGGTCCAGACAGGAGCAGCGCTTGCCATGGTGGTGGCGGTGGAGTGTCCAGTAGCACTCAGCCTTGGGATGGTGTACAGGTGTCCGGCTTGGCTTGGAATGCAGGTGGCCGTGCAGTGGTATGCAGCAGAAGTCGGTAGTGAGGTGAAGCGAGTCAGTGGATACACAGTTGGAAATGACACCACTGACTGCTGCACGTACTGACTCTGCTGCATAGCCTGCAAGAAAGCAGTGTTGCAGGCCTGCATCACAGTCAGCTGGAGATCTGGACTAAGGTGTTCCGCCATGGCCCATTCTATTTTTTGAAAAAAATGGTGCGCTGGTCTGTTGAGGTCGACTTCGAGATGGTCAAGGCGACTGTCGACAGACTGGAAGCTGTGTTCCTTGAGGGTAAAACAGCTTTCCACTCTGTCTGACAGCGCCTTGAGGCCATTCTGAAAGACCGAACTCAAGTGAATGAACTCGGGCATGACATTCCTGTTCGAGGCCTTCTGCCACTGGCGGGAAGTGCCCGTAAAACCAGTGGCAGAGACCTGGGACAGGGGAACACCTGACATACCAGCTTCCTGGTCTCCAACTGTCTGTGTTGCCGACCCGCGAGCTGCTTCCTGGCTGTCGGCTACTGGGACGGGTCCAAGGTCGTTCCATGAAGGACCGCTCCAGGGACAGATTGCAGGGTGCTGCTCCAGGTGTTGTGAAAAGAAAAACATTACTATCATGCATTTACAATAGTTAAAGTGCCAACTCCTGTGGAATAGAAAAGCACAAAGTAAAAAACAATACAATACAACAAAATACTTACGCTCTGGTGGCAAGGACCGGTCTTAGGAATGCCAATGCTCGATGATATTGGTATTTTGATCTGGTCCTTGCAGCAGCACCACTGCGACCCTGGCCCTCCTGACGAACATCCCTGTTGAAGAGGTCCTTCATCGAGTGCCAACGGGTTCTGACTTTGTTCACTGTGGTAAAAAGAAATTTTAAAAAATTAGACAATGCACTGTTGGCCAGGATAACACAAATGTGTGTGATGCTAGAAAATCACTAGCATCACACACACTTGTGTGATCCGTGCCAAGGTCACTGCGGCATCACACAGCAATACAAATTTGACAATGCACTATTGGCCAGAATAACACAAGTGTGTGTGATGCTAGAAAATCACTAGCATCACACACACTTGTGTGATCTGTGCCAAGGTCACTGCGGTATCACACAGCAATACAAATTTGACAATGCACTATTGGCCAGGATAACACAAATGTGTGTGATGCTAGAAAATCACTAGCATCACACACACTTGTGTGATCTGTGCCAAGGTCACTGCGGTATCACACAGCAATACAAATTTGACAATGCACTATTGGCCAGAATAACACAAGTGTGTGTGATGCTAGAAAATCACTAGCATCACACAAACTTGTGTGATCCGTGCAAAGGTGACTGCCGCATCACACAGCATTGAAATACTTATGAAAATCCTTGCGGACCCGGGGAGAGGCGTTGTCCCAGTCATCCATCAGCGCTGCGGCCACCTCATTCCAGAGCTGCCGGGTCACCACAAGGTCCGCGTGCTGTGGATCACGGCTGTCCCACAACAGGACTCGCTCCTGGACCAACAGGATTAGGGCGTCATTGTCCAGGGCCATTTCCTCGTCCAGTTGTGGAGCCTAGAAAAAAAAAAAACATAATCTTGGAAAGATTTGGAAATGAAAAAGATAGGAAAATATACAGAAAAGAAGCAAGTTTGAAGATGAAAAACAGGACAGAAAAAAAGGCAGGGGGAAAAAAAAAAGGACATTCACAGTCAGTCTATACTTACAGGCCGTCTCCCCGCCGGCACTTGGCTTGGCTGCTCCTGCTGTTCGTCCTTCATAACCGTGGCCGATGAGGTCTGAAAAAGAACAAAAATTAATTTGGTACATGTGTACATGCGAAAGCGAATACTTACCCAAAATGTAGGGCAGGAAGATACTCACTTCACGCTCTGCTTGGGCCAGTTCACCACGGGCCGGTCTATATTTCTCCCCAGAAGACTCACAATTGGTGTGTGACAGATGTATCATAGAGCTGGCATTGACAAAGAAAGATGGGCGATTTTGCGAAGTCTTTTACTGATGGACACAGGACTTAAATTGTCTACTGGTCATTGACAACATAATTTGCATAAGAAAGTTATTTTTTCTTTAAAAAAAAAATGACTGTAAAAATGTTTTCATATGCTTGTAAGTGTACTGCTCAGCACTGTTATCCAGCTTTATAAGGAAAAATTTGGTAACAGACTTCCTACCAGGAATTTTCTTTGCTCATATGTACTGTACATATACATTACTTAGAATATTTTATTTTCAAATGTAACATAGTAGTTACATAGCATGCCGCTGCAAGACGCTGTGGTAGCCATGCTGTTTCAGTATGCCTTCAATTTTGAACAAATCCCCAGCAGTGTCACCAGAAAAGCACCATCACACCTCCTCCTCCATGCTTCACGGTGGGAACCAGGCATGTAGAGTCCATCTGTTCACCTTTTCTGCGTCGCACAAAGACACGGTGGTTGGAACCAAAGATCTCAAATTTGGACTCATCGACCAAAGCATAGATTTCCACTGGTCTAATGTCCATTCATTGTGTTCTTTAGCCCAAACAAGTCTCTTCTGCTTGTTGCCTGTCCTTAGCATTGTTTTCCTAGCAGCTATTTTACCATGAAGGCCTGCTGCACAAAGTCTCCTCTTAACAGTTGTTGTAGAGATGTGTCTGCTACTAGAACTTTGTGTGGCATTGACCTGGTCTCTAATATGAGCTGCTGTAAACCTGTGATTTCTGAGGCTGGTGACTCAGATAAACTTATCCTCAGAAGCAGAGGTGACTCTTGGTCTTCCTTTCCTGGGGCGGTCCTCATGTGAGCCAGTTTCTTTGTAGCGCTTGATGTTTTTTGCAGCTGCAGTTGGGGACACTTTAAAAGTTTTTCCAATTTTTCGGACTGACTGACTGACTTTCATTTCTTAAAGTTATGATGGCCACTTGTTTTTCTTTACTTAGCTGCTTTTTTCTTGCCATAATACAAATTCTTACAGTCTATTCAGTAGGACTATTATCTGTGTATCCACCAGACTTCTGCACAACACAACTGATGGTCCCAACCCATTTATAAGGCTAGAAATCCCACTTATTAAACCTGACAGGGCACACCCGTGAAGTGAAAACCATTACCAGTGACTACCTCTTGAAGCTCATCAAGAGAATGCCAAGAGTATGCAAAGCAGTCATCAAAGCAAAAGATGGCTACTTTGAAGAACCTAGAATATAAGACATAATTTCAGTTGTTACACACTTTATTTGTTAAGTATATAATTCCACATGTGTTAATTCATAGTTTTGATGCCTTCAGTGTGAATGTACAATTTTCATAGTCATGAAAATACAGAAAAATCTTTAAATGAGAAGGTGTGTCCAAACTTTTGGTCTGTACTAATCTTTTTCACCATGCGGAATAATTTTTTTAGCATTTAGAAAATTGATCACCTAATATGGTATGATACGTTGTTAAGATATAATCACATTGTTTAATAAAGACTTGCAATTGTGTGGTGTACCCTTGATAAAGGATGAAGAAGTCTTGTTCCCTGTATTGATCAATGTGATCAAGTAACAAATCAGATCGTCACTATTATTCAGAATATTTTTAATCTTTGAAGGAAACTGTAGTATGACAAAAACAAAATAAAACTCTAGCTTTACTTCTGATTCAAAAATTTATATAACAGTTAAAGCATTGTATTACTCCAATAGTTGTAAGATAATTTAGAAAAAAACAGCCTATACAGAATAGCTATTTGTTTACCGAATAAATATGTTTCTTTCCCTTAGGAATGAAGATGCGGTTTTCACAAGTAGCATTGCAAAAGAAAGGTGGAGCAGAGCAATAGAAAAGGTAAGGCAGCCCAGCTATTATCAGTCACTGCAGAAAACAAGCTAGTGGGATCTTAAAGATACGGTACGTTAAGTAAAATGGCATTTGGATAAAATGGTTAGTTTAAGAAAATGTCATTATTTTTGAAGATTTATTTGTAAAGTATATCTATATAAATCAAGGAATCTTCATCACATGCATCTCATAAATAAATTATTATCCATTCATTAGACTATCCTTTGGAATGACAGCATGTATTTTACATCATTTTTACACAAAGCTTTAGAGATGAGCGAATCAGGCAAAATTTGCAGAGATGTTATTATGCTCAGGGGTCTCTTCATGCTCCAGAGCCATCACCATTTTTGTTATACAAGATAAAAATAAAAGGCATCAAAAATGTTCGGGAAGACATCAGAAAAGTCACTTCAGGTAAAACACCACCGGTGTTTTACTAATATGTCTTCTTACAGAAAATGCTGTACTGGTATGCCGGCACCTATGTCATGTGTATATACTCTTAGCAAGCTCAATATCCCAAGGGAAGTCCATGATATAAATGTATTGCCTTGCATAAGGGGTTCTGGAAGAAGCACAATTACATCAGAAACCTTTTACAAGCATAGAAGTTGTACCCACTCTATGGACAGCACTACCCAGATGCCCACTATAACAATGGGGATTGGAGCCCACTATGATAAAGATAAATAAGATTTTTGATAATTGTGACACAACCTTTGTGGGTCCTTGCATTCATGACATTCTGACTTTCCTTAATGTCCTTATGCTGTCACACAATGAAGCCATTCTTCAACAACTTACAAGTACATTTAACAAGAATATTCATGTAATAGAACAGCTGAAAGAAATGTGCTTGTGCCACCATCTTCAATATACCTTGATGATATACTTACTAGAGGTCTAATAGATGAGCATTAAAAAAACATTAAGAGGCATAATAAAGTCTGAAAGTAAACTGTTTGACCTTCACAAATGGTGTGAGTATGCAGCTATAAATGTGACAAGATGCTTTTATTTGCAGTGATTCAATGCACTCACATAAATGTCATCTAGGCCAGGCTTCTTAAGGATGTCTAATCTTGAATACAGATTACACTAGTCATTTACAGTTCTTTATATATTATATAAATTTAGAGTTAATTTAATTTTTGGTTAAGCAAAGCTAAACAATTTTCTCCAGATAAAACTTGAATTAGAGTAAATCCGTTTTTCCTGATTTTCATAGTTGCTGTCATGTACACACTTCTCAACACTCGACGTGGAGTGCACCTGCAAGGGTTAATTTATTTCCTCTCACTGAACCCAGCTGTTAACCTCTGTTTTAGGCTATAAAGTGAGCATAAATCATACCCCAACACATTCAGCTACCCTGATTTCTTAGATTGCTGCCACCACTCATCAAACACACAGGGAGATGAGTCCCCAAAATATGTTACTGTCAGACAATCAAAGGTCACACACTCTCTGAAGGGCTGTAGATTCTGTTAGAGTATACAGTCATGGCCAAAAGTTTTGAGAATGACACAAATATTAATTTTTACAAAGTCTACTGCTTCACTTTTTCTAATGGCAATTTGCATATACTCCAGAATGTTATAAAGAGTGATCAGCTTAACAGCAATTACTTGCAAAGTCAATATTTGGCTAGAAAATGAACTTTATCCCCCAAAACACATTTCAACATCATTGCAGCCCTGCCTTAAAAGGACTAGCTAACCTCTTTTCAGTGATTGCTCCATTAACACAGGTGTGGGTGTTGATGAGGACATGGCTGGAGATCAATCTGTCATGATTAAGTAAGAATGACACCACTGGACACTTTAAAAGGAGGATGGTGCTTGGCATCATTGTTTCTCTTCTGTTAACCATGGTTATCTCTAAAGAAACACGTGCAGTCATCATTGCAATGCACAAAAATGGCCTAACAGGGAAGAGTATCGCAGCCAGAAAGATTGCACCTCAGTCAACAATCTATCGCATCATCAAGAACTTTAAGGAGAGAGGTTCCATTGTTGCCAAAAAGGCTCCAGGGCGCCCAAGAAAGACCAGCAAGCGCCAGGACCGTCTCTTAAAAGTGTTTCAGCTGCGGGATCGGGCTACCAGCAGTGCAGAGCTTGCTCAGGAATGGCAGCAGGCAGGTGTGAGTGCATCTGTACGCACTGTGTGGCGGAGACTCTTGGAGCAAGGCCTGGTCTCAAGGAGGGCAGCAAAGAAGCCACTTCTCTCCAGAAAAAACATCATGGACAGACTGATATTCTGCAAAAGGTACAGGCAGTGGACTGCTGAGGACTGGGGTAAAGTTATTTTCTCTGATGAATCCCCTTTTCGATTGTTTGGGACATCAGGAAAACGCCTCATTCGGAGAAGACAAGGTGAGCGCTACCACCAGTCTTGTCTCATGCCAACTGTTAAGCATCCTGAAACCATTGATGTGTGGGGTTGCTTCTCAGCCAAGGGAATCGGCTCTCTCACAGTCTTGCCTAAAAACACAGCCATGAATAAAGAATGGTACCAGAATGTCCTCCAAGAGCAACTTCTCCAAACCCTCCAAGAGCAGTTTGGCAATCATCAATGCCTTTTCCAGCATGATGGAGCACCTTGCCATAAAGCAAAGGTGATAACTAAATGGCTCAGGGAACAAAACATACAGATTTTGGGTCCATGGCCTGGAAACTCCCCAGATCTTAATCCCATTGAGAACTTGTGGTCAATCATCAAGAGACGGGTGAACAAACAAAAACCTAAAAATTCTGACAAAATCAAAGGATTGGTTGTGCAAGAATGGACTGCTATCAGTCAGGATTTGGTCCAGAAGTTGATTGAGAGCATGCCAGGGAGAATTGCAGAGGTCCTGAAGAAGAAGGGTCAGCACTGCAAATATTGACTTGCTGCATTAACTCATTCTAACTGTCAATATAAGGTTTTGTTACTCATATGTTTGCAATTATTATATTTCTGTCTGTGATAAAAACATCTGTCAAACACACAAAAAAACCAGAGGGCAGCAGATCATGTGAAAATATAATATTTGTGTCATTCTCAAAACTTTTGGCCATGACTGTACAAGTGTCAAACTTATTAAAGATTTTTAAGCTTTAATCTAAAAATACAGTCCTTCCAATAAATATAAAAAAAGGTAAAAATAAAACCACACACAAATATGCAAAACAATTATAAAATAAATTTATTGTCTATTTTCCTGAGGGAACGAGAAATGAATCATGGATCACATCAGCCCTTAGGCAGCCCATACATGTGAAAACTTCTCTTTGTTTCACCCAGCTTTATAGTCCTGATCATAGTTACATAGTTACGTAAGTTGAATAAAGACCTAGGTCCATCAAGTTCAACCTTTCTCCACCAACTGTACATTTTGTCACTAATCTAGCTATAACCCCCAATGTTGTGTATCAAGGAAATCGTCCAGCCCTTTTTTAAAAGCTGTTATAGTGTCGGACATAACTACCTCCTGTGGTAGGGCATTCCATAATCTGACTGCTCTAACTGTAAAGAACCCTTTACTGTTTAGCTGTCGGAATTGCCTTTCTTCCACCCGTAATGAGGACTAGGGGGCACTCAGCAAACCTCAGAAGGAACAAGTCATGTGCCAGTGTTTTGTAATTGCAACACACATATTTATACATGTAAATGAGATCCCCTTGAGGCATCTAATTTTAAGCTAAAGAAGCCCAACTTTTCCAACCTCTCCTCATATGAGAGGCCTTCCATCCCTTGTAGTAATCTAGTTGCCCGTCGTTGAACTGATAATAACTTCTGAATATCCTTTTTAAAATGTGGAGCCCAAAACTAGATCCCATATTCTATATGTGGCCTCACCAGAGATTTATAAAGGGGTAATACGTTGGGATTGCGGGATGTTCTCTTTTTATACATCCTAAATTCTTGTTTGCTTTTGCAGCTGCTGCTTGACATGGAGTACTGCTGCTCAGCTTACATGTAAAGAGAACACCCAAGTCCTTCTCCTGTTCTGTAGTCCTGAGTATACTCCCATTTAATGTATATGCAGCAATAGGATTACTCCGTCCTAGGTGCATTACTTTACATTTATCTTATATTAAATCTCATTTGCCAAGTGTTTGCCAATTCAGTCATCTTATTCAGATCGTTTTGCAATATTGTAATATCAAGGTCATATTTTAATATCCTACATAGTTTGGTGTTGTCAGCAAAGACACTTTACTCTCAATCCCATCCACAAGGTCATTAACCCCTTAACCCCAAGGGTGGTTTGCACGTTAATGACCGGGCCAATTTTTACAATTCTGACCACTGTCTCCTTATGAGGCTACAACTCTGGAACGCTTAAACGGATCTTTGCGATTCTGATAGTTTTCTCGTGACATATTGTACTTCATGACAGTGGTAAAATTTCTTTGATATTACTTGCATTTATTTATGAAAAAAATGGAAATATAGCGAAAATTTTGAAATTTTTGCAATTTTCAAACATTGAATTTTTATTCCCTTAAAACAGAGAAGTATGTCACACAAAGTAGTTGCTAAATAACATTTCCCACATGTCTACTTTACATCAGCACAATTTTGGAAAAAAATTTTTTTTTGTTAGGAAGTTATAAGGGTTAAAAGTTGACCAGCGATTTCTCATTTTTACAACAAAATGTACAAAACCATTTTTTTTAGGGACCACCTCACATTTGAAGTCACTATGAGGGGTCTATATGGCAGAAAATACTCAAAAGTGACACCATTCTAAAAGCTTCACACCTGAAGGTGCTCAAAACCACATTCAATAAGTTTATTAACCCTTCAGGTGTTTCACAGGAGCTGAAGCAACATGGAAGGAAAAAATTAACATTTAACTTTTTAGTCACAAAAATGATTTTTACAAACAATTTTTTTATTTTAACAAGGGTCAAAGGAGAAAATGGACAAATAAAGTTGTTGTGCAATTTCTCCTGAGTATGCAGATACCCCATATGTTGGGGAAAACCACTTTCTGGGTGCACGGTAGGGCTCGGAAGGGAAGGAGCGCCGTTTGACTTTTTCAAACCAAAATTGAATGGAATTGAGATTGGATGCCATGTCGCATTTTGAGAGCCCCTGATGTGCCTAAACAGTGGAAACCCCCACAAGTGACACCATTTTGGAAACTAGACCCTCTAAGGAATTTATGTAGATCTGTTGTGAGCACTTTGAACCCCAAGAGTTTTTATAATGCCTTGGTGTAAAAAAAAAAAAAAAAATTCCACAAAAATGATATTTTAGTTCCCAATTTTTGAATTTTCCCAAGGAAATTGGACCCTAAAAGTTGTCCAATTTGTCCTGAATACGCTGATACCCCACATGTGGCAGGGAAAAACTGCTTGGGCGCACAGCAGGGCTCGTAAATGATGTAATGACGTTTTGGAATGCAGACTTTGATGGGTGTCATGTTCAGTTTGCAGAGTCCCTGATGTGCCTAAACAGTGGAAATCCCCATAAGTGACCCAATTTTAGAAACTAGACCCCCTAAGGAGCTTATCTATATCTGTGGTGAGCACTTTGAACCCCAAATACTTCACACAAGTTTATAATGCCTGGGCATGAAAATAAAAAATCCTGTTTTTTTCCCACAAAAAAAATTTTTAGTCACCAATTTTTATTTTCCCAAGGGTAACAGGAGACATTGGACCACAAAAGTTGTTGTCCAATTTGCCCTAACTATATGTGGGGGAACCACTGTTTGGCTGCATGGCAGAGCTCGGAAGGGAAGGATCGCCATTTGACTTTTCCAAACCAAAATTGGCTGGAATCGAGATTGGATGCCATGTCGCATTTGGATAGCCCCTGATGTGCCTAAACAGTGGAAACCCCCCACAAGTGACCCCATTTTAGAAACTATACCCCATAAGGAACTTGAGCTCCAAAAAAGAAATTGCACACAAGGAATTATAGTAGTAAAATACAAATCACTTTATTACAAAATTATTATAATAAGACTTAATAAAAAAGAGACTTAGAACAGTGGTATCCCATAGGGGTGGAACCACGAATACAACCAGGTATATGTGTAGTAAGAGATATCACATACGCATACAGCCGTATATATACTTGTACTTGCACAACAATCACAAAGTAGTACCCTAGGATAACATAACATTGCCAGCTGCACAATGTCACCTCACAAAATCAAGGTTGCAGACATGAATCAAATGCAAGGACAGACTGTGTGTAAATCCAAATAACTAGAGCAATATCTACATGTGAAAGGACGCAGATAATACAGACCTGGGACTCAGTGGTGCCACCCTCCCCTACGCGCGTTTCGGCGCAGTACCTTCTTCCGGGGGAGTGGCATCCATAATTAGTCCACATTTTTTTATATGATCAAGCACCAATGTAAAAGGCCAATACACCAAAATAAAACGCTGCCTATGATTGGCGCATGGAGCACCGGCGAAGCCCACACGCCGACGTCACCCAAGGCGTCATCAGCCACGCCCACCATACACACTGCAGGAACGCCCACGTGTGACGTGAGCGCACCGACAGCCAGGGGAGGCAGGACCGAGAGTAGACGCCTCGAGCGACGCCCAGCAGAGGAGCCCCAGTGCTCATGCACACCAGCAGGGGATAAAATGACCCAAACGTGCAACATAGTGTAAATGGTACATCGTGCAGTAGAAACGCATATGTATAAGTGCACATAAGGTGAGTAAACAGTAATTGAAATTGCCACATATACTATGCAACAAGAAAACCAATTATAAAAATAAACATGAAATATACATATATTGCACTATACTGATGATAACATATATAATGAACCAAAAAATAACAAAATAAAACATGCTGAAGTGATATATAGGTGAAAATACTAATACACAAACAAAATCACATACAAACATAATGAATACATAAAATTTTATAATTTAAAAAAACAGAACAGCGCATCGACGATACGATCCACAGATGACATGCACGATCAGATCGATTCCCATGAATATGGCAGTGCTAAAAAATCTGAAAAGATAATAAAAACACGAATGAGAAAAAAAGAACAGATGCCTAAACAAAGCAAGAGAACGGGTGATCAGAGATATGGTGCAAAACTAAGGGACTCATTTAACCCATTAGGGTGTAATGTTTGGAGCTTCCAGATCCAGAAAGTTTCCCTCTGTGCCAGTAATTTGCTCATTTTGCCTCCACGGAGATTGGGAACTATGCGGTCAATGCCCCTAAACTTAAGGCCAGTTGCATCACACCCATGGTGGACTTTAAAATGTCTCGGAATGGTTTTAAGCAAATCAAGATTGTTTTCTTTGCTGGCCGCTTGAATGTCACGGATGTGTTCCCGTATTCTAATTTTAAATGCCCTTGTGGTCAATCCCACATAAATTTTATTACACGGGCACGATGCGTGGTATACGACAAAAGTTGTAGAACACGTAATTGTTTGTGTAATGGTAAACACATCACCATTAGATCCCGAAAAATCTCTAGTCTGCATAACATTGGAACAGGCTACGCATCCACCGCAGGGCTTACACCCCAAGGGGGCCTTTCTGCATAGGAAAAGTCGAAAATATACCAGGCTGTGGTTGTGGTGTAAAATAACTCCTCACTAGATGATCTTTTAGATTGCGTGATCTTCTAGCCGTCAAACACGGTTCAGATGGTAAGTACTGCTTGAGTACTGGATCATTACATAAGATTGGCCAGTATTTCGACAGAATTACTCTCATGTTGTTCCATTGCGAATTATACTGGGTAACTAGTCTCACCTGTGAGTTATCTTTACTTTTTGGTGGTGAATATAGAAGGTCATGTCTTCTTGTATTACGAGCTCTGTTATAGGCCTTTTTCAGACACCTCCTGCTGTAACCTCTATCGACAAAACGTTCTGTCAATTCCTTGGCCCGTAATTCAAAATCTTCACTGGAAGAACAAATCCTCTTGATGCGGAGAAACTGTCCGATAGGTACTGAATTAATCACATGAGATGGGTGGGACGACGAAGCATGTAGCAATGAATTAACTGAAGTTTCCTTCCGGAAAACATCAGATGTAAGAGTGCCATCCAAACTCCTCCTCACGGTGACATCTAGAAAATCAATAGCGTGTAAATCAAATTTATATGTCAAATGAATATTCAACTGATTAGAATTTAACTCATGAAAAAATAATTCAAGATCGGATGGTGTACCACGCCAAATCATAAAGATATCGTCAATGTAGCGGGTCCATAAAACGACCCGCTCCATTGACGACATCCTATCCGCTGAAAAAAGGTCCCTCTCCCACAGCCCCAGGAATAAATTTGCATACGAAGGTGCACAAGCCGCACCCATTGCGGTGCCCTGGAGCTGTAGGTAGAAGGACCCATTAAATAAAAAGAAATTATGAGTCAAAAGAAAATTCAATAACTCCAGTAAAAAATCGATGTCACCGGAGGAGAAGCTCGTCATGGACAAAAATTGAGACACCGCCCTCAGGCCATCCTGGTGGCGAATGTTCGTATAAAGTGACTCTACATCACATGTGACCATGATCATATCGTCATCAATGTGGATTGAGTCAATTTTTTTCAAAAAATCGGACGTGTCCTTTAAATAGGACGGAATAGTCTCAACCAGGGGCCTGAGGAACGTGTCAATATACCTGCCAATACCTTCCGTGAGACCACCCATCCCAGAGATAATTGGCCTACCTGGGGGGTTAGTAGAGTTCTTGTGAACCTTCGGAAGAAGGTATAGGGTAGGTATACATGGTTTCTTGATCAAAAGGACATCTCTTACACGTGCAGGTATAATTTCAGCATCGATTGCCCTCTGCAAGATCTTAGCAAGTTCACCCTTGTAAGAGATCAGGGGGTTGAATGTTAGTTTTTTATAACAAAATAGGATCCCTAAGCATACGTAGGGCCTCAGTCAGATACATTTTTGACGGCCAGATCACAACATTCCCACCCTTGTCAGCTGGTTTGATAGTAATGTCTTTAATTTGCTTAAGTTTCTTTAACCCTTTATTTTCTGCCGCAGTCAGATTGTCACAATGCGTCCGAGTGGGCAGTTTATCAAATTCAGAAGAGACAAGTTTGACAAAGACTTCAACATTTGAACACAGTGACAAGGGTGGGAACTTGTTGGATCTGGGATGTAATGATGTCGGTAACCTACCCAAAGAGGCATCACTATGTTCCCTTGCCAGTTCCTCTAAATCATGCTATCTTTATGATTTGGCGTGGTACACCATCCGATCTTGTATTATTTTTTCATGAATTAAATTCTAATCAGTTGAATATTCATTTGACATATAAATTTGATTTACACGCTATTGATTTTCTAGATGTCACCGTGAGGAGGAGTTTGGATGGCACTCTTACATCTGATGTTTTCCGGAAGGAAACTTCAGTTAATTCATTGCTACATGCTTCGTCGTCCCACCCATCTCATGTGATTAATTCAGTACCTATCGGACAGTTTCTCCGCATCAAGAGCATTTGTTCTTCCAGTGAAGATTTTGAATTACGGGCCAAGGAATTGACAGAACATTTTGTCGATAGAGGTTAGAGCAGGAGGTGTCTGAAAAAGGCCTATAACAGAGCTCGTAATACAAGAAGACATGACCTTCTATATTCACCACCAAAAGTAAAGATAACTCACAGGTGAGACTAGTTACCCAGTATAATTCGCAATGGAACAACATGAGAGTAATTCTGTCGAAATACTGGCCAATCTTATGTAATGATCCAGTACTCAAGCAGTACTTACCATCTGAACCGTGTTTGACGGCTAGAAGATCACGCAATCTAAAAGATCATCTAGTGAGGAGTTATTTTACACCACAATCACAGCCTGGTATATTTTCGACTTTTCCTATGCAGAAAGGCCCCCCTTGGGGGTGTAAGCCCTGCGGTGGATGCGTAGCCTGTTCCAATGTTATGCAGACTAGAGATTTTTCGGGATCTAATGGTGATGTGTTTACCATTACACAAACAATTACGTGTTCTACAACTTTTGTCGTATACCACGCATCGTGCCCGTGTAATAAAATTTATGTGGGATTGACCACAAGGGCATTTAAAATTAGAATACGGGAACACATCCGTGACATTCAAGCGGCCAGCAAAGAAAACAATCTTGATTTGCTTAAAACCATTCCGAGACATTTTAAAGTCCACCATGGGTGTGATGCAACTGGCCTTAAGTTTAGGGGCATTGACCGCATAGTTCCCAATCTCCGTGGAGGCAAAATGAGCAAATTACTGGCACAGAGGGAAACTTTCTGGATCTGGAAGCTCCAAACATTACACCCTAATGGGTTAAATGAGTCCCTTAGTTTTGCACCATATCTCTGATCACCCGTTCTTTTGCTTTGTTTAGGCATCTGTTCTTTTTTTCTCATTCGTGTTTTTATTATCTTTTCAGATTTTTTAGCACTGCCATATTCATGGGAATCGATCTGATCGTGCATGTCATCTGTGGATCGTATCGTCGATGCGCTGTTCTGTTTTTTTAAATTATAAATTTTATGTATTCATTATGTTTGTATGTGATTTTGTTTTGTGTATTAGTATTTTCACCTATATATCACTTCAGCATGTTTTATTTTGTTATTTTTTGGTTCATTATATATGTTATCATCAGTATAGTGCAATATATGTATATTTCATGTTTATTTTTATAATTGGTTTTCTTGTTGCATAGTATATGTGGCAATTTCAATTACTGTTTACTCAACTTATGTGCACTTATACATATGCGTTTCTACTGCACGATGTACCATTTACACTATGTTGCACGTTTGGGTCATTTTATCCCCTGCTGGTGCGCATGAGCACTGGGGCTCCTCTGCTGGGCGTCGCTCGTGGCGTCTACTCTCGGTCCTGCCTCCCCTGGCTGTCGGTGCGCTCACGTCACACGTGGGCGTTCCTGCAGTGTGTATGGTGGGCGTGGCTGATGACGCCTTGGATGACGTCGGCGTGTGGGCTTCGCCGGTGCTCCATGCGCCAATCATAGGCAGCGTTTTATTTTGGTGTATTGGCCTTTTACATTGGTGCTTGATCATATAAAAAAATGTGGACTAATTATGGATGCCACTCCCCCGGAAGAAGGTACTGCGCCGAAACGCGCGTAGGGGAGGGTGGCACCACTGAGTCCCAGGTCTGTATTATCTGCGTCCTTTCACATGTAGATATTGCTCTAGTTATTTGGATTTACACACAGTCTGTCCTTGCATTTGATTCATGTCTGCAACCTTGATTTTGTGAGGTGACATTGTGCAGCTGGCAATGTTATGTTATCCTAGGGTACTACTTTGTGATTGTTGTGCAAGTACAAGTATATATACGGCTGTATGCGTATGTGATATCTCTTACTACACATATACCTGGTTGTATTCGTGGTTCCACCCCTATGGGATACCACTGTTCTAAGTCTCTTTTTTATTAAGTCTTATTATAATAATTTTGTAATAAAGTGATTTGTATTTTACTACTATAATTCCTTGTGTGCAATTTCTCTTTTTGGAGCTCATTTATGGTTTGCACTGAATTGCAATTTAATAGGCACTTTAGTATTGATGTTTGGCATCTCTACATTATGTGCTAACCTTTTCTAGGCCCCATAAGGAACTTATCTAGATCTGTGGTGAGCACTTTGAACCCTCAAGTGCTTCATACAAGTTTATAACGTAGAGCCGTAAAATTAAAAAATCATATTTTCATGCTTTTTGCATAATTTTCAGCACTTTTGTGATGGTCAGCCGGGTCCCCTCCTGGGCCTGTGCTCCTCTCAGTTTATCTGTAGCCACTGTTATTTGTTCATTTGCTTTTTCCTGTTTTTTTCAGTGGCTGCGGCTTAGTTTTGTTTCACCTGCGATCTGATTTAGGTGGTGGAGATCGTGTGATCTCAGGTGTTTTTGCAATCAGAAGAGTTGGTATTTTTTAATGTTTTTTGTTGGATTGTAGTCAGAATTCTTTCCTGTACTTTTCTGTCTAGACAGATTGGGCCCCAACGTTTGCTCATTCTATTTTCTGTCTGTCTGTGCTTCTTCTTGTCTAACCGCCATTACATGTTTGGTGGGCTTCCTATTTTCTTTGGGGATCTGCTCCAGGGCAGATAGCTTTCATCTTTCTGCCTTTAGGTGTATTTATCTCTCAGGCTGTGACGAGGCGTCTAGGATCAACGTAGGAACGCTCCACGGCTACCTCTAGTTGTGTGGTTAGTTCAGGTTACTGCAATCCAATAGGTTCCAGCCTCTCTGGTGTATTTCCGTTTTTGCTTTTTCTCCTCAGCTACCTAAACATAACAGCCCCTGATGAGCCTAAACAGTGGAAATCCCCACAAGTGAACCCATTTTGGAAACTAGACCCCCCAAGGAACTTATCTAGATGTGTGTTGAGAACTTTGAACCCCAAAGTGCTTCACACAAGTTTATAATGTAGAGCCATAAAAAAAAAAACAATTCCACAAAAATGATATTTTTGCCCCCATTTTTTTATTTTCCCAAGGGTAACAGAAGAAATTGGACCCCAAGAGAAATTCTGCAGTTTGTTCTGGGTACGCTGATACCCCATATGTGGGGGTAAACTACTGTTTGGGCGCACAGCAGAGCTCAGAAGGGAAGGAGCACTGTTTGACTTTTTCAACGCAGAATTGGCTGGAATTGAGATCAGACGGCACATCACGTTTGGAGAGCCCCTGATGTGCCTAAACAGTGGAAACCCCCCAATTCTAACTCCAACCCTAACCCCAACACACCCTTAACCCTAGACCCAACCCTAACCATAACCCTAACCACTAACCTAACCCTAACACACCCCTAACCCTAATCCCAACCCTAACCCTAATCATAACTTTAGCCCCAACTCCAAACCTAACTTTAGCCCCAACCATAACCCTAATGGGAAAAAGGAAATAAAAACATTTTTTTAATTTTATTATTTTTCCCTAACTAAGGGGGTGATAAAGAGGTGTTTGATTTACTATTTATAGCGGGTTTTTATGTTTGGCAGATGTCACCACCTAAAAGATGCTTTTTATTGCAAAAAATAGTTTTTGCATCACATTTTGAGAGCTATAATTTTTCCATATTTTGGCCCACAGAGTCATGTGAGGTCTTATTTTTTGTGGGACGAGTTTTCGCTTTTATTTGTACCATTTTTGGGCACATGACATTTTTTGATCGCTTTTTATTACGATTTTTGGGAGGCAGAATAAACAAAAACTAGCAATTCATGAATTTCTATTGGGGGGGGGCGTTTATACTGTTCCACGTGTGATAAAATCGATAAAGCGGTTTTATACTTTGGGTTAGTACGATTAAGGCGACACCTTTTTTTATATAATTTTTTTTATGTTTTGGCGCTTTTATGCAATAAAAAAAATTATATATAAAAAATAATTGTTTTTGCATCACTTTATTCTGCGAGCTATAATTTTTTTTGTTTGCTGATGATGCTGTATGCTGTATTGTTTTTTGTAGGACAAGATGACATTTTCAGCGGTACCATGCTTATTTATATCCGTCTTTTTGATCGCGTGTTATTCCACTTTTTGTTTGGCGGTATGTTGATAAAGCATTGTTTTTTTCTTTTTTTTTCTTTTTTAAGGGTTAACTAAAGGGGTTAACTAGTGAGACAGTTTTATAGGGCGGGTCGTTACGGACGCGGCGATACTAAGTTTGTGTACTTTTATTGTTGTTTTTTTTTTTTTTACATTAAAGAAATGAATTTATTGGGGAATATATATTCTTTTTTATTTCATTATATAGTAATTTTTTTTACACATGTTTATTTTTATTTTTTTTACATTTTTACTTTGTCCCAGGGTGGGACATCACTGTATAGAGTTATATCAGCGATCTGACAGGCAGTGCAGGAGTCTCTCAGCGCCTGCTCTCAGCAGACATTGAGGAAGACGCCTCCCTGCAGGACCCGGAAGGACCCCGCGGCCATCTTGGAACCGGGGTCCTGCAGGGAGGAGGCCTTCAGAACAGCGCGGTCACATCGCGCTGTTCTGAGGGTCTCAGGGGAGCACGCAGGGAGTCCCCTCCCTGCGCGATGCTTCCCTGTACTGCTGGACACATGGACGGGATAGTGCGTCCGATGACAGAAAGGGGTTAATAAAGAAGAATCGGTCATAGCATAGATCCCTGTGGTACACCACTGCTGACTTTCTCCCATTTAGAGAACATACCATTTATGGCAACTCTTTGTCTCTGGTTATTTAGCCAATTCCTTACCCATCTGCGTATAGTTGTCCCCAGTCCTTGCTTCTGTAGCTTAAGTATAAGTCTGTTATGTGGAAACTGTATCAAATGCTTTTGCAAAGTCCAGATAAATCACATCCGCTGCATTACCTACATCCAGATTTGCACTCCCTTCCTCATAGGAACCCAACATGTTATTTAGATATGACGTATTCTTCATGAATCCATGCTGGTTGTCAGTTAATGTATTATTCTCTGCAATATATTTCTGCAGATCACCTCTTATAATGCCCTCAAACATTTTGCACCTTACTGATGTCAGGCTTACCGGATGGTAGTTGCCCGGATCCACCTTCTTACCTTTCTTAAATATTGGTACCATGTGAGCTGTAGCGCCCGCGTCCCTGCCTGCTGCCAGACAGGGACGTCGCTCTCCTCACCTGCGCTCAGCATCCTCAGTGCTCCCAGCCTCCTCTGCGCCTCTGGCATCCTCGGCGCCCTCCTTCCGCCCTGCTGGTCCCGCGCGCTCCTTCCCTGCTACTGGCCTTAGGGCGCGCGCCCGCACCCTCCCCCGCTCTTAAAGGAGCCGCGCGCATTTTCCAAATCAGTCTCCAGCCAATGCTGGAGGACTCCACCCTATATTAAGGGCTTCCTCCTTAATGTAGGTGCCCGAGCAATGTTGTTCCTGTGCAGTCTAACTCTGTTTCAGCCATCAGCTCCTGATTCCAGTTACCTGTCGGCTTGCCTGTCTGCCATCCGTCTGCAGTTCCATCCAGAGGTTCGGACGTCATCTGCAGAGATCCCCGGCTCTTGCCTGCTCACCTAGGAGCGATCATCTGCCATCCGACTGCAGCTCCATCCGGAAGTTCGGACATCATCTGCAGAGATCCCCGGCTCTTGCCTGCTCACCTGGGAGCGATCATCTGCCATCCGACTGCAGCTCCATCCGGAAGTTCGGACATCATCTGCAGAGATCCCCGGCTCTTGCCTGCTCACCTGGGAGCGATCATCTGCCATCCGACTGCAGCCTACCTGGAGGCTCCACCATATCAGGTCGTATATACCTGCCTGTCTAGAGACTGCCTGGTCACTTGCCGTGACAACCTGCCTGTCCAGAGACTGCCTGGTCACTTGCCGTGACAACCTGCCTGTCCCAGAGACTGCCTGGTCACTTGCCGTGACAACCTGCCTGTCCCAGAGACTGCCTTGGTCACTTGCCGTGACAACCTGCCTGTCCCAGAGACTGCCTTGGTCACTTGCCATGACAACCTGCCTGTCCAGAGACTGCCTCGGTTACTTACCGTTACAACCTGCCTGCCCAGAGACTTCCTTGGTCACTTGCTGTGACAAACCTGCCTGTCCAGAAACTACCTATATCTCCTACCGTGAATCCCTGCCCTTTTCCTAGGTGCCACCCGCTCTCCTACAAGTAAACTCTCTTGTATAATAAAGCTTTGTGGTTCCACCAACCTGACCTGTCTCGTCAGTAGTTCCACCCACCAGACCTGTTACAGTTTGCTCGGGCCATGGAACCCGGTGGCACCCAAACCCCTTCACTCCCGGAACTGTGTCATGAGCTGTCTCGCCAGAGGTCTCAACAGGAGGCCATCCTGGGTCACCTGCGGAACGTCAATTCCCGTCTGGACACTCTGAATTCATCACCAGCAACCATCGCTGGAGCCATGACTCATAATCCGTCAGTCCCGCTGATTCCCAATTCCGTGGTTTCCATTCCCGGACCCCGACTGTCAGCTCCTCCTAGGTTTGGAGGCGATCCTGCTCTGGCTCGGGGTTTCATTAATCTGTGCACCCTGCATTTTGAACTCCTGGCACACCAGTTTAACTCTGACCGGGCCAAAGTTGCCTTCATCATGTCCCATCTCACCGGAGAGGCCCTGGCCTGGCTTAACCCTCTCTGGGAGAGAGAGGATCCTCTGGTGTCTGACCTGCCTGCGTTTCTCTCGGCCTTCCGGAAGGTATTCGACGAACCTGGACGGAAGACTTCCTCTGCATCATCTCTGCTGCGTCTCCGTCAGGAGAGTCTCACCGTTGGTCAATATGCCATACGGTTCCGGACTTTAGCCTCAGAACTAGCTTGGGACAATGAAGCTTTAATTTCGGTCTTCTGGGAGGGTCTGTCCGGCCGTATTAAAGACGAACTTGCCGGTCGGGACGTTCCAACCTCTCTAGATGATTTAATAAATCTTGCCAATCGAATTGATCTACGGTTCCAGGAACGAGCCAAAGAGATCACCCGTAAAAAAGAATTTTCCCATCTTGCACCCTCGTGTCAGAGATCTATAACCTCTTCCGTTTCTCCTCAGGTGCACACTGCTGAGCCTATGCAGGTCGACCAGACCAAGATGGTCAAAGCCCGTCAGGACTCACGCCGTGCCGAGAAAAGTTGCTTCTACTGCGGCAGTAAGGAGCACTGGATCCAAACCTGTCCGGAGAAGTCGGAAACGCCTGTGTCTAGGTTCGCTCGGAGAGGTCAATCTAGACAAAAATAAATCCTCTTCATCCCTGCTGCTGCGGTTTCAATTCTGATCGGTAAGAACCGCCACTTCGAAATGGCCCAACTTGATTCTGGAGCAGCTGGGAATCTCGTGTCACAGGCTC
>JARQOD010000004.1:393975054-393998479 GCA_033576555.1 Oophaga sylvatica
TTGGGGCGCTGCACAAAACTTCGACACATTTGGAACATACTGTTCTTGCCCTGTGCAGAGGCGCTGCTTGTGCTCCCTCTTGTTGCAGAGCTGTCTCCACTGCCTCGACGCAAAGAGCTGCTTTGTAAATCAGTAGCAGCAGCAGTGCTCTCGGCTGGAATGGAGAACATTATGGATTGCACCAGTGTGTCTTGGTACTTCCGCATTTTACGCTCCCGGTTCAACGGTGTGATGAGGCTTTGTAAGTTGTCCCGGTAGCGAGGGTCTAGGAGGGTGTACACCCAATAATCAGACGTGGTGTGATGTGTTCGATGCGGCGGTCGTTTCTCAGCCACTGCAGCATGAAATCAACCATGTGCTGCAGACTCCCAAACTGGCCAAGAAACGTTGTCCCTGCAAGAGGCGTCAATCTCCGCCTGCTGTGCATCACCCCACCCTTGGTCTACATATGACTAGAGCATTGTCTACCTCCCTCTGGAGCGATGTCTTCCTCCTCCATTGACTCTCTCATCCTCCTCACAAGTCCTTCAAATACATATAAATTTACAAAATTAAAACTCAAAATTTAAAAAAACTTTGTATCATAATTCTGTAACATCAGTTTATGGAAACACAATAGCATTACAAAAGGATAGACAAAAAATGTACATTATGTGCTTTGTAAATACATTAAAGTTTGTAATGGTTATGAAAATATAGACAGCGACTCTGGGGTTCAATTGTTGATACAGCATGGTACTTTGAAAGTCCTCCAGCCCTTTGTGAGGAACCACGTTGCGCTGACTGTCCAGAAGGTGATGGAATTTGTGACTCCTCAACCTCCACCTCTTCCAAAACCTCATGCCTTAGTGCTTGCAGTGTTTTTTGAAGCAGGCAGATAAGGGGGACAGTCAGGCTGACTAGTGCATCATCTGCACTCGCCATCCGCGTTGACTCATCAAACGCACGCAAAACGTGGCAGATATCCTTCATAGAGTTATTCGCCACTCATTACACTGGCAGTGGCTGCCCATTCATTATAGGATCCAATTTTAATTACTGGTTCTCACCAACATAGCTCTCCACAGCGCAGCACCCCCCTACATCTCCTCCTTATTTATATTTATCGGCCTAACCGACTGCTGCACTCTGCAAACGACCTTCGACTAACCTCTGCACTAATCCGTACCTCCCACTCCCAACTCCAAGACTTCACCCGCGCTGCGCCAATCCTCTGGAATTGCTCTACCCAAGAAATTAGGACTATCCGCAATTTGGATGGTTTCAGGCGCTCCCTCAAAACCATTTGTTCACAGTGCCTATACATTCACTAATCAAAGTCATTCTATGTGTAATTCTGTGTGTGTAGCCCATTCACTATCTCCATGCATCCCTCAACTTCCTTAAAATGGCTGGACCATCATTGTAAAAACACCATTGTATATAAACACTGTACTTTGTATCTCCCACACCTCATTGTAGATTGTAAGCTTTCACCAGCAGGGGCGGCTGATTTTTGCTTTAATTATTGTATTGTTAACGTTGTTACTTATGGACTGTGTTTTGAACTGGTTAAACTGTAAAGCACGCGGAATATTATGGCGCTATATAAATAAATAATATTATTATTCTTATTATAGAGGCCCACTCAGTAGTGGTGAAGTGTGAACGCCGCAAATTGCGAGTTGACTGCGCCTGATGCAGCTGATACTCCATTACTGTTGGCTGCTGCTCACACAACCGCTCCAACATATGTAACGAGGAATTCCACCTGGTGGGTACGTCACATATAATGCGGATGTTCATGAGGTGAAATCTGCGTTTGCAGAGCTGCAATCAGCGATCGGCCATGCTGGAACGTCGCAATAGTGAGGCACTCTAGCGGACCTTGTGCAGCAGTGCATCAAGTTCCGGATAGTCCCTCAAAAAACTCTGCACGACCAAGTTGAGAATATGACAGACATGGTATGTGAGTGAGGTTGCCAAGGCCCAGAGCTGACACCAGATTTCGGCCATTGTCACACACTACCAAGCCTGCCTGTAGATTCTCTTCCAAAACCACACGTCGCTCTCCTGCTTTATGGCATTACAGACTCCTGCGCTGTGTGGCTAAGATTCCCCATGGAAATTAATTTCAGGATGGCCTGTTGACATTTGGACACGGCTTGTGCTCATATCGTTCGCAACAGGTAAACGTTCACGGGGTCCATGTGGAGGTGACCGTGACGGCTCCTGCAGCGATGATTCTGAGGAACTGGAATAGGAGGAATCATGTGTACAGGACTTGTTCCTGCAATCCTTGGAGTTGGCGAACACGTACAGCGCCACTCGCAAGATCAGTACCCGGCTGCTACAACATTGACCCAATGGGCAGTGAGGGAAAGGTATTGTCCTTGGCCATGGGTGTTAGAACCCTCTTGTTAGGTTTTGTTTCAGTTTGCTGGTCACATGACCTTTTTTACCTATTTAGTCTGGCTCCGCCCTTCTGGCTTTGCTTGACTTCATTGTATTATCTACTGTTAAGCTAGCCGGGTGCTTAGGTGCCTTAATCTGTGAGTTTTGCTTGATGTTAGGATCACAAGTATTTATTTTTCTGTTTAATTATCCATGCTACAATTTATGTTAGGAGGTGTCCACCTTTTCTCCCAGTCCCTAGATCTTGTAGGGATTACTCCCTCGCAACTATAGGTCTTCGTTCACACTAGATGAGGACTTTAGCGGGTCTGGTCGCAGGATCAGGTTCCCCGTTACATCGTAGGGATTCAGCTTAGTTGTATTGTAGGGACAGAATTCCCTTCTTTCCTTAACTGGTTGTAGCAGATCATAACAATGGGTACTGGTCCACGCATCGGTGGTCAGGTGGACCTTGCTACTGAGGGCTTTTAGTAGCGCATGTTTAATTTTTCCCTCAACATGCTTTTGCAGACCAGGGACGGCTTGCCTGCTGAAATGAAATCGGCTTGGCACATTGTTGTGGGATTGACAATGATATTCAGTTACGGAAACTGTCTGTCTCCACCAGCCTGAATCACAGCATTTCAAGGGACAGGAGTTTTGCATTGCAGCATTCAGAGCCTGTGCTCGTGCATGGTTTGCGGAGTATGGCCGTCTTTTATCCCATGGCCTGTGCTACCGCTGGCTGTTTTGTGGCCTGGGAGTGTGAGGATGACAGGGAACTTGCTGCTGTGTGTGGAATAACAGTTTGTCTCTGGACACAGTGGCCGAGGTTCTTCCATGGCGATCCTGTGAGGAAGCATAACCAGCTGTGTGTGAGCTCGATGAAGAGGCTTCAACACAACCTGAAGATGTGGTGCTGTGTAGGTTGGCCTACATCTCCAGTGTGTCTTTGTAACTCAACTACGTGCTTTGTCCGCACATGTTTCCACATATTTGTGGTATTGAGGTGACTGACACTTTTAGCTATTTTAATTTTTGATTACACAGCTTGCATTTCACATAGCAAATATCATGTGCAAGTGTGTGAAAAAAGGACCACGCAGTGCAAGTCCTGGGAGCGCACGTTTTGACTTTTGGAAGACAACTGCTCCGAACAGGTGCCAAACTGGAGGCTACAGGCAACCGAGTCTGCAGCCTAACTCTCCCTCCTGTTTGTACCGTTGGGGCAATGTCTTCCTCTATCTTCCTTCTATCACTAACCTTTCTCTAGGCCTCTCCCAGCTTTCAACCCAAAGTACTGGTTCTCACCACAAAGCTCTCCACAGTGCAGCACCCCTCCTACATCTCCTCCCTCATTTCTATCTATCGGCCTAACCGACTGCTGCGCTCTGCAAACGACTTTCGACTAACCTCTGCACTAATACGTACCTCCCACTCCCGACTCCAAGACTTCTCCTGCTCTACGCCAATCCTCTGGAATGCTGTACCCCAAGAAATTAGGACTATCCACAATTTGCATGGTTTCAGGCGCTCCCTCAAAACACATTTGTTCAGAGCGGCCTATCACATTCACTAATCAAAGTCATTCTATGTATTCTGTGTAAGTGTGTGTGTGTCTCTAGCCCATTCACTATCTCCATCCCTCAGTCCCTTAAGATGGCTGGAACATCATTGTAAATGCACCATTGTATATAAACACCTATACTTTGTATCTCCCCCATCTCATTGTACATTGTAAGCTGTCACGAGCAGGGGCGACTTATTTAGCTTAAATTATTGTATTGTTAACGTTGTTACTTATGACTTGTGTTCTGAAACTGCTAAACTGTAAAGCGCTGCGGAATATGATGGCGCTATATAAATAAATATTATTATTATTCCTCTGAGCTGCTCCCACCACCTTCCTGTCTTCATGCCATGTTGGGTATTGGACCTCATCATCTCCACTACCTCTTCCAACACCTGCTGTTGGGTGGTCTGGCCAGCACCATGCTCAACAGAAACTGGCACCTGGGTCTCATCATCATCATCAGATGCGTTCTGCGGTGTGCTGACCATCGGCACTGTCTCACCCGCCTCTTCAGATTCAGAGAGACACAGCTGTTGCGCATCACTGCATACTCCCTCTTCTTCACATTACAGAATGCTGCTTGGCTGGGCCCCTGTTTGCAAGCCAATAGATTCTGAGAACAGAAGCAGACACTCAGCTGGCTCCTGTACAGAACTCTCTGACTGCCTGGGCAATTTGCCAGGCGGTGAAGAGACAGATGGTTGCCCAACAGTGCTGTGGTCCTGAGAGGAGGTGGAAGCAATTGAAGTCGATGCATTGGCTGAGATCCAAACAACAACGGCTTCAATTTGTTCTTCCCGCAGCAGGGGGGTACTCCGAGCTCCTACAAAAGTGCGCATAAAGGAACGCTCCACGGCCCGGGGAAAACTGGTGGATGCTGTGTCACTGGGGGCCGCAGCAGCCACAGAATCCCCACGTCCTCTCCCTGAAGAAACTCCACGACCACGTGCCTTACTCCCTGCCTTCTTCATCTTGGTAGATTGATAAAGAAAGTCTGAAAAGTTATAAGGCCTAAGTGTGGTTATTCCGCAGAGACTGCAGTGAACACTGCACACAACTGTTCAGTAGGTGTGAAAGGCCCCTTTGTGTACTTCTATAGTGTTTGCAACCATGTATTGTATACGGATGGAAGCGCGTCACACTAATAGATTTTATTTATTTGTAATAGAGTGGAGCAGCAACAATTAGAGAAAAATTTCAAGGATGTGCCAGTGACACACGCTCAGCAGACTACAACCAGCAGTGGTTGAAGAACTAACTGGAGCGTGATCTGCACTCCAAAAAGGAAAACCTCAGACTACAGTGAACACTGCACACAACTGTTCACTACCCAACGCGTCTCAGCAGGAAGGCAGTCTGTGCGTCAAAACAAAGGCGCAAGCATACATCCACGTACCCTGTTTATAAAGCTATATAAAAAAAAATTATGTAGTAGTGACGCACACTTTATTGAGGTACAGTATTACATCGCCATTCACCATCTGTGGCTATGCAGTCTCATCTATATATACCTTATCTATCCGTTGTCATGCTTGCAAGTCGACAGTCAGGCATAAATAGCAATTTTCACTATGCACTATGCACTTTTTAAAGGTTATGTTTGTTAATAAACATGATTATTGCCACATATTATGAGTATTACATGATGGAAATTGTATAATTTTGTATAAACTGTTTAGTGACATTATTCAGCAAATGTAACATTTTTAGTAATGTCACAGATAACTTGTAATGCTGATGATGTTTTGAAGTCAGACATTCATTGGTCTAAAACAATAAAAATGGTGTACATACTGTTACTTATCCATCATTAATGGATTCAGATATGTACTTGTATGCTTTTATGTACAACCGTATAGCAGATTCCTTAACTAATTTATTTTGTGGTTTGCATTGCTGTTCAACATGTTAATGTATGTGTTTATGTTTGTCAATTCTTTATTTATCTAGATATTAGTTTAAATGAAATCATCATCTTATGGTAGTAAAGGTTATCTTTCTCTTGTTTGAAGTATAGACATTTAAAATTGACAGGTAACAAGGAAATTACTTGATCTAGTATTTAAACATCCTCCTTGACCCTGGGCTCCAACACCGCCAGTTGTTGCTCGGAAGTGCTGTTAGCACAGTCAACACTTGCTCCTGTGTTACTGGGGTTCAGTAACGTCAGCTGGTCCTCGGTTGTGCCATTGGCTCTTTTCCTTCTGCTGCCCCTCCGGGTTCCAGTACCGTCAGCTGGTTCTCCGCAGTGCCTTTGGCCTAGGTGCCTCCATCTCGGTATCCGAGTTCCAGCAACGTCTGCTGGTCCTTGGTAGTGCTTTGGAGCACAGGTACCTCCTGCTTAGTAACCGTGTCCCAGTAACGTCAGCTGGTCCTCGGTTGTGCCATTGGCTCTTTTCCTTCTGCTGCCCCTCCGGGTTCCAGTACCGTCAGCTGGTTCTCCACAGTGCCTTTGGCCTAGGTGCCTCCATCTCGGTATCCGAGTTCCAGCAACGTCTGCTGGTCCTTGGTAGTGCTTTGGAGCACAGGTACCTCCTGCTTAGTAACCGTGTCCCAGTAACGTCAGCTGGTCCTCGGTTGTGCCATTGGCTCTTTTCCTTCTGCTGCCCCTCCGGGTTCCAGTACCGTCAGCTGGTTCTCCGCAGTGCCTTTGGCCTAGGTGCCTCCATCTTGGTATCCGAGTTCCAGCAACGTCTGCTGGTCCTTGGTAGTGCTTTGGAGCACAGGTACCTCCTGCTTAGTAACCGTGTCCCAGTAACATCAGCTGGTACAAGATTGTGCTACAAATACAAGATACGGAACAAGAGACACAAGAACAATAAGCAGAAGATCTAAAAGCAGAAGAACATGAAGTATAAGACCAAAATGAAGAGCAAAATATATGCTCTAAATTCTAAGCAGAAGAAGACTAAGCAGTGTATGGGGGTGAGTCCGTTCCTCCTCGTGGTGCCCCTGGAAAATGCCTGCTGCTGCAGGCTAAACTGAACACGGACAAATACTGTTGTAATTTAAATCTTTTGTGACAGCAAGAACGGAAGGATGAAAAATTCATACTTTGACAGATTACAAGTACAGGATTCTCTGTCACAAATAAGAATATGATGAAGAAGATGAAGCAGAATATGAATAAGATAATAGTTTAATAAGAAGAATATGAGTAATGTTAACAAAGATGAATAGCAAGAAGTTTAAGAAGAAGATAAAGAAGGTGAAGATGAAGAATAATTTGATGAAAAAGATGATGCTGCAGAAGATTATGAAGGAGAAGTGTGTGAAAAGTTAAAAAGGTGAAGATGAAGAGCATGGAAGTTGTGTAATATACATATTTGCCAAAATATAAAAAACGTTAACATTGTCAATTTCTTCGTCAATCCGAACATCTTTAAAAAAAAAAATATTTATGCTATTCCATTTGATTGGGTTAAACATCTATGCCTTTAATGTCTCCTCAACCTTCCCCAATACATTCTACATTACTCTTTCTTGTTTTCCTTCATGTACAATTAACCAACAAGGCAAGAATGGTTTTTTTTTTAATTTCGATATTTTGTTCCCATAGACTTACATGAGACTTCCGGTATCGATATCGGGTATCGCCGATATTTTAGTGATATCGGCGATACCATTCCGATTCCGATACTTTAGGATATCGGAAAGTATCGCTCAACTCTACTGGTGGAGCTTAGTATAGATGGCCTAATAGAATGAGTACCACACACTGCTACTATGCCCAAAATTATTGTCCAGGCAAGATGCTGGTAAAAATTCATAGTTATTAAAAAGGCTGGTGGAGCTGGCAAAAAGTGATAGGAACTGATGTAACCTAGCCCTCAAAAGGGCTGCAATTACAAATAGTCACTAATCCCAAGTTGACCTATCTGTCTATTTAAGAGCACAGACCTGCCTGCTAAAAGTGCTAGGAACGGCTGTAACCTAGCCCTCAAAAGGGCTGCAATTATAAACTAGTCCCACTCCTACTCCCTAAACCTTTCTGTTGATTTCTGTGAAATTTCGCTTCAAATTTGCTGGTGCACAATATAGAGCTCACAGCAGCAGCAGTGCCGTCTAACACTCTGCTGCAGCAGTGAGAAAATTGTGGCGATGGGGAAAATGGCTTGGTCTCATAGGGCAAGGACATGTGACATACACAGCCAATGACACATGCCCTTGCTTGTGTGAAAAAAAAGCACTTCGCTCCGTGTGAGCGCTGATTATAGGCTGACAGACTGCACCTCCCACTGGAAATGCGGGAAAGAGAAAAAAAAATGGAGATCTTCATTATTTCTACAGAGATCCATCCCATGCCCCTCCCCCCACCCTGCTGTACACTCAAACTGTGTATTAACAGTGATTCTCAGCATTTCTGTGAAAAAATCCAGTTACGATTTTGGTGTACGAACAGTTATCGAACATAACCTCGAACAGCTGGATTTTTTCCAAATCGTTCGGGTTCGTCGAACGGCTCGAACACCGCCCAAAACAGCTCGAATTTGAGATTGGCTAACAGTTCGATTCGAAGACCGCTCATCTCTACACTAGAGGGCTTGAACATACTTGTGAATAATAATGTGTTGGATTACTATATCCTTTTCACATATTGTCAAATATGACGACATTTTTGCACAATATCTAAGTTATAGATGACACGCAAAATGTTGATATAATGATTGATCACTGTTTGACATTTTCCTATTTTTCAGTTGAATGACTGATGATGTAATTACTGATTGTTAGCACATGTATAAATAATGGTCACTGATGATTAATTATTATGCCTTAGGACAGTGTTATGGCTCGGCAGGCAAGCCTCCAGGAGTGGACCCTCTGGATCGTGGCACCAAGAGAGCCCCGGGCAAGTGACCAGATGGAGCCGACCCCTATACAGGGATCGTTAGGAGCAGGCCCTGGGGAACTAGTACCACGATAGCCAGTACCATGAGGGACGGCTCTTAGGCAGGCGAGTAGGCCGTACTACGTGACAGACGATATAGACCACAGGCAGCAGGACAGAATTGGTAACAAGAGACAAGAGCTACAGAGAGCCTGCAGGATGGAGCAAGTATAGGACTGCAGGACAGGGCTGGTATAGGACTACCGGACCAGCCAGGAATAGGACTGCAGGACAAGCGGGAGTAGGACTGCAGGACGAGCAGGAGTAGGACTGCAGAACGGAGGAGGTATAGGACTGCCGGACAGGGACCGGAATAGGACTACAGGACACAGCAGGTATATGACTGCAGGATGGGACTGGGATAGGACTGCAGGACGGGACAGGGATAGGACTGCGGGACGGAGCAGATATAGGACCACAGGATGGAAGCAGGAGTAGGACCACAGGATGGGAGCAGGAGTAGGACCACAGAACGAAAGCAGGAGAAGGACTACAGGACGGGAGCAGGAGTAAGACCACAGGACGGAAGCAGGAGTAGGACCACAATGGCATCCTAGACAGAGGGAGCAATGGAAGAGAGGAGGCACGATCAGTACAGGGAACAGCCTAACCCTAGGTAAGCAAACAAAGATCAGGCGACTCCTCTAAAGGAGGGCGGCCTGATATACCAGTGCAGAGGTCCCCATAGGTCCGGCGGTGCTTCCGGGTCAGGGCACCGACCGGAGCTTAAGGAAGGCAGGGGAGACGCGGCCATGGCCTACGGCGCACGCAAATGGAGCGCAGAGACGCCGTCGGCCGCAGGCCTGTCAACGATGGAGGAGGACGCCGCGGGGAGGCAGAACGCGATGCTGGAGTGGAGAGGTAAGTATTAAAAGGTGGGGATGTAACAGAAAGCTCCTAAAGGTTCAGTACACTTGATGTGCGACTCACTCTATATTATTTTTGACTATTGATGACCATTGGATCAAGTCAAAGGGGCGTGCACCCCCACTTTCAAATTGCCAGTGCTGCTGCCTTTCCTTTGAATATACATACAACAGCATTACAGTGCATTGCTATAACATGATTCAGCCTCTCTTCACAATAACAGTAATTTTGATCAGTGGTGCTCAAAATTTTACATGCCACAGTAACTACTAACATTTGAGTAGTCCCTCATGAGCCTATTCGAGTTGGATCAGAGTGTGATCCGATCTTCTCAGATGTTCTCCATTCAATGTGCCCATGAAAGCCAGACTGAGCTCGGATGAAATCCGAGTGCGGTCTGAATTTTCCCACAGACCTACAGACATGAATGGGTGATTACCATTCCATTATCAAAGGCAACTCTTACATGCTGCAAATTTTTTCTCGGATTGACTCAGTTCGAGGAAAGAATCGTACAAGGACACAGCCCCATAGAATTACATGAGAAGTGCTGTCCTGCAAAATGATGGATGGCACTTGTTTGATTATTAAGGTCATATGCACAAGCACTAAGAGATACAGGAAACAGCAAAGGGTATATAGGCACTCTGTAGGCTGCAAATGGGGTTCACACAGTTCACCAGGCATATTTATGCATGTAAATATATTTTAAAATGTTAGATGTATTTTATAAATCTTGATCAAGCAAGCCAACAGTATGAGTCTGTCTATCTATAGATCTATCAGTATAATTTCAAAAGTTTATGTGCGCATTTTCAGTATGTCATTTGAGCAGCTAAGAGTCTCTGGCAGGGCGGGCTCCCCTCCTTGAGGGACAGTTCTGGCGAGAAGCAGAACTGTAGTTTTAGTGAAAATTTAATTCTCAGCACAAGTTTTGCTATCAGACAAATCAGTATTTTTGAAGATATATGAACTTTTATCTCTGTGTTTGTATATAGATAACAAGGGTATTCGAACAAGCACACAGCTCGGGACAGCGAGAGTCGAAATTAGGAGAACTGCTCTGGGAGAAGCAGAGGTTGCAGACTAGTGAGTTTGCAAGATTATAACAGCAACTCATAAGGAGCTATGAAAAATGGGGAATGAGATGAGCAGCTAACTGCTGTATAGAAATCAATGGCTGGAGAGAAGTTAAATTCTCTCCTCGGAATGTAACTACTAAGAACACTTGGTCAGGGTCTGGGCAGGCAATGGTGGCTGAGCATAAGGCTGGAGTCACACAAAGTATAAAAACACGGACTGTATTTTACGGACGAGAATCACACCAAAGTTCCCAGAACAGTGATCCGTATTTCATCCATGTGCAATGCGAGGATGCGATTTCCTCGCATGAAAATATCCATGTGTCATTCGTATGGAATCCGGACGCTCGCCGGCTTGCAAAAACGGCATATAATGGATCCAAATGACAGGTTGTAAATCACAAAAGAAAGAATACATATATACACATAAAATACAATATATATATATATATATATATATATACACACATATACACACACACGTCATTTACACACGCATTATATATATATATCAAATACCTGTGTGAATTGGTGTGAGTGGCTGAATTGTGGATTGCTGAGTGCCTTTCTACCTGTTCTATCTTTTGGGGGCTTTTTTAACCTATTTTTTTCTCTCTAAAGGAGTAATCTCTTATTTTACTATCTGTGTGTTTAAAGGTTTAAAGGTTAACTATATTGCATTTTAAACCTTGGTGTAGCTATATTGACAAGGGGTTAAATAAGGGTGGGGGTTCATAATTAAGGGTTTATAAGGGCCAGCTGGTTGGGGCTCAAGTCTTTTTGGAAGTGCATTAGAGCAGCAGGGTGATTTGCTGCTGGGGAAAAAAAAAAAAAAAAAATCTCTCTTTAAATCTTCTGCTTCAGCGAGTGTGAGCGAGCTGAGTGTGAACGGTGGTAAGTGTGACTTGAGATTCAGTGACTTTGGATTTAGGGAGTTTCCAAGGGAGGATTTACTGAATTGCTGTTACTGTATATTTTATTAATACTTTTTATTTATTTTTACTTATCTTTGCTGTCTGGTGAAATCCCCATTAGATATGTGCTCCACTATTGCCAATGCCATCCAGTGTACATCTTGCCACATGTATGCAGTCCTTGAACAGCCGGTCGAGGGTGCATACTGCTGTGTGAGATGTGAGCACGTTGTGCATTTGGAAGCCCAAATCTTGGATCTAAATGTGCAGCTGGCAACACTGAGATCCATAGACAATATGGAAAGGAGTCTTCTGCTCACTGAGCAGACGCTCAATGGGATAGATGGGGGGGGGGATGCTAGGGTGGAGCTGCAGGACACTGAAGTAGGAAGCTGGGTGACAGTTAGAAAGCGGGGTAGAGGGAAGAGCGCCAGGGAGGCTAGTCCTGATCTGGCACACCCCAATAAGTTTGCAAGTTGGCAGATGAGGGGGTTGTCAGTACAGGGGTAGCACTGCTGCAGCCAGGCATGTCCTCTGAAAGCCGGGGGAGTGTCTGCTCCAGTAAGGGGGAATAAGGAGAGCAGGGCAGGCCAGACAGGTGCTGGTAGTGGGGGACTCAATTATTAGGGGAACAGATAGGGCAATCTGTCACAAAGACAGGGATCGTCGAACAGTGTGCTGCCTACCTGGCGCTCGAGTCCGACACATCGCTGATCGGGTTGACAGATTACTGGGAGGGGCTGGTGAGGACCCAGCGGTCATGGTGCACATTGGCACAAATGACAAAGTTAGAGGCAGGTGGAAGGTCCTTAAAGATGATTTCAGGGAATTAGGCTGCAAGCTTAAAGCAAGGACCTCCAACGTGGTATTTTCTGAAATACTGCCGGTACCACGTGCCACACCAGAGAGGCAACGGGAGATTAGGGAGGTTAATAAGTGGCTCAAGAATTGGTGTAGGAAGGAGGGGTTTGGGTTCCTGGAGAACTGGGCCGACTTCTCAGTTGGCTACAGGTTCTATGCTAGGGATGGGCTGCACCTCAATGGGGGGGTGCAGCTGTGCTGGGGGGAGAAAATGGCTAGAAGGTTGGAGGAGTCTTTAAACTAGGGACTGGGGGGGAGGGTATTCATTTTATAGGAGGGGAAGGCAGTACAGATAGAGACCTGGGCACAAATAATGAAATTGGGGGTGGGGGTGGCATGGGGGTGGGGTTAGAACAGTTAATAATTTAAGAAAGAATAGAGGTTCAGACAGATACATAAAGTGCATGTATACTAATGCTAGAAGCCTCACCAACAAAATGGCGGAATTAGAATTAATTTTGTTGGAACATAATTATGACATGGTGGGGATATCTGAGACTTGGCTGGATGAGAGCCACGATGGGCGGTTAATTTACAGGGCTATATTCTGTTTAGAAATGACCGTAAAAATAAGCGAGGTGGGGTGTGTGTTTATATGTAAAATCATCCTTAAAAACCCATCCTGTGTGATATCTGTGAATCTAATGAAGATGAAGAGTCTCTGTGGGTGGAGATTAGGGGAGGGGGGAAAAATAATAAATTACTGATAGGGGTTTGTTATAAGTCTCCTAAAATATATGGAAGCAACAGAGAATATCCTCGTAAAGCAAATAGATGAAGCAGCAACTCAAGGAGAAGTCATTATTATGGGGGACTTCAACTACCCTGAAATACATTGGGGAACAGAAACCTGCAGTTCCAGCAAAGGTAATAAGTTTTTGGCAACTATGAGAGACAATTATCTTTCACAACTAGTTCAGGACCCAACAAGAGGGGGGGCACTGCTAGACCTAATATTATCCAACAGGCCAGACCGCATATCAAATATAAGGGTTGGGGGTCACTTGGGTAATAGTGATCACAAATAATAAGCTTTCATGTATCCTTTAATAAGATGTGTAGTCGAGGGGTTACAAGGACACTAAACTTCAGGAAGGCAAATTTCCAACGGATGAGAGATGATCTTGGTGCAATAAACTGGGACGATATCCTGAGACATAAAAATACACAAAGAAAATGGGGAGACGTTTATTAGTATCCTGAATAGGACCTGTGCACAGTATATACCCTATGGGAATAAACATGCTAGAATTAGGAGGAAACCACTATGGCTAAATAGAGCTGTAAGGGGCGCAATAAGGGACAAAAAGAAAGCGTTTAGGGAATTAAAGCAAGTAGGTAGTGAAGAGGCATTAAATAAATACAGAAGACTGAATAAATTCTATAAAAAGACAAATCAAGACAGCAAAGATTGAGGCAGAGAGACTCATTGCCAGAGAAAGTAAAAATAATCCCAAATATTCTTTAACTACATAAATAGACAAGAAACTAAAAAATGATAGTGTTGGTCCCCTTAAAAATAGTCTGGGTGAAATGGTGGATGAGGATGAGGAAAAAGCCAATATGCTAAATGACTTTTTTTCAACTGTATTTACACAAAGAAAATCCCATGACAGATAACATGATCAGAGATAAAAAAATTTCTCCATTAAATGTCACATGCTTAACCCAGCAGGAAGTACGGCGGCGTCTAAAAATCACTAAAGTTGCAAATCCCCGGGTCCGGATGGGATACACCCCCGAGTACTGCAGGAATTAAGTACAGTTATAGATAGACCATTATTTTTAATCTTTAAAGATTCCATAATAACTGGGTCTGTACCACAGGACTGGCGTATAGCAAATGTGGTGCCAATATTCAAAAAGGGGGCAAAAACTGAACCCGGAAATTATAGGCCAGTGAGCTTAACATCTACTGTGGGTAAAATCCTGGAGGGTTTTTTTAGGGATACTATTTTGGAGTATCTGAAGCTGAATAACCTCATGACACAGTATCAGCATGGGTTTACGAGGACCGTTCTTGTCAGACTAATCTGATAAGCTTTTATGAAGGGGTAAGTTCAGGACTGGACCAAGGGGATGCAGTGGACGTGGTGTTCATGGACTTCTCAAAAGCTTTTGATACAGTGCCACACAAAAGGTTGATACATAAAATGAGAACAAATGGGGATAGGGGAAAATATGTGTAAGTGGGTTAAGAACTGGCTCATGGATAGGAAACAAAGGGTGGTTATTAATGGAGCACACTCGGACGGGTCACGGTTAGCAGTGGGTACCACGGGGGTCAAGTATTGGGGCCGTTCTCTTTAACTTATTTATTAATGACCTTGTAGGGGGCATACAGAGTAGTATTTCAATATTTGCAGATGACACTAAACTCTGCAGGGTAATAAATACAGAGGAGGATAATTTTATATTACAGGAGGATTTATGTAAACTAGAAACTTGGGCTGATAAATGGCAAATGAGCTTTAATGGGGTAAATGTAAGGTCATGCACTTGGGTAGAACAAATAAGATGTATAATTATGTGCTTAATTGTAAAAACACTGGGCAAAACTGTCACTGAAAAAGACTTGGGTGTATGGGTGGACGACAAACTCAAATTTAGTGGCCAAATTTTCAGGCAGCTGCTGCCAAGGCAAATAAAATAATGGGATGCATTAGACGAGGCATAGATGCTCATGAGGGAGAACATAATTTTATCCTCTTACAAGTCACTGGTGCGACCACACTTAGAATACTGTGTGCAGTTCTGGTCTCGGTGTATAAGAAAAGACATAGCTGAACTGGAGCGGGTGCAGAGAAGAGCGACCAAGGTTATTAGAGAATGGGGGGTCTGCAATACAAGACAGGTTATTACACTTGGGGTTATTTAGTTTTGGAAAAACAAGGCTTAGGGGTGATCTTATTAAAAATGTACAAATATATGAGGGGACAGTACAAAGACCTTTCTAATGATCTTTTTACTTTAGACCTGTGACGGGGACGAGGGGGCATCCTCTACGTCTGGAGGAAAGAAGAGTTTAGCCATAATCACAGATGCAGATCTTTACTGTAAGAGCAGTGAGACTATGGAACTCTCTGCCGTCTAATGTTGTATGTGTGATTCCTTACTAAAATTTAAGAGGGGACTGGATGCCTTTCTTGAAAAGTATAATATTACAGGTATATTCACTAGTTTCCTAGATACAGCGTTGATCCGGGGAGCTAGTCTGATTGTCGTATGTGGAGTCGGGAAGGAATTTTTTCCCCAATGTGAAGCTTACTGTTTGCCACTTGGGGTTTTTTTTGCCTTCCTCTGGATCAACATGTTAGGGCAGGTTAGGATTTGGTTATGGGTTGAACTAGATGGACTTAAAGTCTTCCTTCAACCTTAATAACTATGTTACTATGTTACTATGTATAGTGTAATAAAAATTAGGTCAAAAACTGTCAATATTTCATTAAAATAATTTTAAATTAATGTGTGTGTGTTTTTTAACCATTTACTACAATAGGATTAATAATGGAGAGTTGTCTAATGACAACTCTCCATTATTAACCCGGATTAATGTCACTTTTCAATAGCAAGGTGACATTAACCCATAATTAACCCATGAGCCACCACTAAAGGCAATGGAATAGACGGCCTTAAGTGCCAGAAAAGGAGCATCTAATAATTGATGTGCCTTTTCTGGGGTGGCTTTGGATGGAAACATATATGTATCTTATTTACATCAGGTAGATCTCACTTGCTTGTCACCGTACTAACCCCAAAAAGGACAAATAGTCTTTGCTTAAGACATGACCCCTGGCCTACATAAGTCAGGAGATAGACAGCTATGGGACTTTCTTAGAACCATTTAAAAAGGAAATAAGTAACAGATGGTCCAAATAATAGCTGCTTTTTGCTGAGATCGCAGGAAAGCTGTATAAGGGTCATAGATCGTCGAATCTGCCTTTTGTCAAGATAAAGTTAAAGAAAGCTCATACACTCATATTATTCACACAGCCAATAATCTTTCAGCTGCTAATTGTATGTTGATTGACTAACCAACCCTTTTTGTAAAAGTATTTAAAAATGTGATAATAAAAAAACCGTCAGTATTGATGGAGTTATGCTGGCACTTTTGAGTGGACAGTGTTCATTTCCAGAGAGCTCTAAAAATACTCATTTAATTTGGGAACAGCAGAAACAAACATGGGATAGATTATCCTAACGAAAATTTCCATAACAGCTTGGGGCAGATGTTAGTAGCCAGGGGGCCAAAAACAATGGTCCCTCTCAAGTCTATTAATATCTGTCCTTAGTCACTGGCTTTCCCTGTGTGGTTGAGAAAATACAGCGGGAGCCCACGCATTTTTTTACAAAAGAAACTACATATTAAATTATATATGAAATTTTGCACACATCACTCATATAATTGTTAATCAAAACCATATATCAAAACTAAATGAAATGGTTTAAATGTATGTAAACCATGTGTCATTTCAGGTCGGGTTTCTGTAATGATTTTACAGAAGCCGGCAAATTGAAATTAGCGGCTATTATGATATGTAGAAGTGTATGAACTATAAAAAATATATATATATATATATATATATACATATATACAGTACAGAACAAAAGTTTGGACAAAACTTCTCATTTAAAGATTTTTCTGTATTTTCATGACTATGAAATTTTTTAATTCACACTGAAGACATCAAAACTATGAATTAACACATGTGGAATTATATACTTAACAAAAAAGTGTGTAACAACTGAAATTATGTCTTATATAGCCACCTTTTGCTTGATAACTGCTTTTGCACACTTTGGCATTCTTTTGATGAGCTTCAAGAGGTAGTCACCGGAAATGGTTTTCACTTCATAGGTGTGCCCTGTCGGTTTAATAAGTGGGATTTCTGGCCTTATAAATGGGGTTGGGACCATCAGTTGTGTTGTGCAGAAGTCTGGTGGTTTATACTGCTGATAGTCCTACTAAATAGACTGTTAGAATTGTATTATGGCAAGAAAAAAGCAGCTAAGTAAAGAAAAACGAGGGGCCCATCATTACTTTAGGAAATGAAGGTCGTCAGTCTGAAAAATGGGGAAAAACTTTGAAAGTGTCCCCAAGAGCAGTTGCAAAAAACCATCAAGCGCTACAAAAGAAATGACTCACATGAGGACCGCCCCAGGAAAGGAAGACCAAGAGTAAACCTCTGCTTCTGAGGATAATTTTTATCCGAGTCACCAGCCTCAGAAAATCACAGGTTTACAGCAGCTCAGATTAGAGACCAGGTCAATGCCACACAGAGTTCTAGCAGCAGACACATCTCTACAACAACTGTTAAGAGGAGACTTTGTGCAGCGGCCTTCATGGTAAAATAGCTGCTGGGAAAACCCACTGCTAAGTACAGGCAACAAGCAGTGGAGACTTGTTTGGGCTAAAGAACACAAGTAATGGATATTAGACCAGTGGAAATCTGTGCTTTTGGTCTGATGAGTCCAAATTTTGAGATCTTTGGTTCCAACCACTGTGTCTTTGTGCGACGCAGAAAAGGTGAACGGATGGACTCTACATGCCTGGTTCTCACCGTGACGCATTGAGGAGGTGGTGTGATGGTTGGGGGTGCTTTGTTGGTGACACTGTTGGGGATTTATTCAAAATTGAAGGTTATTACTGAACCAGCATGGCTACCACAGCATCTTGCAGCCGCATGCTATTCCATCCGGTTTGCGTTTAGTTGGACCATCATTTATTTTTCAACAGGACAATGACCCCAAACACACCTCCTTGCTGTGTAAGGGCTATTTGACCAAGAAGGAGAGCGATGGGGTGCTACACCCAATGACCTGGCCTCCACAGTCACCAGACCTGAACCCAATCAATATGATTTGGGGTGAGCTGGACCGCAGAGTGAAGGCAAAAAGGGCCAACAAGTGCTAAGCATCTCTGAGAACTCCTTCAAGATGTTGGAGACCATTTTCCGGTGACTACCTCTTGAAGCTCATCAAGAGAATCCAAGAGTGTGCAAAGCAGTCATCAAAGCAAAAAGGTGTCTACTTTGAAGCACTAGAATATAAGAAATATTTTCAGTTGTTTCACACTTTTTTGTTAAGTATAATTCCACATGTGTTTAATTCATAGTTTTGATGCCTTCGTGTGAATGTTAATTTTCATAGTCATGAAAATACAGAAAAAACTTTAAATGAGAAGTTGTGCTCAAACTTGTTGTCTGTACTGTATATATACACACACACCATATATAAAATATTTTATATATATTATATTACACACACACACATATATATACGTATATATTTATATATATATATATATATATATATATATATATATATATATACACACACATGTATATATATATATATATATATTATACACATACATATACATATACTGTATATATACATACATTATACACATACTATATATACAAATTTTATTATACATACATATATACAATATATATATATACATACATATATACACAAATATATTTTATACATACATATATACACTATATATATATATATTTTATATACATACTTTATATTATACATATATATATATAATATATTACATAATATATCTATACACATATATACATGTCATGTGTGCATTTGCCACGAAGATGTCCGCGGTTGCACATTCTGACTTCTCACAGCTGGTTGCTGTTTCTTTGTGTTTGGCAGTTAGGGAGTTAATTCTGTCTGTGCTCAGTTCTGGGACTGGGTGCAGTTTCTCCCGGGTGCAATTTTAAATTTTTTGTGATTGGTTTCCTTTAAATCTCTGGTTGTCTGTGTTGGGAGTTGCCAGTGAAATTCTTCATGCAGACCACAGATAGGATTGTATCTGTATAGACTTAAGTTAAAGAGCTCCTTAGTTGTTTTAAGCTCACCTTGCTTAGAGTTTAATATCCCAGATCATTTATGTTCCTTCTGTGTTTGAGTGTGTATGCAAGTCTGTGTTTTCTCCAGTCTGTCTATTATGTCTAATCTGTGTATTTACAGAGATCAGCCCGTTTCCTTTGGTGGTAATCAGTATCCCTTTTTAGGACTGATTACAGGGTTCAGGGACTGATAGGAGACAGGGTTAGGCTGGAGACTTGGACCTCTGAACCATTATCGTACCTCCAAGGTGAGGGATTAGTTAGGACCCCAGTTTAGGGTCAGGTTAGACCCCGGTCCTCCTCTTTCCTGTGACAGTGTATCAAGTCCTCAAGATTAACCCTGAGTTCAACGGATATCGTGTCAGGTAAATCTATTCTATATTTACATGCTTGATGTTGCTAATCTATATGTTGTATAGAGTGTTGTTTTTTAAGAATAGTTTACTGACATCGTACACATATCATAAGCCGCGTGACATTTTCACTGGCCCTTAAAATTATTCCCAGTTGCCATGGATCCAGTAGCCCAGCTGGCTCTGCAGTTGCAGGGATTATCCATGGAGCTGACGGACATTAAGTCCAAAGTTTTGTCTCCCTCGGAGCAAACCAGATTTGAACCTAAAGTAGCTCTCCGGACAGGTTCACTGGTGGGCGAGACAAATTTTTTACCTTCAGGGAAGCATGTAAATTGTATTTTCGGCTTCGGCCTCGATCATCAGGGAGTGAAGAGCAGAGAGTGGGAATTGTTATCTCGCTCCTACAAGGGGACCCTCAATCCTGGGCCTTCTCCTTCCTCCGGGATCCCCGGTCTACAGTCAGTAGATCGATTTTTTACTGCCTGGGTTTGGTTTATATGATGACCAGATGGGGTCCTCTCTTGCTGAGACAAATTACGTAAGATACAGCAGGGAGATCGTCCGGCGGAGGAATTTGCTTCTGAGTTCCGTAGATGGGCCACAGATACTCAGTGGAATGACCCAGCTCTTAGAAGCCAGTTTTGTCATGGGCTTTCTGACAAATTAAAGGACGTTTTGGCTCAGTTGATTCTCCTCCATCACTGGAGGCTGCTATGGCCCTAGCTATCCGTACTGATAGACGGCTCCGGGAGAGGTGCGAGGTAACTCCGCCCCTGTTGTTACTCCACCTACTACTAAAGTCCCTTATGTTGAGGTTCCCCTTGTCTGTTCGGAGGAGCCTATGCAGTTGGGAGGGACATCATTTCGTAGGAGGGGATTTGGCGGTACGCCGCAGGACTAGAAGGTGTTTCTTCTGCGGGAAAAGAGGGACATTTTGTTGGGGGATGTCCATCCCGTGCCTTGTTGAGCAAAAAGTCGCCGGAAAATGTTAATCCCAGGTTGTGTGGTGGACGACAACCTGGGAGTATGTATTTCTTTCCGCTAGTTCTTCTCAGTTCCTTGTACCAGTGGAGGTGGTGGTTGGTACGAGAGTGGAGAGATTTTCTGTTCTTCTTGATAGTGGGTCCGGGGCTAATTGGTTGACGCTCAGTTTGCTCAGGCTCAAGGTATGCATCTGAGTGTATTGGTCAAACCGATCCCTATATTCTCCATTGACGCCAGGCCTCTCGGCCAAGGTAGCTTTGTTCATGAGGTTCATAACATTGACCTTCGGGTAGGGGCAATACATAGGGAAACTATTATCTTGTATGTGTTGGAGGGTCTACCTACTCCTATTGTGTTGGGACTTCCTTGGTTGGTTAAACATAACCCCTGTGTTTAAATTTGGGGCAGTCCAGAGTATAAGCCAATGGGGGGAGGTTTTGCAAATGTAACTGCATGAACACAGTCATCAGTGCGGTCTTTGCCTAGTACTTTGCCTCCTTTTTTGGAGGACTTTGGGGATGTGTTCTCTGAGGAGGGGTGTCAGGAGTTGCCTCCTCATCGCGTGTATGACTGCTCTATTAATTTACTTCTGATGCTAAGTTACCTAAAGCTGGGTTATATAAACCTTTCTGGTCCTGAGAGGCAGGCTATGAAAGATTATATTTCGGAGAGTCTGGCCAAAGGGCATATTAGACCTTCATCTTCCCCAGTGGCCGCGGGGTTCTTCTTTGTGAAGAAAAAAGATGGAGGCCTACGCCCTTGCTTGGATTTCCGCGAACTTAATCGGATTACTGTTCGAGATCCGTATCCACTCCCTCTGATTCCTGATCTCTTCAATCAAATTGTTGGCGCCAAATGGTTCTCTAAATTGGATCTCAGGGGGGCGTATAATCTGATTAGGATAAAGAGGGGGATGAGTGGAAAACGGCGTTTAACACGCCGGAGGGACATTATGAGAACCTTGTCATGCCTTTTGTTGACTACTGCACCAGCAGTGTTCCAACATTTTGTTAATGACATTTTTCGTCATCTGGTGGGGCTGTTTGTGGTCGTATATTTGGATGACATTTTAATTTACTCACCAGTCTTGTGTCTCACCAGGAGCATGTGAGGGCAGGTTGTTGCAGATCTTGCGAGACAATAAAATACGCCAAACTGGAAAAGTGTGTATTCGCCGTTTCAGGAACTTCAGTTTTTGGGTTTCTTGGTGTCAGCCTCCGGTTTCCGTATGGACCCTGAAAAGGTGAGAGCAGTGCTTGAATGGGATCAGCCAGAGGATCTTAAGGCTCTGCAGCGTTTTCTGGGGTTTGCTAACTACTACCGGAAATTTATTTGTAATTTCTCATCTGTTGTCAAACCTCTCATGACATTGCAAGAAAAGGGACGGATTTTTCTAAATGGTCGGACAAAGCTTGCCAAGCTTTTTCCTCTTTGAAAAATGTTTTGCTTCGGCACCCGTTCTCATCCAACCAGATGCATCACAGCCGTTCGTTGTGGAGGTGGACGGTCTGAAGTAGGGGTGGGTGCAATATTGTCCCAGGGTCCGTCCCTGGTAAATGGCATCGTGCGCTTTCTTTTCTAAAAAATTGTCATCCGCCGAAAAGGAATTATGATATCGGCAATAGGGAACTTTTGGCCATTAAGTTGGCTTTTGAAGAATGGCGTCACTTTTTGGAGGGGGCAGTCCACCCGGTCACCGTCATTACTGATCACAAGAAACCTGCTGTATTTGGAATCTGCTAAGCGTCTGAATTCCAGACAAGTCGATGGTCGTTGTTTTTTACCAGGTTTAATTTTGTTGTCACTTATCGCCCTGGATCTAAGAATGTTAAGGCGGATGCCTTGTCTCGCAGTTTCCCAGGGGCCGGGGGAAAATGGATGACCCGATTCCTTTCCTTCAGGAGGGGGTGGTAGTGTCGGCTGTATGTTCTGAGCTTGAGGAGGAGGGTGTTAGAGGCTCAGGGGGACGCCCCTGCAGGACCTCCAGGGAGATGTTTGTCCCAAATCAGTTGAGACAAAAGGTTATTGAGGCACATCATAATTCTGCTTTAGCAGGGACATCCGGGAGTAAGGCTACTTTAGATCTCCTTTCTCGCCGGTTTTGGTGGCCTAACGTTAATAAAGATGTTTTAACTTTTGTCGCGTCTGTGGGGTTTGTGCTCGCTCTAAGACCCCTCATCCGTCCGTCTGGGACCCTCTTACCCTTGAAAACTTCCGGAGCGTCCATGGACTCATTTGTCTATGGACTTCATCACGGACCTTCCTCAGTCGTCAGGGAAGACTGTCATATGGGGGTTGTTGACAGGTTCAGTAAGATGGCACTTTCATTGCTCTTCCTGCCCTCCCTAATGCTAAACTCTGGCGCAGGTGTTCATTGGGGAGATTGTGAGACTTCATGGGTTTTCCTTCTGATGTGGTATCAGATAGGGGGTCTCGTTTGTTGTCAAGTTTTGGAGGGCATTTTGTTTACGTCGGGGGATGCAATTGTCATTTTCCTCGGTTTTCATCCGCCAGACAATGGTCAGACAGAGCGTCTGAATCAAAGCCTAGGACTTATCTTCGGGTGTTTTGTCTCAGAGGAACCAGGAGGACTGGTCTTTTTCTTGCCTCTGGCAGAGTTCGCTCTTAACAACAGGCCCCCGGGGG
>JARQOD010000004.1:393998579-394119073 GCA_033576555.1 Oophaga sylvatica
AAAATTGCCGGCTTTTCTTAAGGACACCATGCATATTTCTTCAAGTCCACATGTGGCCCGGTGAAACCCATTTTTCTCCCCCCCATAGACTTTTTTTTGGGGGATTACGGGGCGTAATACGGTAAAAATTCGCAGAAAGCTGCGTTTTTCCCTCACCCAATAAAACGGCCGAAAAAAATAAACTCCTCCCGACCCCCCCCCAAAATTTAATTTTTTGGTTTTCCCGAGTGCAATCGTTTTTTTTCCACATTGCACTCGTCCGTATTGCCCCCTTGGGGACCCCGGCCTAAACTGATTTCCCTTTTTTCAAACAGAAAACTGGGTTTTTTAAGTGCACACAAATTAGCCATCCAAAACCCTAACTCCAAAAAACAAATTTTCACTCTTATTTGCTATAGCAGGGAAAACCCGGAAAATAAAAAAATTTGAATTGCATTCTGCTCTAGAAATGGGAAAAAGAAAATGCTTACCCTTTTTAAATTTTGGGGCCCAATTCATTAAATTCCCCCACCCCGAAAAGGGGCCATCTATAACAAAACCGTTTGGGAGCGTCACTCTTTTCTGAAGTTTTTAAACAGACTGTGCAACCCGCGACCCCCTTTGGCAGTTGGACAGAGAAATTTCACCCAGGGAGGGGAGGGGGGGCCCGGGGGGATGGGGATGTGTAAGCCGAACCCCAAAACCCCGCCCCCGGGGCCCCAACCCCTTACCGATCCGGGTTGCGGGGGGGGGCTTTTGGATGTCGGAGAAAGGGGGTTTTGGGCCGGAAAAATCGGCAAAATCCCAGTCCGGCTTTCCAGCCCCCCTTTTGGGGAAAGGGGCCCCTTTGCAGTTTTTCAAAAAAATGGTCCGGAAAGGGGAATTGCCCCGGCGAAAATTTTCCCCGGAAATCCTGCCCACTTGACCCCCGGGCCCACAAAAACTTCCCCGACCCGGGGGTCTTCCCTTTTTGATGTCGGGGAAGGGGAGGGGTTTGTGGTGCGGAATCGACCCGCCGTTTTTGGCGGCACAATCCCGCCCTCCCGCCATAAAAGGCAAACCCGTCGAAATTCCCAGGTTTGGGGGAGGGGGGCCCCCATGCATACCAGGATTGGGGGGTGAGGGGACCATGCATACCAGGATTGGGGGGGTGAGGAGACCATGCATACCATGATTGGGGGTTGAGGGCTACCATGCATACCAGGATTGTGGTGTGAGGGGACCATGCATACCATGATAGGTATGAGGAGGTAGCATGCATACCAGGATTGGGGGGTGAGGGAACCATGATGAATACCAGGATATGGATGAGGGGGTTGCCATGCATACCAGGATTTGGGGGTGAGGGGACCATACATACCAGTATAGAGATGAGGGGGTACCATGCATACCAGGATAGGCATGAGGGGGTATCATGCAAACCAGGATTGGGGGTGAGGGGACCTTGCATACCAGGATGAGGAATGTGGTGCCATGCATACCAGAATTGGGTTTGGGGTGAGGGGACCATACATGCCAGAATGGGGATGAGGGGGCCATACATTCCAGGATTGGGGAGGTGAGGGGACCATGTATACCAGGATGAGGAATGGGGTGCCATGCATACCAGGATTGGGGGGTAACCATACATACCAGAATAGGGATGAGGGGGCCATGCATACCATTATAGGGATAAGGGGGCAATGCATAGCAGGATAGGGATGAGGGGTACCATGCATACCGGGATAGGAGGGGGGCAGCACATACCAGGATGGGAGACTATATATCAATAAAAATGCTTGCCACCTGGGTGTAGAACGGGTTCATAGCTAGTTTGAATATAACAACCTTTTCCACATCATACATGCTTTCTAACCAAGTGCAAACTTGTACGTTAGAGTTTCACTTGATTTCAGATTATCCCTTTTAATTATTATATAAAGCAGATAACAGAGTTACAATTGGCAAAAATGTCACTTAAATGGGCGGTTACATTCATTCCCTTATCTTATTCCTCATTAGTGTAATTACTCCACTTACAAGCAGCTGTGTTCCCATTAGAGAGAAACTAAATTGCATAAATCAAATTCTTAATGGTTTGCTTTCAGCCTTCAGAACACTACTTTGAGTTTGACAATACTAGCTATTACAATAGCAATGAGAGGTCTAAAGCGGGTCAGAGAAACATGCATCATGCACAGCTTACAAATACCAATTAATAACGGATTATACATTTTTTTCATCATAAATATTTTAGACAGCAGTTACACCTACTCAACTTAATATTACTCTGAATTAAAAAAAAAAGCATTGCTAATAATTGGATATTATAAATATTCCAAAACTGTATATCATTGGTTTCTTTTAGAAAAATATAAAAGTCCAATACAGTAATACCAGCAATGTCTCAGGTGCACTGGGGAATAAAGTGTGTCAAATCACTTAAGGGGGGTTCTCAAGTTTGAAAGTTATCTTTTATTCAAAGGATAGGGTGTAGCTTTCCGAACGCTGTGGGGTACAACAGCTGTGGCCCCAACCAATCCTGGGACTCTGAAGAACCTTAGCTGAATGAATCAAAGGTCGATCAATTGCACTGCCTCTCCATTTATTCTAATAGGAGTGCCAAAATCAGCAGAGTATTGAGCCCGGCAATCTCCGGAACTCCTATTAATAATGAATAAAGGGATTCTTCGGATCGTGGGTGCCTTAGCAGTCGGACACCCAGTGATTGGAAAGTTATCCCTTGTCCCAAGGATAAGATATAACATCTAAACTTGAGAACACTCCATGAAGTTGGCAACAAGAAATTGTGGGGTTTTGGGTGGAAATCTTGAATTAATTGTTCTATAATGGTGGTAGAATGCTATATAATATCCTAGATATAGCAGTCAACTACAGAACTTTTTTGACAGAGTTAAAAACAACTGGTTGCCGTAACTTTTGCAGCAACCCCTAAAAGGTTATTATTATTTTAGGCTAGCTTCATATGATCTAATAAACTATGAGCACCACGCAGTACTAGCAGATGTGCGTATATCAGCAGCTGAACAAAAGACACAAGAAAGTGCTCCCTAGTGGTCCTATTACTGAGGATATCAGACGTTCTTCTGTAAACCAACTACATCTTGTTTAGTTTAGGCTCTTATTTTATTTCAGAGTAAAAAAACTTTTTTCTTTAAATAGTCGGTAGCTTATAAAAGGAGAAAAAAGTAAATCAGCCACAAAAATATACCGGTATGCTACACTATTTTATAGCACAAGAATAGGAAATACTTTGTTTACTTATAAAGGGAACCTGACATGAGATAGGGTATATAGACATCATAGATCGGGTTCCCTGCCATGGAATTACCTCCATAGGCCAGAACATGCACAATGCGGTCATCATTATTTGTTTCTTATTTGCCATAATTATTGTTTTACCTTGTGTAAATGCCACTGATCTCCTGATTCTGGAATTGTTTTCCTTTGTTCTTGCATCTCTATTCATGAGATATGGCTCCATTTTCCCTGTTTATAGTTCTAGTATTTATAACTATCTGGGCGTGATCCTTAAATAGATTCCCATAGTGCTGGGTGCCTAACTTTGTGGCTTGTGGGCCCGCGATGTGTGGCTCGCAGCTGTCAGCTTGGTGCATTAGTACCAAGTCTAGCAAATAGCTATGAAGAGCTGGTCTTCAGATGGTGACTTTTGTGATGAGTCGCACAGAAGAGCAGATCTGTAGGTTCATTTGTTGGCCTTGGAAGTGGAGACAAAATAATTGAATGCTTAACTGGAGATAGGATGGTATTGTGGTGGGAGTTTTTGATGCAAGTAAATGACGAGAGGGGTAAAGTGGGAATCCCTGAATGTAAGTATTCTGCCTCAGTGGGATTTCTGAGGGGAAGTTTTGTCTTTCACTATACCAATATAATCGGGCACTAGCAGTGGCTACCGTCAATAGTAGCAGACCACGCAGCTGCTATGGGGCCCGGACAGGTGAGGGGGCCCGCGACAGCCGCTGCAGTTTGGCAGCTGTGCTGTGCTGACACAGTACTATCTCCTTTAAGTAAATGTAAGCGACGGCCGCTGAATACCCCCTTGAAGCTCCCCTTTCCTTGTTTCCTGGTCAGCAGTTGGCTGAAGTCTCTGGCTGGATTTGCATAAGAATGCCAGCTGGCAGCCAGAGAGCAGCACATGTGATTGCAGGAAGCAGAAAGCAGAAAACATTCATGAGCCTCTCTCACTCAGGGAGAGGGACACACACAAGACGGTGAGCCCGGCTGGCTGGGGGACGGGGTGGATTTTTTTTGTTAAATGTGTCCCCTCACTGTGCTGGCACTTTACATTTACAATGGCTCTGGCTGCACTTTGCACCTTAGGGAGGGCGAGGCCCGGCTCACGCACTGTGGAGGGTGGAGGTCACATGCATGCCTGGAGTTAGAGCACCTGTGTTGTGAATGGACTTGAGATGAGTTCTGAGCAGAGGCTCCCTCTGGTGGTTACAAGCGGTACTGGACTGTCCAGTGAAGATTGTGAGGATTGGGAATCAGGTGTTACTGACTGGTCTTATATAAGGGAGTCGCCTTCCCATTAGGGTTGCCGGTGATCAATTGTTCTGGTCTCAATCCTTGATTCCTGTTTCCTTTGTAGCCTGCTGTGTCGTGTCTGCATCTCCAGCTAACAGATAAGACATTTTCTTCTTTTTGTTTTTGTGCTTGATTTTTGCATTTTGTCCTGCATTCTGTGGGGGCCTTCAGGGTCCCCTCTGGGGGCTTTTGCCCTCTCAGTTTATGTTCAGCCACTGATGTTTGTACATTTGCTTTTTCCAGTTTTTTCAGTGGCTGCTGTTTTGATTTTGTTACACCAGAGAACTAATTTAGGTGGTAGAGGTCGTGTGATCTCAGGTGTTTTTGAAATTAGTAGAGTTGGTGCTTTTCAGGGTTTTTTGGGATTGCAGTAAGTGCCCTTCCTATCCTTTTCTATTTAGGTAGTTTGGGCCCCAACGTTTGCTCATACTATTTTCTGTCTGTGTCAGTATTTCTTCTTGTCTAACCGCCATTACATGTTTGGGGGCTTTCTATGTTCTTTGGGGATCTGCTCCGTGGCAGATAGCTTTCCTCTTTCTATCTTTAGGTGTAGTTAGTTTCTCAGGCTGTGACGAGGCGTCTAGGACCAACGTAGCAACGCTCCACGGCTGCCTCTAGTTGTGGTGGTTAGTCAGGGTACTGCAATCTCATAGATTCCAACTGCTCTGGTGTATTGCCTTTTTTACCTGCACTCCTCAGCTACCGAAACATAACAGTATCACCGGACCAAAAAATTGAAAATTGTATGGTACTCACAGAAGGGAAAAATATTGTGAAAGAAAAAAGGTTGTCAGAGTTGTCAGAGATATTTTTCTGTTTGTTGCATTTTTTTTTTCCCTCTGTATCTCTGGGTGCTGGGGAGGATTTTTTCTCTCAATGGAGTTTGCACAGTTGTCTGGCCGTGTGGATCAGCTTGCCACTGAGGTTCGGAGTATTGCTACCTATCTTGCTAGGTTGCCTGTTGTGGAACCTAGGATTCCCATGCCAGATTTGTTTTTGGGGGATCGAGCCAAGTTTCTGAATTTCAAAAATAATTGTAAATTGTTTTTTGCCTTAAAATCTAAGTCCTCAGGGAATGCAGCGCAGCAGGTTCAAATTGTCATCTCTCTCCTGCGCGGCGAACCTCAGGATTGGGCTTTTTCCCTGACACCTGGGGATCCTGTTTTGAGTGATGTTGATGCATTTTTTAAGCCTTGGGGTTATTGTACGATGAGCCTAATGTCACTGATCAAGCTGAAAAAGCTTTGGCATTAAATCAGGGGCTTGATGACGCTGAGTTATACTGTCAGAGATTCCGTAGGTGGGCAGTCCTGACCAAATGGAATGACGACGCTTTGGCAGCCCTTTTTCAGAAGGGTCTGTCAGATAATGTAAAGGATGTATGGTGGGATTCCCTGTCCCCTCTGGTCTCAATGATTCTATGTCATTAGCGATTCAAATTGACAGACGTTTGCGTGAGCGGAGAAGTATGCGTGGAATAGTGTTGCCTTGTGAACCTGCTTCTGAGTCCATGCAGTGTGATAGAGTGGTTTCTGGGGCACAGCGTCATGAGTTTCGAAAGCGCAATGGGTTATGTTTCTACTGTGGTGATGCCTCTCATGCTATTTCAGTCTGCCCTAAGCAGGGAAGACGTTTTGCACGCTCAGTTGTCTTGGGTAGTGTTCAGACTAAGTTTTTATTAACTGTTACTCTGATATGCTCTCTGTCCTCATTTTCTGCTCAGGCTTTCGTTGATTCGGGAGCAGCTATTAACCTGATGGATTTTGATTTTGCTAAACGTTGTGGGTTTCCCTTGATACCCCTACAGAAGTCTATTCCCCTACTGGGGATCGATTCTACCCCTTTGGCTGAGAATAAACCTCAGTTCTCTACTCAGGTGATAATGAGGGTTGAACCTGATCATCAGGAGAGCTGCAAATTTTTGGTTCTGTATAATCTGCATGACATTATCGTGCTGGGTTTCCCTTGGTTACAGTCTCATAATCCTGTTTTGGATTGGAAATCTGTGTCTGTAACCAGTTGGGGCTGCCAATGTGTTAATACCAACACTCCTGTTTTTTCTGCCTCCCACCAGGCTCAGGATGTGCCTGACTTTTTGATTGATTTTTCTGATGTGTTTAGCAAAAGTAAATCTGCATCCTTGCCTCCCCATAGGAGCTATGACTGCGCTATTGAATTAGTGCCTGGTAGTAAATTCCCTAAAGGTCGCCTTTTTAACTTGTCTGTACCTGAACATGACGCTATGCGGTCTTATATCAAGGAGTCATTGGAGAAAGGTCATATCAGACCATCCTCTTCACCCTTAGGTGCCGGTTTTTTCTTTGTGGCCAAAAAGGATGGTTCATTAAGGCTGTTTATTGATTATCGTCTTTTGAACAATATTACTGTGAAATATCAATACCCGTTACCCTTGATTTCTGACCTGTTTTCCAGGGTGAAAAACGCTACTTGGTTTACCAAGCTTGACCTCAGGGGGGCATATAACCTTATTCGCATTAAGCACGGGGATGAATGGAAGACGGCATTTAACACCCCAGAGGGGCATTTTGAGTACCTAGTGATGCCTTTTGGGCTCACTAATGCTCCTTCTGTCTTCCAGTCCTTCATGAATGACATTTTCAGGGATTTTCTGGATAAATTTCTGATTGTATATTTGGATGATATCTTGATTTTTTCCAATGACTGGGACTCTCATGTGAAACATGTTCGAACTGTATTCCAGATTTTGAGAGAGAATGCTCTGTATGTGAAGGGATCAAAGTGTCTTTTTGGCGTACAGAGGATCTCATTTTTGGGATTCATTTTGTCCCCATCTGTTATTGAAATGGACCCGGTCAAGGTTCAGGCCATCTGTGATTGGGTCCAACCTACTTCATTAAAGGCTCTTCAAAGATTTTTGGGTTTTGCCAATTTTTATCGTAAATTTATTGGTAATTTCTCGGTTATTGTTAAACCATTAACTGATTTGACCAAAAAGGGTTCTGATGTGGTGAATTGGCCTCCTGAGGCAGTCTCTGCATTTCAGGAACTTAAGCAGAGATTCACTTCTGCTCCTGTTCTGCGGCAGCCTGATGTTTCTCTGCCATTTCAGGTGGAGGTTGATGCCTCTGAAATTGGGGCAGGTGCCGTTTTGTCCCAAAGAGATCCAGAGACCTCTAAAAGTAACCCTTGTGCCATTACCTAAGTTGCCTTCCTCCTCTGAATTGGTGCCTTTGTTTCTTCAGCACGTGGTTTGTTTACACGGCATTCCTGAGAACATTGTGTCTGACAGAGGAGTCCAGTTTGTTTCCAGATTTTGGAGGACCTTTTGTTCTAAACTTGGTGTTCAATTGTCTTTCTCCTTGGCGTTTCATCCTCAGACCAATGGTCAAACTGAGAGAACAAACCAGACATTGGAGACTTATCTAAGATGCTTTGTGTCTGCTGATCAGGATGACTGGGTCTCTTTTTTGCCTTTGGCTGAGTTTGCTCTTAATAATAGGGCTAGCTCTGCCACTTTGATGTCTCCATTTTTCTGTAATTCTGGGTTTCACCCTTGATTTTCTTCGGGACAGATGGAGGCTTCTGTCTGTCCAGGTGTTGACTCTGTTGTGGAGCGTATGCAACAGATTTGGGACCAGGTAGTGGAGAGGTTGTCCCTCTCTCAGGAGAGGGCCCAGCAGTTTGCTAACCGGCATAGGACTGATGGTCCTCGGTTTAAAGTGGGGGACTTGGTCTGGTTGTCCTCAAAAAATATTCCTATGAGAGTGGCATCTCCTAAATTTAAGCCTAGGTTCATTGGACCTTATAAGATCATGGAGATTCTTAATCCTGTTTCTTTTCGTTTGCTTCTTCCAGGGACATTTAAGATCCATAACGTGTTCCACAAGTCCTTGTTGAAGAGGATTGTTGAGCCAGTGGTTCCTACTGCTTTGCCTCCTGACCCTGTTCTGGTTGAGGGCAATATGGAGTTTGTGGTTGAGAAAATATTGAATTCTCGTTTTTCTAGACGGAAACTCCAGTATTTGGTTAAGTGGAGAGGTTATGGTCAGGAAGACAATTCTTGGGTGTTTGCTTCGGACATCCATGCTAGGAGACTCATCCGTGCGTATCATAGAACTCATCCTGACCGACCTGGTTGCTCAAGTGAGGGTTCGGTGACCCCTCCTCAAGGGGGGGTACTGTTGTGAATGGACTTGAGATGAGTTCTGAGCAGAGGCTCCCTCTGGTGTTTACAAGCGGTACTGGACTGTCCAGTGAAGATTGTGAGGATTGGGAATCAGGTGTTACTGACTGGTCTTATATAAGGGAGTCGCCTTCCCATCAGGGTTGCCGGTGATCATTTGTTCTGGTCTCAATCCTTGATTCCTGTTTCCTTTGTAGCCTGCTGTGTCGTGTCTGCATCTCCTGCTAACAGATAAGACATTTTCTTCTTTTTGTTTTTGTGCTTGATTTTTGCATTTTGTCCTGCACTTCTGTGGGGGCCTTCAGGGTCCCCTCCGGGGGCTTTTGCCCTCTCAGTTTATGTTCAGCCACTGATGTTTGTACATTTGCTTTTTCCAGTTTTTTCAGTGGCTGCTGTTTTGATTTTGTTACACCAGAGAACTAATTTAGGTGGTAGAGGTCGTGTGATCTCAGGTTTTTTTGAAATTAGTAGAGTTGGTGCTTTTCAGGGTTTTTTGGGATTGCAGTAAGTGCCCTTCCTATCCTTTTCTATTTAGGTAGTTTGGGCTCCAACGTTTGCTCATACTATTTTCTGTCTGTGTCAGTATTTCTTCTTGTCTAACCGCCATTACATGTTTGGGGGCTTTCTATGTTCTTTGGGGATCTGCTCCGGGGCAGATAGCTTTCCTTTTTCTATCTTTAGGTGTAGTTAGTTTCTCAGGCTGTGACGAGGCGTCTAGGACCAACGTAGCAACGCTCCACGGCTGCCTCTAGTTGTGGTGGTTAGTCAGGGTACTGCAATCTCATAGATTCCAACTGCTCTGGTGTATTGCCTTTTTTACCTGCACTCCTCAGCTACCGAAACATAACACACCTGTTGATTTATTTTTTTTATTTTTTTTTTTGGGGGGGGGCCCCATTCAGACTTTTGCTATGGGGCCCCATGATTTCTATGTACGCCCCTGGGCACTAGGTATCACTGCTTTGAGGCAGGGGAAGGCGGGAGCTTGATTTCATTGCACAGGTAGCTTTGGATGTAGCTTTCAAGGTAAGAAAGGGTGAGGATCACAGAAATAGAGTGTAAATGAAGATTACACCTACTTGGATAGCAATTATATATTTTCATACAGGGAACATGACTCCATATCTCATGAATGAAGAGGAACAGAAACAATAGAAATCAATGACAGATTCAGGGAATATTGATATACACCATGTTCAAAATTACACTTTTATGCCAAGTGTCAGTTAAAGCTTGCTTAACGAGGGCATATTTTCACACAGCAAAGAGCCCTTGTGCATTTTTTCCTGAGCTTCACACTCAATGACACATTTTAAGAGAACCTGAATCAGTAAACCACACTGCACTATTTTTTATTTTAATTTTGCTTTTCATTTTAGTATGTAACACCTACCATTAATAGCATCAAAAACTTTAAATAAACAGCCAACAATATATAAAAGCCCAGTGTTATTTGCCATGGTGTCATGTAACCACAACTAGCTAAAACTGAAAATAAGCAGAAATATTAAAAGTTAGATCAACAGAACAAAAGGTGCCAAAAACTGCACAGAAGTAGAGATGAGCAAATATTTCAATGTTTTAGGCTGTGGTTCCACGGTCCGGAACCACAGCGCTTTTGACGGAGCGGAAATTCCGCTCCGTCTAAGCCCCGCCCCTTTATGACGCGCGCTCTTTCCGGAGGTGTTCAGGACACCTCCGGAACACCTCCGGAAAGAGCGCAGGGCTGCATAGCCCTGTGTTAAATTCCGTTGCGGCGACTCAGCGTCGCCGCAATACGCTAGGACATGCTGCGGTCTGAAAAGACGCGCCGCATGTCCGTTTACGCAGGTCTGCCGCCTGCGTGTTGTTACGCATAGTGGAGACGGGATTTCTTGAAATCCCCTCCACTATGCTGTAACATCTGGACGCTGAAGCATTTCCTGACCGTGGAAACATACCCTAATTTGGATTACGTTCGCAGAATTCGCAATATTTGCCGAATATTACCGAATGCCATTATATTCAATGGGAGGCAAAAACAAACACAGGCATAACACCTTAGAACGGCCACAAATGCTGCCAAAACACATCAAATCAGGGACAGACACCAGGAAAGTGGCCTCAATTCACCCACAGTACATTGCAGTATGGAACTGCAGCTATTAGCCAGGCATGAGGTATCGGGGTCTGAGACAGCATTTACACAATAAGACGAGGTGGGTGAGGGATCAGTATAGGGCCCCTTTGCTGGGAGCTCTGACACCACATGCAGCACCTCTACCTGCTTTCATGCAGAGCCACACTCAGGTGATCCAAATAGTTTTCTAGACTACCATTGTCAGAAAAATTTAAGGATAGTTACACGGGTAATTGAGTACAAGAAAGTAGAGGCCTGATGGTCTCGGATGCCTACTGATACAGGCAACAAGCATGAAGGAGACCCGACCAGGAGTAACCAAAATTAGTGGCAGACAAAAGCAAAGTATAATCAATTGCAATAAAGTCAAATTAGTATAGGCGGGACAGACACCTCTTCCACTACAGCCAACCCAGCATATGGAGACTAACGGATAAGGTGGTGGAACCACTGTTCCATATCCCTCAAAGTCTGGAAGGGGCGTAATTACGTGGCCTACCAAATTCCTACTCGTACAAGTGGCAGCAGGCGAAAACTGTGACTCAAAGAGACACAAAGAGGTTGCACCAGGTGCTTCTCCATGCCTGACCTACATAATGTGGCAGGTGACCCCCCTACAATGGGTAAGCTGCTAAGGCCCAAAGGAGGGATGAAAAATGCAGGCAGGCACTGTATGGACTATGGAACCACGGGTGCAGATGGGACTGGCTGAAGAACAGAAAAGTCTGGACCGGGTTTTAGGACAGATGGGTGCTGGCAGGTGCGATAGGGACCGGCTGATGGACAGAAGAGCGCAGACAGATACGAGCAGACGGGCACAGACAGATAAGAGAAGACTGGTACAGGGTAGACAAGCAGACAGACGTACCCGGGGAACCTGAAAACTAGTAAGCATGCAAGGCAAACTAACAACGTAGCTCAGGCACCGCCATATTGGAAGAGAAGCCTTTAGTAGAAGGTGTTGCCCTGATCTCACAAACTGCCGAATCCAGGCACTGGACGAAATCCATTGCCAGGCCAGGAGGAAGTGAGAGAACTTCCCTCCCACCTGGGAAAAGAAGTCATATTGATGTCATTTCTTGACGTCTCTGGAGAGTTTGCCAGAATAGAAGCCTTTCCCTCCTCAGGATGGCTTGTCTGGTTTGTCTCGCTCTCTGCACTGCTGCTCCCTGGATCTGTGACCCCTCAAGAGGAGCGCTGAAAGGTTGGAAAGGGCAGCTTCGGAAACCTTTCTTTTTATCTCCTGCCTTCTCCAGCACCTCAACCAGCACTTGTTGTGAGCATGTTGGAAATGACTTCTGAGTTGGGGATCCCTCTGGTGGTTGCTGAGGGTATTGAACCAGTGTTGAATAGTAGAAGTCCATCACCTGCGAGCGATGACTGGAAATCAGGAGAGACTGACTGGGCTGATATACGTGAGCTGCCTTCCCATGATCCCCACCTGTGATCAATTGTTGTTTCCTGGTTCATTTGGAAGTCAGCTGGTGTCTTGCCTTCATCTGCTACTTTCAGATAAGATATTTTCTGCTTGTTTCTTTCGTGTTTGCAGTTTCCATTTTTTGTCTGCACTTTTGTGGGAGGTTAGCCGCGTTCCCCTCCAGGGGCCTGTGCTACTCTGTTTTTCAGTAGCCACTGTTTATTTGTTCCATTGCTCTGTCCCTGCTATTTGAGTGCCTGCGGGTTAGCTGCTTGGTCACACCAGAGATCTAATTTTACGGGTGGCGAGATCGTGTGGTCTCAGCATTTTTTTTAAATCAGAAGTGTTGGAATTTTCTAGGGTTTTGCTGGGTTGCATATAGTATTCTGTCCTGTCCTATTTAGGCAGTATTTGGTCCCAGCGTTTGCTCACTCTATTTTCTGCCTGCGTTTGTGTTTCTTCTTGTCTAACCGCCATTATATGTTTGGGGGCTATCTACTCCTTTGGGGCTCTACTCCAGGGCAGTTAGCTTTCCTGTTTCTATCTTCAGGTGTAGCTAATTCTCCGGCTGTGCCGAGGCGTCTAGGTCACCATAGGTACGTCCCACAGCTGCTTCTAGTTGTGCGGTTAGCTTAGGGATCTGCAACCCATTAGTTCCCAACCTCTCTGGGTGTTTGGCTGCCTTTGCTGTTTTTTGCTCCTGTCCTCCTCGGCTACCAAATCATAACAGCACTGGTCCAAACAAGAATTTTCATTCACAAGGCAGGGTAGCAGAGCGCAACTTGGGCCTGCATAACTCCCGACCAGTATTTTAGCAAAACTGCGCGACGTGTTGCATTAGCAAGTGCTGCTGAACTGGCTGCCAGTCTTGTAGAATCTGCCGAGGCGTCTGCTAAAAAAAAAATGCTGCTGCTTTAATGGTGGGGAATGCCTCTAAAATAACTGCTCTTGAGACTCACCGTTCTAGCTGATCTTCCAGATTATCCAGCCAAACTTTTAGAGCTCTAGCTCAACAAGTGTCTGCAATGGCCGGCCTCAACGCCCCCGCCGAGGGCTCCCAGGCTGTTTTGAGTAAACTATCTGTTTTCCTATCTAATGGTTCCTTCTGGGACCCCCAAGTCCTCGAACGGGAGGGAAGACTTTCTTGAGACATTAGAGATTGCTACGTCCTGTCTTGGTGCCTTATTCCAGGAAAAAGACGCCTCCTCATCAAATGAATATTTCCTTTTAAGTGAGCCAAGTACCTGTGTCTTTTTATCTGGTTTCTCCCATTCTTTTTTAATGAGGTTCTGTAACTGCTCATTAGTAGGGAAGGATCTCTGCGTCTTCGTTTGTAGGCCGCCAAACATGAGGTCCTGAGCCGACCTCTTAGCCCTCTCATCCACTAACCCCATAGTGGATCGCAGGGGCGGGCTGGCCCGGGTGGCAAAGAGGCAAATGCCCCCAGGCCGCTCCCCAAGCAGCTGTACAGTACTGGCCGCACAGCAAATTGTGCGCGGCCGTGTCCGCTGTACAGTCTGACGCGGCAAGCAGCAAACACAGCCACCACATCACAGGCCTATCATGCCGGAGCCGGGAGCTCCGCTCCCTCCATGTACGGAGAGTCATTCCGGGTCAGGTGTTGGAAGTGCGCGATGACATCATCGCGCACGTGCCGACATATACCTGCCCCCATATCTCTGGAGTACGCGCTGTTCTGCTCCCATTTCTCTGGAGTAAGCTCCGTTCTGCCCCCATATCTCTGGAGTAAGCTCTGTTCTGCTTCCATATCTCTGGAGTAAGCTCTGTTCTGCTTCAATATCTCTGGAGTAAGCTTTTTGTTCTGCTTCCATATCTCTGGAGTAAGCTTTTTGTTCTGCTTCCATATTTCTGTAGTTAGCTCTGTTCTGCTCCCATATCTCTGAAGTAAGCTCGGTTCTGCTCCCATATCTCTGCAGTAAGCTTGATTCTGCTCCCATATCTCTGGAGTAAGCTTGGTTCTGCTCCCATATCTCTGGAGTAAGCTTGGTTCTGCTCCCATATCTCTGGAGTAAGCTTGGTTCTTCTCCCATATCTATGCAGCAAGCTCCTTACTGTTCCCATATCTACGTTTCAGCCTGTTTTTAAAGCCTGTTATCTCTGCTGCTTTAATGCAATGGCCAGAGATAAGCAGGGAAAAGGAGGGCCACCGCAACTCGAGGGTCACTCCCTTGTGATTGCCCTCCAGGCTGAAAAGTGCCAGCCAGCCCCAGGTGGATTGGACCGCTTTTATTAATTTGTCTGTAGCCTCTACTGGGAAACTAATGTCTTCCTCTGAACTACTATCATGTATGGTGTCTGATCCAAGCTCCTTGGTTCTGAAAATATGTACTCCTCCTGCGATGCAAAAGAGTCGGGGCCAGTAATGCACTGACTGACCTACGGACTTCTGATTGGATCAGGGATCTTAGATTTGTTGATCATGTGAGAGATTCTTCTGCAATGGTCCTGTCAATGCAGTCCTGGCATAACTTTTTATCCCAGGATGCTCCTAATTGATGTTTACATAGGGGACACTCCTTGTTTTTTAGTTTTGTCCTACTCTTTCTATGGACCCCCTGTACTCCACCCACCAATATCAAGAGAAGGAGAGAGTAGGAGACAGGAAAAGAGAAAGAAACCAGACATTAGCGTACTGTATTTTCTCGAAGATCACGCACCACTCAGACGATTCATACGGGTACCAGATCCGGAGGTTGGCTGACGTCCGCAACATCTCCTCTAGAGACTATGGACTCCTCCTTCCTAGAGCCATGGTGATTTGCCCGTACACTGCCCGAGTGGCCCCCACTGCTGCTGCGGCGTGGCTGCTGGGGATCCTGTTTTTTCCTCTCGTGAGCTTGACAGGTGTTTTTCTGACTTCTGGGTGAACTCCTGCTGGTCCTGTTGCTATGGCTGTAGGTGCTCTGGTGAGAAAGCCTCCATGATTGCAACAGACTGCCTGTTTGTGGTTTTTTAAATATCTCCTGGAATCGCTGATCTCTAGGAGGGTGCCACCCCTTACTGTGTTCTCAAGCCACGTGTCATCACCGTGTGAGTGTGCAATCACAGCCATCAGCCTCAGAGCCCCCGCACTGTATTTACATCCAGTGCACGCTGCACCTGCCAACCACGCTGAACCCGCCAGTCACATAACGGAGGGCCCAACTGCTATGAGCTTCACCTCCCCAGGAGCAGGGTAAGCCCCGGATTTTCGCATGTCCCTACTCATGCTGCGCACTCCCAGGTAAGCAGGGTAAGCACATATCTTTGCACACATCCACTTGCTGACAGGGACTAGGGCAGGAGAATCTCATTTGTGCTCCATTACAAAATCGCTCAGGGAGGGCAGGGAATTCCTGGCCTTCGGGGTGCAACCGAAGCTCTGTCTGCGACCACAGCAGCTTACCTCCACTGCAAGGCGACCGCCTCAGGCATCCTCTTCTTTGAAAATTCACCCGGACACCAATGTGTTCTCGGGTCGCGTGACATGGCATAATGCCTGTTATGTTACGGTAGCTGAGGAGTGCAGGTAAAAAAGGAAATACACCAGAGCAGTTGGAATCTATGAGATTGCAGTACCTGACTAACCACCGCAACTAGAGGCAGCCGTGGAGCGTTCCTACGTTGGTCCTAGACGCCTCGTCACAGCCTGAGAAACTAACTACACCTAAAGATAGAAATAGGAAAGCTATCTGCCCCGGAGCAGAACCCCAAAGATAATAGAAAGCCCCCAAACATGTAATGGCGGTTAGACAAGAGGAAATACTGACACAGAAAGAAAATAGTATGAGCAAACGCTGGGGCCCAAACTATCTAAATAGAAAAGGACAGGAAGGGTACTTACTGCAATCTCAGAAAACCCTGAAAAAACACCAACTCTACTAATTTCAAAATCACCTGAGATCACACGACCTCTACCACCTAAATTAGTTCTCTGGTGTAACAAAATCAAAACAGCAGCCACTGAAAAAAACTGGAAAAAGCAAAAGTACAAAACACAGTGGCTGGACTAAACTGAGAGGGCAAAAGCCCCCGGAGGGGACCCTGAAGGCCCCCACAGAAGTGCAGGACAAAATGCAAAAATATAGCAAAAACACAAAATAAGAAATTGTCTTATCTGATAGCAGGAGATGCAGACACGACACAGCAGGCTACAAGGGAAACTGGAAAGAAGGATTCAGACCAGAACAATTGATCACCGGCAACCCTGATGGGAAAATGACTCCCTTATATAAGACCAATCAGTAACACCTGATTCCCAGTCCTCACAATCCTCACTAGTACCGCTTGTAACCACCAGAGGGAGCCTCTGCTCAGAACTCATCTCAAACCCATTCACAACAAATGCCTACCCACGTCCGCTCAGGGAGGGCACGAAACGTGGCCTCCGAGGTGCTACTGGCACCTGGTGACGGATGTAGAACTCTGCCTGCCAACACCAGGCCCAGGTATCCTCTTCTGCTCTTCCAAGATCTTATCTTGAGGATTCCCCAGCAAGGACAGGAAACCTACTGATGCAGAGTGAGGAGCAAGCTCTTTTTATCTTGAAGGTTTCCTGTCATTGAAGGGCGGATCCCCTCTCTCGTGGTGCCATCATGGGTGACTGAAAAAATAATATTTACCATAAAAAGAAGAATAAATGCAAATTAACGTGTAAATGATCACTAGATTCTAGACAATAATAAGTAATCTTTTTTGTGATATGTGTATATAGTTGCCTATAGTAAAAGTACATGCTTAATTGATTGAATATGATTATTACAGCTATCTGAGACTGGGTGCATGAAGAGATCTGAAGCAATAACATGTCTGAGCCTCTGACATTCTGTGCCTCTGACATTTCACTAGATTTAGCTTTTGACCCTGAATGACTTCTAGGGTACAGAGTAGAAAATCAATAAAACCTGCATAATTGAAGTCGAAGATGGTAAACTATTAACGTCAGTCATAATTAAAAAAGATAAGTGTAATTATAGTACAATGGAAAATCCTTAGATGGACAAAAAGAAAATAGGCAACTAACCTTACAGCAGTGACGGAAACATGCGTTTTTTGCTGTAAACGCATACAGTATGTAGAAGAGTTGTGTTTGTAGTGGACTAAATTTTCTTTATTTGATTACTTATTTTACTTTGTGAATAATCAATGTGAATCATAGCTGCAATGACAACTTTTCTACTTCACAGTAATAACACGTAGGGCTTCTTCATACACTGAGTGTTTTCAGTGCGTATTTTCCAGAACTATGAGGGTATGTTTCCACGGTCAGGAAACATTCCGGATTAGCTGCGTGTTTGACGCTGTGCGTTGGCGCAGCGTCAAACACGCAGCGTCCAGATGTTACAGCATAGTGGAGGGGATTTCAAGAAATCCCATCTCCACTATGCTGTAAAACACGCAGGCAGAAGACCTGCGTTTCCGGACTTGTGGCGCGTCTTTTCAGACCGCAGCATGTCCTAGGCCGTTGCGGCGACGCTGCGTCGCCGCAACGGAAATAGCACAGGGCTATGCAGCCCTGCGATCATTCCGCATGTGTTCCGGAGGTGTCCGGAGCACATCCGGAATGAGCGCGCCTCAAAAAGGGGGCGGGGCTTAGGACGGAGCGGAATTTCCGCTCCGTCAAATGCGCTGTGTTTCCTGACCGTGGAACTACAGCCTAACAGTGAATGAGATTTCTAAAATCTCATGTACATACTTTTATTTATTATCTTGCAAATTTGAACATCCAAAGCTATTTTTTTTTTTTCAAATCTGCAGCATGTCAACTTTTTGGGTATGTGCACACGTTGCGGATTTAGATGCAGATACGCAGCGTTTTTGGATGCACAGATTCGCATCAATCCGCAGTGTAGTGCACAGCCAATGATATTCTATGGGAATTTGAGGTTTGCTGTGCACATGCTGCGGAAAAAACGCGTGGATTCGCAGCGTTTTATTTTCCACAGCATGTCAATTCTTTGTGCGGATCAGCAGCGTTTCTGAACCCATTGACTTGCATTGAGTTGCGAACATCCGCAGCAAAACCGCAGGTCTAAAAAAGATTTGCTGCGAAAGAAACGCTGCAGATCGGGAGGAGGGAAGTGTGTGAGCGGAGCGTGGGCGGCGACTGTGTGCGTGTATAGTGTGTTGGCGGTGACTATGTGCGTGTATGTTGTGTGCAGGCCACTGCATGTATGTGTGTGTGCGCTGGTGTGTAAGCAGCCATTGTCTGATGAGACTACTGCTCCCATCCGGCAATAAATGCTCACAGCTCACAGTGACAGCATTGCCGATATGGGAAAGTAGTCCCATCAGACAATGGCTATGATCAGTAGTAAAAAAAAAACCAGAACATATAAAACATACATATAACATACAGAACATACATATAACATACAGCACATAACATAGAGTACATACTTACCAAACACCTAGTCCCTGAGGCCCTTGTCTACTTTAATAAAATTAAAATAATAACCCAACCTATACATTACCTTTCCCCCGTAGTCCAGTTATTAACGAGTGTCCCACAACAAATCTCCAGTGTAGAACATTGACATTTCGTGATGTCAGTGCTCTACAGGGGCCCCGCGATGAACTGACAGAAGAGGTAATCCTCTGCGATGTTTATCCCTCCGCCGCTGCCAGGAGAGAGGTTAAAGTTCATTCTCTCACCGGCAACGCTGTGTGAGAAAATTCCCACGCAGCATTGCCAGAAAGTGAGAAAATGAACTTAGGTAACCTCTTCATTGATGCACTGCAGGAGAATTATCTCTTGTTAGTGCATCACTGGGAGGCCCTATAGTACAGTGACATCACCCGATGTCACTTCTATAGGGGATATCGTTGTGGGACACTCGTTATTAATTGGACTGCGTCAGACAGGGAGTATACGGTTGGTTTATTATTTTACTTTTTATTACAGGAGACCGAGGGCATCGCATGGATTAGGCATGCAATAAAAATATGAAAACAGTGTTGTGTTTTATTCATTAAAATATTTTATTCTTATGTGTGTTTTTTTAACCCTTTCATAATATAAGATTAATAATGGATAGGTGTCTTATTGACGCCTCTCCATTATTAACCGGACTTAATGTCACCTTACAATACAAGGTGACATTAACCCCTTATTACCCCAAATGCCACCGCTACACAGCAGTGGGAAGAGGGGGCTAAGTGCCGAAATTGGCGCATCTTACAGATGCACCATTTCTGGGACAGCTGCGGCTGGCGTTTGAAGCCAAGGAGGGGCAAATATCCATGGCCCCTTCCTAGGCTATGAATATCAGCCCGCAGCTGTCTGCGTAGCCTTTATGGATATTATAGAGGGACCCCAAGTAATTTTTTTTGGGACCCCCCTATTTTAGTAGGCAGTAAAAATTATGCAGACAGCTGCGGGCTGATATTCATAGCCTGGTAAGGGCCATGGTTATTACCCCCTTCCCAGGCTATAAACATCGGCCCCCAGTCACTGGCTTTCCACTCTGGACTTGAAAATTGCGCTGGAGCCCACACAATTTTTTTCCTTTTTTTTTTTTTTTAATAAACAGATATTGCGTTTAAGGCCGGGGTCACACTTTACAAGAAACTCACACGAGTCTCGCACCTCAATACTCGCACTGCCGCCAGCACTTGGGAACGGAGTGTGCGGCTGCATTTCTATGCAGCTGAACACTCCGGTCAAAGTGCCGGCAGCAGTGCAAGTATTGAGGTACGAGACTCTTGAGAGTTTCTCGCAAGTGTGACCACGGCCTAACACAGATTTTTTTCTATCGACAGATATATCCGTCTCTCTATAGATAAACAGATTTATCTATAGATAGATTAGATTATCTATCTATAGATAAATCTATATCTATAGATAAATCTATGTATCTATCTATCCCATATCTATCTATCTATCTATCTATATCTATCTATCTCATATCTATCTATCCCATATCTATCTATCCCATATCTATCTAGCCCATATCTATCTATCTAGCCCATATCGCTCTATCCAGCCCATATCTATCTATATCAAACTATCTATCATCTATCATCTATTTCTCTATCTATCATCTCTATCTATCTATTTTCTCTATCTATCTATCCCATATCTATCCATCTATCTGTGTGTGTGTATCTGTATCTGAGTATGGGTTGGACAAATGTAAAAGAGGAGGTTAGACAAGAAATGACATCACAAATCTTTTTTTTTGTTAAATAACATATCTTTATTTAGCTTACAAAAACTCATACAAATCCGCATGAAAATTCACATCAAAAACGCATCAAATCCGCATCTGCGTCTTCTGCCAAAAGGTGCAGATTCTGTGCAGAAAAATCTGCAGGTAAATCTGCAATGTGTGCACATACCCTTTCAGTGTTTTTGTAGACTTTTTCACCCATTCAAGTGAATGGGAAAGAAACAAGTAAATACGCAACAAAAATACATGCAAGAAAAAGTGAATATTATACCTAGTGTTTTTCTAGCCCACACTGTTTTTTTTCTACAGAACCTGCTGCAAATACTCAACATGTGCACATAGCCTTAAACCCTTCATGACATGGCATTTTCCATTGTTTTTTTTTTTTTCCTCCTCTTCTTCAGTCATAACTTTTTTATTTTACCACCAATATATCTGTATGAGGGCTTGTTTTTTGCAGGCCGAATTGTACTTTTGCAATACACCATTCAATCTTCCATATAGTGTACTGCCAAGAGAAGTTAGTGACAAACATTAATATGCCCAGGGGAGGGGAGGTCAGTATAGAGGTGTATGTAGTAAATACCCCATACTAGAGAAAAAGTTACAGAAATGTATATAAACCCTATAGCATTTAAGTTGAACTCAATAAGGACCAATTGACAAAACTAACAGTTCAAGGGGGGGGGGGAGAACCAAAAAGACAATCTCAGGTCCAGAGTAAAGTATATGTAAAATTTCTTTATTGAGTATCACAGGCAGGCAAGGATAAGTGTGGACAGACACATATAAACTAAATACACGAAGGGCATGCAGGACCTTGAGAGATCCCTTTAAAAGCTACCTTGAAACATATATATACGGATATAAAAAAGAGGGTACAATCCAATATACAAAGGTGTCAGAGTAGCTAGCTATATGGTGTCAGGGAAACATTGCCAATAGTAGATACACAATATATAGAGACCTGTACAGCATCAATAGTCAGCAAATGGAAGGGAATATCATGTGTTAAAGATGAAAACAGAAGAGATGCATCAAACGACATGTTTTTACCTGAGGAGTACACCAGCACGGGGCTCAAATGGTCCGCATGCCCGCCCCAACGCGTGTTTCGGAGAAGCACCTTCTCAGAGGGCTTGCAACATTGAAGAACCTCATACAGAAAATGACAAATAATTCCAATCTGCATCAATGTCCACCAATGTTTTTTAGGTTTTCAATTTACCATGTTCACTTTATGGTAAAACTGAATTGGCAATATTATTCCCCAGGTCAGTACAAGTATGCAAATGCCAAACATGTTTAGTTTTCACGTTTTTTAAGTGGTGAAAATAATTTGTAGATTGGAAAAAAATGCCTTTGTCGCCATTTTTCGTGACCCTTAACGTTTTCATTTTTCGGGATCTGGGACTGTGAGGGCTTTTTTTTGCACCCTGATCAAAGGTTTTTACTGATAGCATTTTTTGGTAGGTACAATGTTTTGATCACCTATTATTGCTGCCACTGCTGCCTTTTCCCTCTACACCGTTTACCAAACGAATTAATGTCATATTTTAACAGATTAGACTTTTATGAATGCAGCCATACAAAATGTGTATTTATTTATTTTTTTAAACCCTTAACACCCTAGCCTGTTTTACCATCCTGACCAAGCCAATTTTTTTTTCAATTCTGACCAGTGTCACGTTATGAGGTAATAATTCTGGAATGCTTCAACGTATCTCACTGATTCTGAGATTGTTTTTGTTTTTACTTCATATTACTGGTAAACTTGGGTCAATATGATTTGCCATTTACCATGAGGTGCTTGTTAAATGCCACTTTCAGAGATTGAAAGTTAAATGTTAACAACAGAAGACGGAGCTCCACTTCACGTGGCTGTTGGAAGCACATGATGGCTGTTGAAATCATACATATGTGGGGAAGTCCATATTAAAGGCATATGTCATATGTTGTGAAGGGGGCAGATCAAGCAGATCACATATTTCACTCATAAATAGTGGCAAATCTAATAGGTTTCCAGTGCAGCTGGTACTGCTACTGTTTGCCTATTAGGACTGCATGACTGTGTGCATGATTGTACCCATTTGTAATGTGCGTGACTAAAACACCTAATCTCAATAATTTAATGTTTTAGCCACATCCATTACAAATTGATGTCACTAAAACACCTAGTGTTTACATATATTCTCGACAAAAAAATCTTTAAAATTATTGTGTCGTTTTTTCTATGCATAAAGAAACTAACAGTTTTGCAAACAAAGCTCATACAAAAAATGCAAATAGAAAGCCTAAAACTTTATAATGGCTTAAAGCTATAGCACCAGGGCCAAAATATATTGTACATATTGGCATTACACCTGTATTGTTCTCATTATAGACTGAATAACTTGACACAGAAATGGTTAAGGAACACCATGGTATTAATGATATAACAGTGGTGAATATAGTACCTTGTTTCTTTTATGATAGTACTAAGAATATAATTCTGCGATGAAGGACATAATTCTGCACTGTCCGGAGAGACTTCATTTTCATCGTTGGTTGGATCCTCTTGGTCCTCGATCATGCCATCTGTTGTAACAATTAGCAAGGATGAGCTACTGAATTTGATCGATAAGCAACATGGGTATTTTTTGCAAACAATTGAATACTTGGAGCTAAAATATAATCAGTATGAATTATTATACCATCTGTTTCATATTTCTTGTTCATGGCCAACAGAGGCTGCAGATCTCCCATGGTTAAGAACTTAAATTGTTAACAAGTTCTAGCAAAAATGAATGTAAATCTTAAGTTTTAAAATATACAGAATGGTTTAAAAGTAGGTATGCAGTTGAATCAAGGAAATCAGAACAGATTATAAGGCTAAGCATACACACTGATACACAATAAACGCAACTTAATCACATTTTATCACATTGTTTATTACATTTACATTTAACTCTGTTTAATCTTGTAAGCACTCAAAATATTTTCCATCAACATTGCAACATACCACGAATGACATTGCAACATTCCAGAACCTTCTACAGAAAATGACTTAAATTCCGATCTGCATCAATGTCCATCAATGCTTCTAAGATGAACGCTTTTAACCCCTTAACGACCGCCGATACGCCTTTTAACGGCAGTCATTAAGGGTACTTAAACCACAGCGCCGTTAATTAACGGCGCTGTGGAAAAAGTGAATAGCGCCCCCCAGAGGCGCATTTTCTCCGGGGTCTCGGCTACCGGGGGTAGCCAAGACCCCAGAGAACATGAATCGGGTCGGTTTTTACCGACCCGATGTTGCGATCGCCGTTAATAACCCTATAACGGCGATCGCAACAACAAAAAAAAAATCTGATGTGCCATTTCATTTCTCTGTCCTCTGATGTCATCTGACATCAGAGGACAGAGAAAAAGGGTCGCCGGGACCCCCCTGTGTCCCTCAATGTTCCCCTTGTGGCCCGCGGGCCCACCTGCTTCCTCTGGTGGGCGCCGCCATCTTGAATGGCGGGCGCATGCTCAGTGCGCCCGCCGCGTTCTGCCGGGGGGTGGGCAATTTTCTCTGTGGTCTCGGCTGCCGAGGGTAGCCGAGACCCCAGAGAACATGATCCGGGTTGGTAGTTACTAAGTATAACGGCGACCGCAAAAAAAAAAAAATGATTTCTCTCCCCTCTGATGTGGTCGCACATCAGAGGGGAGAGAATGAGGGACCCCAGGTCCCCCGATCGCCCCCCCTATACCTCCCGGTGTCCTCCGTCCTCCTCAAGGCCCCAGGATCCCGGCATCTTCTTCCTGTAAAAAAAAAAAATGGCGGGCGCATACGCAGTGCGCCCGCCGATCTGCTTGGCGGCAGGTTCAAAAAAGTTTCATTCATTCTCAGAAAAGTACATTTTGATCACTGTGATAAACTATCACAGTGATCAAAATAAAAAAAAAAAACAGTACATAACCCCCCTTTATCACCCCCTTAGTTAGGGACATATAATAAAATATAGAAATTATATTTTTTTTTCATTTTTCTGTTAGGGTTAGGGTTAAGGCTAGGGTTAGGGTTATAATTAGGGTTAGGGTTATAATTAGGGTTAGGGTTATAATTAGGGTTTAGGCTGGGTTCATACTGTGTTATGGCAGTCCGTTAACGCTGCCATTCACCCCCATTTGAGGGCGCATCGCGACGAATGCCGTAAAGCGGCATGCGTTCGCGACGTGCCATCATTCAGTGACGGAGCCTCGGACGCGAGCTGCAGCATCTGGGCTCCGTCACCGCTAGCGCAGATGAATCATCTGCTGATTCCTCTGCGCTAGCGGGTATAGCATAACGCGATCGCGTTATGCTATACCGTTACCAGCCCGTCAATGCTATGTGTTGAACGGGCTGGTAAAACGCAAAATGAACCCAGCCTTAGGGTTAGGGTTATAATTAGGGTTAGGGTTACAATTAGATTTAGGGTTACAATTAGGGTTAGGGCTTCAATTAGGGTTAGGGTTACAATTAGGGTTAGGGTTACAATTAGGGTTGGAATTAGGGTTGGGATTAGGGTTAGGATTAGGGTTAGGGTTGGGATTAGGGGTGTGTTGGGGTTAGGGTTGGAGCTAGAATTGAGGGTTTCCACTATTTAGGCACAACAGGGGGTCTCCAAACATGACGTGGCGTTCAAAAAGTCAGATGGCGCTCCCTCCCTTCCGAGCCCTGCCGTGCGCCCAAACAGTGGTTTACCCCAACAGTGGTTTACCCCAACATATGGGGTATCAGCGCACTCAGGACAAATTGCCCACCAATTTTGGGGTTCTAATTTCTCTTGTTACCCTTGGGAAAATAAAAAATAGCTGGCTAAAAAATAATTTTTGAGGAAAAAAAAATTTTTTTATTTTCACGGCTCTGCGTTTATAAATTTCTGTGAAGCACTTTGAGGTTCAAAGTGCTCACGACACATCTAGATAAGTTCCTTAGGGGTCTAGTTTCCAAAATGGGGTCAATTGTGGGGGTTTTCCACTGTTTAGACTCATCTGGGGCACTGCAAACGGAACATGACACCCATCAACGTCTGCATTCCAAAACTTTATTACTTCCTTTCCAAGCCCTGCCGTGCGCCAAAACAGTTTCAACCCCCACATATTTGGTATCAGCGTACTCAGGACAAATTGGACAACAACTTTTAGGGTCCAATTTCCTTGTGAAAAATAAAAAAATTGGGACTAAAAAATAATTTTTGTGGAAAATTGTTTTGTTTTTCTTTCACACCCAGGCATTATAAACTTTTGTGAAACACTTGGGGGTTAAAAGTGCTCACAACAGATCTAGATAAGTTCCATAGGTGGTCTAGTTTCCAAAATGGTGTTACTTATGGGGGGTTTCCACTGTTTAGGCGCATCAGGGGCTCTCCAAACGCGACATGGTGTCCAATCTCAATTCCAGCCAATTTTGGTTTGAAAAAGTCAAACGGCGCTGCTTCCATTCCAAGCCCTGCCGTGCGCCCAAACAGTGGTCCCCCCCCCCATATATGGGGTATCAGCATACTCAGGACAAATTCGACAACAACTTTCGTGGTCTAATTTCTCCTGTTACCCTTGGGAAAATAAAAAATTGGGGACTAAACAATCAGGTTTGTGGAAAAAATATGATTTTTTATTTTCACGCCCGGGCGTTATAAACTTCTGTGAAGCACTTGGGGGTTCAAAGTGCTCACCACACATCTAGATAAGTTCCTTAGGGGGTCAAGTTTCCAAAATGGGGTCACTTATGGGGGGTTTCCACTGTTTAGACACATCAGGGCCTCTACAAATGCGACATGGCGTCCAGCCAATTCCGCGTTGAAAAAGTCAAACAGAGCTCCTTTCCTTGCGACCTCTGCCGTGCGCCCAAAAAGTGGTTTACCCCAACATATGGGGTATCGGCATGCTCAGGACAAATTGCACAAAAACTTTTGAGGTCTTGTTACCCTTGGGAAAATAAAAATTGGGGTGAAAAGATCATTTTTGTGGAAAAAATATGATTTTTATTTTCACGGCTCTATGTTATAAACTTGTGTGAATCACTTGGAGGTTCAAAATGCTCATCACACATCTAGATAAGTTCCTTAAGGGTCTAGTTTCCAAAATGGGGTCACTTGTTGGGGGTTTCCACTGTTTAGGCACATCAGGGGCTCTCTAAACGCGACATGGCATCCAGCCAATTCTGCGTTGAAAAAGTCAAACAGCGCTCCTTCCCTTGCGACCTCTGCCGTGCGCCCAAAAAGTGGTTTACCACCACATATGGGGTATCAGCATGCTCAGGACAAATTGCACAAAAACTTTTGCGGTCTTGTTACCCTTGGGAAATTAAAAATTGGGTGAAAAGATCATTTTTGTGGAAAAAAAAATATTTTTTTTTCACGGCTCTACATTATAAACTTGTGTGAAGCACTTGGAGGTTCAAAGTGCTCACCACACATCTAGATAAGTTCCTTAAGGGGTCTTGTTTCCAAAATGGGGTGGCACTGTGGGGTTTTCCACTGTTGAGGCACATCAGGGGCTATCTAAACGCGACATGGCATTCAGCCAATTCTGCGTTGAAAAAGTCAAACGGCGCTCCTTCCCTTGCGACCTCTACCATGCGCCCAAAAAGTGGTTTACCCCCACATATGGGGTATCGGCGTATTCATAAGAAATTGCACAACAAATTTTGTGGTTCATTTTTTCTTTTAACACTTGTGAAAATAAAAAAGTTGGTTCCGAATTAAAGCTTTTGCAAAAAAAGTTAAATGTCAATTTTTTCCTTCCACATTGCTTCAGCTCCTGTGAAGCACCTGAAGGGTTAATAAACTTCTTGAATGTGGTTTTGAGCACCTTGAGGGGTGCAGTTTTTAGAATGGTGTCACTTTTGGGTATTTTCTATCATATAGACCCCTCAAAGTGACTTAAAATGTGATGTGGTCCCTAAAAAAAAATGGTGTTGTAAAAATGAGAAATCGCTGGTCAACTTTTAATCCTTATAACTTCGTAACAAAAGAAAATTTTGTTCCCAAAATTGTGCTGATGTAAAGTAGACATGTGGGAAATGTTATTTATTAAGAAATTTGTGTGCCATATCTCTCTGATTTAAGGGCATAAAAATTTAAAATTTGAAAATTGTTAAATTTTCAAAATTTTTGCCATATTTCCGTTTTTTTCATAAAACACAAGTCATATCAAAGAAATTTTACCACTAACGTGAATTACAATATGTCACGAAAAAACATTCTCAGAATCAGCGGGATTCGTTAAAGCGTTCCAGAGTTATAACCTCATAAAGTGACAGTGGTCAGAATTGTAAAAATTGGCCCGGTCATTAAGCTGCAAAATGGCTCTGTCACTAAGGGGTTAATTTGTCCATTGTCTAAATCTTCCTCAAAAACACTATCTTTACTGCAAAGAAAGAAGTCCATTGATATTAAAAAAAGCACTCCCATGAAGATTTTTTTTTTTAACATATCTGTGTATATGTAGTGTTGTGCTACTGTGTTAATAAACTCATCTACTGCTGTCTTATTTGGGATCCAGCGCCATTCTGCTCTTCTTCTCAGTGATGTCACGACTCTTCAGACTCTCAGGGTCACATTGCACTCGGCCTGGCCTGGAAGATTATAATGCAAGCCTACGGACCGTCACAATGAGGATCCATATGCTTATAGTGTAAGGCTGGAGTCCACTAGCGAGAAATACGGACGATGCTATGCGAGAGAAAAAAAAAAAAATCGCATAGCACTCAGACCAATGTTAATATATGAGGCAGCTCCCATCATCCGATTTTTTTCTCAGTCGTATTATACGTGCTGAGGAAATCGCAGCATGCTGCGATTTGCAGCGTATTATGGCCGTAACACGCCAATGCAAGTCTATGGGTGAGCGAAAAATACGAATTACACAAGGACCACACGTGACCTGCGAGAAATATGCAAGACTTCTCCAAGTGACAGGAAATTGAATCATCCATTATCAGAAAGCTTTTCGCTTAGAAAGCGCTCCACACATACCGGAAGAAAGCCTCCACGGAGTCCAGTAATATCAGTATGTGTACATACATAAATGTGAAGATGCTGATAGTTCTAGTCCAAGAGAGGCCAGAACCGTGGAATCAGAGGGACGCCCATTATGCTGACAGGGCCCGAAAGGAGGCGGCATGGAGGAGAATATGTGTCCAGATGTTTCCTGACTATGAGGGCAAACCACGTGAGGGGCAGCAACAAATTAGTAAGTACAATCCTTTATTAATATTATTGATCAAAGTAACATCTTACCATTAGACCATAAAATCATAATATGTGAATGTTTTTTTTTATAATCGATGTAATATATCATGAGCAAAAATTTTTCATTAACAGGCAACATGCCACTGTAAAATAAATGTGAAATTTTTCACATAAATTTGCAATTACCAAATTAATTATTGTGTTACGTTGCAGTGGAAGATGTCATGAGACACTGGTGCAGCATCAGATATCAGTACCGGCGGGAACGTCAGCAGTGGTCCAGGAGTGGGGATGCAGCACCGACTAAATGGAAATACATTTATTATGATCGCCAGTCTTTTCTGGCTCCCATTCTGGGTCTGAGACCGTAAGTACATACATCACACCACATTTAACATATGTTGTTTAGGGTCATATCTACAATTTTTTTTTTTTAACCACAAAAAAAACAGTACTTAGTCCAACCTCACAGAGGGAAACAGGGTCAGATTCTGAGGCCATTATAGACCCAGTCGGGGGAGGTGAAGAGGTGGCTGGCACATCTTCTGAACCTTTCAGCTGCAACCCACCACCACCACAAACTCCCCCAGCACAAGCAGTGGCATCAGGAAGCCAGGAGGAACAGCAACTGGAGGAACAAGGAAACAGCAGCAGCCCTACTGTGCCTTTTGAGACCTCACAACAGCCTGCCGTCATCCCCCGCTGTGGCCGATGCAAGAGAGCCATTCAATCCTCTGACACCAGGAGGCATGTAGATATAGGGGTGTTAAATTATTTGTCCAGGGCTGCCCACGATGATGGTGAGGAAGCCTATGCCGGCAGCCTGGCCCGATACCTCCGTCCACTACCCCAGGAGGTCAGACTACGTGTGGAGGATCTATTCAAATATTGATTGATGCCTGCACACCCCCCAATATCCCATATGAGGTTTTTTAGTTTTTGGAACGCTGGCAGCTGTCCCACAGAAACCAGCTCAGAATGGCCCCAATTACAGAAGTGCAGGCACAATCAGTATCTGAGCCACCTCATCCACAGGTGCCTACACCACAGCCAAATCCACCACCAACCCAACAGTGGCCTACCCAGGCCCAAATGCCAGCCTACAATCAACCTTACCAATATGGCCACTTGATCAGACCCACTGTTGGAGGCTGGTCCCACCATGAGTTTGGTTGACATGGCCACATTGGGGGGTATGAAACACGTGGTTACTCAAATACCCAGGAGTATTCACTCCAGTATCCCTCATCCCACTTCTATCATCACCAATAGGATCCTGGCCACATTACACATCCTGGGCCAGAATATGTCCACCCACAGGGTGAAGTCCAAGTTGCGCCTCAAACCCAGCAACCATCTCAAGGTGGACTCCCGCCATCCCCACTACCAACCTACCATAATTCATCATTATTTTTACTGTATGTTGCTCAAGCAAAGTTATTTTTATGTTGTTAATTTATTTTTTTAAAAATGGTGTCCTATGCCAAAAATATGGTGTATTATTCACAAAGTTCAATATTGCCGACATTTTAACATTTAACACAATGTAAGGGAAACACAACACACACTTCAAGAACAAACATGCTTTTTAATTTACAAAATCAATGATAATTACAACATAGATATAGCAAGTCTCTTGCCATGTAGTAGCTGGATGAGGTGAAACAACACATCTTGCACTTTGAGTCCAGAGGGCTCACGACGGGGAGGTATCACATGTGGAATAGGCATCACAACATTTCCCAACACAACTTCACCACCATCAGATGATGAGCAATCATGAATTCTGGTGAAGTTGTGTAGGATGACACAAGCTTTAATTACCTCATTAATATTAGCTTCACTCAGCTGAATGGCTGACTGGAGGACACGCCATTTGGCACAAAAAATGCGAAAGGTACACTCCACCAGTTGCCGTGCGCGGGATAGGCGCAAGTTAAATATTCTGCGCCCGTGGTCCAGGTTTCTATGGGGATAGGGCCTCATTATATGACGGCTTAACTGAAAGGCCTCATCTGAAACAAGAACATAAGGCACAGGTTCCATATTGGAGCCTGGAAGCTGACGTGGTGGTAGGTCCAACTGATTATTGCGCAGCTGCCGACCCATAATGGAAGAATTGAAGACTCTGGAGTCTCCAGTTCTTCCATAGGCCCCAATATCTACAATTTTAAACTTGTAGTAACTGTTGACCAGGGCCAACAACACTGCAGAAAAATATTGTTTATAATTATAGTATTGGGACCCTGAGTTCGGCGGCTTATTCACACAGATGTGCTTCCCATCCAGGGCTCCAATACAATTGGGAAACTGGCTGGTCTCTTCAAAATCAAGGGCTATCTTCAACCAGTCTTCCATCTTTGGATCAGGCATAACCACTTGATGAAGTCGTGACCATATTTCAGAACAGGTGATTTGTAAAACAGATAAATATTATGAGTAATGAACGGTTTTAATTTTATTTTAAAAAACAAAAACAAAAAAGTTCACTAAAAATATAATAAATGTAGAAACATCAACATAGAGGAGGAGGAGGAATACATACCGCAACGTAAGAATAAGGTGCTCCTCTGCACAAATACACTTACGCATCCTGGTGTCCTTAAAGGTGATCCCAGGGTGCACTGTCTCCAACAAAACATCAAAGGTGGCAAGGCTCATGTGACAATATTGGTAAAACTTGTCAGGATGGTTCGGCAGAGATGTGTAGAGATGGTGGAAATGGCCTTTCATGAGGCATTGACTCAAAAGCTGATGGACCCACATACACCTCCTCCTCCTCGGATCCACAATCACTGGGTATGGCTGGCCAAAGCGGCGGGACAACACCCAGTTGTAAAGCACCCGCTCAGTTGTGTTGATATTAAGCCTGTGTGACATTTTTCAGACTAAGCAGAAATACCCCAAACACAAGCACGGACAGAAAATGCCCACATTGGAGGCTGCCACCTGTTCAAGAGCCAATAAATAGGGTTGCTGATTATGATTTAAATTGTTTTCAGACCTCAAATCCGTTAAACGTCCATTTTGCAAGGTTGCGTGAAAAAAACGCCATACGGATGTCACGGATGCAAACATGCGCAAAAAGCGCATCCTAGCATTGCCAATGGATGACATATGGATCACTGTTCAGGGAACATTTCTGCGTTTTTCGTCCATAAAACACGGACCGTATTTTTATACATTATGTGTGACTCCAGCCTAAAAGAAACTTCCAATTCAGAGCATAGAGTGAGCTGTATAGTCTGAAGAGTGGTGACGTCCCTCAGAAGATGATCAGAATGGCGCTGGATCCAGGATAAGTTGGTGGTTAGGGAGTATATAAGCACAAACAAACAAACATAGATTTAGATTTATTAAAAAATATGCTTTTGCGTACACTTCTTTAAGTCGGGTGATGGTGACGGACACTCATTGCTACCATGTTATCTGATCCAATGCTGTCAGAAGCTGAGGTCAAGATAGTCTCTTACTGCAAAAGCATACTGAGGAGGTGTCATATCTTGTAAGAGCACTCCGGGAAAGTTAGCCATGACTCTGAGTTGTGGCACATGTTTAGGTAATTGTTACTATCAACCCTATGTTTTATATGAGTATTCATAAAATGTTATACAATTTCATTCATCCAACTGTACACTTACTTTTCTGCCACACAGTAGATTACCATACAAATTACCATTAATTTAAAAAAAAAAAGTACAACTCTGTCTCAATTTTTTTTTCTAAATTTTGCATATTTTATTAATCTGTTTTTTACCATCCTGTTTACTACTTGAAATTTTTTATCTAGTCTTCCTGTAGCAGATAGGTAAAACGTATATTAGAGTAACCAAAATTGGAACAAATTCTATCTGGTTGCAACATATTGTTCAAGAGCATTGATCTCAGGCATTAAATCCTTCTGATGTCAGTCTCAGAGCAGGACCTGAATCGCCTCCTTTCCTGCCTGTCAGACGCAGCTCTGATGCTCTGCAGTGCAAAAAGCATTGCAGAGTATCAGATAAGCGATCTGATGCTATACAGTAATGTACCATCCCAGGACAATGAAAAAAGTTAAAAAAATTAAACTGTAAAAACATTTTTTAAAAATCCCTAAATAAAGAATAAAAAAGAAATATTTTTCCAATAAATACATTTTTTATATAACTAAAACAATAAAAGTACACATATTTGATATCGCCGCGTCTGTAACAACCCGCTCTATAAAACTGTCCCACTAGTTAACACCATTAAAAAAAAACAAAATATAAAACTATCATACTGCCAAACAAAAACTGCAATAAAACGCAATCAAAGAGACAAATGTGTTATGAATGTGCTAGAGATGGTTTCTGAGCAGAGGCTCCCTCTGGTGGTTACAGACAGTACTGAACCTTTCAGCGAGGAATGGCAATCTGGGATCATGGACTGGTCTGATATAAGGGAGGTTCCCTCCCATGATGGTTGCCGGTGATCAATTGTTCTTGTCTCAATTGTGGTTCCTGGTTCATTTGGAAGTTTGCTGAGTCTTGCCTGCATCTTCTGCTATCAGATAAGATATTTTCTGCTTTTATTTTTGTGCTTGCTTTTTGCATTGTTCCCTGCACTTCTGTGGAGGTCAGCCAGGTCCCCTCCGGGGGCTTGTGCTCCTCTCAGTTTATCTGGAGCCACTGTTGTTTGTTCATTTGCTTTTTCCTGTTTTTTCAGTGGCTGCGGCTTAGTTTTGTTACACCAGAGAACTGATTTAGGTTGTGGAGATCGTGTGATCTCAGGTGTTTTTGCAATCAGAAGTGTTGGTATTTTTTAGGGGTTTTTTTTGGATTGCAGTGAGTATCCTTTCCTGTACTTTTCTGTCTAGACAGATTGGGCCTCAGCGTTTGCTCATTCTATTTTCTGTCTATGTCCGTGCTTCTTCTTGTCTAACCGCCATTACATGTTTGGGGGCTTCCTATTTTCTTTGGGGATCTGCACCGGGAAGATAGCTTTCATCTTTCTGCCTTTAGGTGTAGTTATCTCTCAGGCTGTGACGAGGCGTCTAGGATCAACGTAGGAACGCTCCACGGCTACCTCTAGTTGTGTGGTTAGTTCAGGTTACTGCAATCCAATAGGTTCCAGCCTCTCTGCTGTATTGCCGTTTTTGCTTATTCTCCTCAGCTACCAAAACATAACACAAATGTACCTTATATACTCGAGTATAAGTCGACCTGAGTATAAGCTGAGGCATCTAATATTGCCACGAAAAACTGGGTAAACTTATTGACTTGAGTATAAGACAGGAATGCAGTGTCTCCTCAAGCCCATCCCGTCGCAGCACAAAAAATGTGCTGAAAAACTTGGCTTATACATGAGTATATATGGTAAATAAAAATGGTACAGCTGAAAACGTCATCTTGTACAGCAAAAAAAACATGCTGCCATACAGCTCCATCAGCAAAAATATAAAAAGTTATAGCTCTCAGAATAAAGCAATGCAAAAATAAATATTTTTTCCATAAAATAGTTTTTATTGTGTAAAAGCTCCAAAGCATAAAAAAACTAAATAAATTGGGTATTGCTGTAATTGTACTGACCCAAAGAATAAAACTGACTAATCCATTTTACCACATGAAGAGCGATATAAAAAAAATTCCTGAATTGTTGGTTTTTGTTCATTCGGTCTCTCAAAAATCGGAACAGAAAGCGATCAAAAACTGTCATGTGCATGAAAATTATACCAAAAAAAAAGTTAACTTGTCCAGCAGAAAACAAGCCATCACATGACTGTCGTCCGAAATATGGAAAAATTATATCTGTCTAAATATTGTGATGCAAAAACTAGTTTTTGCAATAAAAAGTGTCTTTTAGTGTGTAACAGCAGCCAAACATAAAAGCCCGATATAAATCTGGTATCGCACTGACCCGAAGAATAAAGTCACCTAATCACTTATACTGCATGAGGAATGGCATAAAAAATAAATAAAACCAATTCTTCACATGCTGTTGATTTTTTCATTCTGCCTCAAAAAGATCACAGTAAGGCTCGGTGCACATTTATCCTGTGCTCGACGCTGAGGGCTTACATTGGGGTTTCCATGTAAATGTTTATTGGTTAGCCAATAAAGGTATCACCTTAAGAATGCTCTTGTCATAATTGGATGGAAAAGTATTCACATCCATGTAAATCTCTGAAATACGTAATTCAGACAGAATCCCTGGAGGAAGAATCACTATAATGAGGCAGAAGGAGGCACTTTGGATGCCATAGGACCTGTGATCCGTCTGTTTTTTTAGGATTGCATAAAACTGCAGTCGGCCACAGTTTGTGCACTTCTGAGAAGGACACCGCTGAACAGAGACCGGATGGAGTCCACAAACTCTGCTGCCCCATTGTAGTAAACGGATCCCTCGGGGATTTCATCTTTCATGTCACTCACGGATTTAGATTGGAAATCACAAAGTGAGTGCTCAGCATGGAGTGCCGGATAAATGTGATCATAAATGTTATGTAAAATGTTCCCAATAAAAGCTTAAACTCAATCCACAAAAAAAAGCAAGTCCTCACTCAGGTCCATCATCTGTTAATGGAAATATAGTGGGCTTCCATGTTACTGGTAGCACAAAGGCTCTGGAAAAGTAAAATGGCTCGTCGTCCCTTAAAAGAAATTAAGCAAATTCTCCGCTCCCAAATCCAAATGCCCTCTCCCTTTCTGAGCCCAAGTGTGCATAAACTACATTTAGAACCCACGTTTGGCAATTCTGTAGTGATGAGAGCTCGCCTAATTTACAGTTGCATGTCTACCGAAGCATGAGATGGGCATAATGTACTGGTGACTGCAACGTACTGGTCACTACAACATATGGGCTCCTCAATAGCAGTTTGCAATTTTCACTCAAAAAACAACTTTGTTTCTGGAAAATACACATGGAGTCAAAATAGTCACTACATCTGTAGATATATTCTCAAAGGGTTATAATTTCCAAAATGGGGTTACTTGAGGGAGGATTCGGCCACAGAAACTGTGGAACAAATTTTGATGCTTTTTTTACTCATTTCCCAGTATGAAAATGTAAAACATGGGGCTTACACATAATCTTGGTCGTAAAAATGAAAATTATTTTTTCTTCACTGCCCAATGGTATAAAATTGTGACACACCTGTGGTGTCAATATAATCACTGCACCCCTGTCATATGCTGCTCTGATGTCCTGCAGTGCAGAAGCATTGTAGAGCAGTGTTTCTCAACTCCAGTCCTCAGGACCCACCAACAGGTCATGTTTTCAAGATTTCCTTAGTATTGCACTGGTGATTTTATCACCTGCTCAAGCATTCATTCCATCACCTTTGCAATACTAAGGAAATCCTGAAAACATGTCCTGTTGGTGGGTCTGTGTCGACCCGCCACCACAATTGTGGGTTACCAGGGCAATGGGGTACTCAGAGCCGAGCCCGTAGAAGTCTATGGGATTTGTCACAGGTAGCTGTGGCTCGGTCTGTGGCCCTGGCGGTCTGGCGTATGTTGTTGGGGGATATTTACAGGGGATAACTATATACAGTTCGTGACGCCACCTGTAGTATTCTGGTAATGGGTACCAGCGCTGCTGTAGATCTCTGAGGGGATGGTGAGGCAGCTAGATATCAGGTCCCCTACAGGTGGGACTCTTCCCTCAAAGTCTTTTAAGATGGTGAAGTCGGGTGCCGGTAAATAACACAGTCTCACACAGTCAATGTCTTTCCATACCTTTACTTGCTGAATGTCAAGGCAGGTCCCGGGGAGGCTGATCCAAAGGGAGTGTATTTTGAGACGGCAGCTGGACAAGTTAGGGGCCTCCTTTAACTCCAATGAACGAGTACAACCAGCCTGAAGCGTAGTTCCCTCTATGATTCCAGCTAATCTTAGCTGTAACTGCCCAGTCAGCTTAGTGTTAGGGGCCTTCCTGTGAAGGAGCTGAATACTTATGTTTGTCCTGCAGAACGCCAAAGTCTTCACTCCCCCTGACCCCAGCTACGTACCGACTATATGGGCTTGTCTGCCGCGACCTAGGGTCCGGTAGATTCCTGGTTTTCCTGCCTCTGTGCCTGAAACAACAGCGACTCTTCGGTCCCCAGTGACCGGTAAACAGGGTGCTGGACTTAAGCAATCCTGTAGCACCAATTCTACAATCCACTTGCCTTTCGCCTTGTCCACGCTGGTAACATAAACATTCTCACTAGCCAGGGGTCGAGCAGTCACTTCCAATCTTTCTCCTTCCAATGAAGCCAGCCACAGATGCTCAGTTGTCACAGGCAGGAGCACGTCTCTGTACCTGATACTGTCCTTAGACAGGAACGCTGAAGTCTTTCTGTGCTGATACTCCTTACTTTCTTCAATGTGTGCTGAGAGATAATCCAGCTCTGACCAGACTAAGGTATATTTCAAAACCTATACCGGACTCCACTATTTGAACTGGTTATGAAGCAGGCTAGACTCCTCTCTCCTCTTTCCACAGAGGTCTAAGCTCTACTTCATGCGTCTTCTCTGTCCGGAGACAGGAACTAGACTCCTTTTCAAAATCACCCTACACCCACTACTTTGACCACTCCCTAGAGTATACTTCACTACCCCAAGGGTGTGTCCAGTGTGTGTAGAATGAATGCATATTGAGCATTAAGCCGCCGTCTCGCCATACACTCCCCAGGGTACTGCGTGTGCCTACCACCAGGGCTACACATTCCCCCATGGTAAATGACAGCACTCCCGGGCTGTGAAATACAAAAGACAGAAAAATTTTGTTTATGCAATAACATTTGGAACAATAACATCTTCCCATCCGGAGGTAAGAATACTTTGAACGTTACAAACTTTAATACAAATAGTATCAAATGTCATTTTCAATAAATAAATTTACAAGATACTTGTGAAGGACCCGCACCAAACCTTCAACGTGGGTCCTGGGTGGGCTGCAGGACATCCAAGTGCAGACCTCACTCAGTGCCACACCACACGGGTTTTGTTTTTCAGAGGTAGATATGTATGGCTTATGTAAAACCAAGATAGGGCGCCGGAGCGCAACTATGTACAAGAAAGTTTTTAGGCTGTCTCAGTCCTCAACCTACGAGTCCATGGTAAACCAAAGGCATATATCAAATCACATTATGATAAAGTGCAATAACTTTTTATGGTTCTTTTCACCATTTACCCAGCCGGGCATTCTATAATTAGGACTATATATATACACATTATATATAAACTTGTGCAAAAACTTTATAAACATTTTTCAAACTTTGACTGATGGTAGATCCTTTATGGACCTTACCAATTCTTTCTATATATTTATTCAACAAATAGTACGCTTTCCACCCCGGGGGCTGGAACAACGCAATGGGCCCTAGATCCTAAGACCAGCAAGTCATGTGCTGCGATCAGGGTTTGGGTTGCGACATCTCTGGTTTGAACCTCTAGGGGCGCAACCGGTACACTTTCTTCACACGACACCGATTGCGTCTCCATTACTGTTAGCGATATAGACCGCGTCAGGGTTTGCGATCTATACTGGGTCGCATTTGGCGATATGGAAGTGGCTTTTACTTGCGATAGACCTTGGGTCGCATGTTGCGATGACTTTGACGGGGGCGATACTGGGGCACGGCCGGATGCTGCTGAAGCTGGATACGGGGACGCTGCGGTAATGGTGACGATACCTGCGTCTGGGACGGGGTCGCGGACGATGGCGACGTTCAGGGCATACCACCCCTTCATTCCCCAATGCCGCGTATAGGTTGACTATGTCGCCGTTCACTAAGTCCCTCCCGGGATGGCCTTGTGGCAGGTGAGATTCCACGTCACGCCTGCTGACGAAGACCGCTGGGTAGAGGCCCGGTTCACGAATAAAGCCCCAGCCCTTCCGGAGCTGGAACTCAGTCACACACCCCTGCCGCCGCGGTTCCGTAAGGTACCTTTGTCGCGACGGACAGTCTCCTTATCAGCAATCAGCTCGGCAAACTGTCGCTGGCGGTTCTTCTTGATTTCCCGCGCTTCCTCCTGCTGGCGCCTCTTCGTCTCCTCACGACTCCGCCATTCTTGCTCCCACTGGGCGGTGTAGGCGACGTCATCCAGGCGCGCCATCTCGTCCCAGTCCACATCTGGTAGTGACGGACAGGACCCCTCCGGTGTCCCTGCCGGGGATTGATAATCTGCTGCGGCCTCCTGGCCGGGCGGGCGTTCCGGGATTGGCTGTACCTCCTCAACCTCCTCCGCATCCACCGCTTCACCAGTGGGATCGGGAACGGTACTTTCGGGGCAGCCTCCGGTTGCTCCTCCGCCTTGGGCAGCAGACTCTTCGGTACTTTGAATCGTGGGGGTTCGTTGAGGGGAGGAGACGCCGTGTTCGTCATCCGCCATTTCTGCAGGTTACAGCGGCGTCTCTCTATCTCCTCCAGGCCAGGTTGGAACAACTTCTTTAGGCGTGAGTTCTCCTCCCGCACCTCCAACAACGCCTGTTGCAGGTGCAGGATCACGGATAACTCCGGAGTTGGTGGCAGCTTGGCTGGGGCACGGGGCCTGCCTTCCTCCGCTGCCCCGCTCGGCTCCACACGTCCTGCCTCCATCACGCTCCAGAAGATTCTTTCTTTCTGTGGAGACATCCGGTCTTTTCCGTGGGGTGGGATTTGCGTCTCCTCCTCCTCGCAGGGAAGGTGAAGAGGAGGCGGACCTCCTTTGCTGTAGGGCAGGACCGCATGTTATAATAGCACTTTGAGAGGACAGGCATTTTTCTTCGCGCCACAGGGGGGTAGACGCCCACGAAGGTACGCCCACCTTCTTCTCCAGCGCCTGAGGGCGCGAATATGGCGACAAAAATGGCGATTTTGGCGCCAAAAGTGCAAACAGTCCTTTTTACAAAAACAAGTCCTTAGGCACGCAGGGCTCGCAATTTCGCGAGTTTGGTATCCTGTTCGTGACGCCAAGTTTAGTTGTGTCGACCCGCCACCACAATTGTGGGTTACCAGGGCAATGGGGTACTCAGAGCCGAGCCCGTAGAAGTCTATGGGATTTGTCACAGGTAGCTGTGGCTCGGTCTGTGGCCCTGGCGGTCTGGCGTATGTTGTTGGGGATATTTACAGGGGATAACTATATACAGTTCGTGACGCCACCTGTAGTATTCTGGTAATGGGTACCAGCGCTGCTGTAGATCTCTGAGGGGATGGTGAGGCAGCTAGATATCAGGTCCCCTACAGGTGGGACTCTTCCCTCAAAGTCTGTTAAGATGGTGAAGTCGGGTGCCGGTAAATAACACAGTCTCACACAGTCAATGTCTTTCCATACCTTTACTTGCTGAATGTCAAGGCAGGTCCCGGGGAGGCTGATCCAAAGGGAGTGTATTTTGAGACGGCAGCTGGACAAGTTAGGGGCCTCCTTTAACTCCAATGAACGAGTACAACCAGCCTGAAGCGTAGTTCCCTCTATGATTCCAGCTAATCTTAGCTGTAACTGCCCAGTCAGCTTAGTGTTAGGGGCCTTCCTGTGAAGGAGCTGAATACTTATGTTTGTCCTGCAGAACGCCAAAGTCTTCACTCCCCCTGACCCCAGCTACGTACCGACTATATGGGGCTTGTCTGCCGCACCTAGGGTCCGGTAGATTCCTGGTTTTCCTGCCTCTGTGCCTGAAACAACAGCGACTCTTCGGTCCCAGTGACCGGTAAACAGGGTGCTGGACTTAAGCAATCCTGTAGCACCAATTCTACAATCCACTTGCCTTTCGCCTTGTCCACGCTGGTAACATAAACATTCTCACTAGCCAGGGGTCGAGCAGTCACTTCCAATCTTTCTCCTTCCAATGAAGCCAGCCACAGATGCTCAGTTGTCACAGGCAGGAGCACGTCTCTGTACCTGATACTGTCCTTAGACAGGAACGCTGAAGTCTTTCTGTGCTGATACTCCTTACTTTCTTCAATGTGTGCTGAGAGATAATCCAGCTCTGACCAGACTAAGGTATATTTCAAAACCTATACCGGACTCCACTATTTGAACTGGTTATGAAGCAGGCTAGACTCCTCTCTCCTCTTTCCACAGAGGTCTAAGCTCTACTTCATGCGTCTTCTCTGTCCGGAGACAGGAACTAGACTCCTTTTCAAAATCACCCTACACCCACTACTTTGACCACTCCCTAGAGTATACTTCACTACCCCAAGGGTGTGTCCAGTGTGTGTAGAATGAATGCATATTGAGCATTAAGCCGCCGTCTCGCCATACACTCCCCAGGGTACTGCGTGTGCCTACCACCAGGGCTACACAGGTCCTGAGGACTGGAGTTGAGAAACACTGTTGTAGAGTATCAGATCAGTAGAAAGACAATGTCCAATAGTGGGATAAATGGAAAAAAAGAAAAAAAAATCCTCAAATGAAGAACAAAAACAAAACATTAATCCAATAAATACATTTATTTATGCCAAAAAAAGTACACATTTGGTATTGCCACGTCCGGAACGACCCGACCTATAAAACTGTAGTTAACCTGTACAGTGAACACCATAAAAAAAAAAGAGGCAAAAAACTGCTTTACCATCATACCGCCGAACAAAAAGTACAATAAAACACGATCAAAAAGATGAATGAAATAAAAATGGTACCACTGAAAACATCATCTTGTCCAGCAAAAAAGCAAGCCGCCTTAAAGCTCCATCAGCGGAAAAATAAAAAAGCTATAGCTCTCAGAATAAAGCAATGCAAAAATAATTATTTTTTTGCTATAAAAAATAGTTTTTATTGTGTAAAAGCGCCAAAACATAAAAAAAATAAATATAAAGTGTGAAATCTCTGTAATAGTACGGACTCAAAGAATAAAGATGCTTAATCAATGTTACCATACGTGTAATGATATTAAACAAAAGCCCCCCAAAAAATTCCTGAATTGCTGGTTTTTATTTTACCTCACAAAAAATGGAATAGAAAGCGATCAAAAACTGTCATGTGCCCGAAAATGGTACCAATAAAAACGTCAGCTCATCCTGCAAAAAAAAAAAGCTGTCACATGACTGTCAGGCTGTGTGCACACGTTGCGGATTTGTTACGGATCCGCAGCGGATTTTCCACATGGAATCGCTGCCGATCCTCAAGTGTTTTATAGTACAATGTTAAGCAATGGTGAAAAAATTGCTGTGCACATGCTGCGGAAAATTCCGCACGGAATCCGAAGCGGTTTATTTTCCACAGCATGTCAATTCTTTGTGCGGATTCCACAGCGTTTCTACGCCCATTTCATTATAGAAAACCGCAGGTGTAAAAATGCAGCAAAATCCGCAATAAATCCGCACAAAAAACTAGTGGATTTTTACCTGCGGATACTGCCAAGGAATGCAGAATCCGCTCAGGAAATTCCTGAGCCCAATCCGCAATGTGTGCACATACCCTCAGAAAGAAAAATGGAAAAATTATAGCTGTCTAATATGGTAATGCAAAAAATAGTTTTTGCACTAAAAAGCGTCATTTACTGTGTGACAGCAGCCAAACAGAAAAACCCGATATAAATCTGGTATTGCAGTAATTGCACTGACCCAAAGAATAAGGTTACCTAATCGCTTATACCGCACGAGGAATGGCGTAAAAAATGAATAAAATTAATTCTTCACCTACTGTTGATTTGTTCATTCTGCCTCTCAAAGATCGCAGTAAGGCTCAGCCCACAATTATCCTGCGCTCACACCAGGATTTCTGTATAACTCTCTGAAATGCGTAATTCAGACGCAACCCCTGTCAGAACATTCCTTACAATGAGGCAGATAGAGGCACTGTGGACACCATAGGACCTGTGATCCGGCGGTGTTCACCTTTTTAGGGAAGCATAAAAGAGCGGTGAGCCACAGTTTTGTGCACTTCTGAATAGAAGGTCACCATTGAAAAAATGACAGACGGAGTCCAGAATAACTCTGCTGCCTCATTATAGCGAATGGATCCCTCTGGGGGGGTTTCATCTGTCACGTCACTTGGAGATTTAGATGGAAATCCCAAAGTAATTGCTCAGCGTAGAGCGCAGGATAAATGTGATCCTAAATGTTATGTTAAATGTTCCCAATAAAAGCTCCAACTCCATCCACAAAAAATCAAGTCTCTGCTCAGGTCCGTCATCTATCAATGCAAATATAGGGGGTTTGCACGTTACTGGTAGTACAAAGGCTCTGGAAAAGTTAAATAGCTCCTCGCCCCCAAAAGAAATTGAGCAAATTCTGCGCTCCGAAATCCAAATGCCTCTCTCCCTTCAGAGCCCCAGTGTGTCTAAACCACCTTTAGCTCCCACATGTTTGGCATTTCTGTAGGTGCCCAATGCACAGCTAGATAAGTTCCTAGCTTTCAAAATGGTGTAATTTCAGCTGTTTAGGCACATTAGGGACTCTCCAAACATGACATGGCTTCTGCTAAGTATTACAACAAATTTTACATTCAAAAAGTCAATGTGAATACTTTTCTTCCCAATGATGACAAAAGTATTCTCGGAGTGATACCTTTATTGGCTAAACAGAAAATTATATATGTTTGCAAGCTTTCACAGCACAGAGGCTGCTTCTTCAGGCTGGATTACAAATGAATAAGAAAAAAGCATAACTGTAATGACACTCCCATTTTTGCCCACATTCAAAGTCCCTTCCAGAACCTTCCGCACACAATGAGCTCTGCTACATCCATCAGGTTTTTGCAAACTCATGCTATGGGCTTCTGACCCCCCCTCTCCCTCCACTACACATGAACTCTATGTATCATGATAATAGGTTGCTAGCCCCCACTGAGTAGTTATGGCCCAAGCTGGCTGAAGGCAGTTGGGAGAACATGTGCTCTATTGTTCCTGTAGAAACTTAATATGAGGGCATATCTTGACACCAGTTTATGTTATGAGTATGAAAAGTACATATTAGGACCTGCAAGGTTTAAGCTACACTCCAGTGCCTTTTTCTAAGGTCTGGTACCAGTGGAATCCAAGGGTTGGATTCCTGCACAGCCGAGCTAGCCCAGTACTTTAAGTTTAGGCTTTTAGGAACGCCAACATACGGCTGAGTAAAATGGTACCCTATACGTCACCGTACGAGGTTCCCTCGCAAAGTTGTATAGTTTATAAGTTTAATAGCAAAATGTGCATTCTGAGGAAAGAGGAGTGCTTCCATAGCTCCACCCACTTCAGTGATGTCACGACCGGGGTATAAAACCGTATAAGTCCATTTTGCTTCCTCTTTTGCTTGGGAAACCTAATAGAGAGGTCCGTGTAAATGCACTGTGATATATGCCCATCCCCCATCCGCATGGTTTCCCTGAAATGACCTAAGCAACTGTATGTGTTTTTTTTCTTTCATCCTTTTTATTTTGTAATTGCCTTGTACATACTTTAATTGTCTCATATTGTAATAACTTTTAGACCTTTTGTAAACACTGCCTACCTTTTTTGGAGTAAAATAAATAAAAAAACTAGTTCCGTTTCTCCTTGATCTATAAAGAACTGTCACGTCCTCCAAAGGAAATTACGCTACTAAATTGGGGTGGCCTCTGCCCCACATTCTAGAACCAGAGGCTGGTGGCAGCAAGTGTGTGCTGGGCATTGGGTAAAGCTGACAGTGACGGAGCGGGTTTTATAAGCGAATTGCCTGGCTGAGGCTAGGAGTAGTTAAAACTCCCTCGCTGCAGCGTGCCTAATAGCCAGTACAGTCATGGCCAAAAGTTTTGAGAATGACACAAATATTAATTTTTACAAAGTCTACTGCTTCACTTTTTCTAATGGCAATTTGCATATACTCCAGAATGTTATAAAGAGTGATCAGCTTAACAGCAATTACTTGCAAAGTCAATATTTGGTTAGAAAATGAACTTTATCCCCCAAAACACATTTCAACATCATTGCAGCCCTGCCTTAAAAGGACCAGCTAACCTCTTTTCAGTGATTGCTCCATTAACACAGGTGTGGGTGTTGATGAGGACATGGCTGGAGATCAATCTGTCATGATTAAGTAAGAATGACACCACTGGACACTTTAAAAGGAGGCTGGTGCTTGGCATCATTGTTTCTCTTCTGTTAACCATGGTTATCTCTAAAGAAACACGTGCAGTCATCATTGCAATGCACAAAAATGGCCTAACAGGGAAGAGTATCGCAGCTAGAAAGATTGCACCTGTCAACAATCTATCGCATCATCAAGAACTTCAAGGAGAGAGGTTCCATTGTTGCCAAAAAGGCTTCAGGGCGCCCAAGAAAGACCAGCAAGCGACAGGACCGTCTCTTAAAAGTGTTTCAGCTGCGGGATCGGGCTACCAGCAGTGCAGAGCTTGCTCAGGAATGCCAGCAGGCAGGTGTGAGTGCATCTGCACGCACTGTGAGGCGGAGACTCTTGGAGCAAGGCCTGGTCTCAAGGAGGACAGCAAAGAAGCCACTTCTCTCCAGAAAAAACATCATGGACAGACTGATATTCTGCAAAAGGTACAGGCAGTGGACTGCTGAGGACTGGGGTAAAGTTATTTTCTCTGATGAATCCCCTTTTCGATTGTTTGGGACATCAGGAAAACGCCTCATTCGGAGAAGACAAGGTGAGCGCTACCACCAGTCTTGTCTCATGCCAACTGTTAAGCATCCTGAAAACATTCATGTGTGGGGTTGCTTCTCAGCCAAGGGAATCGGCTCTCTCACAGTCTTGCATAAAAACACAGCCATGAATAAAGAATGGTACCAGAATGTCCTCCAAGAGCAACTTCTCCCAACCCTCCAAGAGCAGTTTGGCGATCAACAATGCCTTTTCCAGCATGATGGAGCACCTTGCCATAAAGCAAATGTGATAACTAAATGGCTCAGGGAACAAAACATAGAGATTTTGGGTCCATGGCCTGGAAACTCCCCAGATCTTAATCCCATTGAGAACTTGTGGTCAATCATCAAGAGAGGGATGGAAAAACAAAAACCTAAAAATTCTGACAAAATGAAAGCATTGATTGTGCAAGAATGGACTGCTATCAGTCAGATTTGGTCCAGAAGTTGATTGAGAGCATGCCAGGGAGAATTGCAGAGGTCCTGAAGAAGAAGGGTCAACACTGCAAATATTGACTTGCTGCATTAACTCATTCTAACTGTCAATATAAGCTTTTGTTACTCATATGTTTGCAATTATTATATTTCTGTCTGTGATAAAAACATCTTTCAAACACAAATAAAAACCAGAAGGCAGCAGATCATGTGAAAATATAATATTTGTGTCATTCTCAAAACTTTTGGCCATGACTGTACACATCCAAGCAGGCCCATCTGGCGACTAATTATCCTATGTGCAGTGGGATATACATAAATCCCTGTAGTTCATGACATATTGGTGGCAGCGGAGGGACAACTAAAATAAGTCCCCCCTGCGAGAAAGTGTGAGGTCAATAGACTTTTTTGCTGTTTTGCCATCATACTGGTGGCAACGGTTGGATCATAAACCGTGACACCGGGGCCTGTTCATCACAATAACATTTAAGAGATATTACAGCTAGACATTTGTTCATGTGTGGCAGAGGTGATGCCTCCTAAAGATAAGCCAAAGAAATCAAATTAGGCATTTTGTTACAAATGGCTGAGGCAGTGGGAGTGTTATTCTTAGTTATCTGGTGTCCGTCTGGTGGAGGTGAGAATTGTATCCATGTAGTGAGTCATAAATCCAGGTGTTAAATTGAGTCCTAGTGTCTTTGACACTCCGAGAATACTTTTGTTATCATTGGGCAGAAAAGTATTCACATTTTTCTGGCTAACACATTACAGCAATATAATTTACTATTGTACATCAACATTCAAAATGTCAAATGTCGCTCCTTCCCTTCCAAGCCCTGTGCCTAAACAGTGGTTTTCCCCCACATATGAGGAATCTGTGTGCTCAGGAGAAATTGCACAATAAATTGTATAGTTCATTTTCTCCTGTTACCCTTTGGAAAGTAAAAACAAATTAGGTCTAAAGGGTTAATAAGCTTATTGAATGTGGTTTTGAGCACGTTGAAGGTTGCAGTTTTTAGAATGGCGTCACTTTTGGGTATTTTCTGTCATATATGCCCTCAAGGTCACTTCAAAATATGTTCTCCCTAAAAAAATGGTTTTGTAAATTTTGTTGCAAAAATGAGAAATCGCTGGTCAACTTTTAACTTCCTAACGAAAAAAATTATCTTTCAAAAATTGTGCTGATCTAAACTAGACATGTGGGAAAGGTTATTTATTAACTATTTTGTGTGACATGACTGATTTAAGGACATAAACATTAAAAGCTTTCAAAATTTTCTAAAATTTTTAAAAAATTTCCTAATTTCTCGCAAAAACGCAAGTCATAGCAAATACATTTTAACATTATCATGAAGTACAATATATCACAAATAAACTTTCTCAGAATTAGTGAGATCCATTGAAGTGTTCCAGAGTTATCTCATAAAGTGACAGTGGTCATAATTGACAAAAAATGACCTTGTCAGGAAGGTGAAAACGGGCTTTGGGGTGATGGGGTTAAGTGTAAAAAACTCAACCTGTGCTATTATTTACTCCCTACCAACGGATTATCTTTAATCATCATATAAATGAAAACTCTTATGGCTTAATGATTGCATAAATATAAAATGTGTCACTCTGGATTTCAAAACACAAATGGTGTTAAAAAATAAACAAATGATGAATTAAGTCACTTTCCTTTTTTGTCTTGTGGTATTAATTGCCGTTTTTGGTGTCAAATTCTTCAAAATGGCTCAAGTTATTCATGAATTTGGCGTAAAGTCTAACACTGTTTTCTTTTGTTCTGAACCTATTCTGGCGATTTTCCTGGCACCAAAAGTCACACATTTTGGAATATAGCACAAAAATTGCACCAAAAGCAGGAGTTGAGCCAAATTTTGCAACTTTTTTTTAAAATGTATGAATGGGCAGCACGGTGGCTCAGTGGATAGCACTACAGCCTTGCAGCGCTGGAGTCCTGGGTTCGAGTCCCGCCAAGGACAACATCTGCAAGGAGTTTGTATGTTCTCCCCGTGTTTGCGTGGGTTTCCTCCGGGTACTCCGGTTTCCTCCCACACTCCAAAAACATACAGATAGGGAATCTAGATTGTGAGCCTCTTCGGGGACAGCGACGATAATGTGTGTGCAAACTGTAAAGCGCTGCGGAATATGTTAGCGCTATATAAAAATAAAGATTATTATTAAGCGAAAACATTTGTAATTGCTTCACTTCACCCACTAAGTGTAAAAAAAGAAAACATGCACACATAAATAGACTTCAAAAAAGGCACCGATAGAGTATTGAATTGGGTGCAAAAAGAAAAAGGAAGCAAAACACACAAAACTAGACGCTAAACATAAAAAACAGGGGCAAAGGCAATGATGAAACTTGGCAAAAGTATGTTCGAAAATGTATCTCAACAAAACCAGAAAACTCCTTTCAACTTAATTCACTTCATTGTTGATGTAGTGAGATGTCACATCCTCATGGCCCCCAACAGATCATGTTTGCAGTATTTCCTTGGAATTGCATATATGATGTAATTATTATCAAGTCATCAGGAATTGCAACAGATTCTCTCACCTCTGCAATACTAAGGAGATCCTGAAAACATGATCTGTTGGGAAACATTGATGTAGAGGAGGAGAAATCAAAACATGGGCAATATGCAATTTTCCTCATTTATATTCAGTGTACACTAAGAAGACATTATGATCCAACATTTATCTGTGATTAACTATACTCCTTTTTTTCTATGTCACTAATTAATGAGTTTATCTTAAAACACTATAAAAGGCAACACAACATGGTGCACTGCTCACGGTTTGAATTGCTTCTCGATCACCACAATACAGACAATAATAAAATACTTGCTTTTCATGCTGGCATTGAGGTGTGAAGAGGAAAGGGAACTGGACAATGACCTAGTACACACTTCACCAAGGGCCTTGCCCAGGGTATCTGAGATGTAATATATCATGGTCATGATGTAATAGTATTTGGGCCTTGCATAGTTTTTTTTATTGGTAATACTAAACTTTATAAAACCACAGTGATGATAGCATAAAGAGTATAACTGTGTTGCTGGTATGTTATTTCTGCAAGTGGGGTACATATTCTAATTCTGCCTAGCCATACTTTACATGAAATAGGTAAAGAATTTTATTTTATTATTTTGCATTTCACATACAGAGTTTCTAGTATAATGTTGCCACGAGTGAATGATAAATTACAAATCTATTAAAATGCATTTTTATAGAGATGTCTGTTTAAATGGATGGCATTCCATACATCGCTATCACAAATTTCACAGATTTAATCCCTTCACTCCCGAGCAAACTTTCTGTTTAATTTTTTTCCCTCCTTAACTTCAAACAGCCATAATTTTTTGGATTTTCCGTACACATAGCTGTATGAGGACTTGTTATTGCAAGACGAGTTGTACTTTTAGTTGATATTCACTTTATCATGTGATTCTCTGGAAAGCAAGAAAAAAAATTCCAAGTGCGTTGAAATAAAATAAAAAAAAGTGCAAATCCACAAATTTTTTTTGTCATTTTATTTAACACTAGCTGTAGTACCTGGCTTCGCCCGGGTTAATTAATAACTGCTGTTAGCTGTAACAAAATAGACTATGTTAACAAAAATTTATTCTGCACATAAAAATCACACACCAAAACGTGCGGGGGTTAAAATGTCCATTCAACACATAGCCTATGATGCTCCTGGGGTTGAGATGTGCGGGCATGCAAAATTTCATGCCCGTAAGTACAACGGTGCAGATTCCTATCCCGGGCCAAAATTATTTGCCGATTTGGAATGCGCGGGGTTAAAATTTCGACTCAAAACCTAGCCTATGACGCTCCCGGGGTCGAGACGTGCGGGTGTGCAAAATTTCATGCCCGTAAATGCAGATTCCTATGTCGGACATACACACAAGCATTCAGCTTTCTCCCCATTATGTAGATAGGGCCAAAATTGTTTGGCGATTTGGAACGTGCGGGGGTTAAAATTTCCATTCAACACACAGCCTATGATGCTCCTGGGGTTGAGATGTGCGGGCATGCAAAATTTCATGCCCGTAAGTACAACGGTGCAGATTCCTATCCCGGGCCAAAATTATTTGCCGATTTGGAATGCGCGGGGTTAAAATTTCGACTCAAAACCTAGCCTATGACGCTCCCGGGGTCGAGACGTGCGGGTGTGCAAAATTTCATGCCCGTAAATGCAGATTCCTATGCCGGACATACACACAAGCATTCAGCTTTCTCCCCATTATGTAGATAGGGCCAAAATTGTTTGGCGATTTGGAACGCGCGGGGTTAAAATTTCGATTCAAAACATAGCCTAGGATGCTTTCGGGGTCGAGACGTGCGGGCGTGCAAAATTTCATGCCCGTAAGTGCGACGGTGCGGATTCCAATCCCGGACAAACATACCCACATACATACACACATACATACATTCAGCATTATATATTAGATGTTCAGTATATGGTGAAACTGACCTATCAATATGATTCTCCAGGTCAGTATAAGTATGCAGAAAGCAAACATGTATAGTTTGTTTGATTTTTTTATTTCAGTGATGAAAAAAAAATATATAAAAGTAATGGAAATTTGCAATATTTTTTTTTGCTTTTGTCGCCATTTTCCAAGGCCCGAAACATTTTCATTATCTGAGATATGGGCCTGTATAGGGCTTATTTTTTGTACCTTGACTGACATTTTTACTAATACCATTTTTGGGTAGATATGCTTTCAGAAATCAGAACCTTTCATTGCATTGTATTGACATGTTGCAGCAGCCAAAAAAGGTACCGTATTTTTCGGACTACAACCCCTGGCAAAAATTATGGAATCACCAGCCTTGGAGGATGTTCATTCAGTTGTTTTATTTTGTTGAAAAAAAAAAAACAGATCACAGACTTGGCACAAAACTGAAGTCATTTCAAATGGCAACTTTCGGGCTTTCAGAAACGCAAAGAAATAAAGAACAAATAATGTGGTAGTCAGTAATGGTTATTTTTTTTAACCAATCACAGGGAAAAAATTATGGAATCATGAAAAACAAACAAACAAAAAAACACTCCAACACATCACAAGTATTTTGTTGCACCAAATCTGGCTTTTACAACAGCTTGCAGTCTCTGAGGCATGGACTTAATGAGTGTCAAACAGGACTCTTCATCAATTTGGCTCTAACTTTCTCTGATTGCTGTTGCCAGATCAGCTTTGCAGGTTGGAGCCTTGTCATTGACCATTTTCTTCAACTTCCACCAAAGATTTTCAATTGGATTGAGATCCGGACTATTTGCAGGCCATGACTTTGACCTTATGTGTCTTTTATCAAGGAATGTTTTCACAGTTTTTGCCCTATGGCAGGATGCATTATCATCTTGAAAAATTATTTCATCATGCCCAAACATCCTTTCAATTGATGGGATAAGAAAAGTGTCCAAAATATCAACATAAACTTGTGCATTTATTGAAGATGTAATGACAGCCATCTCCCCAGTGCCTTTACCTGACATGCAGCCCAATATCATCAATGACTGTGGAAATTTGCATGTTCTCTTCAGGCAGTCATCTTTATAGATCTCATTGGAACAGCACCAAACAAAAGTTCCAGCATCATCACCTTGCCCAATGCAGATTCGCGATTCATCACTGAATATGACTTTCATCCAGTCATCCACAGTCCACAATTGCTTTTCCTTAGCCCATTGTAACCTTGTTTTTTTCTGTTTAGGTGTTAATGATGGCTTTCGTTTAGCTTTTCTGTATGTAAATCCCATTTCGTTTAGGCGGTTTCTTACAGTTCGGTCACAGACGTTGACTCCAGTTTCCACCCATTCGTTCCTCATTTGTTTTGTTGTGCATTTCCTGTTTTGGAGACAAATTGCTTTAAGTTTCTGGTCTTGACGCTTTGATGTCTTCCTTGGTCTACCAGTATGTTTGCCTTTAACAACCTTCCCATGTTGTTTGTATTTGTTCCAGATTTTAGACACATCTGACTGTGAACAACCAACATCTTTTGCAACATTGCGTGATGATTTGCCCTCTTCTAAGAGTTTGATAATCCTCTCCTTTATTTCAATTGACATCTCTCTTGTTGGAGCCATGATTCATGTCAGTCCACTTGGTGCAACAGCTCTCCAAGGTGTGATCACTCCTTTTTAGATGCAGACTAATGAGCAGATCTAAATTGATGCAGGTGTTAGTTTTGGGAATGAAAATTTACAGGGTGATTCCATAATTTTTTTCCTCAGAATTGAGTGATTCCATAATTTTTACCCTATGATTGGTTAAAAAATAACCATTACTGACTACCACATTATTTGTTCTTGATTTCTTTTAGTGTTTCTTAAAGCCAGAAAGTTGCCATTTGAAATGACTTCAGTTTTGTGCTATGTCTGTGATCTGTTTTTTTTTTCAACAAAATAAAACAATTGAGTGAACATCCTCCAAGGCCGGTGATTCCATAATTTTTGCCAGGGGTTGTATAAGACGCACCAGACCATAAAATGCACCCCAAATTTTCAGAAGGAAAATGGGGGGAAAAAAAATGTGTCAAATAGGGGTCCATTTCTTACAGTCTGAATTCAGCTTACCCGGGGGGGAATCAGCAGTGCTGGTGGAGTGGGGTCACAGGGGGTGTTCTGTGGTCCAGTGATATGATTCCCATTCCAGGCTGGTGCTGCAGTGGTGCTATGTGGTGCGGGGGGGCTCCACCGGCATCTTGTGAAAGCCCAGAGGCCCCGCATATCCATTGCTGCGATGCAGTGGCCTCAGGGAAATCCCATCCCAGGCTGGTGCGGCAGGTTCGGCGGTGGTGCGAAGGCCACAGCATCGCAGCAATGGATATGCGGGGCCCTCCAGGCTTACACAAGATGACGGCGGATCCCCCCGCATCACAGAGCACCACCGTCAAACCTGCCACACAGCCTGGGGAGTGTGATCATCGTCCAGCAGCATCGGACTGTGACTGCTGCAGAATCACCCGACTCCTGCTGCCGCCAACGTATTTGTAAGTATATTCCAACTATAAGACGCACACCATTTTTCCCCAAAATTTTTTTGGGAAAAAGTGTGTCTTATAGTCTGAAAAATATTGAAATACAGTTTTCTTAATTTTTTATTTTTTCATTACTCAGTTTACCGGTCATATTAATTTATTTTATATTTTGATAGATCGGACGTATACAAACAAAGCGATATCAAATGTGCGCAGTTTGAATTTTTTTTATTTAAACTTTTTATTTTTAATTTTTTTTTCACAAAAATCAGGTGGTCGGTCACGTGTTCGGTGACCATTTTGCCGAAGTCTGTTTTGCCCTACTACTTTAAGGGCCTTTTCTCGGCCAATGAGCAAGGACGCAGGCTGTGGGCAACGCGATGACATGGGCAGCGGCGGGCACCATCTTAAAGAAGGGCATTGCAGTGATTGGCTGGCTTTGTGTGGCATCACAGTGCAATATAAAATCCCTCAGCACCGACCGCCATTTTACTTCTGCCGATCTCAGTGTAGGGACAGGTTGCTGCCGCTGCTTCTCAGCAGGGAGAGCGTTAGGCAGGGCCTAAAAAAAAAATTTCCTTGTGCTGATAGAAATTAGCTGTACAGTAACTGTGCAGTGACAGGGGAGGATTTTGGTGTGTGCAGCAACGATGGTTATTAGGCTGCCTGCTAGTGACAGAGTAGAAATTGTTTGTGTGGAGCAGCAGAGCTGATTAATAGGCAGGCTGCCTGCCAGTGATAAGGGGAAAATTTCTTTCAGTTACTGAGCGTTCATTTTTTCCCACACCGTATAGAGCTGTACGCTCCTCACAGTACCATGTACCGGCTGGTATCACGGACAAATACAGGCTGACTATCTGTGTGTGACTTCGGAAATATATACGGAGATTTACAATTCCCCCGACACTGTATACAGCTGTACGCTACAGATAGAGTACACTTTTTCTGCCTTTCATATTCTGATGTTATCCAAACTGGGCCTGTGGTCGTGTCTGTGACTCCTGAAATATATACGGAGATTTACAAATCCCCCAACACTGTATACAGCTGTACGCTACTGAGACAGTACACTTTTCCTGATTTTGATATTCTGATGTTAGCCAGACTGGGCCTGTAACCGTGTGTCTTATTGCTGAAATATATACGGAGATTTAAAATTCCCCCAACACTGTATACAGCTGTACGCTACTGATACAGTAAACTTTTCCTGATTTTCCCCCAACACTGTATACAGCTGTACGCTACTGAGACAGTACACTTTTCCTGATTTTCATATTCTGGTGTTAGCCAGACTGGGCCTGTGACTGTGTGTCTTACTGCTGAAATATATACGGAGATTTAAAATTCCCCCAACACTGTATACAGCTGTACGCTACTGATACAGTAAACTTTTCCTGATTTTCCCCCAACACTGTATACAGCTGTACGCTACTGAGACAGTACACTTTTCCTGATTTTGATATTCTGGTGTTAACTAGACTGGGTCTGTGACCGTGTGTCTTACTGCTGAAATATATACGGAGATTTAAAATTCCTCCAACACTGTATACAGCTGTACGCTACTGATACAGTAAACTTTTCCTGATTTTGATATTCTGATGTTAGCCAGACTGGGCCTGTAACAATGTGTCTTATTGCTGAAATATATATGGAGATTTAAAATTCCCCCAACACTGTATACAGCTGTACGCTACTGATACAGTATACTTTTCCTGATTTTCCCCAAAACTGTATACAGCTGTACGCTACTGAGACAGTACACTTTTCCTGATTTTCATATTCTGGTTTATAGAGGATAAACACCGCACTCTAAGAGAAATAGTGGTGATGCTGAAGAAATATTAATTTTATTCACAATTTAGGCAACATTTAAGGACAGAATCAAAGCGATAAATAACGTTTCGGCCCAGCCTGGGCCTTTGTCAAATAACGCTGTGAAAGACAAAAACAAGTGTAAATAACATATAACATGCTTGTGATTATAAAAATAACGAAAAGAAGCTCCCAGAGAAAATGAAAAAACAGGCTGGGCCGAAACGTTATTTATCGCTTTGATTCTGTCCTTAAATGTTGCCTAAATTGTGAATAAAATTAATATTTCTTCAGCATCACCACTATTTCTCTTTGAGTGCGGTGTTTATCCTCTATGTTGTTATGACCTTTGGTCTGTTACACCGGCACCTTACTTAATTTGTGGTTGTGTGCACGCCTACACTTATTCTATAATATTCTGGTGTTAGCCAGACTGGGCCTGTGACTGTGTGTCTTACTGCTGAAATATATACGGAGATTTAAAATTTCCCCAACACTGCATCCAGCTGTACGCTTCTGATACTGTACACTTTGTTTTTTAAATTCTAGTGTAATCCATACTAAGCCTGTGAGAGTCTGTGTCTGTTACTCAGCAAATATATCCGGAGATTAAAATTTTTCACCTTCACCGTATACAGCTGTACGCTTCTGATACTGTACCATATATCTGCTGTTATTTTGGGTACATTTACACAAACATGAGGAAGTATGGTGGAAGAGGTCGCGGACGTAGTCGTGGGGGACCACCTGCTACTGATGGTGGTGGTGCAACTGCTGGTAGTGCCAAAAGCACAATAGCACCTAAGGCAGGAGGTGTTGAGCCTGCATCATCGTCTGGCTCCAGAAGGCCTGGAAGGCTCCCTTTTCTTGGAGTAGGTAAACAGCTTTTAAAGCGCGAGCATCAGGAACAGGTTTTGGCTTACATTGCCAAAACAGCCTCCAGCTCTATCTCCTCCTCTTCTGAAGTTTCAAAAGCTGCAAGGACTGAGTTATCAGTGCAGGCTTCGTGTCAGGACCAACCCCTTTCCTTGTGTCCTTCACCCCCACCAAAAGTGAAGGATGCGGCAGCCCACACTTCAGATTACTCCATGGAACTCTTTTCACATACCATGCCTGGGTTATCAAGTCAAATCCTGAATTCCCCAATCCAAGATGAATCTGACATGGAGTGCACTGATGCACAGCCACTGCTAGATGATTGTGCTGGCATATTCAAACACAGCACTACATTGCCCTCGCAGTCTACTGAGCCAGAATTTGACCCTGATGAAACTCAGGTGCCCCTTTTCCCGCATACTCTACCACCTTACAAGGTGACACAGAGGAAGGTGCAGATGAAATTGAAGAGGAGCAGTTGTTGACCCGGATTGGCATCTAGTGGTGGAAGAGGGTGCCACTGGCACCAGCTCAGAAGAGAAGGATCCACAGCAGGTATCGACATCGCAGCTGGGGTTATCTGGCTGGCCCGTATCACTCCTAAACGGTGTTAAAAAAAAAAAAAAAGTTGCAGGACAGGCTGGCTAGACAGTCAAATTAGCACAGCGTTGAATACCATAGTAGGAAGAGTCCAATGTGGCACTTTTTTGACCAAAATCCTAGTGATGAGGCAAAGGTTATCTGTAAAAAGTGCCTAAAAACCTTTAGCCGAGGGAAAAATCTCAAAAATTTGAATACCAGTTGCATGCTTAGACATTTACTGAACATGCACATGCAAGCGTGGACGGACTACAAAAACTCAGGTAGCACATGTGCACCGGCTCTGACTGAAGTTAGCCAGCAACGCTTCATCGCTTCTCCCACTGTAAGCCCACCGGTTGGCACACCACCAGCAAGAAATGTTGAGGTGTCGTCGCAAGGCCAAAGCAGTCAAGGAATCACAATGTTTTTGCAATGAAAGTATGCATCTAGGCCATCACCACCACCATCACCAACCCCCTTCAGTCCGTCATATCCACCGATAGTTCAACCAGATGCAGCTCTCAAGTCCACCTCACCCTACCAGACACTGAGTAGGAAAAGAAAGTACTCAGCCTCTCATCCGCGTACACTGGGTTTGAACGCCTGCATTGCAAAACTGATCTCAGAGATGATGCCCTTCCGTTTGGTTGAAAGCGCTGAGTTCCGAGAACTCATGACCTGCGCAATCCCACGCTATGACCTACCCAGTCACCACTTCATTTCTAGAAAAGCCATCCCTGCCCTACACCAGCATGTGAAAGACCGCATTGTCAATGCACTCAATCAGTGAGTGGAAAGGTGCACCTCACAACAGATGCATGGGCCAGTAGGCATGGCCAGGGCCGTTACGTGTCCATCACTGCACACTGGGTTAATGTGGTGGATGCTGGGTCCACAGGGGACAGCGGTGGTGGGACAGTGCTGCCTAGCCCACGGTATAGGCAACTGTTGGATGTTGGCATTCGAACCTCATCCTCCTCCTCCAGAAGCAAAAGCTCGTCAACAGAGCACAGTCACACAAGCACTCCATCCGCAACTGCCAGTGTTGCACACAAGGTGTCCCACTATCGAACAGCTAGTGGTAAGCGTCAGCAGGCTGTTTTACAAATGATGTGTTTGGGCGACAACAGACACACCGCCGAGGTACTGGCCAAATACTTGCAGCGAGAAACTGAGACATGGCTGGGCAGTATACATCTTGAGCCAGGCAAGGTAGTCTGTGATAACGGCCGTAATTTTGTGGCAGCCATAGCCCTGGCAAAACTCAGACACATACCTTGCCTGGCTCACACCTTGAACCTGGTGGTGCAGTGCTTCTTAAATAATTATCCAGAGTTAACAGCCCTGCTCCAAAAAGTGCGAAGACTGCTCGACATCCATCGCTCGCCCGTGACTCCAGTCGCATGCAGAAGCTGCAGCGATCACCCAACCTACCCAAGCACCGCATAATCATAGACGTTGCAACAAGGTGGAACTCAACCATGCACATGGTTGAGAGGCTGTGCGAACAGAGGCAGGCTGTAATGCATTTATGGGAGAATACACAGGCAGGTAGTTTGAGGGCAGACATGGAGTTGTCGGGTGTGCAGTGGTCAAAGCAGAAAGACCTCTGTAAGGTCCTTCAGTGTTTTGAGGAATGCACACGGCTGGTAAGCGCAGACGTCATCATAACCATGAGCATCCCACTTATGCGTCTGCTCATGCAAACTTTGACGCACATTAAGGATCAGGTGTCTGCAGCGGAGAGGAAGAGGGAAGTGTTGTGAACATGCTGGAGGCGGCTTCTGAGCTGGGGCTCCCTCCGGTGGTTGCTGAGGGTAATGAACTGATTACTGAATGGCCTTCAGCTGGCACTGAATGGTAGGATATAAGTGGCCTGATTTCCCAGCAGCCTTGCCGGTTATCAATTGTTCTTCTGGTCTTGCTTGAAGCACTGCTACTTTCCTGCTCTCCTTCAGATAAGTGTTTGCTGTTTTTTTTTTCTCTGTTTGATTTTCTCTGCTGGTTTGCTGCCTGCAGTGGACTGCAGCCTGTCCCCTTTTGGGGGTCTGGCGCTGCAATTGTGCTCCGTTTGTGTCTGCACTTTTGCTTTGCTCTTTGTTACTTTTATTTGCTGAATAGCGTTTTGTTACACCAGAGATCTGATTTAGGTGGAAGAGGTCATGTGATCTCAGGTTTTTTGGCAATCAGAAGTATTGGTATTTTTGTTAGGGTTTTTGTTGGATTGCAGTCAGAATTCTTTCCTGTACTTTTCTGTCTAGACAGATTGGGCCCCAGCGTTGGCTCATTCTATTTTCTGTCTGTGTCCGTGCTTTCTTCTTGTCTAACCGCCATTACATGTTTGGGGGCTTCCTATTTTCTTTGGGGATCTGCTCCGGGGCAGATAGAAAAATGAAAGCTGTCTTTAGGTGTAGTTATCTCTCAGGCTGTGACGAGGCATCTAGGATCAAGTAGGAACGCTCCACGGCTACCTCTATTTGTGTGGTTAGTTCAGGCTACTGCAATCCAATAGGATCCAGCCTCTCTGGTGTATTATGGCTTTTGCTATTTTTTGCCATTTCTCCTCAGTTACTGAAACATAACATTCAGCCATTGTCTGCTCAGGGAACTGTCCTGGACGAGGTGGAGGAAGTAGAGGAAGAGAAGGAGGAGGAGGGAGGATGATTATTTTGGGAGGAGGATGCTTCTCAGGGGGCAAGAGAAAATGTTGGCTTGCCAAGATCAGGTCCAGGGTTTGTGCGTGACTGGAGGGATGTGGATTTGGCAGAAAGTGCTCCTCCACCCACCGTTGGCAGTGCATCACTGACACCTGGAACATTGGCCCACATGTGTGATTATGCTTTGCGCATCCTAAAAAGGGACCCCCGCATTGCCAAAATGATGAAGGATGACGACTACTGGTTGGCCAGCATCCTCGATCCACGCAAATTACAGAACATCATGCACAGGAGAACCTCAAGCTAATATTGGCCAACAAACAAGCAACTCTGGTAAACCGTTTGTTAGAGGCATTCCCAGCAAACAGCAGCAATGCAGGTTCTACCACGAGCCATCCTGGGCCAAATGGAAGAGTTGTTCGTGATGCACACAGCCGAAGTGGCGTTGGAGTCAAGGGTTTCATGACCATGTTGTGGACTTATTTCTCCCTGACAGCTCACAAGCCTGGTAATCAGCAATCTATAGCAACAGACAGGAGACAGCAGTTGTCAACTATAGTTACAAATTACTTCTCCTCCCCTATCGATGTTCTCCCTCACCGGTCATTCCCCTTTGACTACTGGGCCTGTAAACTGGACACCTGGCCTGAATTGGCACAATATGCTTTACAGATCTCACTTGCCCTGCTAGTAGTGTGCTATCAGAAAGAGTCTTCAGTGCTGCTGGATCAATCTTGACAGAAAGAAGGACCCGTCTGTCGACACAAAATGTTGATGATCTAACCTTTATTAAAATGAACCATGCATGGGTTTCAAAGGATTTTGTCCCACCTTCCCCTGATGACACATAGGTTGCCAGCAAAATTTGCTTGCTTTGTCCTCCTCTTCCTCTGACTTCTCCAATTCCTCCATTTGCAGCTGCTGAAAGTCCAGCCTACACCTCAACCTATGCCATTTTTGCCAACTATCTGGGCTGTCCCACCCCCCTTGGGCCGGAATCACCTCCTGGCGCACCCAGGCAAGTACCGGTCCCTGAGCAGGTGGGAGTCCAACTCTGGGGCAACGGCACTGGCACAGGGTCCCTCATAGTACAAAAAAGTGTCTCTGACAGTGGGATGGGCCCACTCGCCGTCAGAAACATGGGCGTACTATGAGGGGCCCTGTGCCAGTGCCGTCGCCCATGAGTGGGCCCCTCCTGCTTGCTCATGGTCCCAGCACTTGCAATACTTACCTCTCCCTGCTCCACCGCTGTGGAGTCTGGGCAGTTAAATCCTTCACAGGGACAGCCACTACAAATTTGGTTAACTGATCGATGCTGGTTAAGACGTAGCTATGGCCTGTCCTGCTGGGCTCTACCTTCAGATGATCAATGGCTACCATTTCTAATGGACGTCGACTCACTATCTGATGCATTGGTGCTTTCAGATCAGCTTTCACAGTTTTCCTAGTCACAGACGTGTGACATTCCTGGCACCATTTTTCTATGTCTCCTCTCATGTCAATCCAATAGAATCGCCTACGGCCTCTGGCTTCTGTCTTTTGCACTCCAAAGTGACGAGACTGATCATGATAGGCAGTGAGGACCATGTCTACATCTCTCCTTGGGATCACAATTTGATGGAGACCACTAATGGTGATGGGATCCACGCTACTGCGATACAGCAACCCTTTATTCACAAAGAACCGTTTTCGCTGTCTCCACAGACAAAATAATTGAGGGTCAGCATCGCCTCTGCGAATTCGACCGGGAGGTTTTACCATGATTAGGAATTCCCACATTTATGCAATCACTGTACTATTAGTGTGTACTTGTATCCATCTAGTTTCCTGTAATGGAGAGTCTGGACTGGCTTACTGAGACTGAAATATATACGGATATTTTAAATTACCCCAACGTTACATAGAGCTGTAGGCTTCTGATACCTTTCCTTTTTCTACTTTTTATATTCTGGTATAATCCATACTGAGCCTGAGAGAGTCTTTGTCTGACTCATGCTAAATATCCGTATATATTTCCAAACAACAACACTGTATACAGCTGTACGCTTCTGATACAGTACACTGTCAACTTTTAATATTCTGGTGTAATCTATACTGAGCCTGTGAGCGTCATTGTCTGACTCCTAAAATATATACCGAGCTTTATAATATTTTCACTATACTATATATACCTTGTATCTGGTGAAACAGTACCCTTTATCAGCTTTTTATATTATTCTGTAATACATACTTAGCCTGACGGCGTCATTGGCTGCCTCCTGAAATATATCCAGAGATTTAGAATGTTTTGACTATACTATATATACCTGGTATCTGGTGATACAGTACCCCTTTTTATTATTCGATTCTTGTGTAATCCAGACTGAGCCTGTGAGCGTCATTGTCTGCCTCATGAAATATATACGGACACTTAGAATATTTTCACAATAGTACCTTGTATCTGGTGATACAGTACCCCTTTTTTTGCCCTCCTCTTCCTCGTACTTCTCCAATTCATCCATTTGCAGCTGCTTTACGTCCATTAGACACCTCAACATATGGCATTTTTGCCACCTCCCTATCTGGGATGACAAAACCCCCTTTTACACCCACATACTGTTTAGATTCTTGTGTAATCCATGCTGAGACTTTGAGCATCAGTCTGCCTCCTGAAAAATATACAGAGATTTAGAATATTTTCAATATACTATATATACCTGGGATCTGTGGATACAGTATGCCTTTTTCTTATATTCTGGAGTGATCCATACTGAGCCTGTGAGAGTCTCTCTGTTACTCCGGAAATATATACGGAGATTTACAATGACTCCTAGACTGTATACAGCTGGATGCTTGTGATACAGTTCCCTTTTAGCCATAAAGTCCTCCTCCACCCACCACTGTAAGTGCATCATTGACATCGGGAACATTGGGCCACATGTGTGATTATTTCTTGCGGATCTGCTTTTTATATTCTTGTGTAATCCATACTGAGCTTGTGAGCATCTTTGTCTGCCTTCTGAAATATATACTGCGATTTAGAATATTTTCACTATACTATATATACCTTGTATCTGGTGAAACAGTACCCTGTTTCAGATTTTTATATTATTGTGTAATACAGACTGAGCCGTGAGCGTACGAGTCTGCCTCCTGAAATATATACGGAGATTTATTATATTTTCACTATACTATATATACTTCTATATGGTGATACAGTACCCCTTTTTTATCTTGTTAGATTATTGTGTAATCCAGACTGAGCCTGAGAGCGTCAGTGTCTGCCTGCTGAAATATATACGGACATTTATAAAAATTTTTGGACTATACAGGAGCTCGCTTGACCTGAAAATAGTGTGCTATCAAAGTCTTCGGGCTGAAGAAGGGCTGGAAGGCTCCCTTTACTGGGAGTAGGTAAACAGCTTTTAAAACCTGGGCATCAGGAACAGATTTTGGCTTACATTGCCGAAAATTCCTCCATCTACAGGGGTTGGACAAAATAATATAAAGTTAACACCTGGAAACATCAACAAAAGTTAGTTTAATATGATGTAGGTCCACCTTTGTCGGCGATTACAGCCTCAATTCTCCGAGGTATGGATTCATACAAGGTGTAAATTGTTTCCAAAGGAATTTTAGCCCATTCTTCAGTTAAAACACCCTCCAGTTCTTTGAGCGACGATGGCGGCGGAAATCGACGTCTAACTTGAATCTCTAAAATCGAACATAAATGCTCTTTAATGTTGAGGTCTGGTGATTGTGGGGGCCAGATGAGATGCTCAACTTCATTAGAATGTTCCTTGTGGCATAATTTAACGATTGTAGCTGTATGAATTGGTGCATTATCATCCTTAAAGATGGCGTTTCCCTCCGGAAACAGTGCTTGAACCATAGGATTCACTTGGTCAGCCAAAATAATCGCGGCTGTTAATTCTTCCATGAAGGGATATCATTGGCCCCGCAGATCTCCATGAAATAGCACCCCAGATGATCACAGAACCTCCGCCATGTTTAAACTTTGGGAGAATGCAGTCTAGATGGAATGCTTCTTTCGGCTGTCTACAAACGTACACTCAGGCGGAGGTAGGAAATAGGGTAAACGATGATTCTTCTGAGAATATCACGTTTCCACTGGTCAAGGGAACAATTCTGGAGGTTTCTACACCACTCTAAACGCTTGGAAACATTTGTCATTGAGAGCAGCGGTTTTCGAATTGCAGCTCTTCCGTGGAATCCAGATTTGTGCAGCTCCCGACGAAGCCTTTTCGTGGAAACTGGGTTCTGTCGGTGTTCATTGAGCTCAGCAGTGATTTTCGGAGCCGTGGTTTTGCAATCCTCTCTCACAATTCGCTTTACAGTCCGACGGTCTCTCTCAGTCAACTTCGACTTTCGGCCGGATCTCTGCTTTACTGCGGACGTATTTCCTTCTCTTTCTAATGCAGTCATTACTTTGGAGACAGTACCTCTTGACACTACAAGCATTCGGGCACTTTTGATTACACTAGCGCCGGCCATCCAGGCACCGACAATTTTGCCTCTTTGAAAATCAGAGAGGTCTGCCATTGGTATCAGTTTCTCATCAATGTTCTTACAATTATGCAAAACAAACAGTTAATTTACATACACATATGACAGAACACAAATAATCAACTACAAAACATTACCATATGTCACGGTTTGTAGGTTTATAACATGTGCATTTCCATTATTTTGTATATCGCCTCCTCTTCTGAACTTTCACAAAAAGTGAAGGACTGAGTCGTCAGTGCTGGCTCCTGGTCAGGAACAACACCTTTCCTTTTGTGCTTCACCCCCACCAAAAGTGAAGGATGCGTCAGCCGACACTTCAGATTAGTCCATGGAGCTCTTTTCACATACCATGCCTGGGTTATCAAGTCAAATCCTCAATTCCCCAGTCCAACATGAATCAGAGATGGAGTGCACATCATGATGCACAGCCACTGCTAGATGATTCTGCTGGTACATTCACCCAGAGCACTACATTTCCCTCGCAGTCTACTGAGCCAGAATCTGACCCTGATGAAACGCAGGTGCCCCAGATTACATTGCAGAGGAGGTGATGGATGACCCAGTTGTTGACACGGATTGGCATCCATTTGGGGAAGAGGGTGCCGCTGGCAATAGCTCAGAAGAGGAGAAGGATCCACAGCTGGCATCGACATCGCATCAGCAGTTATCTAGCAGGCCCGTAGCAGTCCAAAATGGTGTTAAAAAAACAAAAAGAGTTGCAGGACAGCTTGGCCAGATGGTCAAATTTGCCCATCATGTATTGGAGCATTGTAAATGTGGCAGATCAGACACTGGAGCAGCATTTACGGGGCCCATTATACACTGGCTCATTAATAAAGGGGCCCATTATATATGGAGCATGATTTTGGCCCATCATACATTGGAGCATCATCCATGTGGCCCATCATATACTGGAGAATCATATGGGGTTCATTATTTATGGGCATCACATAGGGTATGGAGCATCAAATGGAGCATCATATGGGGCCTATTCTGTATGGAGCATTATATGGAGCCCATTCTGTATGGAGCAATATATGAGGCCCATCATATACTGTATGGAGCTTTATATGTGACTCTTACTGTATAGAGCAATATGTGGGGCTCATTCTACTCTATGGGAACGGTCCTATACTTTATGGCACATTATATAGGGACTATCTTATCCTGGAGCAGTATGTGGAGCTCATCATATACTGTATGGAACATTATATGGGACCAATTATGTATGGAGCAATATATGGGTCTCATTATTCTGTATGGCGCACTGTTGTGAATGGGTTTGAGATGAGTTCTGAGCAGAGGCTCCCTCTGGTGGTTACAAGCGGTACTAGTGAGGATTGTGAGGACTGGGAATCAGGTGTTACTGATTGGTTTTATATAAGGGAGTCATTTTCCCATCAGGGTTGCCGGTGATCAATTGTTCTGGTCTGAATCCTTCTTTCCAGTTTCCCTTGTAGCCTGCTGTGTCGTGTCTGCATCTCCTGCTATCAGATAAGACAATTTCTTATTTTGTGTTTTTGCTATATTTTTGCATTTTGTCCTGCACTTCTGTGGGGGCCTTCAGGGTCCCCTCCGGGGGCTTTTGCCCTCTCAGTTTAGTCCAGCCACTGTGTTTTGTACTTTTGCTTTTTCCAGTTTTTTTTCAGTGGCTGCTGTTTTGTTTTTGTTACACCAGAGAACTAATTTAGGTGGTAGAGGTCGTGTGATCTCAGGTGATTTTGAAATTAGTAGAGTTGGTGTTTTTTCAGGGTTTTCTGAGATTGCAGTAAGTACCCTTCCTATCCTTTTCTATTTAGTTAGTTTGGGCCCCAGCGTTTGCTCATACTATTTTCTTTCTGTGTCAGTATTTCCTCTTGTCTAACCGCCATTACATGTTTGGGGGCTTTCTATTATCTTTGGGGTTCTGCTCCGGGGCAGATAGCTTTCCTATTTCTATCTTTAGGTGTAGTTAGTTTCTCAGGCTGTGACGAGGCGTCTAGGACCAACGTAGGAACGCTCCACGGCTGCCTCTAGTTGCGGTGGTTAGTCAGGGTACTGCAATCTCATAGATTCCAACTGCTCTGGTGTATTTCCTTTTTTACCTGCACTCCTCAGCTACCGTAACATAACAGTATCACCGGCCATAAAAATTGTATGGTACTCACAGAAGGGAAAAAATATTTTGAAGGAAAAAAAGTTGTCAGAGATATTTTTTTGTTTGTTGCATTTTTTTTTTTTTCCCTCTGTATCTCTGGGTGCTGGGGAGGATCTTTTCTCCCAATGGAGTTTGCACCGTTGTCTGGCCGTGTGGATCAGCTTGCCACTGAGGTTCAGAGTATTGCTGCATATCTTGCTAGGTTGCCTGTTGTGGAACCTAGGATCCCCATGCCAGATTTGTTTTTAGGGGATCGAGCTAAGTTTCAGAATTTCAAAAATAATTGAAAATTGTTTCTTGCCTTAAAATCTAAGTCCTCAGGAAACGCAGCGCAGCAGGTTCAAATTATCATCTCTCTCCTGCGCGGCGATCCTCAGGATTGGGCTTTTTCCCTGATACCTGGGGATCCTGTTTTGAGTGATGTTGATGCATTTTTTCAGGCTTTGGTGTTATTGTACGATGAGCCTAATGTCACTGATCAAGCTGAAAAAGCCTTGTTGGCATTAAATCAGGGGCTTGATGACGCTGAGTTATACTGTCAGAGATTCCGTAGGTGGGCAGTCCTGACCAAGTGGAATGACGACGCTTTGGCGGCCCTTTTCCGGAAGGGTCTGTCGGATAATGTAAAGGATGTTATGGTGGGATTCCCTGTCCCCTCTGGTCTCAATGATTCTATGTCATTAGCGATTCAAATTGACAGACGTTTGCGTGAGCGGAGAAGTATGCGTGGAGTGGTGTTGCCTTGTGAGCCAGCTGCTGAGCCCATGCAGTGTGATGGAGTGGTGTCTGGGGCACAGCGTCATGAGTTTCGAAAGCGCAATGGGTTATGTTTCTACTGTGGTGATGCCTCTCATGCTATTTCAGTCTGCCCTAAGCGGGGAAGACATTTTGCACGCTCAGTTGTCTTGGGTAGTGTTCAGACTAAGTTTTTATTAACTGTCACTCTGATATGCTCTCTGTCCTCATTTTCTGCTCAGGCTTTCGTTGATTCTGGAGCAGCTATTAACCTGATGGATTATGATTTTGCTAAACGTTGTTGGTTTCCCTTGATACCCCTACAGAAGTCTATTCCTTTACTGGGGATCGATTCTACCCCTTTGGCTGAGAATAAACCCCAGTTTTCTACTCAGGTGATAATGAGGGTTGAACCTGATCACCAGGAGTGCTGCAAATTTTTGGTTCTATATAATCTGCATGACATTATAGTGCTGGGTTTCCCTTGGTTACAGTCTCATAATCGTGTTTTGGATTGGAAATCTGTGTCTGTAACCAGTTGGGGCTGCCAATGTGTTAATACCAACACTCCTGTTTTTTCTGCCTCCCCCCAGGCTGAGGATGTTCCTGACTTTTTGTTTGATTTTTCTGATGTGTTTAGCGAAAGTAAATCTGCATCCTTACCTCCCCATAGGAGCTATGACTGCGCTATTGAATTAGTGCCAGGTAGCAAATTCCCTAAAGGTCGCCTTTTTAACTTGTCTGTACCTGAACATGACGCTATGCGGTCTTATATCAAGGAATCATTGGAGAAGGGTCATATCAGACCATCCTCTTCACCCTTAGGTGCCGGTTTTTTCTTTGTGGCCAAAAAAGATGGTTCATTAAAGCCGTGTATTGATTATCGTCTCTTGAACAATATTACTGTGAAATATCAATACCCGTTACCCTTGATTTCTGACCTGTTTTCCAGGGTGAAAAACGCTACTTGGTTTACCAAGCTTGACCTCAGGGGGGCGTATAACCTTATTCGCATTAAGCACGGGGATGAATGGAAGACGGCATTTAACACCCCTGAAGGGCATTTTGAGTACCTTGTGATGCCCTTTGGGCTCACTAATGCTCCTTCCGTCTTCCAGTCCTTCATGAATGACATTTTCAGGGATTTTGTGGACAAGTTTCTGATTGTTTATTTGGATGATATCTTGATTTTTTCTAATGACTGGGACTCTCATGTGAAACATGTTCGAACTGTATTCCAGATTTTGAGAGAGAATGCTCTGTATGTGAAGGGATCAAAGTGTCTTTTTGGCGTACAGAAGATCTCATTTCTGGGATTCATTTTGTCCCCATCTGTTATTGAAATGGACCCGGTCAAGGTTCAGGCCATCTGTGATTGGGTCCAACCTACTTCATTAAAGGCTCTTCAGAGATTTTTGGGTTTTGCCAATTTTTATAGTAAATTTATTGGTAATTTCTCGGTTATTGTTAAACCATTAACTGATTTGACCAGAAAGGGTTCTGATGTGGTGAATTGGCCTCCTGAGGTAGTCTCTGCGTTTCAGGAACTTAAGCAGAGATTCACTTCTGCTCCTGTTCTACGGCAGCCTGATGTTTCTCTGCCATTTCAGGTGGAGGTTGATGCCTCTGAAATTGGGGCAGGTGCCGTTTTGTCCCAAAAAGATCCAGAGACCTCTAAAAGTAACCCTTGTGCCTTTTTCTCTCGAAAATTTTCTCCTAATGAACGTAATTATGACGTGGGTAATCGGGAGTTATTGGCCATGAAGTGGGCTTTTGAAGAGTGGAGACATTGGCTGGAGGGAGCCAAACATCAGGTGGTGGTCCTTACGGACCATAAGAATCTGGTCTATCTGGAATCTGCCAAGCGACTCAATCCTAGACAGGCCAGGTGGGCCTTGTTTTTCACACGTTTTAATTTTGTGGTTTCCTTTCTTCCTGGCACTAAGAATGTTAAGGCGGATGCCCTCTCGAGGAGTTTCCTTGCGGACTCTCCTGAGCTATCTGATCCCTCTGTTATTTTGAAGGAGGGTGTAGTTCTTTCCGCCATCTCGCCCAATTTGAGATTTGCTCTGGAGGGGTGTCAGGAGGATAGGCCCGAGCGCTGGCCTGTTGGAAAATTGTTTGTCCCAGACCAATGGAAAAAGAGTGTGATGTCTGAGATTTATTGTTCCGCATTGGCTGGGCATCCCGGAATTTTTGGTACCAGAGACTTGGTTAGTCAGTCCTTTTGGTGGCCTACCTTGTCTCGCGATGTCAGGGAATTTGTGCAGTCCTGCGGGACTTGCTCTCGCTCCAAGCCTTGCTCTCGCTCTAGTGGTTTGTTGATGCCATTGCCTGTGCCCAAGAGACCATGGACCCATATCTCTATGGATTTCATTTCCGATCTTCCTGTTTCTCAGAGAATGACCACCATCTGGGTAATTTGTGATAGGTTTTCCAAAATGATACATCTTGTGCCATTACCTAAGTTGCCTTCCTCCTCTGAATTGGTGCCGTTGTTCCTTCAGCACGTGGTTCGTTTACACGGCATTCCTGAGAACATTGTGTCTGACAGAGGAGTCCAGTTTGTTTCCAGATTTTGGAGGACTTTTTGTTCTAAACTGGGTGTTCAATTGTCTTTCTCCTCGGCATTTCATCCTCAGACCAATGGTCAAACTGAGAGAACAAACCAGACATTGGAGACTTATCTAAGATGCTTTGTGTCTGCTGATCAGGATGACTGGGTCTCTTTTTTGCCTTTGGCTGAGTTTGCTCTTAATAATAGGGCTAGCTCTGCCACTTTGATGTCTCCGTTTTTCTGTAATTCTGGTTTCAATGTATAGCAGCAAAAGAAATGGGGATGTAAAACTTAACATTTAATGAACCTAATGTTAAAAAGGGGACACACAGACAATTACCATCCTCCAAACAAACAGTGAGGATACATGATATAATCAGAGAGTAAAGTCCAATAGGGACTACAAAATAGGAGATATAAATATAAACCAGACAACTTATAGTTTGCTCTGCACCGCAAGAGCAAAAAATTGACTACCTAAATGCAAGTATATGCATCGCTTATTTGTAAGTCATTTGTCTGGAACGCAATCAAACATATGTGAGACAGTATGTATAAAAGGAATGATCTCACCCATTTGAATGGAGATATGCGCTCCAAAATTCATCTCCTAATAAAATATGCATCTGGTCATTTCCAGAGTAGATAAGGCCCTTTCCCAACGCGTTTCCTCCTTTCAGGATTCATCAGGGGATATGGCGACTAGAGACATCTATATCAAATGCATTGCTCTCATGGGGAGAAAAAATCATATAACTCCTCCTTATATCAATTAATAAGACACTCCCACCACCATTCAAACCAATCAGTGCAAAACAAAATAATGAATCACCAATCAAACGTGATGTGCATGGTTTAAAAATACATGTCTGTCTAATGAGCTCATAATCATGTTGAAACGCACGCCACATACTACGAAATGCATATAGCGATCTCACCGTTTGCCAAATAGTGATCGCGCGCCCTATATTAGTGGCGCATGCGCATTTAGTGACTTCCGGTAATCGCATTCATTGGACCTCCGGTCTACTGAGACTACGTCATTGGCGTCCAACTCTGTGATGTAAAAACCACCACACGCATGCGTGATACAAATTAAGTGGCTTACGATGTATAAATTCAGATCGCACATTTCAAGAACAACACAGAACGCACAATTGTGTAGTGTCCTATATTGGGACGTTGAATTAAATCGCAAATTGCGACGAAGGTATAACGTTAATATAAAAGTTGTCACTGCACAACAGAAGCATCAAAATACAAATATATTGCGTCCCTAATGGCGTCATTAAATCTTATTTTAACCAGTATCACTTATTGCGACCAAAATCATGCCATCTTAGGTGACATTCAATAGTTCACCAAAATCTGACATTAACCATATAGAAACATAAGAAAGGACGCGCAAGATCATTTTAGCTCATTTTAACTCATTCAATACCGTTATTAACACAGACATAGTATACAAATCCCCAAACGAAGAAAATTGGAGATTAATCCTCTCGCACTAAGAGGTAAATCAAAAAATATATTAAAGGAGCATCCACATGAGGTGTCCCATGGTACTCCAATCCAGAATATAGATATGGAGAAGAAGGAATATCCTTCTATGTAGAAAAAATAATAATAATTGGAGCTTCGGCTGGCTTACCACACTATGGAACGATACTTCAATGATTTCATTGATGTATTTGAAGAAGTTGTAAAGGATATAAAATACATAATCAAATATGGAGACCAGCATCCATAGGTCATAATAAAATAACATTTCAATTTTGGAAGGGAAAAAAAGGAAAAAGAAAAGCCTGACAGATCCCTATCAGGTACCTATTTCCATCCGACCCTACCTAGCAGCGGAGGTTGGAGCCCTAAATTCCTGCGCAAGTGGCCCCCCCGGTCCACGGCGGCTGACCCTAACTAAATCACCCTGCACAACCCTATACTAGAGAAAGCAGGAGTAAGAAAGTTGTTCATTTAAACCATATGGAGAGACAGTTTTTAGTCGAAAAATCCACTTTGTCTCTCGTTGTAATATTAAATTGTCCCAGTCACCACCACGAATCGGTCTGGGTACTTTATCAATGCCCATGAATTTTATTGCATTAGGGTCTCCCCCATGCTTGAGATTGATGTGCCTGGCCACAGGTGTATCCATCTTCCTCGCTATATCTCTCATGTGCTCACCAATTCTCCTCCTAAACTCTCTAATGGTCTTTCCCACATAGATCATACCACATATACAAATAGCCCTGTAAATGACACCTTCACTCCTGCAGTTGATAAAAGAGGTGATCTCAAATTTTCTTGAGTTGTCAGATGCAAAAAATTGTTTGCCAACTTCCATGTTTTTACAGGCAATACAACCACTACATTTGAAACACCCCAACGTTGGATTTAAGCCATGTTGTTTTTTCAGCATTTACAAAGTGGCTCTTGACCAGTCAGTCCTTTAAGGACCTTCCTTTGCGAAAGGTAATTTGGGGATGACTAGGCAAGAGATCGCCAATGTCCTGATCCATTTTCAGGATAGGCCAATGGTTTTTCAAGATCCGCCTTAGATCATTGGCCCCGTTATTATATGTGGTAATAAATCTAAGACCCAGAAATTCATCTTCTTGTTTAGGGGATTGAGTCAGTAATTCCATCCTGTTTTTTATTTTGATGTCATTATAGGCTCCTTTCAACACATGATCAGGATAACCTCTATCCAAAAATCTATTTCGTAGATCATTTGCTTGATGTCTGAAATTATTATCATCTGAGCAATTTCTACGTATCCTTGTATATTGGCCCTTAGGTATACCTTTCTTCTGGGCCAAAGGATGACTGCTCTCCCATCTCAGAAGAGAATTAGTGGCCGTAGGTTTTCTATGAATGCTGGTACTCAGGGTTCCATCATAGTTCTTCTCAATAATCACATCGAGGAATGGCAGTTTTGATGGATTCCATTCATATGTGAAACTCAAACCAATGTCATTCACATTTAGACTCCTGACAAATTCAGCAAAAGATTCTCCTGTACCTTTCCAAATGATAAAAACGTCGTCAATAAATCTCAACCATAAAAGAGCCTTTTCAGCTCCGACGACACCATTTTCCCGAAAATCACTGTCTCCTCCCACCAGCCCAGGAGTAAATTAGCATACGAGGGGGCACAAGGGCTCCCCATCGCAGTACCCCTGAGCTGGTGGTAAAATTTGCGATCAAACACAAAAAAATTATGTGTCAATAGGTAATGTAGACAATCGCAGACAAAGATGTTATGTGCCTTAAACTGTGAACCTCTACTCTTTAAAAAGTATTCAGTTGCCTCAATCCCTTTAACATGGGGAATAGATGAATAAAGTGCCTCCACATCGATACTTGCAAGAATAGTATCGGGTTCCATAACCACTCCATCGATTTTACTCAATAAATCTGTTGTGTCCCTCGTGTATGAGCTAAGGGCAAGAACAAATGGATTTAAAATTTTATCGAGATAAATGCCCAGATTTTTCGTAAGACTGCTCACACCTGACACAATTGGTCTCCCCTTAAGGGGATCGACCCCTTTGTGTACCTTGGGGAGACAATAGAATGTAGCCAATGTGGGAAACTTAGGTATAATAAATTCACTCTCATTTTTGTCTATAACCCCTATTGAGAGGCCATTCAATATAATTTGTCTTAACTCCTTAGTGAATACCATAGTAGGGTCAGAAGAAAGAACACAGTAACACTCTCTGTTGTTCAAAATGTTAAGGCACATTTGCTTATACTCAGAAGAATTAAGTACCACTAAATTACCACCTTTATCAGAACTTTTAATGGTAATGTCTTGATCTTTTTCCAGATCTTTAAGTGCCATCATTTCATGACGGGTCAAATTATATTGGGTAAATGAAGGAAATTCACCAAGTTTCTGTATGTCTTTAGAAACCAAATTCAAAAATATATCGATCGACGTAAGATCTGATTGGGGAGGTGGCATTTTTTTACTCTTGCATTTAAGATCTGTAAAAGGACCTTTACCACTTAAACTAGAGTCAGTGTCAGAGAGGTTATACAGGACTCTAATATCCTCCAGGAGGGAGTCAGAAACCCCTAATTCATTACATGTCCTTTTTTGAGATTGAATATGAAATTTCTTCCATTTAAGTTTCCTGACAAATAAATTGAGGTCCTTCGTACCCTCAAATGAGTCAAAATTACTAGACGGAACAAAAGACAACCCTTTACTTAGCACACACATTTCGGTTTCAGTTAGAATTCTATCTGATAAATTTATAACCTGTGGGTTTCCCTTGAAATGGTGTGCCTGTAGGGTTTGATCTGCTCCGTAAGGGGTAACCTTGCTCTAAAAAAGAAGCAGAAGTAGAGGTTGAGGGGTTAGGACCAGTAGAGTAGTTTGGACCGGCAGAGTAGTTTGATCTCCGATCGTAACCCCTTCTCCGATATCCACCCCGACCACGTTGTCTACCCCTCTGTGATTTGTGGTTACCCTCAATGTCAGATGCTTCAGTATCTGTTGAGGTGTAGACAGGTTCAGATGGTCTATTGGGAAAGAGATAGGCCTTGTTTTCTTTAAAATCTTGTAGGTCACGAATAAATTGTTTGTGTTTCCTTTCTTTCAGGTGATACTGAAAGCGTTCAAGAGTATTCTGTACACCTAATTCTTTTGCAGAAAATTCTGCTTCAGAAGAAAATTTTTTAGTGACCTCAATTTGATCTTTTAATATCTCATTGCACTTATTCAAAGTGATACGTTCATCATCAAGTAGAATCTGCATAAACTTGAGTGAACTATTAGTGGCTTCTCTTTCCCATTTACTCAATAAATCAGGACTTATATATCTCAAGCCTGGTGCCAAAGAAATTCTCAAATGGCGTGGGACAATACCGGCTTTGATGTAATATTCCAGTCCTTGTACTTCCCACCAGGACACAATCTGGTTTTTATATACTCTAGTCAATTCTTTAAATGCAGAGTTAAAGGATGGAGTATATTTCTTTTGCTGAAAGTCACGATCAGAAAAAATATCCTTTACTTCAGTAAGCCAATGATTAGTATCTATTCCAGTCGTTAGGAAGCCAGCCATGCTCCAAAGTATAAATGATCAATAAAGCAATATAATAGAGGTATACCCCAAAATGTATTTCAATGTATAGCAGCAAAAGAAATGGGGATGTAAAACTTAACATTTAATGAACCTAATGTTAAAAAGGGGACACACAGACAATTACCATCCTCCAAACAAACAGTGAGGATACATGATATAATCAGAGAGTAAAGTCCAATAGGGACTACAAAATAGCCGCCGTGGACCGGGGGGGCCACTTGCGCAGGAATTTAGGGCTCCAACCTCCGCTGCTAGGTAGGGTCGGATGGAAATAGGTACCTGATAGGGATCTGTCAGGCTTTTCTTTTTCCTTTTTTTCCCTTCCAAAATTGAAATGTTATTTTATTATGACCTATGGATGCTGGTCTCCATATTTGATTATGTATTTTATATCCTTTACAACTTCTTCAAATACATCAATGAAATCATTGAAGTATCGTTCCATAGTGTGGTAAGCCAGCCGAAGCTCCAATTATTATTATTTTTTTCTACATAGAAGGATATTCCTTCTTCTCCATATCTATATTCTGGATTGGAGTACCATGGGACACCTCATGTGGATGCTCCTTTAATATATTTTTTGATTTACCTCTTAGTGCGAGAGGATTAATCTCCAATTTTCTTCGTTTGGGGATTTGTATACTATGTCTGTGTTAATAACGGTATTGAATGAGTTAAAATGAGCTAAAATGATCTTGCGCGTCCTTTCTTATGTTTCTATATGGTTAATGTCAGATTTTGGTGAACTATTGAATGTCACCTAAGATGGCATGATTTTGGTCGCAATAAGTGATACTGGTTAAAATAAGATTTAATGACGCCATTAGGGACGCAATATATTTGTATTTTGATGCTTCTGTTGTGCAGTGACAACTTTTATATTAACGTTATACCTTCGTCGCAATTTGCGATTTAATTCAACGTCCCAATATAGGACACTACACAATTGTGCGTTCTGTGTTGTTCTTGAAATGTGCGATCTGAATTTATACATCGTAAGCCACTTAATTTGTATCACGCATGCGTGTGGTGGTTTTTACATCACAGAGTTGGACGCCAATGACGTAGTCTCAGTAGACCGGAGGTCCAATGAATGCGATTACCGGAAGTCACTAAATGCGCATGCGCCACTAATATAGGGCGCGCGATCACTATTTGGCAAACGGTGAGATCGCTATATGCATTTCGTAGTATGTGGCGTGCGTTTCAACATGATTATGAGCTCATTAGACAGACATGTATTTTTAAACCATGCACATCACGTTTGATTGGTGATTCATTATTTTTTTTTTGCACTGATTGGTTTGAATGGTGGTGGGAGTGTCTTATTAATTGATATAAGGAGGAGTTATATGATTTTTCTCCCCATGAGAGCAATGCATTTGATATAGATGTCTCTAGTCGCCATATCCCCTGATGAATCCTGAAAGGAGGAAACGCGTTGGGAAGGGCCTTATCTACTCTGGAAATGACCAGATGCATATTTTATTAGGAGATGAATTTTGGAGCGCATATCTCCATTCAAATGGGTGAGATCATTCCTTTTATACATACTGTCTCACATATGTTTGATTGCGTTCCAGACAAATGACTTACAAATAAGCGATGCATATACTTGCATTTAGGTAGTCAATTTTTTGCTCTTGCGGTGCAGAGCAAACTATAAGTTGTCTGGTTTATATTTATATCTCCTATTTTGTAGTCCCTATTGGACTTTACTCTCTGATTATATCATGTATCCTCACTGTTTGTTTGGAGGATGGTAATTGTCTGTGTGTCCCCTTTTTAACATTAGGTTCATTAAATGTTAAGTTTTACATCCCCATTTCTTTTGCTGCTATACATTGAAATACATTTTGGGGTATACCTCTATTATATTGCTTTATTGATCATTTATACTTTGGAGCATGGCTGGCTTCCTAACGACTGGAATAGATACTAATCATTGGCTTACTGAAGTAAAGGATATTTTTTCTGATCGTGACTTTCAGCAAAAGAAATATACTCCATCCTTTAACTCTGCATTTAAAGAATTGACTAGAGTATATAAAAAACCAGATTGTGTCCTGGTGGGAAGTACAAGGACTGGAATATTACATCAAAGCCGGTATTGTCCCACGCCATTTGAGAATTTCTTTGGCACCAGGCTTGAGATATATAAGTCCTGATTTATTGAGTAAATGGGAAAGAGAAGCCACTAATAGTTCACTCAAGTTTATGCAGATTCTACTTGATGATGAACGTATCACTTTGAATAAGTGCAATGAGATATTAAAAGATCAAATTGAGGTCACTAAAAAATTTTCTTCTGAAGCAGAATTTTCTGCAAAAGAATTAGGTGTACAGAATACTCTTGAACGCTTTCAGTATCACCTGAAAGAAAGGAAACACAAACAATTTATTCGTGACCTACAAGATTTTAAAGAAAACAAGGCCTATCTCTTTCCCAATAGACCATCTGAACCTGTCTACACCTCAACAGATACTGAAGCATCTGACATTGAGGGTAACCACAAATCACAGAGGGGTAGACAACGTGGTCGGGGTGGATATCGGAGAAGGGGTTACGATCGGAGATCAAACTACTCTGCCGGTCCAAACTACTCTACTGGTCCTAACCCCTCAACCTCTACTTCTGCTTCTTTTTTAGAGCAAGGTTACCCCTTACGGAGCAGATCAAACCCTACAGGCACACCATTTCAAGGGGAAACCCACAGGTTATAAATTTATCAGATAAAATTCTAACTGAAACCGAAATGTGTGTGCTAAGTAAAGGGTTGTCTTTTGTTCCGTCTAGTAATTTTGACTCATTTGAGGGTACGAAGGACCTCAATTTATTTGTCAGGAAACTTAAATGGAAGAAATTTCATATTCAATCTCAAAAAAGGACATGTAATGAATTAGGGGTTTCTGACTCCCTCCTGGAGGATATTAGAGTCCTGTATAACCTCTCTGACACTGACTCTAGTTTAAGTGGTAAAGGTCCTTTTACAGATCTTAAATGCAAGAGTAAAAAAATGCCACCTCCCCAATCAGATCTTACGTCGATCGATATATTTTTGAATTTGGTTTCTAAAGACATACAGAAACTTGGTGAATTTCCTTCATTTACCCAATATAATTTGACCCGTCATGAAATGATGGCACTTAAAGATCTGGAAAAAGATCAAGACATTACCATTAAAAGTTCTGATAAAGGTGGTAATTTAGTGGTACTTAATTCTTCTGAGTATAAGCAAATGTGCCTTAACATTTTGAACAACAGAGAGTGTTACTGTGTTCTTTCTTCTGACCCTACTATGGTATTCACTAAGGAGTTAAGACAAATTATATTGAATGGCCTCTCAATAGGGGTTATAGACAAAAATGAGAGTGAATTTATTATACCTAAGTTTCCCACATTGGCTACATTCTATTGTCTCCCCAAGGTACACAAAGGGGTCGATCCCCTTAAGGGGAGACCAATTGTGTCAGGTGTGAGCAGTCTTACGAAATATCTGGGCATTTATCTCGATAAAATTTTAAATCCATTTGTTCTTGCCCTTAGCTCATACACGAGGGACACAACAGATTTATTGAGTAAAATCGATGGAGTGGTTATGGAACCCGATACTATTCTTGCAAGTATCGATGTGGAGGCACTTTATTCATCTATTCCCCATGTTAAAGGGATTGAGGCAACTGAATACTTTTTAAAGAGTAGAGGTTCACAGTTTAAGGCACATAACATCTTTGTCTGCGATTGTCTACATTACCTATTGACACATAATTTTTTTGTGTTTGATCGCAAATTTTACCACCAGCTCAGGGGTACTGCGATGGGGAGCCCTTGTGCCCCCTCGTATGCTAATTTACTCCTGGGCTGGTGGGAGGAGACAGTGATTTTCGGGGAAAATGGTGTCGTCGGAGCTGAAAAGGCTCTTTTATGGTTGAGATTTATTGACGACGTTTTTATCATTTGGAAAGGTACAGGAGAATCTTTTGCTGAATTTGTCAGGAGTCTAAATGTGAATGACATTGGTTTGAGTTTCACATATGAATGGAATCCATCAAAACTGCCATTCCTCGATGTGATTATTGAGAAGAACTATGATGGAACCCTGAGTACCAGCATTCATAGAAAACCTACGGCCACTAATTCTCTTCTGAGATGGGAGAGCAGTCATCCTTTGGCCCAGAAGAAAGGTATACCTAAGGGCCAATATACAAGGATACGTAGAAATTGCTCAGATGATAATAATTTCAGACATCAAGCAAATGATCTACGAAATAGATTTTTGGATAGAGGTTATCCTGATCATGTGTTGAAAGGAGCCTATAATGACATCAAAATAAAAAACAGGATGGAATTACTGACTCAATCCCCTAAACAAGAAGATGAATTTCTGGGTCTTAGATTTATTACCACATATAATAACGGGGCCAATGATCTAAGGCGGATCTTGAAAAACCATTGGCCTATCCTGAAAATGGATCAGGACATTGGCGATCTCTTGCCTAGTCATCCCCAAATTACCTTTCGCAAAGGAAGGTCCTTAAAGGACAGACTGGTCAAGAGCCACTTTGTAAATGCTGAAAAAACAACATGGCTTAAATCCAACGTTGTGGGGTGTTTCAAATGTAGTGGTTGTATTGCCTGTAAAAACATGGAAGTTGGCAAACAATTTTTTGCATCTGACAACTCAAGAAAATTTGAGATCACCTCTTTTATCAACTGCAGGAGTGAAGGTGTCATTTACAGGGCTATTTGTATATGTGGTATGATCTATGTGGGAAAGACCATTAGAGAGCTTAGGAGGAGAATTGGTGAGCACATGAGAGATATAGCGAGGAAGATGGATACACCTGTGGCCAGGCACATCAATCTCAAGCATGGGGGAGACCCTAATGCAATAAAATTCATGGGCATTGATAAAGTACCCAGACCGATTCGTGGTGGTGACTGGGACAATTTAATATTACAACGAGAGACAAAGTGGATTTTTCGACTAAAAACTGTCTCTCCATATGGTTTAAATGAACAACTTTCTTACTCCTGCTTTCTCTAGTATAGGGTTGTGCAGGGTGATTTAGTTAGGGTCAGCCGCCGTGGACCGGGGGGGCCACTTGCGCAGGAATTTAGGGCTCCAACCTCCGCTGCTAGGTAGGGTCGGATGGAAATAGGTACCTGATAGGGATCTGTCAGGCTTTTCTTTTTCCTTTTTTTCCCTTCCAAAATTGAAATGTTATTTTATTATGACCTATGGATGCTGGTCTCCATATTTGATTATGTATTTTATATCCTTTACAACTTCTTCAAATACATCAATGAAATCATTGAAGTATCGTTCCATAGTGTGGTAAGCCAGCCGAAGCTCCAATTATTATTATTTTTTCTACATAGAAGGATATTCCTTCTTCTCCATATCTATATTCTGGATTGGAGTACCATGGGACACCTCATGTGGATGCTCCTTTAATATATTTTTTGATTTACCTCTTAGTGCGAGAGGATTAATCTCCAATTTTCTTCGTTTGGGGATTTGTATACTATGTCTGTGTTAATAACGGTATTGAATGAGTTAAAATGAGCTAAAATGATCTTGCGCGTCCTTTCTTATGTTTCTATATGGTTAATGTCAGATTTTGGTGAACTATTGAATGTCACCTAAGATGGCATGATTTTGGTCGCAATAAGTGATACTGGTTAAAATAAGATTTAATGACGCCATTAGGGACGCAATATATTTGTATTTTGATGCTTCTGTTGTGCAGTGACAACTTTTATATTAACGTTATACCTTCGTCGCAATGTGCGATTTAATTCAACGTCCCAATATAGGACACTACACAATTGTGCGTTCTGTGTTGTTCTTGAAATGTGCGATCTGAATTTATACATCGTAAGCCACTTAATTTGTATCACGCATGCGTGTGGTGGTTTTTACATCACAGAGTTGGACGCCAATGACTTTAGTCTCAGTAGACCGGAGGTCCAATGAATGCGATTACCGGAAGTCACTAAATGCGCATGCGCCACTAATATAGGGCGCGCGATCACTATTTGGCAAACGGTGAGATCGCTATATGCATTTCGTAGTATGTGGCGTGCGTTTCAACATGATTATGAGCTCATTAGACAGACATGTATTTTTAAACCATGCACATCACGTTTGATTGGTGATTCATTATTTTTTTTTGCACTGATTGGTTTGAATGGTGGTGGGAGTGTCTTATTAATTGATATAAGGAGGAGTTATATGATTTTTTCTCCCCATGAGAGCAATGCATTTGATATAGATGTCTCTAGTCGCCATATCCCTGATGAATCCTGAAAGGAGGAAACGCGTTGGGAAAGGGCCTTATCTACTCTGGAAATGACCAGATGCATATTTTATTAGGAGATGAATTTTGGAGCGCATATCTCCATTCAAATGGGTGAGATCATTCCTTTTATACATACTGTCTCACATATGTTTGATTGCGTTCCAGACAAATGACTTACAAATAAGCGATGCATATACTTGCATTTAGGTAGTCAATTTTTTGCTCTTGCGGTGCAGAGCAAACTATAAGTTGTCTGGTTTATATTTATATCTCCTATTTTGTAGTCCCTATTGGACTTTACTCTCTGATTATATCATGTATCCTCACTGTTTGTTTGGAGGATGGTAATTGTCTGTGTGTCCCCTTTTTAACATTAGGTTCATTAAATGTTAAGTTTTACATCCCCATTTCTTTTGCTGCTATACATTGAAATACATTTTGGGGTATACCTCTATTATATTGCTTTATTGATGAATTCTGGGTTTCACCCTCGATTTTTTTCAGGACAGACGGAGGCTTCTGTCTGTCCAGGTGTTGACTCTGTTGTTGAGCGTATGCAGCAGATTTGGGACCAGGTAGTGGAGAGGTTGTCCCTCTCTCAGGAGAAGGCCCAGCGGTTTGCTAACCGGCATAGGACTGATGGTCCTCGGTTTAGGGTGGGGGACTTGGTCTGGTTGTCCTCAAAGAATATTCCTATGAGAGTAGCATCTCCTAAATTTAAGCCTAGGTTCATTGGACCTTATAAGATAATGTGGTGGCCATAATACTGTATGGAGGAATATAGTGTCTGGTTTTTGAGATATTGAAGATTTTAACAGATATCAGTCATGTCATGTAAGAAGTGAAGTATTTTTCATTGTACTATACCTATATTTCTGTGCCGTATCGGAGCATCATGAATTGTGGTATGTGTTAAAGGGGCCCACTGACACTCTTTGGGCCGGGGCCCACGAAAACCGGGAGCCATCCCTACCCCCCCACAAGTTGAGCCAAATAACCCCCATTTTTCAATGCGTAACCGTTATTATAAAGTCAATTAAGTTTGCCAAGCTTAAGTAATAATGATTGATGTTATTGCCATTGAAATGGGCACTGTAGGTGTGTTTACTGTCCTCCACTCCCTGCCGACTTTGCTTCCCCATTGACTTGCATTGGGTTTCGTGTTTCGGTTGACTCACCGACTTTTTCTGATTGTCGGCCGATTTCGCTCGACCCGACTTTTGCGAAAGTCTGGTTTCATGAAACCCGACCGGACCCGAAAAAAGGGAAAGTCGTTCATCTCTAATTGACATGTTTTCTATTTATTGTCCAGAAGATTATCGTTCTTGGAATTAGTATTTTTGTTCATTAGTTTGTAATCATGTTTTACCTATAGTACCAGACAAATGTTTTGTTCATTCAATGGTTTTCCTTAAATGTTTTTTCTACTTGGAATTTGCACATTGCAGATTCAGACTAAAAGAAGCCAAATCATGAAGGAACACATAGAAACAAGAATAAAATAAACACATGGGAAACAAACCAGAATATGACTTAACTCCTTTACTCCTACACGTCATAGGTCGCCTACCCCTCACCTTTTCCAGCACATGACACCTGATCGACTCAATACATAGAAGGTCTCTGTTCAGTAGTGTGTCTTTTCAAAAGATCACAAAAAACTGTGGCCAGCCAAGTTTTTATGCGTGCTTAAGAAGACGGACACACATAGATCAAAGGCTAGACATTGTCCAAAGTGTGTCCATCTACCTCACTATAGGAAATCTTCCGAAAAAGGTTACGGTCTGAATCACTTATTTCAGAGATTTACACTAAAACCCCAGTATAATCACTCAGTGTTGAGTGCAGAATAGATGTGAGCTGAGCCTAACTGCAATCTTTGAGTGACAGAGTGAACAAATCAACAGCAGGTCAAAAATTGCTTTTATTTTTAATGTTGTTCCTTGTACGATGTAAGTAATTAGTTTGAAAAAATTACTTTATTTTTACTGTTTTACTTGATCTCTGTATGGAACTTCAACTTATTTCTCTGACGGTTAGTCTCATGCACTGCAATACATATATCTATGTAATGCAATGCATGAGAACTGTCAGTTTTACACTGACAGAACACCTGTTAGACCCTGCTGCTGGGTGAGGCTAATAGGCCACCATAGCTGGCAGACCCAGAGATGATCATTTGAACTTGGGCTGCCATGACAAACATCGGCTCATTCGTGATCATGCCACAGGAGAGTCAGAGGGGTCAGAAAAGGAGCCCCCTCCCTCTCACAAACTTATAAATGCCACTTCAAAAAGAAAACACAGGGTTAACATCATTGACATATCGCTCTGTACCGGAATCCCAGCACTTCCAGTACTTTCGGGGTCCTGAGCGCTGCAAGAACGTAGAGAAATATCCAACACTGCACAAAGCCCAACAAGTGCCAAAGTTTATATACCGTGGGTGTTTGTGACGGGGTTAATTTTATATATACCTATGGCAATGGTACTACATGAAAAAAAATTAACCAATACTTACAGTTGTTCTCAAAAGTTTACATACCCCAGCAAAATTTTTGCTTTTTTGGCCTTTTTTCAGAGAAGATGAATGAAAAACACCAAAACTGAAAAGTACTGCACAATATGTTGTTGTCATAGAATCATAGAATGGTAGAGTTGGAAAGGACCTCCTGGACCATCGGTCCAACCCCCTGCTCAAAGCAGGATTCACTAAATCATCCCAGACAGATATCGGTTCAGCCTCTGTTTGAAGACTTCTATTGAAGGAGAACTCACCACCTCTCGTGGCAGCCTGTTCCACTCATTGATCACCCTAACTGTCAAAAAGTTTTTTCTAATATCTAATCTATCTCCTCCCATTCAGTTTCATCCCATTGCTTCTAGTCTTTCCTTGTGCAAATGAGAATAAAGATTACACTTCTAAAATGTGACAGCCCTTGAAATATTTGTATACAGCTATTAAGTCTCCTCCCAGTCTTCTCTTTTGCAAGCTAAACATTCCCAAAACATGGTTTGCAGACCAGTCACCATTCTAGTCGCTCTTCTCTGAACTTGCTCTAGTTTGATGTCTTTTTTAAAATGTGGTGCCCAAAACTGGACACAGTATTCCAGATGAGGTCTGACCAAAGAGGAGTAGAGGGCAATAATGACTTCACGTGATCTAGACTGTATGCTTCTGTTAATATATCCTAGAATTGCATTTGCCTTTTTTGCTGCTGCATCACACTGTTGACTCATGTTCAGTCTGTGAACTATTAGTATACCCAAGTCTTTTTCACGTGTGCTGTTACTTAGCCCTATTCCTCCCATTTTGTATATGCTTTTTTCATTTTTATTGCCCAGATGTAGTACTTTGCATTTTTCCCTGTTAAAAACCATTCTGTTATTTGCTGCCCACTGCTCCAGTTTATTTACATCTTTTTGAATCCTCTCTCTTCTCCAGTATTAGCTATCCCTCCTAGCTTTGTGTCATCAGCAAATTTAATCGGCTTACCCTCAATTCCTTCATCTAAATCATTGATAAATATGTTAAACAATACAGGGCCCAGGACAGAGCCCTGTAGTACCCCACTTGAGACATTCTTCCAACTGGATGTGCAGCCATTTACGACGACTCTTTGAGACCGATCACTAAGCCAGTTATGAATCCACCTAACAGTTGCCTTGTCCATTCCATACTTAGTCATTTTTTCAATAAGAATTGTGTGAGATACTTTGTCAAATGCTTTGCTGAAGTCCAGATATACTATATCTACAGCATTTCCCTGATCCACCCAGTCAGTTATTCTGTCATAGAAGGAAATTAAGTTAGTCTGACATGACTTATTAGTTACAAACCCATGCTGACTCTGTTTAATTACTTCATTATTATCCAGGTACTTACATACATGTTGTTCAATAATTTGTTCTAAGATATTTCCTGGTATAGAAGTCAGACTCACTGGCCTATAGTTCCATGGGTCAACCTTCTTCCCCTTTTTGAAGATGGGAACAACATTTGCTCTTCTCAGTCTTCTTGGACTTCCCCTGTTGTCCAAGAATTTTCAAAGATTATGGAGAGTGGTTCAAGAATTTCTTCTGCTATCTCCTTCAGTACTCTGGGGATTACGACGGGAACTGAATTCATTTATGTCGTAGTGTTTCCTCACTATTTTTCTGTTTATAGATATCCTGGATTCTTCTATTCTCCAATAGGACAGTGAAGATCAGTTGATGTTACATTTCCTTTCTGAGAGAAAACAGATGCAAAATAGGAATTTAAAAGTTTGGCCTTCTCCACATCCTGTCTTACCATTTCATCATTTTCATCCTTTAAAAATCCTATAGCATCTTTGACTTTTCTTTTACTTTTGATATATCCCAAAAATCCTTTTTTGTTGCTTTTGATGTCACTTGCAAGCATTAATTCATTGTCAGCTTTAGATAATCTGATTTGTGCCCTGCAGGTTCTGCAGATAGCATTATATTCTTCTTTAGATATGCCTCCCCTCTTTCCATTTAACAAACATTTCTTTCTTCCTTTTTAGCATGTGTTTAAGTTCTGTGTTCATCCATACTGGTTTCCTTAAATGCTTCCTATTCTTCCCTCTTTTCGGAATTGTTAACGATTGTGCTTTGAGAATCTCATTTTTCAAGAATTCCCATCCTTCCTGGACATTTTTGTCCTTAAGGATATCCAGCCATTGGATCCCTCCAATTCTCTTTCTGAGTCCCTTAAAATCTGCCTTTCTGAAATCTAACGCTGACGTCTGAGTCTTCATAGGTCTTCCTCCTCTAGTTATCCAAAATTCTAAAATAGCATGGTTGCTACCTCCTAGGATCCCAGCCACTCTTAAGGCGCTGTCACACTTAGCGATTGCACTAGCAATCACGACAACGACACAACCTGGCGAGATCGCTAGTGCGATCGCTATGTGGTCACTAGTTAGCTTCCAAACACAAAGATCTCATCAGAGATCAGCGATCTGTATAACGACCTCTGCGGTCGTTGGGAAAACCTAGTCCCACCTGCGACGCTGGTAAAGTCATTCATAAAGGGTGTTACACTCAGCGATTCAGGCTCACCAGCGGGACACCAACGACCAAAAAATGGCTCAGAAAGTTCATAAGCGATCAACGACATCTCAGCAGGGGCCACATTGCTGATACATGTCACACAGCTGCGTCGCTAACGAGATCGCTACTGCGTCATAAAATGGGTGACTCTTTAGCGATCTTGTTAGCGATCTCGCTTAGTGTGACAGTACCTTTACCTCCTCAACCATTTCCTCCCTGTTTATAAGGATTAGATCCAAGGTAGCAGATCCCCTTGTTTTCTCCCCTACCTTTTGAAGATAAAGTTGTCAGCAAGAGAGGATAAGAATTTCCTTGACCTGTTAGTTTTGCCTGAGAGAGATTCCCAACAAATGTCCGTATAGTTGAAATCTCCCATGATCACTATGTCATATTTTTTGGAGAACTTCGCTATTTGTCATACTAATAAAATTATTATTAAAATCATTATATCATGCTAGAGTACTGTATGCACTATTTTTTATTATCTGATTAAAGCATAATACTTCATCCATAGATCCATAAATTGTTCACTAGAAAATTCAGAAAAAAGCTAAATCTTAATGTGTAATAGTTTGTTTCAAATAAACTATTGCTATGCTAGAAGCTGTACTGACACGGTTTTGCTGCCCAAATCTATTTTTTTCATTTTGCATCCTCTACATTCTGAAGACCTCCAGCTGCTATATCTAGGAATTAATTGACTTATCTTGCCTGCAGTGTTCATGCTGTTTCCATAAAAGTTTAATAGAAGTCCAAAAAACAAAACACTTAATACAGTGGAAAAACAGATATAAAGATGCTTATGGCTGCTGCTAAGGAATCAAGCATATTAGAGGTTGATGGGACAATATAATTATTATGAAAGCTCTAGCAAAAGCATATCCTCTAGTCAGTGTAGGTTGTAATTTCCTAAACTCATTGTCGTCACCCTTTACTTCTGTTGCTGCACATTTGCCTCTCAATGAGTTCAGCTCAGTCCGCTGATTTCTCCTTGCTCTACAGCCATAGCAAACATGCTCAAATAGCTGCGTGAACTGTGACTGATCCTAAGTTGGACCTTGTACCCATATTCTAGAGACTTGAAGACTGTGGGCTCGAACCCTGCTCTAAAGACCCACTTATGGATTACGTACAGAAGAAGATCTGAACCTGTTGTGAGAGTGATGCTAGCTTAGATACTGCTGCGTTCTGCTTGTTCTGCAACTGTTGATATTTGCACTTTATATTTTACAAGACTTTCTATATCAAACTGTCTCATGTATTTACACAGCACAACGCTATGACTTACTACATAATCACAGGTAACAAGCAGCAATGTTTGTGAATTTATATTCAAGCAATAAAATTTGCTAGCTATGCTTTCATAATATAGTCAATCAAGCCATTAAAACTCCAAAGCTTAGGTAACTAATGACTTAAGGGAACCTATCACGTGAACAAAATGGTATTATCCTGCAGATATAGGTTTTAAACAGTAGGTTAATAGGGTTCTGAACCTGCTTGGCGCATATCCTTAGAGACCAACTGCCAGGAGGAAATTAACTTCATTCCTCCTGGCAGTATTCGGCGTTCAGTCACAGGGGGGCGCAAGCACGTATTCAGTCACTGCTCTGTGTATAAAGAGTGGTGGCTGTAACCACACCATTCTACTGACTCACAGCCAGCCCTAATGATGAGCGAGCTGACAGTGCCTGGGGAGTGGTTAGAGCCACCGCTCTCTACATACAGAGCGGGGACTGAACCCGCACCTGTGCTACCCCTATGACTGAATACTGAACACTGACGGGAGGAAAAAAATGTAAATTGCCTCCTGGCAGCAGGGTCCTAAGTGCGTGAGCCAGACATGTTCAGAATGCTATTAATCTTCAGATTAACCCCATGTCTGCAGGTTAATAGCATTTTCTCACATGACAGGTCCCATTTAAATATGAATACACAGAAATCACAGTACTAACACCCCCTAAAACTAAGACAAATGTACTATGCCTTCAGTGAATTTAGAGAATCTGCCATCTCCCAGACATGTCTATTTTAGTTAATACATTAATATTCGCTATGAAATAACAATTCTTGAGCACAATTTCACTGCACTGTGCCACTGATCTATTATTCTTGCTGAACATTTATGAACAAATTGACAACTACGGTTGCAATCAATGTTATTCAACCTTCATTGCAAATTTTTCAGATTATAATACGCACCTTTTCCCAAAAAATGTTTGGGGAAAATAGGGGTGCATTTTATAATCCGAACTTTAGCTGAGGTGGAGGTATGAGTCAGGAGATGGCTGCAGGCCCCAGGCTGGTATGACAAAGTATTTGACAGTGTGGAGGCTTTGGCAACATTTTGTGAAAGCCCGGAGCCTCGCACTTTCCATACTCTTCTATGCAGTGCACTCCGGGAAAATTTCCACCAGAGGCGGCACATGCACAAATTGAGATCTCGGCACTGACATCTCTATTGCACATGCACCGCTTCCGATGGCCATTTTCCGAGAGTCCACCGCATTAGAAAGTATGGAAGGTGTGGGGCTCTCACAAAATGTTGACAGAACCCTGCACCACCGAAAACCTCATCATACCTGCCTGGGGCTCGCAGCCATGCTTCTACTCCGCCTGTAGTCCACAGCATCTCCTGCCTTCACCAGCAGTGACCCTGCTCCACCACCGCAGCCCCTCAGGTAAGCTAACGCAAAAGAGGATTATAACAAGCACCTTTTTATAAAAAAAAAATAATTTTTTCCCTATTTTCTGCCCACAAAGTTAGGGTGCGTGTTATAAACCGATGCATCTTATAATCTGCAAAATACGTTAGGTTTATTAACAAAATGTACAAAGGTTTTGCTCTATCCAATGAACCAAATTAAATATCTCAACACAACTATTGTAAAAAGTGGTTTCTCCAAATTTGACAGAAAAAGCCACCTTTACTGGCTACTTCAATCTCCGTATAATTTCCCTCCCTTTAACGTTAAGCATCTTCAATACTTAGTAGTGCACCATTTTGCCATAATGACGTACTGCAAACATAATAAACAACAGCTTTTGGCAACATTCCTGATTAAACTCAGTCCATTTCTCATAAGAACCTGCCTCCAGTTCACAAATAAAATTGTAGTGTCAATAGAGCCGTCCAAAAATTATCCCCTTCCTTACCCATGACGGAATAGTACGTCATTGGTAAGTATCCCCTGCTTTGAGGTGGGCTCCGGCGGTGAGCCCACCTCAAAGCCGCGACATGTCAGCTGTTATAAACAGCTGATATGTGCCCGCAATAGGCACGAGCGGAATCGCGAACCGCTCATGCATATTAACTAGTTAAATCCCGCTGTCAAAGCTGACAGTGGGCATTTAACTAGCACTTCCGGCCGCTGAGCTGGAAGTGAGCACATCGCCGACCCTCGTCACGTGATCGGGGCCAGCGACGTGTTGCCTGGACAACCAGAGGTCTCTATGGTTTTTGCAGGCACTTTGCAATGAGCGAAAATCTGCAGTAAATCTGAAACATATGGGCAATCTGCTCATCGCCCATATGGCTATTGAGGCTATTGAAACATGCCAAAAGTAAAAAAAAAAGTTTAAAAAATAAAAAAACATAAAAAAAAAAACTAAAAAGTTCAAATCACTCCCCTTTCGCCCCAATCAAAATAAAATAACAAAAGAAAAATCAAACATGCACATATTAGGTATCGCTCCATTCAGAATTGCCCGATCAATAAAAAAAGGATTAACCCGATCGCTAAACAGCGTAGTGATAAAATTAAAATCGCCAGAATTACGTTTTTTTGGTCACCGCGACACTGCATTAAAATGCAATAACAGGCGATCAAAAGAACTTATTTGCACAAAAGTGGTATAATTAAAAATGTCAGCTCGGTGCGCAAAAAATAAGCCATCACCCGACCACAAATCACGAAAAATGGAGACGCTACGGTCTCCGAAAATTGCACTTTTTTTTTTTTAGCAAACTTTGGAATTTTTTTTCACCACTTAGATATAAAAGAACCTAGACATTTTTGGGTCCATGAACTCATAATGACCTGGAGAATCATAGTGGTAGGTCAGTTTTACCATTTAGTGAACGTAACAAAAAAGTCAAGCAAAAAACAAGTGTGGGATTGCACTTTTTTGCAATTTCACCGCACTTGGAATTTTTTTCGCGTTTTAGAGTACATGACATGGTAGACCCAATGGTGTCGTTCAAAAGTACAACTCGTCCTGCAAAAAATAAGCCCTCACATGGCCATATTGACGGAAAAATAAAAAAGTTATGGAAAGAAGGGGAGGGAAAAATGAAAACGAAAAATCGAAAAAAGCTCCGGGAGTTAAGGGGTTAAGAGAAGAATTCACTTCCTTGGACAAACAAGGAAAATTATATAAAAAGATAATAAAGGCAATAAATGTTCCCAGAGATGCAGTTGAAAGCAGAGTTTGACATTTCAAAGTTAAGGTAATACTGGCTGTGGAGACACAGAGGTCAGCGGGTGCTCTAGTTCACTGGCTCAAGACCGAGACCGCATGGACTAGGAACCATCCTTTTGCATCGGCATAATACTACTCATACAACACAAGGTGAGAGTAAAACAGTGTGAATACTTTATTAAACCTCAAAACAGGCAAATAACACATAGAACAGTCACAGCAAAATACCCAAGATGGTGCAAATTACAAAGTTTCACGCTGCAGCTGACTCGCCACGATAAGAGCAGCTGTGGCTTCAGAGCTTCCAGGACCCACCTGTGGCATGCACAGAGTGGAGGTAATGACAAGCTTAGAAAGCTAACAGAGGAGTGAGGTATGTGGCCATCTGACCTCATTGTCCCAACCTGGATTTCTCAAGATGTCTCTGAGGGTTCAGTGATGGTTAATGGAGCAGAGCCGTGTTCTTACAGCTGGGGCTGTGGTCCCCTAAGCTGACATCCTGTAGAATGTTAAATCTGTGTCTCTCGTGATGGAGCCATAATCTGGCAGCTATCCTGTAGTGCTCCTGTCTGAGGCTTGGTAAAGAGTCTCTGGTTCTTTAGATCTCTGAATCTCTTGGATATCTTGTAACAGAGACATATCCCCTTTATATAGTTCACAAATATTGTCCTTCAAGCCATCATACACAAGTGGAATGGGTGATGAAGTTAACCCGCACTGATTGATTATTTATAGTTTATCCTTCAAATTTTGCAAGTTAACAAACTGCATGGCCAGGTATAATGTGTAGTCAACATATCAGCAAACATCATTGGTTAGTGACCCTGCATCACTGTTTTGCAAAGATAACAGTACAATAAACTGTAGGAACTGATATAAGAGGTAAATAACAATCATTCATCAATTTACAAATATCAAATCAATCTACAAGACAAGTCCATGCTTCCGGGCTTACTGAAAATTGACAGATAATTAAGATTAAATGCTGTGTCGTCACACTGGCTAAACTACCTGTATGTGGAAGAAAGAGGACGCTACTGTATCAACAGCTGCATCCAAGTTCCTGAAGAGACAGGTGAAAAAAAACCTCTAAGCTGACTGCAAAAGACTTGTAGCAAGATTTGGTATCAACTGGAGGTTTTCGTTTACACAGTAAGGGACATACTAAATGCTGAGGCTATCTATGCCTGAACTCCATGAAAAGTACTTCTACTGACACAATATGCAGTGGCTTAGCAATGCTTTGGGGCTGCTTGGTTTTTCCTGGCAGTGGAAAACTGCAGGATATGGAGGGCATGCCTTCTCTGTGAGGAAGCTGAAGCTCTGGATCCATTGGACCTTCCAGCAGAACAATGATACTAAGAATACTACAAAGTCCACTATGGCTTAGTTTCAGAAGAAGTCATCGAAAAGTGGTCATTACATTTGCCTGTCCTGCACCTGATAGAATAGCTATCTCTGGGCAAATTTTTAAACAGACCTACCGGTAATTCTGTTTACAGAAGTCAAAGGCACTATGATGCATTATGATGCAATATGATGCATAGAGATAGTAGGAAGGACAGAAGCACTATGAAGCAATATGATGCACAGAGGAACTATGAAGCAATATGATGCAATACGATACACAGAGGCACTAGGAAGCACAGCAGCACTGTGATGCAATATGATGCACAAAGGCATTATGAAGCAATATGATGCACAGAGGCACTATGAGGCACTATGAAACAATATGATGCATAGAGGCACTATGATGCAATATGATGCATACAGGCACTATGATGCAATATGATGCACAGAGGCACTATGAGGCACTAAATATGATGCACAGAGGCACTAAATATGATGCACAGAGGCACTATGAGGCAATATGATGCACAGAAGCATTATGATGCAATATGATGCACAAAGGCACTATGATGCAATATGATGCACAAAGGCACTATGATGCAATATGAGGCACAAAGGCACTATGATGCAATATTATGTACAGAGGCACTAAATATGATGCACATAGGCACTGTGAGGCAATATTATGCACAGAGGCACTATGACGCATAGAGGCACTATGATGCACAGAGGCACTATGATGCAATATGATGCTCAGAGACACTATGATGCAATATGATGCATAGAGGCACTATGATGCAATATGATGTACAGAGGCACCATGAGGCACAGATAGACAATGGCCATGCTTGAAGGTACCAAACAAGAGACCAGGCCCACAGTTACATCCAAAAGAGCAATCTATCAGAATTCAGGATAAACCTCCATTCTGAATAGTGCATCTCAATTGTCAGACTGGCCCCACCTGAAGGAGCTAATTAATGAGCCACAGCTGGAGCACAGTCTTCATGGAGACAATGTGCTGCAATAACACCATGTGTCCTCCTATGGATGGAATAGTTAAGTTGCAAAGAACAGTGAAGCACTTGTTTATTAAACAAAAAAATGGAAACATGCTTCACAAAGGTCACACTGAAGCCCAATCAATATGCCCTGTGCAGACATGACATGCAACTAACTGAAGTCAAATCATGAGATCTAGCCCGGACATATGGCCTTACTACAGCCTAAAGGTCCAAGGCCTAGCTGCGTACATGTGAAATCAAACCTCAGCATATAAGGCTCTAGGCCCATCTTCGGCACAAAGGCATGAGACTAGCATCAGCCCAGAGGCCTAGGCCATCAACACAACATTACACTGTGCACTTACCTGTGCTGGCTCCACATCTGCTAGAAAAACAGGGCGAGCTGGTAATGCAGAGAGTCCACCATGTAAGGAAGCAGCATCACATCAAGAATGCTGCATTACTGCCGAAGATACACAGGCCGGCTGTTGGCTGAGGGACCTCTGTCAGTGAGAAGAGTTGAGTGAAACAGGTCGGTCAGATTCATAAGTCGCCGACTTTCGGTAAACCCGACCATAGCGTGAAGTCAGCCATGCGGTCGTCGACCCGAGCGCCAAAGTCGATTTTCCCATAATGCTTGCAGGCACCTTTTTTCAGTCAATGAGCAAGGACGTACATTGTGGGCAACAAGATGACATGGGCAGCGTCCATCACCATCTTAGAGAATGGCATTGCAGTGATTGGCTTGCTTTGGGGGGCGTCATGGTGGCTATAAAAGCCATGACCGCCGACCGCCATTTTACTTCTGCCGATCTTAACAGTAGGGAGAGGATGCTGACGCTGTTTATCAGTAGGGAGAGAGTTTGGGCAGGAAAGAGAAGTTCTTCTGTGCTTGTGCTGATAGCAATTGTGCTGTACAGTTAGTGTGCAGTGAAAGGGGAGGATTTTCTTGTGTGCAGCAGCGCAGGTTATTAGGCTGCCTGCCAGTGACAGGGGAGGATTTTCTTTTGTGCAGCAGCACTGGTTAGTAGGCTGCCTGCTAGCTGTATTGCTGTGTGTACACTGGTGTGCAGACTGCTTTTTACACAGCACTAATACTTTTATTCTTTTTTTCTGCACAGCTAACGAGCATTCATTTTTTCCCACACCGTTAAGAGCTGTACGCTCCTCACACACTACCGTGTACCGGCTGGTATCACGGACAAATACATGCTGACTATCTGTGTGTGACTCCGGAAATATATAAGGAGATTGAAATTTCCCCTACACTATATACACCTGGTATCTTCTGATACAGTATCTTTTTTCTGCCTTTTCTATTACGGTCAAATCCATACTGACTGAGCGTCTGTGTGTGTCTCAGGAAATATATACGGAGATTTACAATTTTCCCCTATACTTTATACACCTGGTATCTTGTGTTACAGTACCCTTTTTCTGCTTTTTATATTCTGGTCTAATCCATATTGAGCCTGTGAGCGTCTGTGTGTGACTCCGGAAATATATATGGGGATTTAAATTTTCATCTTCACCGTATACAGCTGTACGCTTCTGATACAGTACCATATATCTGCTGGCAGTTTTGGTACATTTTCCCCAAACATGAGGAAGTATGGTGGAAGAGGCCTCGGACGTGGGCGGTGGGGGCCAGCTGGTATTGATGGTGGTGGTGGTGCATCTGCTGGTAGTGCCAAAAGCACAATAGCACCTAAGGCAGGAGGTGTTGAGCCTGCGTCATCGTCTGGCTCCAGAAGGCCTGGAAGGCTCCCTTTTCTTGGAGCAGGTAAACCGCTTTTAAAGCAGGAGCATCAGGAACAGGTTTTGTCTTACATTGCCGAAACAGCCTCCAGCTCCATCGCCTCCTCTTCTGAAGTTTCAAAAAATGCAAGCCCTGAGTCGTCAGTGCAGACTCCTGGTCAGGAACAACACCTTTCCTTGTGTCCTTCACCCCCACCAAAAGTGAAGGATGCGGCAGGCCACACTTCAGATTACTCCATGGAGCTCTTTTCACATACCATGCCTGGGTTATCAAGTCAAATCCTGAATTCTCCAGTCCAAGATGAATCTGACATGGAGTGCACTGATGCACAGCCACTGCTATATGATTCTGCTGGTACATTCACCCAGAGCACTACATTGCCCTCGCAGTCTACTGAGCCAGAATCTGACCCTGATGAATCTCCGGTGCCCCTTCCCGCATACTATACCACTTTACACGGTGACACAGAGGATGGTGCAGATGAAATTGAAGAGGAGGTGATAGATGACCCAGTTGTTGACCCGGATTGGCATCCATTGGGGGAAGAGGGTGCCTCTCACAATAGCTCAGAAGAGGAGAAGGATCCGTAGCAGGCATTGACATCGCAGCAGCGGTTATCTGGCAGGCCCGTAGCAGTCCAAAAACGTGTTAAAAAAGACAAAAAGTTGCAGGACAGCTTGGCCAGACGGTCAAATTAGCACAGCGTGCAAGCCCTGAAAATATATCCCACAGTAGGAAGAGTGCAGTGTGGCACTTTTTTGACCAAAATCCTAATGATGATGCAAAGGTTATCTGTAAGAAGTGCAGAAGGACCTTTAGCCGAGGGAAAAATCTCTGAAATTTGAATACCAGTTGCATGCTTAGACATTTTAACGCCATGCACTTGCAAGCTTGGACGGACTACAAAACCTCAGGTAGCACATGTGCACCTGCTCCGACTGAAGGTAGCCAGCAATGCTACATTGCTTTCCCCACTGTAAGCCCACCGGTTAGCACACAACCAGCAAGAAATGTTGAGGTGTCGTCGCAAGGCCAAAGCAGTCAGGGAATCACTCATCAGTGAGTGGAAAGGTGCACCTCACAAAAGATGCATAGGCCAGTAGGCATGGCCAGGGCCGTTACGTGTCCATCACTGCGCACTGGGTTAATGTGGTGGATTCAGGGTCCACAGGGGACAGTGCTGCCTAGCCCACGGTGGCTGTAGGCGTTCGAACCTCCTCCTCTTCCTCCTCCTCCAGAAGCGAAAGCTCGTCGACAAAGCGCAGTCGCACGGGCACTACATCCGCAGCTGCCAGTATTGCACACGAGGTGTCCCACTATCGAACAGCTAGTGGCAAGTGTCAGCAGGCTGTTTTAAAGATGATGTCTTTGAGCGACAACAGACACACCGTGGAGGTACTGGCCAACTACTTGCAGCGAGAAACTGAGTCATGGCTGTGCAGTCTACATCTTGAGCCAGGCAAGGTAGTGATAACGGCCATAATTTTGTGGCGGCCATAGTCCTGGCAAAACTCAGACACATACCTTGCCTGGCTCACACCTTGAACCTGGTGGTGCAGTGCTTCCTAAATAATTATCTGTAGTTAACAACCCTGCTCCATAAGGTGCGAAGACTGTGCTCGCACATCCGTCGCTCACCCGTAGACTCATCGTATGCAGAGGCTGCAGCGATCGCTCCACCTCTCCAAGCACCGCCTAATCATAGACGTTGACTCCACCAAGCACATGGTTGAGAGGCTGTGCAAACAGAGGCAGGCTGTAATGCATTTGTGGGAGGATACACGGGTGGGCAGTTTGAGGGCAGACATGGAGTTTTCGGGTGTGCAGTGGTCAAAACTGAAAGACCTCTAAAGTCCTTCAGTGTTTTGAGGAATGCACAAGGCTGGTAAGCGTAGACGACACCATCATAAGCATGAGCATCCCACTTATGCGCCTGCTCATGCAAACTTAGACGTACATTAAGGATCAGGTGTCTGTAGCAGAGGAGGAGGAGGGAAACCTTGATGACAGTCAGGCATTGTCTGCTCAGGGATCTGTCCTGGACGAGGTTGTGGAAGAAGAGGAAGAGGTGGAGGAGGATGAGGGGGATGATTATTTTGGGGAGGAGAATGCTTTTCAGGGGGCAAGAGAAAATGTTGGCTTGACAATGTCAAGTACAGGGTTTGTGTGTGACTGGAGGGATGTGGATTTGGCAGAAAGTGCTCCGCCACCCACCACTGGCAGTGCATCATTGACACTTGGAACATTGGCCCACATGTGTGATTATGTCTTGCGGATCCTAAAATGGGACCCCCACATTGCCAAAATTATGAAGGATGACTACTACTGGTTGGCCAGCATCCTCGATCCACGCTATAAAGGCAAATTACAGAACATCATGCCATAGGAGAACCTAGAGCTAATATTGGCGAACAAACAAGCAACTCTGGTAAACCGTTTGTTAGAGGCATTCCCAGCACACAGCAGTGGTGCAGGTTCTACCACGAGCCGTACTGGGTCAAATGGAAGTGTTCATGGTGCACACAGCCGAAGTAGCATTGGAGACGGGGGTTTCATGACCTTGTTGTGGACTGATTTCTTCAGTACCGCTCACACGACTGGTAATAATGAATCGATTGCAACAGACAAGAGACAGCAGTTGGTTCAAAATTACCTCTCCTCCCCTATCGATGTTTTCCCTCACAGTTCATTTCCCTTTGATTACTGGGCCTGTAAACTGGACACCTGGCCTGAATTGGCACAATATGCCTTACAGGAGCTCGCTTGCCCTGCTGATAGTGTGCTATCAGAAAGAGTCTTCAGTGCTGCTGGATTAATCCTGACAGAAAGAAGGACCCAGCTGTTGACCAAAATATTGGTGATCTAACCTTCATTAAAATGAACCATGCCTGGGTTTCAAAGGATTTTGTACCACCTTCCCTGATGACACATAGGTTGCCAGCAAAATGGCTCGCTTTGTCCTCTTGCTCCGACTTCTCCAATTCCACCATTTGCAGCTGCTGAACGTCCAGCCTACAGCTCAACATATGCCAGTTTTTCCACCTCCTGAACTGGGCTGTACACCCCCAGGGCCGGCGTCAGCACCTGGCGCACCCGGGCAAGTGCCGGTGCCCTGAACAGGTGGGGGGGCCCACTCGTGGGCGACGGCACTGGCACAGGGCCCATCATAGTACGCCGGTGTCTGACGGTGGGGGGGCCCACTCGCCATCACAGACACCGGAGTACTATGAGGGGCCCGGTGCCAGTGCTGTCGCCCACAAATGGGCCCCCCTGCTTGCTCAGGGCCTCAGAACTTGCAATACTTACCTCTCCCTGCTCCACCGCCGTGACGTCTTCCGCGTTTCCTGACAGTGACATTCAGGTTAGAGAGCGAGATGACGTCACGTCTGTACGCCCTCTGACTAAACATTCCAAATGCAGAGAGCTGGAAGATGGTGATGCTGAGTAGTCCAGAGTAAAGCAGAGCCCAGGGAGGAGAGGTAATTTTTTTAAAATGTTTGGCACAATATATGGGGAGCATTATACACTGGAGAATTATATATGGGGCCCATCATACACTTGAGCATCATAGATAGGGCCCATTATACACTGGAGCATTATAAATGGGGCCCAATATATATCGAGCATTATATAGGCCCCTATACACTGGAGCATCATCCATGGGGCCCATCACACACTGGAGCATTATAAATCGGCCCATCATACACTGGAGCATCATATACAGGGCCCATTATACATTGGAGCATTATAAATGGGGCCCATTACATATGGAGCATTATATAGGCCCATCAAACACTGGATCATCATCCATGGGGCCCATCATACACTGGAACATTATAAATCGGCCCATCATACACTGGAGCATCATATACAGGGCCCATTATACATTGGGGCATTATAAATGGGGCCCATTACATATGGAGCATTATATAGGCCCATCAAATACAGGCTCATTATACTCTATGGGGACCGTCCTATACTGTATGGCACATTATATGGGGACCATCACATACTGTAGCATTATGTGGAGCTCATCATATACTGTATTATATGGGACCAATTATTCTGTATGGAGCAATATATGGGGCTCATTATTCTGTATGGCACACTTTGTGGTGGCCATAATACTGTATGGAGGAACATACTGTCCGGTTTTTGAGCTATTGTAGAATTTTAAATAGATATCAGTCATGTAATGTAAGAAGTGAAGTATTCGGCATTGTACTAAACCTATATTTCTCTGCCGTATCGGAGCATCATGAATTGTGGTATGTGTTAAAGGGGCCCACTGAGACTCTTTGGCCCAGGGCCCACGAAAACCTGGAGCCAGCCCTGCCCCTCCACAACTTTAGCCAAATAACCCCCAGTTTTCAACGAGTAACTATTATTATAAAGTAAATTAAGGTTGACAAGCTTAAGTAATAAGAATTGATGTCGTTGGCATTGAAATGGGCACTGTAGGTGTATTTACTGTCCTCCACTCTCTGCCAACTTTGCTTCCCCATTGACTTGCATTGGTATTTCGTGTTTCAGTCAGGCCTTCGACTTTTCCGATAGTCGGCCGATTTCGTTCGACTCGACTTTTGTGAAAGGGTGGTCCGAAACCCGACTCGACCCTCCCGGAGGCAAAGTCGCTCATCTCTATCAGAGAGGTGTCGGCCACGGAAAGTTTGACGGGCGGAAGGGAAGGCCGAGACCCCCCGATCCCCCTGAATCCGTACTGGTACAGCGACTGATGGCTGAGGGACCTTCACCCAGAGAGGTGTCGGCCACGTACTGCTTGACAGGGGGAAGGGAAGGCCGAGACCACCCCAATCCCCCCTGAGTCAGTAAAACGGCTACAGGCTATCTTCACTCTAGGAGAAACCTCTCATACAACCATACCCTGTAGGACAGCAAAAATACTGGAGGGTGGATGTGGGAGGGGACTTTTAACCTCTCTGTGATCCTGTCCCGCAATAGGTCAAGATAGGACTACCTCCAGGGTGCTGTCCGGAGGGAAGTAATGGAAAAAGTGGTTGCAGCACACAAACTTAAGAATTAGAGATAGGAGAATCCATTGCAGGACTCTGATGCATCAGCTAGGTTTAAACTCGGTGACCACTTGACAGGAGACCTTGCTTTTTTTGCAATTTCATGGCACTTTAATTTTTTCCCCATTTTTCAGTATATTGTACATTAAAATGTATAATATCATTCAAAATTCCATCTAGTCCTTCAAAAACAAGTCCTTATATGGCTCTGTTGACATTACTATTAAAAAATTATGGCTCTTGGAAGACAGGGAGGAAAAAATGAAAGTTCAAACATGAAAAATGCCCTAATCCTAAAAGGGTTAAACAGTAGCTGTTGAAGCACCCACTTGTATCATTAGTTTAAACATAGCTGATCCATGGCACTGCATTTTAATGTTGCTCTCTGTGATGTATTCAAATTCTTGTTAAATTGAGGTGTTTATTTTAGGGAAAACTTATACCTAAAAGAGTATAAATTCAGTTTCAATATCAAAAAATGATGAAGGCTAAAACTGTCTTATTATTTTTATTAATGTGCACTATATTTTACCTTTGGTAGTAGTAATAGTATCAGTTTTAAATTAACATCTTGTTTTAGTGATGATGTAAGGTTCTTTGTCTCTGTTGACATGTTCCTTGAAACTCAGTTTTCCGTCGGCCATTTTGCTTTCTGTCTTTCTGCAGCTCTTGCCTCAGTTAATATGGAGTTTCCAGTTTTCATGTTCCCGCCCTGATTCTTCCCTCTTGCTTCTTAAGCAGCCTCAGCTGAACAATCAGTGCTTCTGAATCAAGCCTCAGTCAGTCTGTAACCTGACTCCTGGAAACCTTGGACTTGTACTCCAGCTATTCCCTACTGAGGAACCTTGGAACACTTTTGGACTCTGGAAACCTGCTGTTTGGTGAATCCATGTTTGCAGAGGAATTACGGTACAGAGAAGAGATCCTGAACCTGCTTTGGAGATTTATTGTAGTGCTTGAAGTTACTCTGGCCTGCTGTGTCTCCTGTCGCTGTTCCTGCAAACTGTGTGAACTTTTCAGCATGCTTGTATGAAGTAATACAAGTCATTTCATTTCAACCTATGTCTCCTGTGTTTTCCTCGCACCCAAGCACAAGACGCTATAGGAACTGTACACTATACATGACAAGATTCAGGAGCCAATGTTTAGTGTCTGCTGGGTCTGGGAAAGCCGTGTCTGCTGTGACTGTGGATATCAGATGTCCGTTTAATACCTTATGTGATGACAGTGGTTGTGACTTCTCACAACCATTCCAGGTGAGCGCATTCCCTTAAAATTTTACTCTGGAGTGTTACCACAGGTAAACACTATTGTTTTTTTTTTTTTTTTTTCCTCTTCCAGCACTTCTGCCTTAAAAGATCTGGAAGATGGAGGCCCGCATAAAGGAACTTTGCGGAGTGACTGATACAATCCTTTCAGATGTACAGACTATAAAAACCCGTTTTGCAAGCCTACAGGACCTCACTAATCATAATTTGCAAGTGTTTGGACAGACTACCCAGGAATTGCGAGCCAGGATTGAGGCTCTAGAGGAACGAGCCCAGGCTCCTGCCATAACCCCGAGTTCTGGGATCCCCAAATTACCTCCTTTTCGTTTTGGCGGTGAACGTGAGAAATTCAGGGGATTTATTAATCAATGCAATTTATTTTTCTCTGCACATGCTTCACAATTTCCCACTGAACGATCCAAAGTGCTTACTATAATCATGTTGCTTACCAATAAGGCTTTGATGTGGGCAAACCCTCTGATTGAGACTGAGGATGATTGTTTGAATCACCTTGATGCTTTTATTTCAGCCATGGGGCAGGTGTTTGATGACCCCAATCGAGGTGCAACAGCTGAAGCAGCCATGTTAACTTTGCGCCAAGGTAAGCGTTCAGTAGCCGAATAAGCCCTGGATTTCAGGAGATGGGCTCTTGATACCACTTGGGACACTTCCGCTAAAAAATCTATTTTTCGGAAAGGGTTTCTCCACTGATTAAGGATGAACTTGCTCGTGCCGACCCTCCCACTGCGTTAGGTGACTTTATTAACTATTGTATCCGTATTGATGCTCGTCTGACTGAACGCAGACAAGAGAGATGGTTCGAAAATAATCACACTAACCTTTTACTACCTCCCTCCTCAGCTAAGGAACCTTTGAGTAGGATCACAAGGGAACCAGAACCTGAACCCATGCAGGTGGACTCTTTACAAAGACGGGTTAGTGATGCACGCAAAGAACATTGTATAAAGGAAAATCTATGTTTCTACTGTGGTAAGTCAGGGCACTTCATTATAAACTGCCCCAGCCGTTCTCGTAAGACTACTGCAGCAGTCATTCACTGTGAGTGTTGCGAGAGGAGCTCTGTCATGTCCGAGCCTCAGGCTCCAGAGAGATCTGCTGCAAGAGATCTTGATTTCTCGGACTTAAACTCAGTTAGTTCTGGGGACGATGACGGTATAAACGCTGCAATTTTTCAAGTTTCCTCAGCGGTGTCCCAGCTGAGTTGTAAAAGAAACAATTCTCATGGCTTCCTTTCCATCAAACTCTGGGTTGACTCAGTCTGGGTGTCTAGCTCTGCTATGATCGACTCAGGAGCAAGTGGAAATTTTATGGATATCTCCTTTGCTCTGAAACAAGGGATACGTTCAGTGAAGAAGGCTACTCCAGTACAGATGGAGACTGTGGATGGCTCTCTACTGACTTCTGGACCAGTGGATCAAGAAACAGAGCCTTTGAGGGTCCTTATGGGTAAAGATCATCAGGAGAAAATGTCTTTTTTGCTTATCTCTTCTCCCCACTTTCCCATTATTCTAGGGCTACCATGGCTGCAGGCGCAGAATCCTACGATTAACTGGGAGACCAAGGAATTACACTTTCCGGAGAAACAGATGAGTCAAGGAGTTTCAGCTTGCTCTGTTCCTAAAGGAACCATGTCAGTCCCTGAACTACCAGCTGTATACCAGGACTATGTGGATTTATGTGACAAGAAGAACGCTGATCAGCTTCCTCCTCACCGTCCATATGATTGTCCAATTGAATTATTGCCTGGAGCCGAGATACCTTTTGGTAAGATCTACCCCCTAGCGGGGCCCGAGCTAAAAGCTTTGAAGGATTATATAGACAAAATTTAGCCAAGGGCTTCATACGCCCCTCTTCATCTCCCGCAGGTGCATCCATCCTCTTTGTGAAGAAGAAAGATGGATCTCTGAGACCCTGCATAGACTATAGGGAACTCAATAAGGTTACTATTAGAAACCGTTATCCATTGCCTTTAATCCCTAAGTTGTTGGAGAGAGTGCGGCATGCCAAAATTTTCTCTAAACTGGATCTCCGTGGGGCCTATAACTTGGTCCGTATTAGACCTGGGGATGAATGGAAGACTGCTTTCAGGTCACGCTATGGACACTTTGAATATCTAGTTATGCCTTTTGGTCTGAGTACCGCCCCAGCCACTTTCCAACACTTCGTGAATTATATCTTCAGGGATCTCCTAGTTACATTTGTGGTGATTTATCTGGATGATATTCTAATTTTTTCTAACTCCACAGAGGAACATCATGGACATGTGAGAATGGTCTTACAACGCCTAAGACAAAACCATCTCTACATCAACTTGAAAAGTGTGAATTCCATAGGACCGAAATTCAATTTCTGGGGTATATACTATCTACGCAAGGGATTAGTATGGATGGAAGCAAGACCCAAGCCATCAAGGATTGGCCAATTCCTAGAAATGTGAAGGAGGTGCAGCGTTTCATCGGGTTTGCCAACTTCTATAGACGTTTCATTAAGAATTTTTCTGAGGTAGTGTCACCTATCACCCAACTTACCCGGAAACAGTCTAGGTTCTCCTGGACCCCGCAAGCTCAGGAAGCATTTTCCTGTTTAAAGGATAAATTTACCACCGCACCTATCTTAGTACATCCCAACCCCGAGCTTGCCTTCATAATAGAGGTGGATGCTTCAGATTGTGCCGTTGGAGCTATACTCTCTCAGAGAACAGGTGAGAAGAATGTCTTGCATCCCTGTGCCTTCTTTTCCCAGCAGTTGTCTTCAGCTGAGAGGAACTACGATGTGGGCAATAGAGAATTGTTGGCCATTATTGCCGCCTTCAAGGAATGGAGACACCTTCTTCAGGGAGCTGCACAGCAAATAGTCGTCCTGACAGACCATCGTAACCTTGAATTTATCAGGTCGGCTAAGTGCCTGACTCCTCGCCAGGCTCGCTGGAATCTTTTCCTAAACCAATTTAATTTTGTAATTTCTTATAGACCAGGATCGCGCAATGGAAAGGCTGATGCACTCTCTAGGATTCATTCAGCAGAGACACGTCCACTTACTCCTCCTAAGACTATTCTTCCTGACTCTAGATTCCTGGGAGTGATTCATAATCAAGACCTACTTAAGTACATCAAGGAAGCATACCATGCGGATTCTTTGTTGGCTCAACCCCCAAGGGACGTAAGTCTTGTCTTTAAGAATGGTGTGTGGATTCAGGGACAACGTCTGTATATACCTGAAACAGTCAGATTGAGAGTATTGCAACTCATCCACGATTCCAAGATAGCCGGGCATAGGGGAATTCTAAAGACACAAGAATTTCTTTCTCGTTTCTTTTGGTGGCCCACTTACAGGAAAGATGTCTTAAACTATGTCATGTCATGAAGTGTCATGTGAAGTCTGTGCAAGATGCAAAACACCTCGCTCCTCACCAACTGGTCTGTTGCAACCTCTTCCCACCCCGTCCCGCCCGTGGGGATCCATTTCTATGGACTTCATTGTGGAGTTACCAACCTCTCAAGGGAAGAACACCATTCTAGTGGTGGTTGACCGTCTAACAAAGGCAGCTCATTTTATCCCTTGTGTCGGCTTACCCACTGCAAAACAGACATCAGACTTGATGATTAAGAATGTGTTTCGCTTACATGGAGTACCGGATGAGGTCATTTCGGATCGAGGGGTGCAATTCACTTCAAGGTTTTGGCAAAATTTCTGTGCAGCATTGGACATTAAAGTAAACCTTTCTTCTGCTTTTCATCCCAGACTAATGGACAGACAGAACGAACCAATCAGACCCTGGAGCAGTATCTCCGCTGTTTTATCTGCCACCTACAGGATGATTGGGTGGATCTACTTCCACTGGCTGAGTTCTCTTATAACAACTCTCAGAGCGCCTCCACTAAGCAGTCTCCTTTTTACTCCAATCTAGGTTATCATCCTAACATTCTTCCTCGATTTCCCATAGATACGCCCTTGCCGGCAGTGGCTGAAAGAATCACTTCTTTACAAAAGAATATGGATCTTCTAAAGGAAAATCTAGAATTGGCTCAGGAAAGGTACAAGAAAGCAGCAGATAAATTTCGTAAACCTGCACCAGCTTTCAAGGTAGGAGATTTGGTCTGGTTGTCAACCAGAAATCTTAAATTAAAGATTCCATCGTCTAAATTGGGACATAAGTACATTGGACCTTATAAGATCAATAAGATTATAAGTGCTGTTGCTTGTCGTCTTCAACTGCCCAGAACTATGAGAATCCACTCTGTCTTTCATGTATCCCTATAAAGGCTGCAACACCCAATACGTTTCCTGGACGTTCTTCTCCTTGCCCTGACCCAGTGCTGGTCGATGGTCAGGAAGAATTTATGGTGGAAAGGATTCTAGATTCCAGGTTGTACAGAAATCAGTTGCAATATTTGATTAAATGGGAGGGCTACCCAGTGGAGGACAACTCATGGGAACCAGTCAATAATGTAAATGCTCCTCGCCTGCTCCGCCAGTTTCATCAGAGGTACCCTGACAAGCCTGGTCTGAGGTCATCCGGAGGTTGTCCCTAAGGGGGGAGTAATGTAAGGTTCTTTGTCTCTGTTGACATGTTCCTTGAAACTCAGTTTTCCGTCGGCCATTTTGCTTTCTGTCTTTCTGCAGCTCTTGCCCTCAGTTAATATGGAGTTTCCAGTTTTCATGTTCCCGCCCTGATTCTTCCCTCTTGCTTCTTAAGCAGCCTCAGCTGAACAATCAGTGCTCCTGAATCAAGCCTCAGTCAGTCTGTGACCTGACTACTGGAAACCTTGGACTTGTACTCCAGCTATTCCCTACTGAGGAACCTTGGAACACTTTTGGACTCTGGAAACCTGCTGTTTGGTGAATCCATGTTTGCAGAGGAATTACGGTACAGAGAAGAGATCCTGAACCTGCTTTGGAGATTTATTGTAGTGCTTGAAGTTACTCTGGCCTGCTGAGTCTCCTGTCGCTGTTCCTGCAAACTGTGTGAACTTTTCAGCATGCTTGTATGAAGTAATACAAGTCATTTCATTTCAACCTATGTCTCCTGTGTTTTCCTCGCACCCAAGCACAAGACGCTATAGGAACTGTACACTATACATGACAGATGAAGAGGCTTTCTTGAGTGGTCAGAAATTTAGTATATCAGTTTATGTTAATTTGAAGAAGAAAAAAAGATGATCAATTTGAATGTTTTTTCATAACTTTTTCAATAGCAATTCAATACAAACATTATTTCTAGTTTATGTTTACAGCAGTGGTAGACTCATACAGATGCTGAAAATTTTACAGAGAAGGGCAGCGCATGAATGGAAAATGGTTGACAAGTGTTATGCACCTGTCCATGATCCATTCCTTGCTACCCTCTCCACAGTCTGCTGGACTCTGCTGTGCTCCACATCAGCCTTTGCAGATGGCCTAGTGTGATCCCTTGTGAGCATCAGCCTGAGCCTATATAAGACTCACTGAGACACACTGTGTTTCTGGACCTTGGTTTAATACTCCGCTTCTCCTGCACTCAACCTGCCTGGTTCTGGCTTTCTGATGTCCTCCGCCTGACTGCAGTTTCCCGATGTCCTTCGCCTGCCTGCAGTTTCCCACGCTCTGCCTAAATACCTGCAGTATCTTGTCCTTTGCCTGCCCATGTTTAAGTCCAATCTGTTGCACTGATGCCCATGGTCCATATGCCTACCCAGACCTTGGGCTTTGAGGATCCACCTCATCTGAGGGGGGAGTCTAACACAAAATCTATCAATGCAAGGGGCCAAACAGAGACATTGTAAAATAGATATTGCAAAATAATATGTTTTGATGCAACAACTTTTTCATAAAGTATAAGGGTATATGCACACGGTGTGGATTTTTCTGTGGCTCCGCAGCGTTTTTTCCACATGGAATTGAACCAAATCCACAATGGTAGAATGTTTGCTCATGACAAATTGTACTCCACGTTAGTGGTAAAATATCTTCTATATAACTTGCGCTTATTTTTGAAAAAAAACGCAAATATGGCGAAAATTTTGAAAATTTTGCAATTTTCAAACTTTGAATTTTTAATCTCTTAAAACAGAAAAATACTGTATGTCACACAAAATAGTTAATAAATAACATTTCCCACATGTCTACTTTACATCAGCACAATTTTGGAAACAAAATTTTTATTTGTTAGTAAGTAATAAGGGTTAAAAGTTGACCAGCGATTTCTCATTTTTACAACAAAATTTACAAATCCATTTTTTTTAGGGACCACCTCACATTTGAAGTCACTTTGAGGGGTCTATATGGCAGAAAATACCCAAAAGTGACACCATTCTAAAAACTGCACCCCTCAAGGTACTCAAAACCACAATCAAGACGTTTATTAACCCTTCAGGTGCTTCACAGGAGCTGAAGTAACGTGGAAGGAAAAAATTAACATTTTACTTTTTAGTCACAAAAATGATCTTTTATAAACATTTTTTAATTTTCACAAGGGAAAAAGGAGAAAATGGACAGATAAAGTTGTTATGCAATTTCTCCTGAGTACGCCGACACCCCATATGTGAGGGAAAACCACTGTTTGGGTGCACGGCAGGGCTCGGAATGGAAGGAGCGCCGTTTGACTTTTCCAAACCAAAATTGGCTGGAATTGAGAACGAACGCCATGTCGCGTTTGGAGAGCCCCTAATGTGCCTAAACAGTGGAAACACCCCACATGTGACCCCATTTTGGAAACTAGACCCCCTAAGGAACTTATCTAGATGTGTGGTGAGCACTTTGAACCCCCAAGTTCTTCACTCAAGTTTATAATGTAGAGTCATGAAGAAAAAAAATCATTTTTTCCACAAGCATGATGTTTTAGTCCCCAATTTTTTATTTTCCCAAGGGTAAGAGGAGAAATTGGACCACAAAAGCTGTTGTCCAACTTGTCCTGAGTACGCTGATACCCGATATGTGGGGGGAAACCACTGTTTGGGTGCACGGCAGGGCTCGAAATGGAAGAAGTGCCGTTTGACTTATCCAAATCAAAATCGGCTGGAATTGAGAACGGACGCCATGTCGCGTTTGGAGAGCCCCTGATGTGCCTAAACAGTGGAAACCCCCACTTGTGACACCATTTTGTAAACTAGACCCCTTAAGGAACTTATCTAGGTGTGTGGTGAGCACTTTGAACCCCAAGTGTTTCACTAAAGTTTATAATGCCCTGGCGTGAAAAAAATAATAATTTTTTTTTTTTTTGCACAAAAGTGATTTTTTTAGTCCCAATTTTTTATTTTCCGAATGGTAAGAGGAGAAATTGGACCCCAAATGTTGTTGTTCAATTTGTCCTGAGTACGCCGATACCCCATATGTCGGGGGGAACCACTGTTTGGGCGCACGGCAGGGCTCGGAAGGGAAGCTGTGACGTTTTGGAATGCAGACTTTGATGGAATGGTCTGCGGGCTTCATGTTCCGTTAGCAGAGCCCCTGATGTGCCTAAACAGTGGAAACACCCCACATGTGACACCATTTTGGAAACTAGACCCCCTAAGGAACTTATCTAGGTGTGTGGTGAGCACTTTGAACCCCAAGTGTTTCACTAAAGTTTATAATGCCCTGTCGTGAAAAAAAAATATTTTTTTTCCACAAAAGTGATTTTTTTAGTCCCCAATTTTTTATTTTCCCCAGGGTAACAGGAGAAATTGGACCCCAAAAGTTGTTGTCCAATTTGTCCTGAGTACACTGTACCCCATATGTGGGAAAAAAACTGTTTGGGCACAAGTCGGGGCTCAGAAGGGAAGTAGTGATGTTTTGGAATGCAGACTTTGATGGAATGGTCTGCGGGCGTCATGTTCCATTTGCAGAGCCCCTGATGTGCCTAAACAGTAAAAAAAAAAAAAACACAAGTGACATAATTTTGGAAACTAGACTCCCAAGGAACTTTTCAAAATGTGCCCCCCTTTTGGCACTAATCTGTTTCCTGTAAGGTAACAGACGGATTTGTAGAGTGGGATGCTGGAATAAAAGTTATCAGTGTAAAGGTGATAACCTTTATCCAGCAGTGGGTGCACCAACTCCCACACAATTTTCCCACTCACTCCCAGGACAGGGGGACACTCAGGGGGTTGAATCCTGGTGTCCTTTCCTTCGTAAACTCTAAAGCTGTAGATGTACCCTGAGGTACTCTCACACAGCTTATAGAGTTTGATTCCGTACCTTGCCCTCTTGCTGGGCAGGTACTGACGGGATCCGAGCCGTCCCTTAAAATGAACCAAGGACTCATCCACGCAGATGTCCCTTTGGGGCACGTACACTTCAGCAAACTTTTTGTTGAAGTGTTCGATGACCGGCCGAACTTTGAACAGGCGGTCAAAGTTGGGGTCATCTCGTGGGGGACACTGTGCATTATCATTATAATGCAGGAATTTCTGAATGGCCTCAATACGCGACCGGGGTCATGATCATTCGGAACACTTGAGTGTTGTTTAAAATATCAACACTCCAATATTGCCGAAATTCTGGCTTCTTCAGATTCCCCATATGGAGGACCAGGCCCCAAAACTGCATCATTTCAACTGCGTCTACAGGAGACCAGTTGGAAAATGATGATACGGGGTTTTGCGCCAAAAATTGCCGAGCATACAAATTTGTTTGCTCCACCATGAGGTTAATTAAATCCTCAGAGAAAGACTTTGAAAAAGTCTATTTCTGTGAGGCGGTGGAGTCAAACTTGATTCCTGATTCTGCCACAAAATCACGAATCAGTGGCTCGTAATTTTCGGGGGTCGAGGTCCATACGGGGTCCGAAGAGGGGTGCGCTGGTTCATTTTCAGGGGTGGGCGCTGCCTCATCTTCTGTCCTGGGGTGGCTGCATGGCGGTTCCACAGGACCCGAGGAGGAAGATGAGGAGGAGGAAGAAGAAGAGGATGAAGAATCTGAAAAGTAAAGAAATGTGGGATCCTCTCCCTCGCTATCAGAGTCGGAGGCAAGGAAAGCGTATGCCTCCTCCACTGAATAGCGCTGTTGGGATGAACGTGACGGGCGGTACATTTTTTGTGAATGTGGTGCTTTGTGTGTACTTTATTTATAACTATGTGTGTGTGTGTGGGGGGATAATGTCACATCACTCCCACCAATCAGAGGAGACCCTTGTTACGCCAGTTGCTAGGCACCGGCCTAGTAATCAGAGCTCACAGCTCCGATTACAAGGCAGGTCACCTAGCAGGGCACAGCGCGGTCACACCGCGGCTGTGCCCTGTGATTGGCGCGATCGACGATGACATCGATCTTGCCAATCAGAAGCTGCAGGCCATGTCCTAGGCTCCGATCCAGGCAGGTACTGGCAGGGCACAGCGCGGATATACCGCGGCTGTGCCCTGCGATTGGCGCGATCGATGTGATTGTCGATCGCGCCAATCTGGGGGGGTCTGGATGTTCCTAGGCCTAGGATCGAGTACATCGGTACTCGATCCTAGCCTGGGATCTCACTGTTTCAGCCAATCGGATTGGCTGACACAATGAGAAAGACTGCGATTGGCTGTTCAGAATTGAACAGCCAATCACAGCGATCGGGAGGCCGGATGGAGGAGGACGCAGCCCGGGATCCCGACACCATCTTCCTACAGGTAAGATGGCGTCGGAATTTTAATGCGATCACCGCGACTTAAGTCGCGATGTCGCATTAAAGGCCATGATGTACTATCCCATCCATGGTCAGATTGTCATGGGTTTCATGGACGGGATAGTACGTCGGATGGCAGAGAGGGGTTAATAGCTAGTGATGAGACAGTATGCTCGTTGCTCCATGTGAGGAACTAAGCCGACCGCCACACGGTAGCCCGGGTATCACAGCTTCTGATCCCACCGCTGCCACCAATTTGTGAGGAACTAAGCCGACCGCCACACGGTAGCCCGGGTATCACAGCTTCTGATCCCACCGCCGCTACCAAATGTGAAGGACGACCCCTGTCCTCCCACGTCACCAATGGGACGTAACTCCACAGGTACAGCTCTCCGGCGCCCCCTTTGTCTCACAGGTCAGTAAGGGAACTGCACCTAGAGCAAATGGCCGCCGGTGAGGTTGTCCTGTTACCCACTGGGTATTCTAAGATTCGTGATCAGAGTAAAAGCATCAGCCCAAGATTAATTTTATGGTTTAATCGCCTTAAGGGCGCACTAGATAATTACAGAAATATACAGTAAAGCTATACAACGTAATTACAATGGATTTGCAGTCAGAGAAAAAATACAACGATAATGTACAAGGCTTAAAGGTATAAGCTATAGATCAATATTACCGGGTAGTATGGTCATGGGGAGGCGGGAGCTCTGCCATCCCCAGGTAAGTCTTCAGTTGCTGGACAGTCCCCACAGCATGTGCTGCTGCTCCATTTGGCAAGGCAAATCAAATCTGTGTCTTGTGCTTCTTGTTGCTGTGAGAAAATGGAATGCCCTCTGCCTGTTCATGGTTACAGTTCTTAAAACTGCTAGGCCCTTCCCCTTTGCTTTGAAGCACGCATGTTAACTGGCCTGCAATTCATATGGAGCAGGAAACACTGGCCTGAGTCCGAGCCATTCAACATACCAATGACCATCCCATTCAGACACTGGCCTAAACCAATTAGCATGTTAAAGCCCTATTGATTCATAGTGGACATCAAAACTGGTCGTACTGAATATGCTAATAGGCACTGTGTAGTTAGCAGTCTGTGGCTCTGTGAACTGACAAAATGGAGGCTGGTACAGGCCCTATACAAAATGGCGACGTCCCTTTCCTTATACCTCCCTGCTTTTGAGGGCGCTAGGGGGTATCACATTCCTGTGTTCCCCCGTGCGCCCTACCGCACCCTCTCTTTGGCTAGGGTGGCAGATCCAGAAGGATTTCTGACTCTCTGTACTCTGAAAGGTTGCACACTGGTTGGGCATAAGCCTCCCGCTCATGGTGGGCCTTCATCATGTTCACATGGAAGGCCTTCCTCCTTCCACGGACGTGGTCCAGGGTGACTAGGTAGGTGACGGCGTTGAGCTGCTCGTGCACGAGGTATGGACCCTCCCAGGCCGCCTGAAGCTTGTTTTGTGGTACGGGGACCAGTACCCACACCTTCTGACCCACCTGGTAGGTCCGCTCACAAGCCTTCTGGTCGTACCATCGCTTCTGGTCAGCCTGAGCTTGGGCCATATTGTCATGCACCAGCCGCGTCAAGGCCATCATTCGGTCCCGGAAGCGCACGACATACTCAATGACCGACACTCCAGGGGTGGCTAAATCCCCTTCCCATGCTTCCTTCACCAGAGCAAGGGGCCCCCGTACACGTCGCCCGTACAGGAGCTCAAAGGGGGAGAACCCCGTTGAGGCCTGTGGGACCTCCCGGTAGGCAAACAGCAGGTGTGGGAGATACAGCTCCCAGTCTCTCCCGTGGGAGTCGACCAACATCTTCAGCATCTTCTTTAAGGTGCCATTGAACCGCTCACACAAGCCATTGGTCTGTGGGTGATACGGGCTGGCCACCAGATGTTGCACCTGTACCTGCTTACAGAGAGACTCCATCAGCTGCGACATGAACTGGGTCCCTCGGTCGGTGAGCATTTCCTTGGGAAACCCCACTCTGGAGAAAATCTCCAGTAAGGCAGTGGCCACTTTGTCAGCCCGAATGGACGACAAAGCTACCACCTCCGGGTACCGGGTGGCATAGTCCACTACCGTTAGTATGAAGCATTTCCCGGAGCGGCTGGGAGTGGACAGAGGTCCAATGAGATCCACAGCCACCCTCGAGAAAGGCTCTTCGATGATGGGCAGAGTTACCAGTGGGGCTTTGGGGCGCGGCCCCGCCTTCCCCACCCTCTGACAGGTGTCACACGAACGGCAGTAGGCTATCACCTCGGTCCTCATTCCAGGCCAGTAGAAATGCTGAGCTAGCCTGGCCCTGGTTTTAGTGATCCCTAGGTGTCCGGCCATTGGAATCTCGTGTGCGATCCGCAACAATTCCGCCCTGAACGGATGGGGTACCACTAACTGTCGGTCCCTGGGCCACGCCTCCGGTGAACCCTGCTGGACCGTTACCTCGCTCGCGGTCGGACTCCAGGGGAGGCTGTGCCGCCTGCTCCTTGAGAGTCTTCAGGCTAGGGTCAGCTTCCAACGCTGCCTGAAATCCCTGACTTGATGTGGCAAGAATTGATGAAACTGCCATGTCCTCTGTCAGTTACCCGGGATCTGTCTCCTGGCTACTGTCTGACTCGGCAGCCACTTGGTCGGAGAGGGGGAAACCGTCGGACCTCCGCGAGGCTCCTTGGGCTTCAGCGCTCCCACTACTGGTAACAGCGGCCACGACCGCTGAGACCACGGGTAGCGCCTGCTTTCCCTCGTCCCTGACCAAGTCGCCGGGTCAGGCAGACTTCCCGGACTTCCTGACATCCTGGATGTGGGGAACTCCTGCCCTGGGGTCTTACCTGGTGGCTCCTCTCCCGGGACGCCCCCTCCCCCCATGGCCTGTTCCTCTTCCTGCAGGGGCCCTAGACTCAGCAGGCTGGGTTCACTTAGGGGCCCTACACTGCCCATAGCAGCCCCTCCCCCCCACCTCTGAGCTCTCCAGTGCAGCCTCCTCACCTGTCCTCACTGTGAGCCCTGTGTGTGTAGAGTCAGTGCATGGCTTACCATCAGGTTTCACTCCCTCCTCCACTGTTGGAGGCACATTCAATATATTAACAATAGTATTCACAGTAGAGTCATGACATTCTTGGGGAGCCGAACTTGGGGGTTCAGTGGCCACATACTGGGACACTAGCCGCCCCAAATCAGTCCCAAGCAACACATTTGCAGGAATATTTGGGGTTACTCCCACCTCCCGCATCCCCCTCCCGGCATCCCAGTCCAAATACACCTTGGCAATGGGCAGCGCCGGTTCAACGCCTCAAATTCTGGAAACGGAAAGGGTTTTCACAGGTACCAAGTCTTAAGGGGACACCACCTCAGGGCGTACCAGGGTTCGTTCAGCGCCTGTGTCCCGCAGTCCCATGACCGCTGAGCGGCCGATGGTGACGGGTTGGTAATTGTCTAGGGACCTCCCACCACCCCCTCCCACACACAAAACAGTGGTCGGTTTCTGGGACAGGGATGGGGCTTTCTGGCGCTGGGGACACGCAGCCTTAAAGTGTCCTGGCTGATTGCAATTATGACAACGTCTGGGTTCTGTTCCTGGCCTGGAGAGGGCAGCCGGGGGGTACACCTATTGCACTCTGGGGGCTGGATATGGGGCTTGGGCAGGATTGGGCTTACCCCCTCTCCAGGTGCTGCTGGCAGGCTTCTTTGGCTCCGGCGCCCTGTTGTTGGCAAACTCGTCTGCCAGGGCGGCTGTAGCAGAAGCCCCCTTTGGTTTCCGGTCACGGAGGAACTGCTGGAGGTCCTCTGGGCAGTTCCACAAGAATTGCTCCATGACAAACAGTTCCTGGACCTCCTGGCGGGTAGCGAGCTCTAGACCCGAGGTCCAGTGCTCCGCAGCTCTCAGCAGGGCCCGCATGTGGCCGGTCCAGGTGTCCTTTGAGCCCCGCTGCAGGCTCCTGAACTTCCTGCGGTACGACTCCGGGGTGAGGTTGTAGTGCTGGATCAGGGCCCGCTTGATGCTGTTGTAGTCCTGCTCCTCCCGGCAGGCAAGTCCCCCAAAACTTCCAGGGACTTACCCCTCAAACGGGGGGTCAGGTACCTTGCCCACTGATCCGGGGCCAGATGATGTTGGAGGCAGGTCCTCTCAAAAGCCAGCAGAAAGGAATCCAGGTCTCCATCCTTTTCAAGTAAGGGAAAGTCCTCCGCCCTGACCGTGGAAGCCCTTGTCTCCAGTGGGCCTGGTGCGTCCAGCGGGGGCCCGTGCTGAGCCATCTCCAGTCAGTGCCGGCGCTCCGCAGCTTCACGGCGTTCTGTAGCCTGCAACACACGTTCTGTATGCTCCCGCTCTGCTGCTTTCTCTGCCGCCACCAGGAGTCTGTCATAGGCGGCGTCATTACCAGCCTCGAGCTGTGCAATAGCCGCTTGGAAAAGGGCCTCCGATCTGGACAGGCTGGGACGGGCAGGGGGAGGACAGTCCACTGTGAGACTGAGCACGGGGGTCGGGCTCCTTGGGGAGCCCTGGCTGAGCTCCCCCTCGCCTCCGTCGGTATCGAACCCATCATAGACCATAGCATTGGCCTCCCTGTTATGTTACGGTAGCTGAGGAGTGCAGGTAAAAAAGGAAATACACCAGAGCAGTTGGAATCTATGAGATTGCAGTACCCTGACTAACCACCGCAACTAGAGGCAGCCGTGGAGCGTTCCTACGTTGGTCCTAGACGCCTCGTCACAGCCTGAGAAACTAACTACACCTAAAGATAGAAATAGGAAAGCTATCTGCCCCGGAGCAGAACCCCAAAGATAATAGAAAGCCCCCAAACATGTAATGGCGGTTAGACAAGAGGAAATACTGACACAGAAAGAAAATAGTATGAGCAAACGCTGGGGCCCAAACTATCTAAATAGAAAAGGACAGGAAGGGTACTTACTGCAATCTCAGAAAACCCTGAAAAAACACCAACTCTACTAATTTCAAAATCACCTGAGATCACACTACCTCTACCACCTAAATTAGTTCTCTGGTGTAACAAAATCAAAACAGCAGCCACTGAAAAAAAACTGGAAAAAGCAAAAGTACAAAACACAGTGGCTGGACTAAACTGAGAGGGCAAAAGCCCCGGAGGGGACCCTGAAGGCCCCCACAGAAGTGCAGGACAAAATGCAAAAATATAGCAAAAACACAAAATAAGAAATTGTCTTATCTGATAGCAGGAGATGCAGACACGACACAGCAGGCTACAAGGGAAACTGGAAAGAAGGATTCAGACCAGAACAATTGATCACCGGCAACCCTGATGGGAAAATGACTCCCTTATATAAGACCAATCAGTAACACCTGATTCCCAGTCCTCACAATCCTCACTAGTACCGCTTGTAACCACCAGAGGGAGCCTCTGCTCAGAACTCATCTCAAACCCATTCACAACAGTACCCCCCCTTGAGGAGGGTCACCGAACCCTCATTTGAGCAACCAGGTCGGTCAGGATGAGTTCTATGATACGCACGGATAAGTCTCCTAGCATGGATGTCCGAAGCAAACACCCAAGAATTGTCTTCCTGACCATAACCTCTCCATTTAACCAAATACTGGAGTCTTCGTCTAGAAAAACGAGAATCCAATATTTTCTCAACCACATACTCCAGATTGCCCTCAACCAAAACAGGGTCAGGAGGCACAGCAGCAGGAACCACTGGCTCAACAAACCTCTTCAACAAGGACTTGTGGAACACGTTATGGATCTTAAATGTCCCTGGAAGAAGCAAACGAAAAGAAACAGGATTAATAATCTCCATGATCTTATAAGGTCCAATGAACCTAGGCTTAAATTTAGGAGATGCTACTCTCATAGGAATATTCTTTGAGGACAACCAGACCAAGTCCCCCACTTTAAACCGAGGACCATCAGTCCTATGCCGGTTAGCAAACCGCTGGGCCTTCTCCTGAGAGAGGGACAACCTCTCCACTACCTGGTCCCAAATCTGCTGCATACGCTCAACAACAGAGTCAACACCTGGACAGACAGAAGCCTCCGTCTGTCCTGAAGAAAATCGAGGGTGAAACCCAGAATTACAGAAAAACGGAGACATCAAAGTGGCAGAGCTAGCCCTATTATTAAGAGCAAACTCAGCCAAAGGCAAAAAAGAGACCCAGTCATCCTGATCAGCAGACACAAAGCATCTTAGATAAGTCTCCAATGTCTGGTTTGTTCTCTCAGTTTGACCATTGGTCTGAGGATGAAATGCCGAGGAGAAAGACAATTGAACACCCAGTTTAGAACAAAAAGTCCTCCAAAATCTGGAAACAAACTGGACTCCTCTGTCAGACACAATGTTCTCAGGAATGCCGTGTAAACGAACCACGTGCTGAAGAAACAACGGCACCAATTCAGAGGAGGAAGGCAACTTAGGCAATGGCACAAGAAGTATCATTTTGGAAAACCTATCACAAATTACCCAGATGGTGGTCATTCTCTGAGAAACAGGAAGATCGGAAATGAAATCCATAGAGATATGGGTCCATGGTCTCTTGGGCACAGGCAATGGCATCAACAAACCACTAGAGCGAGAGCAAGGCTTGGAGCGAGAGCAAGTCCCGCAGGACTGCACAAATTCCCTGACATCGCGAGACAAGGTAGGCCACCAAAAGGACAGACTAACCAAGTCTCTGGTACCAAAAATTCCGGGATGCCCAGCCAATGCGGAACAATGAATCTCAGACATCACACTCTTTTTCCATTGGTCCGGGACAAACAATTTTCCAACAGGGCAGCGCTCGGGCCTATCCTCCTGACACCCCTCCAGAGCAAGTCTCAAATTGGGCGAGATGGCGGAAAGAACTACACCCTCCTTCAAAATAACAGAGGGATCAGATAGCTCAGGAGAGTCCGCAAGGAAACTCCTCGAGAGGGCATCCGCCTTAACATTCTTAGTGCCAGGAAGAAAGGAAACCACAAAATTAAAACGTGTGAAAAACAAGGCCCACCTGGCCTGTCTAGGATTGAGTCGCTTGGCAGATTCCAGATAGACCAGATTCTTATGGTCCGTATGGACCACCACCTGATGTTTGGCTCCCTCCAGCCAATGTCTCCACTCTTCAAAAGCCCACTTCATGGCCAATAACTCCCGATTACCCACGTCATAATTACGTTCAGTTGGAGAAAATTTTCGAGAGAAAAAGGCACAAGGGTTACTTTTAGAGGTCTCTGGATCTTTTTGGGACAAAACGGCACCTGCCCCAATTTCAGAGGCATCAACCTCCACCTGAAATGGCAGAGAAACATCAGGCTGCCATAGAACAGGAGCAGAAGTGAATCTCTGCTTAAGTTCCTGAAACGCAGAGACTGCCTCAGGAGCCCAATACACCACATCAGAACCCTTTCTGGTCAAATCAGTTAATGGTTTAACAATAACCGAGAAATTACCAATAAATTTACGATAAAAATTGGCAAAACCCAAAAATCTCTGAAGAGCCTTTAATGAAGTAGGTTGGACCCAATCACAGATGGCCTGAACCTTGACCGGGTCCATTTCAATAACAGATGGGGACAAAATGAATCCCAGAAATGAGATCTTCTGTACGCCAAAAAGACACTTTGATCCCTTCACATACAGAGCATTCTCTCTCAAAATCTGGAATACAGTTCGAACATGTTTCACATGAGAGTCCCAGTCATTAGAAAAAATCAAGATATCATCCAAATAAACAATCAGAAACTTGTCCACAAAATCCCTGAAAATGTCATTCATGAAGGACTGGAAGACGGAAGGAGCATTAGTGAGCCCAAAGGGCATCACAAGGTACTCAAAATGCCCTTCAGGGGTGTTAAATGCCGTCTTCCATTCATCCCCGTGCTTAATGCGAATAAGGTTATACGCCCCCCTGAGGTCAAGCTTGGTAAACCAAGTAGCGTTTTTCACCCTGGAAAACAGGTCAGAAATCAAGGGTAACGGGTATTGATATTTCACAGTAATATTGTTCAAGAGACGATAATCAATACACGGCCTTAATGAACCATCTTTTTTGGCCACAAAGAAAAAACCGGCACCTAAGGGTGAAGAGGATGGTCTGATATGACCCTTCTCCAATGATTCCTTGATATAAGACCGCATAGCGTCATGTTCAGGTACAGACAAGTTAAAAAGGCGACCTTTAGGGAATTTACTACCTGGCACTAATTCAATAGCGCAGTCATAGCTCCTATGGGGAGGTAAGGATGCAGATTTACTTTCGCTAAACACATCAGAAAAATCAAACAAAAAGTCAGGAACATCCTCAGCCTGGGGGGAGGCAGAAAAAACAGGAGTGTTGGTATTAACACATTGGCAGCCCCAACTGGTTACAGACACAGATTTCCAATCCAAAACAAGATTATGAGACTGTAACCAAGGGAAACCCAGCACTATAATGTCATGCAGATTATATAGAACCAAAAATTTGCAGCACTCCTGGTGATCAGGTTCAACCCTCATTATCACCTGAGTAGAAAACTGGGGTTTATTCTCAGCCAAAGGGGTAGAATCGATCCCCAGTAAAGGAATAGACTTCTGTAGGGGTATCAAGGGAAACCCACAACGTTTAGCAAAATCATAATCCATCAGGTTAATAGCTGCTCCAGAATCAACGAAAGCCTGAGCAGAAAATGAGGACAGAGAGCATATCAGAGTGACCGTTAATAAAAACTTAGTCTGAACACTACCCAAGACAACTGAGCGTGCAAAATGTCTTCCCCGCTTAGGGCAGACTGAAATAGCATGAGAGGCATCACCACAGTAGAAACATAACCCATTGCGCTTTCGAAACTCATGACGCTGTGCCCCAGACACCACTCCATCACACTGCATGGGCTCAGCAGCTGGCTCACAAGGCAACACCACTCCACGCATACTTCTCCGCTCACGCAAACGTCTGTCAATTTGAATCGCTAATGACATAGAATCATTGAGACCAGAGGGGACAGGGAATCCCACCATAACATCCTTTACATTATCCGACAGACCCTTCCGGAAAAGGGCCGCCAAAGCGTCGTCATTCCATTTGGTCAGGACTGCCCACCTACGGAATCTCTGACAGTATAACTCAGCGTCATCAAGCCCCTGATTTAATGCCAACAAGGCTTTTTCAGCTTGATCAGTGACATTAGGCTCATCGTACAATAACCCCAAAGACTGAAAAAATGCATCAACATCACTCAAAACAGGATCCCCAGGTATCAGGGAAAAAGCCCAATCCTGAGGATCGCCGCGCAGGAGAGAGATGATAATTTGAACCTGCTGCGCTGCGTTTCCTGAGGACTTAGATTTTAAGGCAAGAAACAATTTACAATTATTTTTGAAATTCTGAAACTTAGCTCGATCCCCTAAAAACAAATCTGGCATGGGGATCCTAGGTTCCACAACAGGCAACCTAGCAAGATATGCAGCAATACTCTGAACCTCAGTGGCAAGCTGATCCACACGGCCAGACAACTGTGCAAACTCCATTGGGAGAAAAGATCCTCCCCAGCACCCAGAGATACAGAGGGAAAAAAAAAAAAAAAAAATGCAACAAACAGAAAAATATCTCTGACAACTTTTCTTCCTTCAAAATATTTTTTCCCTTCTGTGAGTACCATACAATTTTTATGGCCGGTGATACTGTTATGTTACGGTAGCTGAGGAGTGCAGGTAAAAAAGGAAATACACCAGAGCAGTTGGAATCTATGAGATTGCAGTACCCTGACTAACCACCGCAACTAGAGGCAGCCGTGGAGCGTTCCTACGTTGGTCCTAGACGCCTCGTCACAGCCTGAGAAACTAACTACACCTAAAGATAGAAATAGGAAAGCTATCTGCCCCGGAGCAGAACCCCAAAGATAATAGAAAGTCCCCAAACATGTAATGGCGGTTAGACAAGAGGAAATACTGACACAGAAAGAAAATAGTATGAGCAAACGCTGGGGCCCAAACTATCTAAATAGAAAAGGACAGGAAGGGTACTTACTGCAATCTCAGAAAACCCTGAAAAAACACCAACTCTACTAATTTCAAAATCACCTGAGATCACACTACCTCTACCACCTAAATTAGTTCTCTGGTGTAACAAAATCAAAACAGCAGCCACTGAAAAAAAACTGGAAAAAGCAAAAGTACAAAACACAGTGGCTGGACTAAACTGAGAGGGCAAAAGCCCCCGGAGGGGACCCTGAAGGCCCCCACAGAAGTGCAGGACAAAATGCAAAAATATAGCAAAAACACAAAATAAGAAATTGTCTTATCTGATAGCAGGAGATGCAGACACGACACAGCAGGCTACAAGGGAAACTGGAAAGAAGGATTCAGACCAGAACAATTGATCACCGGCAACCCTGATGGGAAAATGACTCCCTTATATAAGACCAATCAGTAACACCTGATTCCCAGTCCTCACAATCCTCACTAGTACCGCTTGTAACCACCAGAGGGAGCCTCTGCTCAGAACTCATCTCAAACCCATTCACAACACCTCCCCCTTTGCCTTACTCCTGGTGCCTTCCGCCATCTTGGGAACCTTTGGTTACTGACACAGCTGCAACCCTGACCTTGCACACAACTTGTAATATTTACACTCTGACCGTCTAGTGCTGGGCTGACCTTAAGACCCCAGCAGTGAAAGTACCGCTGGTAGTCTAGTGTCTGGGAGTAGGGGTCCCACGCACACTATTACTCTGATCCCACCGCTGCCACCAATTTGTGAGGAACTAAGCCGACCGCCACACGGTAGCCCGGGTATCACAGCTTCTGATCCCACCGCTGCCACCAATTTGTGAGGAACTAAGCCGACCGCCACACGGTAGCCCGGGTATCACAGCTTCTGATCCCACCGCCGCTACCAAATGTGAAGGACGACCCCTGTCCTCCCACGTCACCAATGGCACGTAACTCCACAGGTACAGCTCTCCGGCGCCCCCTTTGTCTCGCAGGTCAGTAAGGGAACTGCACCTAGAGCAAATGGCCGCCGGTGAGGTTGTCCTGTTACCCACTGGGTATTCTAAGATTCGTGATCAGAGTAAAAGCATCAGCCCAAGATTAATTTTATGGTTTAATCGCCTTAAGGGCGCACTAGATAATTACAGAAATATACAGTAAAGCTATACAACGTAATTACAATGGATTTGCAGTCAGAGAAAAAATACAACGATAATGTACAAGGCTTAAAGGTATAAGCTATAGATCAATATTACCGGGTAGTATGGTCATGGGAGGCGGGAGCTCTGCCATCCCCAGGTAAGTCTTCAGTT
>JARQOD010000004.1:394119173-394245745 GCA_033576555.1 Oophaga sylvatica
AAAGAAACAGTTCTCATGCTTCCTTTCCATCAAACTCGGGTTGACTCAGTCTGGGTGTCTAGCTCTGCTATGATCGACTCAGGAGCAGTGGAAATTTTATGGATATCTCCTTTGCTCTGAAACAGGGGATATGTAAAGTGAAGAAGGCTACCTCAGTACAGATGGAGACTGTGGATGGCTCTCTACTGACTTCTGGACCAGTGGATCAAGAAACAGAGCCTTTGAGGGTTCTTATGGGTAAAGATCATCAGGAGAAAATGTCTTTTTTGCTTATCTCTTCTCCCACTTTCCATTATTCTAGGGCTACCATGGCTGCAGGCGCAGAATCCTACGATTAACTGGAGACCAAGGAATTACACTTTCCGGAGAAACAGATAGTCAAGGAGTTTCAGCTTGCTCTTTCCTAAAGGAACCATGTCAGTCCCTGAACTACCAGCTGTATACCAGACTATGTGGATTTATGTGACAAGAAAACGCTGATCACTTCCTCCTCACCGTCCATATGATTGTCCAATTGAATTATTGCCTGAGCCGAGATACCTTTTGGTAAGATCTACCCCCTAGCGGGGCCCGAGCTAAAAGCTTTGAAGGATTATATAGACGAAAATTTAGCCAAGGCTTCATACGCCCCATTTCATCTCCCGCAGGTGCACCCATCTTCTTTGTGAAAAGAAAGATGGATCTCTGAGACCCTGCATAGACTATAGGGAACTCAATAAGGTTACTATTAGAAACCGTTATCCATTGCCTTTAATCCCTGAGTTGTTGGAGAGAGTGCGGCATGCCAAAATTTTCTCTAAACTGGATCTCCGTGGGGCCTATAACTTGGTCTGTATTAGACCTGGGGATGAATGGAAGATTGCTTTCAGGTCACGCTATGGACACTTTGAATATCTAGTTATGCTTTTGGTCTGAGTACCGCCCCAGCCACTTTCCAACACTTCGTGAATGATATCTTCAGGGATCTCCTAGATACATTTGTGGTGATTTAATCTGGATGATATTCTAATTTTTTTCTAACTCCACAGAGGAACATCATGGACATGTGAGAATGGTCTTAGAACGCCTAAGACAAAACCATCTCTACATCAAACTTGAAAAATGTGAATTCCATAGGACCGAAATTCAATTTCTGGGGTATGTACTATCTACGCAAGGGATTAGTATGGATGGAAGCAAGACCCAAGCCACAAGGACTGGCCAATTCCTGAAATGTGAAGGAGGTGCAGCGTTTCATCGGGTTTGCCAACTTCTATAGACGTTTCATTAAGAATTTTCTGAGGTAGTGTCACCTATCACCCAACTTACCCGGAAACAGTCTAGGTTCTCCTGGACCCCGCAAGCTCAGGAAGCATTTTCCTGTTAAAGGATAAATTTACCACCGCACCTATCTTAGTACATCCCAACCCCGAGCTTGCCTTCATAATAGAGGTGGATGCTTCAGACTGTGCCATTGGAGCTATACTCTCTCAGAGACAGGTGAGAAGAATGTCTTGCATCCCTGTGCCTTCTTTTCCCAGCAGTTGTCTTCGGCTGAGAGGAACTACGATGTGGGCAATAGAGAATTGTTGGCCATTATTGCCGCCTTCAAGGAATGGAGACACCTTCTTCAGGGAGCTGCACAGCAAATAGTCGTCCTGACAGACCATCGTAACCTTGAATTTATCAGGTCGGCTAAGTGCCTGACTCCTCGCCAGGCTCGCTGGAATCTTTTCCTAAACCAATTTAATTTTGTCATTTCTTATAGACCAGGATCGCGCAATGGAAAGGCTGATGCACTCTCTAGGATTCATTCAGCAGAGACACGTCCACTTACTCCTCCTAAGACTATTCTTCCTGACTCTAGATTCCTGGGAGTGATTCATAATCAAGACCTACTTAAGGACATCAAGGAAGCATACCATGCGGATTCTTTGTTGGCTCAACCCCCAAGGGACGTAAGTCTTGTCTTTAAGAATGGTGTGTGGATTCAGGGACAACGTCTGTATATACCTGAAACAGTCAGATTGAGAGTATTGCAACTCATCCACGATTCCAAGATAGCCGGGCATAGGGGAATTCTAAAGACACAAGAATTTCTTTCTCGTTTCTTTTGGTGGCCCACTTACAGGAAAGATGTCTTAAACTATGTCACTTCATGTGAAGTCTGTGCAAGATGCAAAACACCTCGCTCCTCACCAACTGGTCTGTTGCAACCTCTTCCCACCCCGTCCCGCCCGTGGGGATCCATTTCTATGGACTTCATTGTGGAGTTACCAACCTCTCAAGGGAAGAACACCATTCTAGTGGTGGTTGACCGTCTAACAAAGGCAGCTCATTTTATCCCTTGTGTCGGCTTACCCACTGCAAAACAGACATCAGAATTGATGATTAAGAATGTGTTTCGCTTACATGGAGTACCGGATGAGGTAATTTCGGATCGAGGGGTGCAATTCACTTCAAGGTTTTGGCAAAATTTCTGTGCAGCATTGGACATTAAAGTAAACCTTTCTTCTGCTTTTCATCCCCAGACTAATGGACAGACAGAACGAACCAATCAGACCCTGGAGCAGTATCTCCGCTGTTTTATCTGCCACCTACAGGATGATTGGGTGGATCTACTTCCACTGGCTGAGTTCTCTTATAGCAACTCTCAGAGCGCCTCCACTAAGCAGTCTCCTTTTTACTCCAATCTAGGTTATCATCCTAACATTCTTCCTCGATTTCCCATAGATACGCCCTTGCCGGCAGTGGCTGAAAGAATCACTTCTTTACAAAAGAATATGGATCTTCTAAAGGAAAATCTAGAATTGGCTCAGGAAAGGTACAAGAAAGCAGCAGATACATTTCGTAAACCTGCACCAGCTTTCAAGGTAGGAGATTTGGTCTGGCTGTCAACCAGAAATCTTAAATTAAAGATTCCATCGTCTAAATTGGGACATAAGTACATTGGACCTTATAAGATCAATAAGATTATAAGTGCTGTTGCTTGTCATCTTCAACTGCCCAGAACTATGAGAATCCACCCAGTCTTTCATGTATCCCTACTAAAGGCTGCAACACCCAATACGTTTCCTGGACGTTATTCTCCTTGCCCTGACCCAGTGCTGGTCGATGGTCAGGAAGAATTTATGGTGGAAAGGATTCTAGATTCCAGGTTGTACAGAAATCAGTTGCAATATTTGATTAAATGGCAGGGCTACCCAGTGGAGGACAACTCATGGGAACCAGTCAATAATGTAAATGCTCCTCGCCTGCTCCGCCAGTTTCATCAGAGGTACCCTGACAAGCCTGGTCTGAGGTCATCCGGAGGTTGTCCCTAAGGGGGGAGTAATGTAAGGTTCTTTGTCTCTGTTGACATGTTCCTTGAAACTCAGTTTTCCGTCGGCCATTTTGCTTTCTGTCTTTCTGCAGCTCTTGCCCTCAGTTAATATGGAGTTTCCAGTTTTCATGTTCCCGCCCTGATTCTTCCCTCTTGCTTCTTAAGCAGCCTCAGCTGAACAATCAGTGCTCCTGAATCAAGCCTCAGTCAGTCTGTGACCTGACTTCTGGAAACCTTGGACTTGTACTCCAGCTATTCCCTACTGAGGAGCCTTGGAACACTTTTGGACTCTGGAAACCTGCTGTTTGGTGAATCCATGTTTGCAGAGGAATTACGGTACAGAGAAGAGATCCTGAACCTGCTTTGGAGATTTATTGTAGTGCTTGAAGTTACTCTGGCCTGCTGTGTCTCCTGTTGCTGTTCCTGCAAACTGTGTGAACTTTTCAGCATGCTTGTATGAAGTAATACAAGTCATTTCATATCAACCTATGTCTCCTGTGTTTTCCTCGCACCCAAGCACAAAACGCTATAGGAACTGTACACTATACATGACAATATGTTTTATACTGTCTAGTTTCCTTTGCTTTGCTGAAACAATAAGTTTCTTTTGTGACTTAAACTATGATGCACCGGTGTCTGCCCCCACCTTTGGGAACTGAGAAACCACGTGATATACAAGAAAAGCAGTATTAATTCTCTACGAAAACGAAACTTAAGGATGACGATGAAGGGAGGACTTAGGAGAAGATCTAAGGAACAGTGGAACCAATCCAGATGGCAGAATACCAGACATAGACATATATGGCTAACCTCTTTTCCCTTACCCAGCCCTTTCCTTCCTATGCACTGCCTATATTCTTGCGTACAAAAGATTGTGTTCAGGGAATAAAGTTGCAGTTGCTGAGCCCTTACTGACGCCAGTAGCAGTACAGAGCATGCACTGAGATTGAACCAGAAACTTTGTCTGACTCTTATACTGGTACCACATGCTCATAGACTGAATTCGGAGTGACTGGAGGACGAGTGGAGTTGTCGATACGACCCCGACACCTGGATGATGTCTTCTTCTATTGTAAGAAGCTGTGGCCTCTGGCCCAGAAGCAGAGTGCTGTTGCCTCAGACACTTCTCACAAAGCTTTTATCAACACCATGGATTCAGGACAGTTTTAGAAAGCAGCGATTAAAGAAATTGCGGTAAGCGAGTGTAGCGCCACCCACTGTTAATCTCTTGTTCTAGGCGGGATGATAGACACTGTGGCAAAGTGAGTGCAGCTCCAGCCTCCTATGCCATCCCATTTAAAGGGAATCTGTCACCCTAAATTGGCGGGATATTTAAATGATGGCAGTCAGGTCAGATGGGCGGTGTTTTGGGTATTTGCCTTAACGTTGTTCGCCGCTGTCTCCATTATTTCTGGGAATTGTAGTCGTTGCCCTCCAGATAACGCGCCTGCGCATTGCAATCTGCGGGCAAAGCATACTGTGCGTGCGCAATTCAAGATTGCAATGCGCAGGCCCATTATATGGAGGGCAACGACTACAATTCCCAGAAATAATGGAGACAGCGGTGAACAACATGTTAAGGCAAGTACCCAAAACACCGCCCATCTGACCTGACTGCCATCATTTAAATATCCCGCCAATTTAGGGTGACAGATTCCCTTTAAGAATCTTCTAAAATGAAACACCACAGGAAGTGAAGTAAAAAAACATAGGAATTAGCTGGATAGGGAGAAGTGTAGTGTATCTAATAATAAAGCAAATTACAAAAGTAAAAATAGATATTTACAAATGACATTTTAGGTATGAATTTCACTGTTAGTTTCAGACAACCCTTTAATACTTTCATAGATCCTATAATACATAACTACTAGTGTTGAGCGATAGTGCTCGATATCTAAAAATATCGTATCGAAATTGTATCGCCGATAGCACCAAATATCGTCGATATCCGATTTCGATAGCGGAAGTCACATGTAAGTCTATGGGAACAAAATATCGCAACAAAAAAAACCCTTTCTTACGTTGTAAACACAAAATATACACACATAGAATACATACATATATATATATATATATATATATATATATATATTATATATATATATATATATATTATTTATATATATATACACATACATACACATGTCATTGTGACATATATATACATATATTTATAGTTTATACACTTCTACATAGTAAAATAGACTCTGATTCAATTGCCGGTAAAGCCGTGACATACCCCATAGAAGTCGACGGGCTCGGTGCCGAGTACCCCCAAAACCTCTTGCTCTGTGTGACTCAACTTGGGCGTCACGAACTGGATTCTGTAGCTCGCTATAAGCGAGTCCTGTGTGCCTGAATTGAACTGGTTTTGTGCTTGAGAATTGCTAAAATCATCAGAGAATGTATTTGCCATTTTTCCGCCATATCTGCGTCACGACGAGGCACTGGTGAAGAAGGGCGTGCTCTTCATGGGTGTCACTCACTCAGTGACGCGAAAACGATGGCTCTAAATGGTACTGCAATGTAAGATCGTGCCCCACAGCTCTGGAGTTCCGCCTCCTCATCCTCCTCAGTGTGCGGAAACTAACACGAAGGTCCCGCCTCCCTACAAAAGAGGGGCCCTCTCCAGATGCTAATGACACATGTGACTTGGCAGAGATGGCTAATGGACACGAGCAGAAGTGTGAAGGGATGGAGCAGTCAGAGCTCTCCCCCCACGGAAGCGACCCGATCGCCACGGAACCACCGTTGGGCACCCGGCCTGGAAACCCTCCTACGCTGCAAGAAGCGGCGGATACCCTAAGAGGCCTGGCCCGGCACCGGGAGGAGGTCGCCAGGATGGAAGCGAGCTGGCGTGCCCTAAAAATAAACTTGGAGCGGCGCCAATCCCTCTTACCTGAAGTGTCTGTACCGGAAGGTGAGGCACCCGTTCTAGTAGAGGAGTCCTTGCAATGTGATCCGGTTGACGTTGTCGCAGTGGAGGCACCCGTTCGTGCAAAAAACACTGCACCGGCAGCACCCCAGATCCCGCTGTCTGCCCCCGTCGCTGAGACAGAAGAAGCGACACCCGTCCTCATGGAGGAGGCCGCGCAGGCACCAGAGCACTACCTGCCTGTACCGGAGCCCCGACTGTCATCTGTTCCAGAGCCGGCTGCTTCCTCCGCAGGTGAGCGCCGCCAGGACTGGGGGGCGCCAGGAGAGCTGCCGCAAACCGGACACTGTAAGCTGCAGTTTGATGGTGGAGACATGGAGCAGCTGGTGGAGGAGAATTACAACCGGCGTCAGGAGGAAGAGTGGAGACGTTGGGAGCGGGAAGCAGAGCGACAAAGGGAGCAGCGAGAATCCCAAAAACTTCGGCAACGTAACCTGGAGAAGGACCGGGCAGATAAGGACCGGATGAGAAAGGATAAAGGAACCCTGTGTGAGCCGCGGCGTAAGGGTGCAGTACGGAGCTTTAAATTGAAAGGTGGTTGGGGCTTCATCCAGGAGCCTGGACTTTATTTAGAAGTTTTTGTGAACCGGCGGGACGTGGAGGCTCACCTCCCAGAAGGACACCCGGGGAGGGACCTGTTGCCAGGAGACTTGGTGACTTACACCCGACACTGGGGTTACAATGGATGGTACGCCCTAAATGTTACCAGGTGCGACCCCTACTCCCCAGTGTGTCAGGAACCTGTGAGACCCTCGGAGCCTTCAGCCTCCCACATCCAGGCCTCTACAAAAGTGCCCACCCACGCCGTAAATCTCCCAAGCCTCCCTCAGTGGTCTCCTCAGCAGCCCCAGCTATGACATGATAAGTATAGCTGGCCCGTACCCGGCGCCTGTTAGGCCCCTGGGGTTCGTTCAGTCCGGGACATAGGGTTCCAGACCCGGAGGGAGATGAAAGAGGTGGCCACACAGACCCAGATAGCGGGTCACGACTTGACTGTACAGGCCACACGACGTCATCAGGTCCTGGTGGTCCTTGGTGCCTCGGATGTTTGGCAAGCATCAGAAGAGTACCAGGTGGTACCTGGAACACCCCTGCCAAAGAATTATAAATAACCCGGACAGGGTCCCTGTATGTAAATAGTTAAATTGTTTATGTACCCGGACGGGTGAATGTTCATAAAAAAGTTTTTTAATTTAATTAAAAAAAAAAAAACACAGTTTTCATTACTTTTATTACAGTCTCATCCTGCGACGCCATCGATCTCCTGTAAAAAAATGAAAAAAAAAAAAAAGTATACCACCTGACCGACGCAGTCCATAGTAACGAGTGTCCCACGATGATCCAGCTCTGCTACATCAGAATCCCGGCGCAGCACAGCTGATTACCTGCTTCCCCGGCGGTGACGTCATCGGACTGGTTTACGGCCGGGATTACCCTGCAGTCACTGCAGTTATCGCGAAAAACTGCATGTGACCGCCAGGGAGAAGATAATGGCGGCCATCAAGCAGTCCAGGACGTGACCGCCAGAGATCTTCTGCCAGGTAAGTGCCGCTGACTCCTGACAGACCCGACCGATGGACACTCACAGTGACAGTGACAAATCCGATTCCGGTATTCGATAAGACGAAAATATCGAAACGAATTATCGAAAGGCCGATAGAGCTAATATCGGCCGGTAGCCGATATTTGCATTATCGTATCGCTCAACACTAATAACTACTATTATAGTACTAAGTATAGTCACAGCATAGGGTGAAATAAAATAGAATCCAACAGAACTATACGAAATCTTGAAGGAAGTCTGCCAGTACTGCCATCATTGTCACCTCTACACGTTCCAGAAGACTAAGAAAACAAAGCACCTGGAACAGCACCAGAAATTGAACAATGGCTATATTTACTTAATGAGAATGCGCCGATGTGCTCTGGTAAAATGTTAAAGGGTGACAATGGCCTATTGGAATTGCATGCTTGGTGTTCTACGAAAATAACACAAATTGTTTGCTGGATATAGTCATACATATCTGCGAACTTGGGGCAAGATGAATATTATTGATAGCTATACTAAGCACAAGGGGAGTGAAACACAAGGACGACTAAAGTTACATTGTTGGTAAGGCTGAAAATAGACAAATGTCAGTTTTTTTGATTGCTGTCACTTGTGGTTTCCAATTGCTGGTTACTATCCTAAAATTTTTTGTGTGTTCTAAGTTTATATTTTATTAAATTATATATTATATCATTGTACATTCTTTTGCAGAGGATGATAGGCACCCAGATGTTAACTATTAACAGTTATGTCGATGCAATCTGATTAGAATTTACAAGGGTATCATCATTTTTGTACAGTGATATACTGACCTCTGCTGGCCTTTTAATACTGCACTTTCAGGTCACAACTAGCAATAGAATAATGGAGATCAGAAATGTACAACAGTACTTTCATTTTTTATCAGAATGCTTTAACCAATTATGTGCAGAAAATGTACTATTACACAGGTGGTCAAAATTGTTGGTACCACTGGTTTAATGACAGAAAAACCCACAGTGGTGACAGAAATAACTTGAATCTGACAAAAGTAATAATAAATAAAGAATCTATGAAAATGAACAAATGAAAGTCAGACATTTCTTTTCAACCATGCTTCCACAGAAATTAAAAAAAAAAAAGTCATGAAATAGGCCTGGACAGAAATGATGGTACCCCTGAAAATAATGTGACAAAAGGACATGTTAAATCAAGGTGTGTCCACTAATTAGCCTCACAGGTGTCTACAATCTTGAAATCAGTGAGTGGGCCTGTATAGAGGGCTACAGATACTCACTGTGCTGTTTGGTGACATGGTGTGTATCACACTCAACATGGACCAGAGGAAGCGAAGGAAAAAGTTGTCTCAGGAGATTAGAAAGAAAATTATAGACAAACATGTTAAAGGTAAAAGTTATAAGACCAGCTTGATGTTCCTGTGACAACAGTTGCACATATTATTCAGAAGCTCTATGGACTGTAAACAACCTCCCTGGATGGGCTGCAGGAGGAAAATTGATGACAAATCAAAGAGATGGATAATACGAATGGTAACAAAAGTGTCACAGGGCAGTAGTGGGAAAACAGCGGATGAGGAAACTGGGCCCCTGAGCTGCCTCTCAGGCTAAAGGGGTGCCCTGTCTTTCCTTAACTTGGTGGTATCCTTGAAGGTAGGGGGGTCCAAGCCCTAAACTAAAACCCCAACCTCCTCCCCAGGAGGTAGACAGGGAATAAAGTGAACTGCACCATGCATCAATATAACAAAAGGAAAGAGAAGACAGACACCTAGGGGACAAGGCAACTAAAAAACAAAACTTAGCTTTCTCTGCTGCAATGCACCGCACAGCAGAGTAACTCACCAGATCACAGCATACAGCTGCAGAACCAGAAAGCTGACTCCAGCTTGGTTGGTCTAAAAAAGGACCTATATCACCAAGTGTCAGCTGATGCTTTAGGTGACCTTTTAAAGGATCGTGGGAGTGGTCACCACCTGCATCAGCAAACTCAGCAGCAATGTAATTACACCAGCGGCCACCGGGGAAAAAAAACAGACATTAACCCCCAATGGCCTGAAAGGAAAAAAGTTTTAATATGAAACGCAAAATCTGCCACAGATCCAAAAATGGATCGTGACAAAAAGAGCCCAGAAAAGATTCTAAACAGATTAAAGGTGAACTTCAAGCTCAAGGAACATCAGTGTCAGATCGCACCATCCGTTGTTGTATGAGTCAAAGTGGAACTTCATGGGAGACGACCAAGTAAGACACCATTGTTGAAAAAAAAAAAAAATCACAAAAAAGTCAGACTGGATTTTCCAAACTACATATTGACAAGCCACAAAGCTTCTGGGAAAATGTCCTATGGACAGATGAGACAAAATGGTACTTTTTGGCAAGGCACATCAACTCTATGTTCACTGATGGAAAAATGAAGCATATCAAGAAAAAAAAAACACTGTCCCTACTGTGAAACATGGAGGAGGCTGTTATGTTCTGGGGCTGCTTTGTTGCATCTGGAACAGGTGTCTAGAATCTGTGCAGAGTACAATGAAATCTCAAGACTATCAAGGGATCCTATAGAGAAATGTGCTGCCCAGTGTCAGAAAGCTTGGTCTTAGTCACAGGTAGTGTTGCGCAATACTTTCCGATATTGCAAAATAACGGATCGGATTGGATCGGTCCGATACTCAAAAAGTATCGGATATCGCCGATTCCGATACCGAAATCAATGTAAGTCAATGGACAAAAATATCGGAATTAAAATAACCCCTTTCTTTCCTTGTAGGTTAATTGTACATGAAGGAAAACAACTAAGAATAATGTAGAATGTATTGGGGGAGGTGGAGGAGACATTAAAGGCATAGAGGTTTAGCCCAACCAAATATAATAGCAGGAATAAATTTTTCTTTTTAAAGACGTTCGAGTTACGAAGAAATTGACTATGTTGTTAACCTTTTTTCTATTTTGGCACTTATGTATGTTTCACTACTTCCATGCTCTTCACCTTCTTTTTTACTTCTCCCACACTTTCTCCTTCATGATCCTCAGCAGCATCTTTTCATCAACTTCTTCTTCACCTTATTTATCTTCTTCTTAAACTTCTTCCTATTAATCTTTTTTTTAACATTCTTCATATTCTTCTTATTCAACTATTCTTCTTCATATTCTACTTCTTCATCTTCTTCCTAATCATCTTCTTTGTGACAGGCATTCCTGTAGTTGTAATCTCTAAAAGTTTGAAGATTGCACCTTCCGTTCAAGCTGTCACAAGATTTACAACAGCATTTGTCCGCGTTCAGTTTGGCCTGCAGCAGCAGGCATTTTTGCAGGGACACCACGAGGAGGAACGGACTCACCCCCATACACTGCTTAGTCTTCTTCTGCTTATAATTTAGAGCATATCTTTTGCTCTGATTTTTTGTGTTATGCTTAATGTTCTCCTGCTTTTTGTTCTTCTGCTTCTTGGTCTTCTGTCTCTTGCTCTGTATCTTGCCGTTGTCTTCATCTTCTTTGTCCTCTTGGTCATCTTCTTCTGGTAATCTTTTTGTTCTTCATTGGGGTGGTATTCAGGCTCGTCGTCTTCATGGTCGTCGTCCTTGGGGTCGTCATCTTCTTCAGGGTGTTCTTCAGGTCGTCGTCTTCAGGGTCCTCGTCTTCGGGGTCGTCGTCTTCTTCGGGTGGTCTTCAGGGTCATCGTCTTCAGGGTCGTCGTCTTCAGGTCGTCGTCAGGGAGATCCAGAGTGATTACCAAAAAAAACATTTAAAAAATCTTCAACTTGGAAATGTAGCTGAAGGTACAAGAAGGCTGAGTAACTGCCGAGAACCAGCTGACTGTCCTGGAACCCGGATGGGTAGTAGAAGGAACAAGAGCCAAGGGCACTACCGAGGACCAGCTGACGGAACTGGGACTCGGTTACTAAGCAGGAGGTACCTGTGCTACAAAGCACTACCAAGGACCAGCAGACGTTGCTGGAACTCAGATACCGAGATGGAGGCACCTAGGCCAAAGGCACTGCCGAGAACCAGCTGACGGTACTGGAACCCGGATGGGTAGCTGAAGGTACCCAAGAAAAATAAAGTTGAAAGGCCGCGAGCCGGCCGCAGTTACCGAATCCCACAGTCCTACAGGGGTGCTTGTCCTATTGGTACTACGGAAACAGTCTTAAGTTACATATCCCGCAGCCCACATAGGAAGCACCTAAACTGCAGGCACCATAGAGTCGTCTAACCCGACCGCAACACGACAGGACAACTTATTGGAGGCAAAGTGACGTTGACACTGCCCGGAAACAGCTGGCGTGCTGTAACCAGGCTGGGCAGGAGGGAGTACCCATGCCAAAGACACTTCTGAGCAGCAACTGGCGGTGTTGGAGCCCAGGGATGAGAGTAGAACAGGGTGGAGGCAGAGGACAAATTGGACCAAGTTGAAAATCTGAACTTGAGTGAGTGTGGACAGAGCAGGAAAGATTGCCAGCTACACAGCTAGGGATCAGCTGACATTACTGAAACTCAATAACACAGGAGCAAGTGTTGACTGTGCAGACGGCACTTCAGAGCAGCAACTGGCGGTGTTGGAGCCCATGGATCAGAGTGAAGGCAGAGGACAAATTGAACCAAGTTGAAAATCTGAACTTGGGTGAGTGTGGACAGAGCAAGAAAGATTGCCAGCTACACAGCTGGGGATCAGCTGACATTACTGAAACCCAATAACACAGGAGCAAGTGTTGACTGTGCAGATGGCACTTCTGAGCAGCAACTGGCGGTTTGGAGCCCAGGCTCAGTCAGGGTGTAGGCTGAGGCCTAGTATGAGCAACTTTCTAATCTGGTGTAACTTGAAATTGGAGGCAGCAGGACTTCTTGCCGTACACACAGCAGGGGAACAGCTGGCATTACTGAACCCCAGTAACACAGGAGCACGTGTTGACTGTGCATACAGCACTTCCGAGCAGCAACTGGCGGTGTTGGAGCCCAGGGTCAAGGAGGGTGTAGAAATCCTATATACAGTCATGCCAAAAGTTTTGAAAATGACACAAATATTATATTTTCACATGATCTGCTGCCCTCTGGTTTTTATGTGTGTTTGACAGATGTTTTTATCACAGACAGAAATATAATAATTGCAAACATATGAGTAACAAAAGCTTATATTGACAGAATGAGTTAATGCGGCAAGTCAATATTTGCAGTGTTGACCCTTCTTCATCAGGACCACTGCAATTCTCCCTGGCATGCTCTCAATCAACTTCTGGACCAAATCCTGACTGATAGCAGTCCATTCTTGCACAATCAATGCTTTCATTTTGTCAGAATTTTTAGGTTTTTGTTTGTCCACCCTTCTCTTAATCCCATTGAGAACTTGTGGTCAATCATCAAGATCTGGGGAGTTTCCAGGCCATGGACCCAAAATCTCTATGTTTTGTTCCCTGAGCCATTTAGTTATCACCTTTGCTTTATGGCAAGGTGCTCCATCATGCTGGAAAAGGCATTGTTGATCGCCAAACTGCTCTTGGAGGGTTGGGAGAAGTTGCTCTTGGAGGACATTCTGGTACCATTCTTTATTCATGGCTGTGTTTTTAGGCAAGACTGAGAGAGCCGATTCCCTTGGCTGAGAAGCAACGCCACACATGAATGGTTTCAGGATGCTTAACAGTTGGCATGAGACAAGACGGTGGTAGCGCTCACCTTGTCTTCTCTGAATGAGGCGTTTTCCTGATGTCCCAAACAATCGAAAAGGGGATTCATCAGAGAAAATAACTTTACCCCAGTCCTCAGCAGTCCACTGCCTGTACCTTTTGCAGAATATCAGTCTGTCCATTATGTTTTTTTAGGAGAGAAGTGGCTGCTTTGCTGCCCTCCTTGAGACCAGGCCTTGCTTCAAGAGTCTCCGCCTCACAGTGCGTGCAGATGCACTCACACCTGCCTGCTGCCATTCCTGAGCAAGCTCTGCACTGCTGGTAGCCCGATCCCGCAGCTGAAACACTTTTAAGAGACGGTCCTGGCGCTTGCTGGTCTTTCTTGGGCGCCCTGAAGCCTTTTTGGCAACAATGGAACCTCTCTCCTTGAAGTTCTTGATGATGCGATAGATTGTTGACTGAGGTGCAATCTTTTCAGCTGCGATACTCTTCCCTGTTAGGCCATATTTGTGCATTGCAATGATGACTGCACGTGTTTCTTTAGAGATAACCATGGTTAACAGAAGAGAAACAATGATGCCAAGCACCAGCCTCCTTTTAAAGTGTCCAGTGGTGTCATTCTTACTTAATCATGACAGATTGATCTCCAGCCATGTCCTCATTAACACCCACACCTGTGGTAATGGAGAAATCACTGAAAAGAGGTTAGCTGGTCCTTTTAAGGCAGGGCTGCAATGATGTTGAAATGTGTTTTGGGGGATAAAGTTCATTTTCTAGCCAAATATTGACTTTGCAAGTAATAGCTGTTAAGCTGATCACTCTTTATAACATTCTGGAGCATATGCAAATTGCCATTAGAAAAAGTGAAGCAGTAGACTTTGTAAAAATTAATATTTGTGTCATTCTCAAAACTTTTGGCCATGACTGTAGAGTAGCTGTCTTGTTACGTACTTGGCACTTCAAAATGTATATACTCCAAACAAGAGAAAGATAAGCTTTACTACCATAAAATGATGAATTGAATTAAAAAATATAGAAATAAAGACATTAAAAATATAAACGCATATATGCACATGGCGAAAAGAAATGCAACCAAAAACACAAAAATAAAGAGTATAGGGGTTGAAATGAATGCATACAAGTACATTTCATAATCCATTAATGCTGCCTAAGTAACGGTATGTACACCTGTAATATAGTGTAGACAATGAATGTACGACTTCTCATCATCATTACAAGTTATATGTGACAGTAAAAAATACAGTCATTGCGGAAAAATGTTAACAGGCTCAGCACATATATTAAAGGTCCAGCATATAATCCTGATAATATGGCGCAATAATCAATGATCTGATCAAGCATAACCTAGAAAAAGTGCATTGTGCATAGTAAAAATTGCTATGTATGCCTGCCAGTGCAGGTGAAACCATGCCAACGGATAGATAAGGTATATGCTATCGATCAGACTGCATAGCCACTGATGCCGAATGGCGATATAATACTCTACCTCAAAAAAGGCTGCGGCACCACTCACGCTCGTTTTGCTTCTAGCTTGATGAAGAGGGGAAGTGCATGTATGCTTGCACGTTTGTTTTGACGCACAGACTGGCTTCCTGCTCTGACGCGTTGGGTAGGGGAGCGTCTGTGCGTCATATGATGCTGACTTGCAGTCACATTGCGCAGCGTTCATCAGCGCTAGCGTAGCGACAACACAAAGCTGTCGTCATGACTGCTTCACTCACTAAACATGCACCTATGAGCAAACATACACGCACGTCCCCTCTTGAAGAAGCTACAAGCAAAACGCGCGGGAGGTGTTCCGCAGCCTTTATTGAGGTACAGTATTATAACGCCATTGTCCAGCTGTCGCTATGCACTCTGATACCTAGATAGCATAAACCTTTTCTATCAGTTGGCGCTGTTTCACCTGCACTTGCAGGTATAACTTGCTATTGTCAGTATGCACGATGCACTTTTTATAGGTTATGCATGATTATTGCGTCTTATTTATCAGGATTAGATGTTGGACCTTTCATATATGGGGTGTGAACTAAGAGTTGGCCTAAATCAGTGTATTTTTTACTGTCACAAATATAAGTATTGATGATGATGAGTAGTCCTACATCCATTGTTAGCACTATATTACAGGTGTAGATCCCGTTCCTTAAGCAACAATGGATTATGAAATGTACTTGTATGCACTCATTTCAACCCCTATACCAGTTATGGCTAACCTTGGCACTCCAGCTGTTGTAAAACTACAACTCCCAGCATGCCCTTGCAACCTGCAGCAGTTGAGGCATGCTGGGAGTTGTAGTTCTCCAACAGCTGGAGTGCCAAGGTTCGCCATCACTGCCCTATACCATATGTAGGCTTTTTTGCTTGCATTTGTATTAGACATGTGCATATATGCACTTATATTTAAAAAGTATTTTGGAACATATTTGGGACAACGATTAATCATTTTATGGTTTGAAAGCTGCCGTTTTTCTCGTTTTGAGCATATCAATCAGGGTGTTGCCTCATCCCTATGTGGAGCAAGTTAGACATCTGATGTTGTTTTGAGCATGTGGAGGTAGCAGGAATTATTGCCGGACACACAGCAGGGGAACAGCTGGCGTTACTGAACCCCACAAACACAGGAGCGAGTGTTTTTCTCTGTGCATACAGCACTTCTGAGCAGCAACTGGCGGTGTTGAAGCCCAGGGACAAGGAGGGTGTAGGCTGAGGCCTAGTATGAGCAAGTGTAATCTCTGGTGTAACTTTTATTTGGAGGTAGCAGGAATTATTGCTGGACACACAGCAGGGAACAGCTGGTGTTACTGAACCCCACAAACACAGGAGCGAGTGTTTTTATCTGTGCATACAGCACTTCTGAGCAGCAACTGGTGGTATTGAAGCCCAGGGTCAAGGAGGGTGTAGAAATCACATATACAGTTGCCTTGTTCCGTGGCACTTCAAAATGTATATACTCCAAACAAGAGAAACGTAAGCTTTACTAGGACCATAAAATGATGCATTGAATTCAAAAATATTGAAATAAAGACATTTAAAATAAAAACACATATATGCACATGGCAACAAGAAATGCAACCCGACCAAAAAAAAAACAAAAAAAACTATAGGGGTTGAAATGAATGCATACAAGTACATTTCTGAAGAAATTAATGCTGCCTAAGGAACGCTATGTACACCCGTAATATAGTGCAGACAATGGATGTAGTACTAGTCATCATCATCATTACAAGTTATATGTGACAGTTAAAATTACACTCATTGGAGGGAAACTGTTACTTGACACCCCATATATTAAATGTCCAGCATGGACTCATGATAATATGGCACAATAATCAATGCTCAAGCACAACCGATAAAAAATGCATCATGCATAGTGAAAATTGCTGTGGGTGCCTGCAAGTGCAGGTGAAACAAAGCCAATGGATAGCAAAGGTATATGCTATCTATGTATCAGAGAGTGCATAGCCAGTGATGGCGATGGGCGATATAATACTCTACGTCAATATAGGCTGCGACAGCACTCATGCGCTTTTCACTTGTAGAAAGTTGAAGAGGGGAAGTGCATGTATGCTTGCGCAACAGTTTTTTACGCCCACACTGCCTTCCTGCTCTGACGCGTCGGGTAGGGGAGCGTCTGGCCGTTATATGACGCTCACTTGCAGTGACGTTGCGCAGCGTTCTTCAGCGTTGGGCCGCTCCAAAGCCGCCATCATGACTGATTTCCTGTATAAACATGCACCTTTGAGCAACCGAACACGCACGTCCCCTCTTGAAGAAGCTACAAGCCAAACAAGCATGAGGAGTGCCGCTGCCTTTATTGAGGTACAGTATTACATCGCCATTGTCCATCAGTAGCTATGCACTGTGATACCTAGATAGCATAAACCTTTTCTATCCGTTGGCATTGTTTCACCTGCACTTGCAGGTATACATTGGTATTTTCACTATGCACGATGAACTTTTCATAGGTTATGCATGATTATTGCGCCTTATTATCAGGATTACATGCAGGAACTTTCATATATGGGGTGTGAACTTACAGTTGTCCTCAATCTGTGTATTTTTTACTGTCACATATATAAGTCATGATGATGATGATGACGACTAGTCCTACATCCATTGTCTGCAGTATCTTACAGGTGGAGATACTGTTCCTTAAGCAGCAATAATGGATTATTAAATGTACTTTTATGCATTCATTTCAACCCCTATACCCTATGTAGGCTTTTTGGTTAGCATTTGTACTCGCCATGTGCATATATGCGCTTATATTTAACCCCTTCACCCCCAAGGGTGTTTGCACGTTAATGACCGGGCCAATTTTTACAATTCTGACCACTGTCTCTTTATGAGGTTATAACTCTGGAACGCTTCAACGGATCTTCGCGATTCTGAGATTGTTTTCTCGTGACATATTGTACTTCATGTTAGTGGTAAAATTTCTTCGATATAACTTGAGTTTATTTTTGAAAAAAACGCAAATATGGCGAAAATTTTTAAAATTTTGCAATTTTCAAACTTTGAATTTTTATTCCCTTAAAACAGAGAAATGTATCACACAAAATAGTTAAGAAATAACATTTCCCACATGTCTACTTTACATCAGCACAATTTTGGAACCAAAATTTTTTTTTGTTAGGAAGTTATAAGGGTTAAAAGTTGACCAGCGATTTCTCATTTTTACAACAAAATTTACAAAGCCATTTTTTTTTAGGGACCACCTCACATTTGAAGTCACTTTGAGGGGTCTATATGGCAGAAAATACCAAAAGTGACACCATTCTAAAAACTGCACCGCTCAAGGTACTCAAAACCACATTCAAGAAGTTTATTAACCCTTCAGGTGCTTCACAGTAACTAAAGCAACATGGAAGGAAAAAATTAATATTTTACTTTTAGCCACAAAAATTATCTTTTACAAACTTTTTTTTTATTTTCACAAGGGTAAAAGGAGAAAATGGACAGATAAGGTTGTTATGCAATTTCTCCTGAGTACGCCAATACCCCATATGTGGGGGAAAACCACTGTTTGGGCACACGGCAGAGCTCGTAAGGGAAAGAGCGACGTTTGACTTTTTCAAACTAAAATTGGCTGGAATTTAGATTGGATGCCATGTCGCGTTTGGAGAGCCCCTGATGCGCCTAAACAGTGGAAACCCCCCACAAGTGACACAATTTTGGAAACTAGACCCCCTAAGGTACTTATCTAGATCTGTTGTGAGCACTTTGAACCCTCAAGTGTTTCACAAAAGTTTATAAAGCCTGGGTGTGAAAAAAAAAAAAAATCAATTTTCCACAAAAATGATTTTTTAGTCCCAAATTTTTGAATTTTCCCAAGGAAATTGGACCCCAAAAGTTGTCCAATTTGTCCTGAGTACGCTGATACCCCATATGTGGGGGGGGGAAACTGTTTGGGCGCACGGCAGGGCTTGGAAAGGAAGTAGTAACGTTTTGGAATGCAGACGTTAATGGGGTCATGTTCCGTTTGCAGTGCCCCAGATGAGCCTAAACAGTGGAAACCCCCCACAAGTGACCCCATTTTGAAACTAGACCCCCTAAGGAACTTATCTAGATCTTTGGTGAGCACTTTGAACCCCCAAGTGCTTCACACAAGTTTATAATGCCCGGGCATGAAAATAAAAAATCCTATTTTTTTCCCACAAAAATTATCTTTTAGTCACTAATTTTTTATTTTCCCAAGGGTAACAGGAGAAATTGGACCACATAAGTTGTTGTACAATTTGTCCTGAGTACGCTGATACCCCATATGTGGGGGTAAACCACTGTTTTGGTGCATGGCAGAGTTTGGAAGGGAAGGAGCGCCGTCTGACTTTTTCAACGCAGAATTGGCTGGACGCCATGTCGTGTTTGGAGAGCTCCTGATCTGCCTAAACAGTGGAAACCCCCATAAATGACACCATTTTGGAAACTATACCCCTCAAGGAACTTATCTAGATGTGTGGTGAGAACTTTTAACCCCCAGGTGTTTCACTAAAGTTTATAACGTACAGCCGTAAAATAAAAAATCTTTTTTTTTTTTGCAAAAATGATTTTTTCGCCCCAATATTTTATTTTCACAAGGGTAACAGAAGAAATTGAAACGCAAAAGTTGTTGTCCAATTTGTCCTGAGTACACTGATACCCAATATGTGGGAGAAAACTACTGCATGGGTACACGTTGGGGCTCGGAAGGGAAGTAGTGACGTTTTGGATTGCAGACTTTGATGGAATGGTCTGGGGCGTCATGTCGCATTTGGAGAGCCCCTGATGCGCCTAAACAGTGGAAATCCCCAACAAGTGACCCCATTTTGGAGAATAGACCCCACAAGGAACTTATCTAGGTGTGTGGTGAGCGCTATGAAGCCCCAAGTGCTTCACAGAAGTTTATAATGTACAGCCGTAAAAACAAAAAAATAATTTTTTTGTACAAAAATGATATTTTCGCCCCCAGTTTTTTATTTTCCCAAGGGAAACAGAAGAAATAGGACAAATTGCACAATAACTCTTGGGGTCCAGAGTACGCTGATACCCCATATGTGGGGATAAACTACTGTTTGGACGCATGGCAGAGCTCAGAAGTGAAGGAGCACCGTTTGACTTTTTCAACGCAGAATTGGCTGGAATTGAGATCAGACGCCATGTCACATTTGGAGAGCCCCTGATGTGCCTAAGCAGCGGAAACCCCCCAATTCTAACTCCAACCCTAACCCCAACACACCCCTAACCCTAGTCCCAACCCTAACCACAAACCTAACCCTAACACACCCCTAATCCCAACCCTAACCCTAATCCTAACTTTAGCGCCAACCCTAACCTTAACTTTAGCCGCAACCCTAACCCTAACCCTAATGGGAAAATGGAAATAAATACATTTTTTAACCCCTTCACCCCCAAGTGTGGTTTGCACGTTAATGACCGGGCCAATTTTTACAATTCTGACCACTGTCTCTTTATGAGGTTATAACTCTGGAACGCTTCAACGGATCTTCGCGATTCTGAGATTGTTTTCTCGTGACATATTGTACTTCACGTTTGAAGTAAAATTTCTTCGATATAACTTGCGTTTATTTTTGAAAAAAACGCAAATATGGCGAAAATTTTTAAAATTTTGCAATTTTCAAACTTTGAATTTTTATTCCCTTAAAACAGAGAAATATATCACACAAAATAGTTAAGAAATAACATTTCCCACATGTCTACTTTACATCAGCACAATTTTGGAACCAAAATTTTTTTTGTTAGGAAGTTATAAGGGTTAAAAGTTGACCAGCGATTTCTCATTTTTACAACAAAATTTACAAAGCCATTTTTTTTAGGGACCACCTCTCATTTGAAGTCACTTTGAGGGGTCTATATGGCAGAAAATACCCAAAAGTGACACCATTCTAAAAACTGCACCCCTCAAGGTACTCAAAACCACATTCAAGAAGATTATTAACCCTTCAGGTGCTTCACAGTAACTAAAGCAACGTGGAAGGAAAAAATGAATATTTAACTTTTTAGCCACAAAAATGATCTTTTACAAACTTTTTTTTTATTTTCACAAGGGTAAAAGGAGAAAATGGACAGATAAGGTTGTTATGCAATTTCTCCTGAGTACGCCAATACCCAATATGTTGGGGAAAACCACTGTTTGGGCACACGGCAGAGCTTGTAAGGGAAGGAGCGCCGTTTGACTTTTTCAAACTAAAATTGGCTGGAATTGAGATTGGACGCCATGTCGTGTTTGGAGAACCCCTGATGCACCTAAACAGTGGAAACCCCCACAAGTGACACCATTTTGGAAACTAGACCCCCTAAGGTACTTATCTAGATCTGTTGTGAGCACTTTGAACCCCCAAGTGTTTCAAAAAAAGCTTATAATGCCTGGGTGTGAAAAAAAAAAAAAAACAATTTTCCACAAAAATGATTTTTTAGTCCCAAATTTTTGAATTTTCCCAAGGAAATTGGACCCCAAAAGTTGTTGTCCAATTTGTCCTGAGTACGCTGATACCCCATATGTGGGGGGGGGAAACTGTTTGGGTGCACGGCAGGGCTTGGAAAGGAAGTAGTAACGTTTTGGAATGCAGACGTTGATGGGGGTCATGTTCCGTTTGCAGTGCCCCAGATGAGCCTAAACAGTGGAAACCCCCACAAGTGACCCCATTTTGGAAACTATACCCCCTAAGGAACTTATCTAGATCTTTGGTGAGCAATTTGAACCCCCAAGTGCTTCACACAAGTTTATAATGCCCGGGCATGAAAATAAAAAATCCTATTTTTTTCCCACAAAAATTATCTTTTAGTCACTAATTTTTTATTTTCCCAAGGGTAACAGGAGAAATTGGACCACATAAGTTGTTGTCCAATTTGTCCTGAGTACGCTGATACCCCATATGTGGGGGTAAACCACTGTTTGGGTGCATGGCAGAGTTTGGAAGGGAAGGAGCGCCGTCTGACTTTTTCAACGCAGAATTGGCTGGACGCCATGTCGTGTTTGGAGAGCTCCTGATCTGCCTAAACAGTGGAAACCCCCATAAATGACACCATTTTGGAAACTAGACCCCACAAGGAACTTATCTAGATGTGTGGTGAGCGCTATGAAGCCCCAAGTGCTTCACAGAAGTTTATAATGTACAGCCGTAAAAACAAAAAAATATTTTTTTTGTACAAAAATGATATTTTCGCCCCTAGTTTTTTATTTTCCCAAGGGTAGCAGAAGAAATAGGACAAATTGCACAATAACTCTTGGGGTCCAGAGTACGCTGATACCCCATATGTGGGGATAAACTACTGTTTGGACGCATGGCAGAGCTCAGAAGTGAAGGAGCACCGTTTGACTTTTTCAACGCAGAATTGGCTGGAATTGAGATCAGACGCCATGTCACATTTGGAGAGCCCCTGATGTGCCTAAACAGCGGAAACCCCCCAATTCTAACTCCAACCCTAACCCCAACACACCCCTAACCCTAGTCCCAACCCTAACCACAAACCTAACCCTAACACACCCCTAATCCCAACTGTTGTGAATGGGTTTGAGATGAGTTCTGAGCAGAGCCTCCCTCTGGTGGTTACAAGCGGTACTAGTGAGGATTGTGAAGACTGGGAATCAGGTGTTACTGATTGGTCTTATTTAAGGGAATCATTTTCCCATCAGGGTTGCCGGTGATCAATTGTTCTGGTCTGAATCCTTCTTTCCAGTTTCCCTTGTAGCCTGCTGTGTCGTGTCTGCATCTCCTGCTATCAGATAAGACAATTTCTTATTTTGTGTTTTTGCTATATTTTTGCATTTGGTCCTGCACTTCTGTGGGGGCCTTCAGGGTCCCCTCCGGGGGCTTTTGCCCTCTCAGTTTAGTCCAGCCACTGTGTTTTGTACTTTTGCTTTTTCCAGTTTTTTCAGTGGCTGCTGTTTTTGTTACACCAGAGAACTAATTTAGGTGGTAGAGGTCGTGTGATCTCAGGTGATTTTGAAATTAGTAGAGTTGGTGTTTTTCAGGGTTTTCTGAGATTGCAGTAAGTACCCTTCCTATCCTTTTCTATTTAGATAGTTTGGGCCCCAGCGTTTGCTCATACTATTTTCTTTCTGTGTCAGTATTTCCTCTTGTCTAACCGCCATTACATGTTTGGGGGCTTTCTATTATCTTTGGGGTTCTGCTCCGGGGCAGATAGCTTTCCTATTTCTATCTTTAGGTGTAGTTAGTTTCTCAGGCTGTGACGAGGCGTCTAGGACCAACGTAGGAACGCTCCACGGCTGCCTCTAGTTGTGGTGGTTAGTCAGGGTACTGCAATCTCATAGATTCCAACTGCTCTGGTGTATTTCCTTTTTTACCTGCACTCCTCAGTTACCGTAACATAACACCCAACCCTAACCCTAACTTTAGCCGCAACCCTAACCCTAACGGGAAAATGGAAATAAATACTTTTTTTTAATTTTATTATTTTTCCCTTACTAAGGGGGTGATAAAGGGGGGTTTGATTTACTATTTATAGCGGGTTTTTATGTTTGGCAGCTGTCACGCTAAAAGACGCTTTTTATTGCAAAAATAGTTTTTGCATCATCACATTTTGAGAGCTATAATTTTTGCATGTTTTGACCCACAGAGTCATGTGAGGTCTTATTTTTTGCGGGACGATTTGACGTTTTTATTGGTTCCATTTTTGAGCACGTGACGTTTTTTGATCGCTTTTTATTTCGATTTTTGGGGAGGTTAGAATGAACAAAAATCAGCAATTCATGAATTTCTTTTGGGGGAGGCGTTTATTACCGTTCCGCGTGTGGTAAAATTGATAAAGCAGTTTTATTCTTCGGGTCAGTACGATTATGGCGATACCTCATTTATATCATTTTTTCATGTTTTGGCGCTTTTATAGAATAAAAACAATTTTATATAAAAAATAATTATTTTTGCATCGCTTTATTCTGCGAGCTATAACTTTTTTATTTTTTCGCTGATGATGCTGTATGACGGCTCGTTTTTTGCGGGACAAGATGACGTTTTCAGCAGTACCATGTTTTTTTATATCGGTCTTTTTGATCGCGTGTTATTCCACTTTTTGTTCGGCGGTATGATGATAAAGCATTGATTTTTTGCTTTTTTTTTTTTTTTTTAAGGGGTTCACTAAAGGGGTTAACTAGTGGGACAATTTTATAGGGGGGGTCGTTACGGACGCGGCGATACCAAATATGTGTACTTTTATTGCTTTGTTTTTTTTATTTACAGGAAGAAGTGAATTTATTGGGGAATATATATATTTTTTTTTTTATTTATTTTGGATTTTTTTTATAACATGTTTATTTTTATTTTTTTAACTTTTTTACTTTGTCCCAGGGTGGGACATCACTGTATTTTATCAGATCGCTGGTGTGACAGTGTGCACAGCACTCTGTCACACCAGCGATCGCTCAGGCAGTGCAGCAGGCTTCTCAGTGCCTGCTCTCGGCAGGCACTGAGGTAGCCGCCTCCCTCCAGGACCCCGGCGCCATCTTGGATCCGGGTCCTGGGAGGGAGGAAGCCCTCAGAACAGCGCGATCACATCGCGCTGCTCTGAGGGTCTCAGGGGGGCGCGCAGGGAGCCCCCACCCTGCGCGATCCTCCCCTGTGCCCCCAGTACACCGCGATCATGTTTGATCGCAGTGTGCAAGGGGTTAATGTGCCGGGAGCGGTCCGTGACCACTCCTGACACAGTTATGGGTGTCAGCTGTGACAATCAGCTGACACCCGGGCGCGATCGGCTGCGCTCCCCCCGGGAGCGCGTCCGATCGCACGAGACGTACTATCCCGTCCATGGTCATACGGGCCCAGGTACCATGGACGGGATAGTACGTCCGATGGCAGTAAGGGGTTAATTTTATTATTTTTCCCTAACTAAGGGTGTGATAAAGGGGGGTTTGATTTACTATTTATAGCGGGTTTTTATGATTGGCAGCTGTCACGCTAAAAGACGCTTTTTATTGCAAAAATAGTTTTTTGCATCGCCACATTTTGAGAGCTATAATTTTTGCATATTTTGGCCCACAGAGTCATGTGAGGTCTTATTTTTTGCGGTACGAGTTGACGTTTTTATTTGTACCATTTTTGAGCAGGTGACATTTTTTGATCGCTTTTTATTTCGGGAGGTTAGAATGAACAAAAATCAGCAATTCATGAATTTCTTTTGGGGGAGGCGTTTTTATTGTTCCGCGTGTGGTAAAATTGATAAAGCAGTTTTATTCTTCGGGTCAGTACGATTATGGCGATACCTCATTTATATCATTTTTTTATGTTTTGGCGCTTTTATAGAATAAAAACAATTTTATATAAAAAATAATTATTTTTGCATCGCTTTATTCTGCGAGCTATAACTTTTTTTTTTTTTCGCTGATGATGCTGTATGGCGGCTCGTTTTTTGCGGGACAAGATGACGTTTTCAGCGGTGCCATGTTTATTTATATCGGTCTTTTTGATCGCGCGTTATTCCACTTTTTGTTCGGTGGTATGATGATAAAGCATTGATTTTTTGCTTCGTTTTTTTTTTTTTTTGAAGGGGTTCACTAAAGGGGTTAACTAGTGGGACAGTTTTATAGGGGGGTCGTTACGGACGCGGCGATACCAAATATGTGTACTTTTATTGTTTTGTTTTTTTTATTTACAGGAAGAAATGAATTTATTGGGGAATATTTTTTTTTTTTTATTTATTTTGGATTTTTTTTTATAACATGTTTATTTTTATTTTTTTAACTTTTTTACTTTGTCCCAGGGTGGGACATCACTGTATTTTATCAAATCGCTGGTGTGACAGTGTGCACAGCACTCTGTCACACCAGCGATCGCTCAGGCAGTGCAGCAGGCTTCTCAGTGCCTGTTCTCAGCAGGCACTGAGGAAGCCGCCTCCCTCCAGGACCCCGGCGCCATCTTGGATCCGGGTCCTGGGAGGGAGGAAGCCCTCAGAACAGCGCGATCACATCGCGCTGGTCTGAGGGTCTCAGGGGGGCGCGCAGTGAGCCCCCACCCTGCGCGATCCTCCCCTGTGCCCCCAGTACACCGCGATCATGTTTGATCGCGGTGTGCTAGGGGTTAATGTGCCGGGAGCGGTCCGTGACCGCTCCTGACACACAGTCACGGGTGTCAGCTGTGATAATCAGCTGACACCCGGCGGCGATTAGCTGCGCTCCCCTCAGGAGCGCAGCTGATCGCCTATGACGTACTATCCCGTCCATGGGCAGAATGGCACGGGTTTTATGGACGGGATAGTACGTCTAATGTCAGAGAGGGGTTAAAATGAATATTTGTACATATTTGGTACTAAAATTCATCATTTTATGGTTGGAAAGCTGCCGTTTTTCGGGTTTTGAGCATATCAATCAGGGTGTCGGCTCTTCCCTATGTGGAGCAAGTTAGACATCTGATGTTGTGTGCATGTGGAGGGAGCAGGAGACTTCTTGCCGGACATACAGCAGGGGAACAGTTGGCGTTACTGAACCCCACTAACACAGGAGCTTGTGTTTTTCTCTGTGCAAATGGCACTTCTGAGCAGCAACTGGCAGTGTTGGAGCCCAGGGAGTACAGTTCAGGTGGTAGAAGATGAACAGAACAGGAGACATGGATACTGTTGCCAACCAGTTATTTAATCGGAAACCGGACAGGCAAATTCAGGCGAGAAAAGTAAGCCGGTCAACGTTATCGGAGGATAGTCGCATGCGACGGTCTGTTAGTACACCACCTGCGGCACTAAAGACACGCTCCGATAATACACTTGCAGCAGGGCAAGCCAGCACCTCATTATCTGTCAATTTATTGATATGGTTTTCTTACCAACTACATTTCTTTCTTTACTTATAGCCATATTAGGACACCATACTGGTCCTCACTTCTATATTAATAACTGTCCACGGCACTGGACTATCACTAAAGGTAACCTATATAGCAAGAATTGGTATTAACTCCTCTATGAACAACTGTGAACTTATTTGTCCCAGCAATCTGTGCCTTTTCATTACTGTGCCCTGTTATTCATTATTAACGTCTGCTATACTACTTCCCATCATTGTATATATGTATATTTTCCCTGATTTCCTCTGGGAGTTATTTGTTATTTTGTTATTATCTTTTATAATTATTGTTACATTATATGTTATTTACACTTATTTTTGTCCTTCACAGCGTTATTTGACAAAGGCCCTGGCTGGGCCGAAACGTTATTTATCGCTTTGATTTTGTCCTTGGATGTTGCCTATATTGTGAATAAAACAGTATTTTTTCAGCATCATTACTATTCCCCAGTTCAACTGTGTTATGAGGCTTTGTAAGTTGTCCCGGTAGCGAGGGTCTAGGAGTGTATACACCCAACAATCAGACGTGGTGAGAATGTGGGCGATCGTTTCTCAGGCACTGCAGCATGAAATCAACCATGTGCTGCAGACTCCCAACTGGCCAAGAAACTCTGTCCCCTGCAAGAGACGTCCGCTCTGCATCACCCCACCCTCGCTCTACATACTGACTACTAGAGCATTGTGTACCTCCCTCCTCTGGAGCGATGTCTTCCGCCTCCATTGACTCCTCCTCATCCTCCTTACAAAGTGTCCCCTGCCTAGGCCTTTGTGAGGAACCATGTTGTGCTGACTGTCCAGAAGGTGATGGAATTTGTGACTCCTCATCCTCCACCTCTTCCAAAACCTCATCCCTTAGTGCTTGCAGTGTTTTTTGAAGCAGGCAGATAAGGGGGACAGTCATGCTGACTAGTGCATCATCTGCACTCGCCATCCACATTGAGTCATCAAACGCACGCAAAACGTGGCAGATGTCCTTCATAAAGGCCCACTCAGTGGTGGTGAAGTGTGAACGGCGCAAATTGCGATTTGATTGCGCCTGATGCAGCTGGTACTCCATTACTGCTGCCTGCTGCTCACACAACCGCTCCAACATATGTAACGTGGAATTCCACCTGGTGGGTAGGTCACATATGATGCGATGTTCCGGAAGGCGGAATCGGCGTTGCAGAGCTGCAATGCGCGATCTGGCCATGCTGGAATGCCGCAAGTGAGAGCACTCTATTCGGACCTTGTGCAGCAGCGCATCAAGATCCGGATAGTCCCTCAAAAAACTCTGCACGACCAAGTTGAGCACATGTGCCAGACATGGTATGTGAGTGAGGTTGCCTAGGCCCAGAGCTGCCACCAGATTTCGGCCATTGTCACACACTACCAAGCCTGGCTGGAGATTCGCTGCCACAAACCACATGTCGCTCTCCTGCTTTATGGCATTCCAGAGCTCCTGCGCTGTGTGGCTTCGATTCCCCATTGAAATTAATTTCAGGACGGCCTGTTGACGTTTTGCCACGGCTGTGCTCATATCAGTCATAACAGGTAAGCGTTCACGGGTCCATGTTGAGGTAGACCGTGACGGCTCCTGCAGCGATGATTCTGAGGAAGTGGAGTAGGAGGAGGAGTCAGTGTACAGACTGGATTTCTGCAATCCTTGGAGTTGGCAGAACACGTACAGTGTCACTCGCAAGATCTGTACCCGGCTCCACAACATTGACCCAATGGGCAGTGAGGGAAAGGTATCATCTCTGTCCATGAGTACTGGTCCATGCATCGGTGGTCAGGTGGACCTTGCTACTGACGGCGTTTAGTAGCGCATGTTTAATTTTTCCCTCCACATGCTTTTGCAGGGCAGGGACGGCTTGCCTGCTGAAATAAAAGCAGCTGGGCATGTTGTATTGTGGGACTGCCAATGCCATTAAGTTACGGAATGTGTCAGTCTCCACCAGCCTGAATGACAGCATTTCAAGGGACAGTAGTTTTGCAATGACAGCATTCAGAGCCTGTGAACGGGGATGGTTTGCCGAGTTGAGCCGCCTTTTCTCCCATGCCTGTGCTACCGATGGCTGTACAGTGGCCTGGGAGTGTGAGGATGACAGGGAACTTGGTGCTGTGGGTGGAATTACACTGGGTCTCTGTACACCAGTGACAGAGGTTCTTCCATGGCGATCCTGTGAGGAAGCCGAAACAGCTGTGTGTGAGCTAGAGGAAGAGGCTCCAACACGAGCTGAAGATGTAGGTGGTGCTGTAGGTTGGCCTACGTCTCCAGTGTGTCTTTGTAACTCCACCACGTGCGTGGTCCGCACATGTTTCCACATATTAGTGGTATTGAGGTTGCTGGCACTTTTACCTCTTTTGACTTTTTGATTACACAGCTTGCATTTGACATAGCAAATGTCATCTGCAACTGTGTCAAAAAAGGACCACGCACTGCAAGTCCTGGGAGCGCCCGTTTTGGCTTTTGGAAGAGAAATGCTCCGAACGGGTGCCAAAGTGGAGGCTACAGGCAACCGAGTCTGCAGCCTACCTCTCCCTCCTCTTTGGTCTGTTGGGGGAATCTCTTCCTCAGAGCTGCTCCCTCCTTCCTGTTCCTCACGCCATGATGGGTCAAGGACCTCATCATCTCCACTACCCTCTTCCAACACCTGCTGCTGTTGGGTCGTCTGGCCAGCACCATGTGCAACAGAAACTGGCACCTGAGTCTCATCATCATCAGATGCGTTCTGCGGTGTGCTGACCATCGGTGCTGGCTCACCCGCCTCTTCAGATTCAGAGAGACAAAGCAGTTGCGCATCACTGCATACTCCCTCTTCACATTCTAGAATGTTGCTTGGCTGGCCCCCTCTTTCCAAGCCAACAGATTCAGAGAACAGAAGTAGAGACTGAGCTGGCTCCTGTACAGAGCTCTCCGACTGCCTGGGCAATTTGGCAGGTGGTGAAGAGACAGATGGTTGCTCTTCAGTGCTCTGGTCCTGAGAGGAGGTGGAAGCAATTGAAGTCGATGCATTAGCTGCCATCCATCCGACAACGGCTTCAATTTGTTCTTCCCGCAGCAGGTGGGTACGCCGGGCTCCTACAAAACTGCGCATAAAGGACCGCTCACGGGGAAAACTGGTGGATGCTGTGTCACTGGTGGCCGCAGCAGGCACAGAATCCCCACGTCCTCTCCCTGCTGAAACTCCACGCCCACGTGCCTTACTCCCTGCCTTCTTCATCTTGGTAGATTGATAAAGATAGGCAGAAAAGTACTAAGGCCTTAGTGTGCTTATTCCTCAACAGCTGCTAACAGGTATAAGAAACACTAAGTTTATTAAGTGTGGACTACACTTTAATATCAGCTAATGTGGCCTAGCAAGTGTCAAGTGTAGTGTTTGGTGAACTTTATTAACTTTTTTGTGTTTTTCACAAAAAAAACAAGGCTGGGATTGAGACAAAAGATGCACAATCGATAGTATCACTCACAAAATTTTTGTAGCTATTACAATGCAGGAAACTAGAATGCAATAGATAAGGCTACAAAAAATAGGGTAATACTAATCTGTCTGGTCCTGCAGGCCGGAAACCAGCCGAAAGGCTCCGCTATGTACTTCAATAGTGTTTGCAACCAATGTATTGGATACGGATGGAAGCGCGTCACACTAATAGATGAGAGTTAATTGAAATTGAATGGAGCAGCGCCAATTACAAAAAAAATTAAAGGATGAGGCAGTGATACACACTTACCAGACTCCAACCAGCAGTGGATGAAGAACTAACTTCAGCGTGATCTGCACTCACAAAGAGACCTCCCAGACAGCCGTGAACACTGCACACAACTGTTCACTATCTCTGAAAGGCTCCGCTATGTACCTCTATAGTGTTTGCAACCAATGTATTGGATACGGATGGAAGCGTGTCACACTAATAGATGAGAGTTAATTGAAATTGAATGGAGCAGCACCAATTACAAAAACAAAAAAAAAAGGATGAGAGTGAGTGACACGTGCAGCTGACTACAAACAGCGGTGGATGCAGACCAAACTGCAGCGTTACCTGCTCTCACACACAGACCTTGCAGAGAGCTGTGAAAACAGCACTGCAAGGCAAAAGGAAGCTTTACACAGCGGTTTGTAAAATAGCCTGCCTACAGAACAATTTACAAAATCGCAATCTCTAACTGTCCCTCAGAGTCAGAAGAGCAGCGTTCTGTCCCTAACTGAATTCACAGCAGAGTGAAACCAAAATGGCATCGGCGCCTTTTATAGTGCATTCTGACATAATTTCAGCAGCCAATCACAGCCATGCCATTAGTCAACATGACCGCAGCATTACAGGATGTGCCCACACTTCTTAGGATTCCTCATTGGCTAAATAAAATCACACTGCCTCTCATAGCATTATGGGAACTTCCGATTCCGGTATACGATATAGCAAAAGTATCGGAACTCAGTATCGGAAATCCGATACCGCGAATATCGGCCGATACCCGATACTTGCGGTATCGGAATGCTCAACACTAGTCACAGGTCATGGGTCTTGCAACAGGATAATGACCCAAAACACACAGCTAAAAACACCCAAGAATGGCTAAGAACTGAAACATGCTGTCTGGAAAAGGCAACCTTCAAACAAGAGACAACTGGAGCAGTTTGCTCTTGAGTATTGGGCCAAAATACCTGTCGGGAAGTGCAGAAGTCTCATTGACAGTTACAGGAATTGTTTAATTGCAGTGATTGCCTCAAAAGGTTGTGCAACAAAAAATTAAAGTTAGGGGTACCATCATTTCTGTCCAGGCCTATTTCAGGAGTTTTATTTTTTTAAAAATTCTGTGGAAGCATGGTTGAAAAGCAATGTCTGACTTTCATTGTTCATTTTCATAGATTTTTGATTTATTGTTACTTTTGTCAGATTCAAGTTATTTCTGTCACCATTGTGGGTTTTTCGGTCATTAAATGAGGGTACTAACAATTTTGACCACGTATGTACCTAAATTAGGAAAGGGACTGTGACTATCCTAGAAATCACGAGTGATCTCAGTGTAAATAACTTTCAAAAAGAATAAAATCATGTAATATCAGGGGTGGACACATACAGCAAAGAGCCACTGTGCAAGAACAAAATATGGGCCCCTTGTCCTCTGAAAACTCATCATAAAGCAACCTCTTCTGAATCTCTAACAATTCTCTAGTGATTGTGAGCCATGAAATTAAGTAGTTCAGTCCATTAACTCAGACAGTAGAAAGCTACTTTGAAAGTTGGCAGTGTCATATGTCCCAGTGCAGCTGTAAAATTCACACCTGGTATTTTATGTGAGATTGATACCCTGTAAGATGACGTTACATGGTTGGGGCCGCTCCTCTGTTCTCGATACTGTGTTCCCCACCATCAGGGTCATGGCTTCAATAACCGGCACGGGCATAGAGTGAATGCAGTATATGATCATTTGCTACTGACTACTTCGGTCATCTGGTGCCCTGAGCTGGATGTTGATGTCAGGATGCTGCCAATGGACACAATACAGAATACAGGGAGCAGTACTAGTGATGAGTGAGCATTAAAATTCTCGGGTGCTCGTTGTTTGGGTCGAGCAAATTGAAATACTCGGGTACTCTGACAGAACAACGAGCCCAATGTAAGTCTATGGGAGACCCGAGCATTTTTACAGCGGTAAAATGGGGTCCTTTTAAGGTCTAAAAACGTCTGAAAATTATGCAAACACTGCTCAAATGACATGGGACCAATATTGGCAAATGCTCCTGGTAGCATTTCTGACTCCTAGGTCACAGCTCTAAACAATGTTGTTAAGAGTTTCACACCCTTTTTACAGGTGCAACAAAAAACATACAAAAATGAAACCAAAGTGGATTTTGCTGGGAAATATGTTAAGGAACATCCTTTCCAAGTTAATGACTTATCAAAGCCAAAATAATTAACCCAAAACAAAAAATGTTCCTTCACCACTTGGGTTATGTTCACACACAGCGTTTTTGAGGCGTTTTGCAACTTTAGCACTGCTTTCAACCAATACAAATGGGAAATGTCATTGTAACATTTAACAGCCCTAGCTGGCCATGTGGTGTGTGACACATAAGCAGACACATCTTGTTTCATAGAATCATAGAATGGTAGAGTTGGAAGGGACCTCCTGGGCCTTCTGGTCCAACCCCTTGCCTAAAGCAGGATTCTCTAAATCATCCCAGACAGATGTCTGTCCAGCTTCTGTTTGAAGACTTCCATTGAAGGAGAACTCACCACCTCTCGTGGCAGCCTGTTCCACTCATTGATCACCCTAACTGTCAAAAAGTTTTTTCTAATATCTAATCTGTGTCTCCTCCCATTCAATTTCATCCCATTGCATCTAGTCTTTCCTTGTGCAAATGAGAATAAAGATGATCCATCTACAATGTGACAGCCCTTGAAATATTTGTAGACAGCTATTAAGTCTCCTCTCAGTCTTCTTTTTTGCAAGCTAAACATTCCCAAATCCTGCAATCGTTCCTTATAGGACATGGTTTGCAGACCGGTCACCTTTCTGGTGGCTCTTCTCTGAACTTGCTCCAGTTTCTTGATGTCTTTATTTAAAATGTGGTGCCCAAAACTGGACACAGTATTCCAGATGAGGTCTGACCAAAGAGGAGTAGAGGGCAATAATGACCTCACGTGATCTAGACTGTATGCTTCTGTGGATACATCCTAGAATTGCATTTGCCTTTTTTGCTGCTGCATCACACTGTTGACTCATGTTAAGTCTGTGATCAATTAGTATACCCAAGTCTTTTTCACATGTGCTGTTACTTAGCCCTATTCCTCCCATTTTGTATATGCTTTTTTCATTTTTATTGCCCAGATGTAGTACTTTGCATTTTTCCCTGTTAAAATCCATTCTGTTAGTTGCTGCCCACTGCTCCAGTTTATTTATATCTTTTTGAATCCTCTCTCTCTCTTTTCTAGTATTAGCTACCCCTCCTAGCTTTGTGTCATCAGCAAATTTGATCAGTTTACCCTCAATTCCTTCATCTAAATCATTGATAAAGATATTGAACAATACAGGGCCCAAAACAGAGCCTTGTGGTACCCCACTTGAGACATTCTTCCAACTGGATGTGCAGCCATTTATGACCACTCTTTGGGTCCGATCACTAAGCCAGTTATGAATCCACCTAAAGTTGACTTGTCCATTCCATACTTAGTCATTTTTTCAATAAGGATTGTGTGAGATACTTTGTCAAATGCTTTGCTGAAGTCAAGATATACTATATCTACAGCATTTCCCTGATCCACCCAGTCAGTGATTATGTCATAGAAGGAAATTAAGTTAGTCTGACATGACTTATTAGTTACAAACCCATGCTGACTCTGTTTAAATCACTTCATTCTTATCCAGGTACTTGCATACATGTTCTTTAATAATTTGTTCAAAAATCTTTCCTGGTATAGAAGTCAGACTCACCGGCCTGTAGTTCCCTGGGTCCACCATTCTTCCCCTTTTAGAAGATAGGAACGCATTTCATTTATGAAGGATGGACACAAAGTCACAGAGCCTATTTTTACAGGGGCATCAGGCAGCATTAATCTTCTTATAGGGCCATTATTAAACAGTGGGTCTCCTATGATGTTATTGCCTATGCAGTGAGTGGATGGGCTGCCAAGAATTATGACGCACCCCAATACCCCTTTCACGAGAGGTACAGGAGGGCTTCCTTAAACATTGCATTGAATGCCAGGCCTGGCCTGCCCTAAAGTTACATGCACCCCAATAAGCTTTTCAAGACACGTACTGGAAGGTCACAGGAAAATCCACTTCACATTCATGTTGTACTCCCAAACTCTCTTCGTATGCATTGACTGCAAGGCCTGCCCTGCTACCAAGTCATATGCACCCCAAAAACCCCTATCCCCTGTTATGAATGTGCTAGAGATGGTTTCTGAGCAGAGGCTCCCTCTGGTGGTTACAGACAGTACCGAACCTTAAAGCGAGGAATGGCAATCTGGGATCACTGACTGGACTGATATAAGGGAGGTTCCCTCCCATGAAGGTCACCAGTGATCAATTGTTCTTGTCTTAATTGTGGTTCCTGGTTCATTTGGAAGTTTGCTGGAGTCTTGCATGCATCTGCTGCTTTCAGATAAGATATTTTCTGCTTTTCTTTTTGTGCTTGCTTTTTGCATAATTTCTGCACTTTTGTGGAGGTCAGCCGGGTCCCCCCTGGGGCCTGTGCTCCTCTCAGTTTATCTGTAGCCACTGTTATTTGTTCATTTGCTTTTTCCTGTTTTTTCAGTGGCTGCGGCTTAGTTTTGTTACACCAGAGATCTGATTTAGGTGGTGGAGATTGTGTGATCCCAGGTGTTTTTGCAATCAGAAGAGTTGGTATTTTTTAGGGTTTTTGTTGGATTGCAGTCAGAATTCTTTCCTGTACTTTTCTGTCTAGACAGATTGGGCCCCAGCGTTTGCTCATTCTATTTTCTGTCTGTGTCCATGCTTCTTGTCTAACCGCCATTACATGTTTGGGGGCTTCCCATTTTCTTTGGGGATCTGCTCCGGGGCAGATAGCTTTCATCTTTCTGCCTTTAGGTGTAGTTATCTCTCCGGCTGTGACGAGGCGTCTATGATTAACGTAGGAACGCTCCACGGCTACCTCTAGTTGTGTGGTTAGTTCAGGTTACTGCAATCCAATAGGTTCCAGCCTCTCTGATGTATTGCCGTTTTTGCTTTTTCTCCTCAGCTACCTAAACATAACAGTATCACCGGCCAAAACTGAAAATTATATGGTACTCACAGAAGGCAAAAATAGTGTGGAAAGAAAAAAAAAAAGTTGTCAGAGTTGTCAGAGATTTTTTTTCTGTTTGTTGCATTTTTTCCCTCTTTTTCCTCTGAGTGCTGAGGAGGATTTTTTTTTCTCCAATGGAGTTTGCACAGTTGTCTGGCCGTGTAGATCAGCTTGCCACTGAAGTTCGGAGTATTGCTACCTATCTTGTGGGTTGCCGGTTGTGGAACCTAGGATTCCCATGCCAGATTTGTTTTTGGGGGATCGGGCTAAATTTCTGAATTTCAAAAATAACTAAGTTGTTTTTTGCCTTAAAACCTAAGTCCTCGGGGAGCGCAGCACAGCAGGTTCAAATTGTCATCTCTCTCCTGCGTGGCGACCCTCAGGATTGGGCTTTTTCCCTGACACCTGGGGATCCTGTTTTGAATGATATTGATGTATTTTTTCTGGCTCTGGGGTTATTGTACGATGAACCTAATGTCACTGATCAAGCTGAAAAAACCTTGTTAGCATTAAATCAGGGTCTTGAAGACGCTGAGTTGTACTGTCAGAAATTCCGAAAGTGGGCAGTCCTGATCAAATGGAATGATGATGCTTTGGCAGACTTTTCGTGGGGGCTGTCAGAGAATGTAAAGGATGTTATGGTGGGATTCCCTATCCCCTCTGGTCTCAATGATTCTATGTCATTGGCTATTCAAATTGACAGACATTTGCGTGAGCGCAGAGGTATGCGCGAGATGGTGTTGCCTTGTGAGCCAGCTCCTGGGCCCATGCAGTGTGATGGAGTGACTTCTGGGGCTCAGCGTCATGAGTTTCGAAAGCGCAATGGGTTATGTTTCTACTGTGGTGATGCCTCTCATGCTCTTTCTGTCTGCCCTAAGCGGGGAAGACGTTTTGCATGCTCAGTTGTCTTGGGTAGTGTTCAGACTAAATTTGTGTTGACTGTTACCCTGATTTGCTCCCTGTCCACATTTTCTGCTCAGGCTTTTGTTGATTCAGGAGCAGCTATTAACCTGATGGATTTTGACTTTGCCAAACGTTGTCGGTTTCCCATGATACCCCTACGGAAGTCTATTCCCCTAATGGGCATTGATTCCACCCCTTTGGCGGAGAATAAACCCCAGTTTTCCACTCAGGTGATAATGAGGGTTGAACCAGATCATCAGGAGAGTTGTAAATTTCAGGTGCTGCAAAATCTGCATGACATTATTGTACTAGGTTTCCCTTGGTTACAGTCTCATAATCCTGTTTTGGATTGGAAATCTGTGTCTGTGACCAGTTGGGGCTGCCAATGTGTTAATACTGACACTCCTGTTTTTTCTGCCTCTCCCCAGTCTCAGGATGTTCCTGACTTTTTGACTGATTTTTCGGATGTATTTAGTGAAAGTAAATCTGCATCCTTGCCCCCTCACAGGAGCTATGATTGCGCTATTGAATTAGTGCCTGGTGGTAAATTTCCTAAAGGCCGCCTTTTTAACTTGTCTGTACCTGAACACGATGCTATGTGATCTTATATCAAGGAGTCATTGGAGAAGGGTCATATCAGACCATCCTCTTCACCCTTGGGCGCCGTTTTTTTCTTTGTGGCCAAAAAGGATGGTTCATTGAGGCCGTGTATTGATTATAGTCTCTTGAATAAGATCACTGTGAAGTATCAATATCCGTTACCCTTGATTTCTGACTTGTTTTCCAGAGTTAAAAGTGCTAGTTGGTTTACCAAGCTTGACCTCAGGGGGATGTATAACCTTATTCGCATTAAGCACGAGGATGAATGGAAGATGGCGTTTAATACCCCAGAGGGGCATTTGGAGTACCTAGTGATGCCCTTTGGGCTCACTAATGCTCCTTCCGTCTTCCAATCCTTCATGAATTATATTTTCAGGGATTTTGTGGATAAATTTCTGATTGTTTATTTGGATGATATCTTGATTTTTTCCAATGACTGGGACTCTCATGTGAAACATGTTCGGACTGTGTTCCAGATTTTGAGAGAGAATGCACTGTATGTGAGGGGATCAAAGTGTCTTTTTGGCGTACAGAAGGTCTCATTTCTGGGATTCATTTTGTCTCCATCTGTTATTGAAATGGACCCGGTCAAGGTTCAGGCCATCTGTGATTGGGTCCAACCTACTTCATTAAAGGCTCTTCAGAGATTTTTGGGTTTTGCCAATTTTTATCGCAAATTTTTGGTAATTTCTCCGTTATTGTTAAACCATTGACTGATTTGACCAAAAAGGGTTCTGATGTGGTATTGGCCTCCTAGGCAGTTTATGTGTTTAGAAACTTAAGCAGAGATTCACTTCTGCTCCTGTTCTACGGCAGCCTGATGTTTCTCTACCGTTTCAGGTGGAGGTTGATGCCTCTGAAATTGGGGCAGGTGCCGTTTTGTCCCAAAGAGATCCAGAGACCTCTAAGAGTAACCCTTGTGCCTTTTTCTCTCTAAAATTTTCTCCAACTGAATGTAATTATGACGTGGGTAATCGGGAGTTATTGGATATGAAGTAGGCCTTTGAAGAGTAAAGACAATGGCTGGAAGGAGCCAGACATCAGGTGGTGGTCCTCACGGACCATAAGAACCTGGTTTATCTCTAATCAGCCAAGCAACTTAATCCTAGACAGGCCAGGTGGGCCTTGTTTTTCACACGTTTTAATTATGTGGTTTCTTTTCTTCCTGGCACTAAGAATGTTAAGGCGGATGCCCTCTCGAGGAGTTTCTTTGCGGACTCTCCTGAGTTATCTGATCCTGCTGTTATTTTGAAAGAGGGTGTAGTACTTTCCGCCATCTTGCCCAATTTGAGACTGGCTCTGGAAGGGTGTCAGGAGGATAAACCTGAGCGCTGCCCTATTGGGAAATGGTTTGTCCCAGACCAGTGGGAAGAGTGTGATGTCTGAGATTCATTGTTCCGCGTTGGCTGGTCATCCCGGGATTTTTGGTACCAGAGACTTGGTGAATCGGTCCTTTTGGTGGACTACTTTGTCTCGTGACGTCAGCGATTTGTGCAGTCCTGTGGGACTTGCTCTCGTTCCAAGCCTTGCTCTCGCTCTAGTGGTTTGTTGATGCCATTGCCTGTGCCCAAGAGACCATGGACCCATATCTCTATGGATTTCATTTCCTACCTCCCTGTTTCTCAGAAAATGACCGTTATCTGGTAATCTGTGATAGGTTTTCCAAGATGATACATCTTGTGCCATTACCTAAGTTACCTTACTCCTCCGAATTGGTGCCTTTGTTCCTTCAGCACGTGGTTCAGTACATGGCATTCCGGAGAACATTGTGTCTGACAGAGGAGTCCAGTTTGTTTCCAGATTTTGGAGGACATTTTGTTCTAAACTTGGTGTTCATTTATCTTTCTCCTCTGCTTTTCATCCTCAGACCAATGGACAAACTGAGAGAACAAACCAGACATTGGAGACTTATCTGAGATGCTTTGTGTCTGCTGATCAAGATGACTGGGTCTCTTTTTTGCCTTTGGCTGACTTTGCTCTTAATAATAGGGCTAGCTCTGCCACCTTGATGTCTCCATTTTTCTGCAATTCTGGGTTTCACCCTCGATTTTCTTCGGGACAGGCGGACGCTTCTGTCTGTCCGGGTGTTGATTCTGTTGTGGAGTGTATGCAGCAGATTTGGGACCAGGTAGTGGAGAGGTTGTCTCTCTCTCAGGAGAAGGCCCAACGGTTTGCCAACCGGCATAGGACTGATGGTCCTCAGTTTAAAGTGGCGGACTTGGTTTGGTTGTCCTCAAGAAATATCCCTATGAGGGTTGCATCTCCACAGTTTAAGCCTAGGTTCATTGGACCTTATAAGATGATGGAGATTCTTAATCCTGTTTCCGTCCGTTTGCTTCTTCCAGGGACATTTAAGATCCATAACGTGTTCCACAAGTCCTTATTGAAGAGGTTTGTCGAGCCAGTGGTTCCTATGGCTGCGCCTCCTGACCCTGTTTTGGTTGAGGGCAATCTGGAGTATGTGGTTGAGAAAATATTGGATTCTCGTTTTTCTAGACAGAAACTCCAGTATTTGGTTAAGTGGAGAGGTTATGGTCAGGAGGACAATTCTTGGGTGTTTTCTTCGGACATCCATGCTAGGAGACTGATCCGTGCCTGTCACCAAGCTCATCCTGATCGGCCTGGTTGCACAAGTGAGGGTTCGGTGACCCCTCCCAAGGGGGTGTACTGTTATGAATGTGATAGAGATGGTTTCTGAGCAGAGACTCCCTCTGGTGGTTACAGACAGTACTGAACCTTACACCTAGGAATGGCAATCTGGGATCACTGACTGGACTGATATAAGGGAGGTTCCCTCCCATGATGGTCGCCGGTGATCAATTATTCTTGTCTCAATTGTGGTTCCTGGTTCATTTGGAAGTTTGCTGGAGTCTTGCATGCATCTGCTGCTTACAGATAAGATATTTTCTGCTTTTCTTTTTGTGCTTGCTTTTAGCATAATTTTCTGCACTTTTGTGGAGGTCAGCCGGGTCACCTCCTGGGCCTGTGCTCCTCTCAGTTTATCTGTAGCCACTGTTATTTGTTCATTTGCTTTTTCCATTTTTTTTTCAGTGACTGCAGCTTAGTTTTGTTACACCAGAGATCTGATTTAGGTGGTGGAGATCGTGTGATCTCAGGTGTTTTTGCAATCAGAAGAGTTGGTATTTTTTAGTTTTTTTTTGTTGGATTGCAGTCAGAATTCTTTCCTGTACTTTTCTGTCTAGACAGATTGGGCCCCAGCGTTTGCTCATTCTATTTTCTGTCTGTGTCCATGCTTCTTCTTGTCTAACTGCCATTACATGTTTGGTGGGCTTCCATTTTCTTTGGGGATCTGCTCCAGGGCAGATAGCTTTCATCTTTCTGCCTTTTAGGTGTATTTATCTCTCAGGCTGTGACGAGGCGTCTAGGATCAACGTAGGAACGCTCCACGGCTACCTCTAGTTGTGTGGTTAGTTCAGGTTACTGCAATCCAATAGGTTCCAGCCTCTCTGGTGTATTGCCGTTTTTGCTTTTTCTCCTCAGCTACCTAAACATAATCCCCCCTTCGAAGAAACATGGAGGAGGGCCTCAAAAAAAAAAATGTCCGATTACAAAGGAGCGGGTCTCCTAGACGTGTTATGCCCATACATTAAGTGTATTAGCTGGCAAACATTTTCCCCTGTGGGGTACACCTCAACCTTTTTCAGAAGTATTTTAGACCCAGCATAACCACCCACCCTTGTTAGGAATTCGACACTGGCTGTAGCAGCACGGCACACAACCCTGGTGATCTAGTGGCAGTGGATGATTTCATGTGGAGGAATGGCCTGATTAAAAAAATAGGCCCAATTTAAAGGAGCGGGACAAGCATTTACCCTGGGGCTAGATATCAACATAGTGTGTAAATGTTTTTTTTTACGGGCATCATAAAACACATTGCAAAATTGTAACGTGGTTTCCTGTACAGTTGCTGCTGGGGAGGTGCAGGTTTTTAGTAAAAATATGGCAGACGAATCGTTGGATTAAGTGATCAGGAAAAGGGGCATGGTGATGACAGGAATGGGAAAGTACATGATTAATAACAGCAGTGGCTATGGGAGGTATGAGATCCAGAATACAGCCTACAATGATACATGCCCATCAGAAAATCGGTGTAACAGATGCGCTCGAGACTCGGCCTAAGAAACGCCTGTTCAAAATATGTTGCCAAACACGCACGTGTCTGTATAAAGGGCTAAGTGCAACATGTTCGTGAGATGCTGAATTACAGAAAGCAGATCAGTGTGGAGGAAAACCAAACAAACTGATGGATGCTCGTGAAACACTAAGATGAGTGCACTGTCTGTAACTATAAAGACACCCGTGGCACAAGCTTCTTCATCTTCACCCATACATATTACTAACAATATCCAAATGTCTAAGTCAAAAATTATGTGTACTAGTGTAATGAACAATGTTAAAGGAATGCCACTAAACATACATAACCACGACCCTTGGAAACACCAGATTTCCTCTTTACAAGATATAGACGATGATGGTACTGATGATGACTTTGAAATTTACCACATCCACACTAAATAAGTCACACTCAACCAAAAACACCACATCCTAACAGCCTACATCAATTAAGCCCAATTATGGGAAACTAGGAGTGGTCATGGAAATATAAGGACACATCAATATACCATAGAAAAAAAACACCTTAATGGAAGAACCAGATGTACTCGTCCATTTAAACACTAGAAATTTTTATTAATGACAAATCGACAACAAGAATATGTAGAAAGAGGTAGTACAACACCCACAGTGGATGTATACACTGCACACATAAATAATTAAAAATACGAAAAGGGGCACACCACCCCCTAAAACCCTCAAACAAATAGTATCACATATGATTTAACATTTTCTATGATAGAAATAGTAATTGGCACCATAATAAAATTTACACCAGAATACTAGAATACAATTTACATGTGTTCACATAGCCAGAAGTGAATACTATACAAATGAAGCCAGAAATTGCTGCACTCCATTAGCTACTGAGTATGCTGCAAATAACACATCCAACCAAGTTTGAAGAAGGATTGGACCGAAACGTGCGTTGGGGTGCGCACACACACCCCCTCTGACCCTCATTTGCAGTGGCGCCGATCTCCTTTGTTGCCAGGTAATTTACCATGTGCCATTTCAGTTATGTATCCTATTGTCCACATTAGGTAAGGTGCACTGTTCTGCTAATGGCGTTACATTCAGCATATTTTGGCAGAAAGTTTGAGGTCTGCACATATGCTTGCCATGTTTATTAATGGCACTGGGAAAGTTACAAACTTGGTTGGATGTGTTATTTGCAGCATACTCAGTAGCTAATGGAGTGCAGCAATTTCTGGCTTCATTTGTATAGTATTCACTTCTGGCTATGTGAACACATGTAAATTGTATTCTAGTATTCTGGTGTAAATTTTATTATGGTGCCAATTACTATTTCTATCATAGAAAATGTTAAATCATATGTGATACTATTTGTTTGAGGGTTTTAGGGGGTGGTGTGCCCCTTTTCGTATTTTTAATTATATATGTGTGCAGTGTATACATCCACTGTGGTGTTTGTACTACCTCTTTCTACATATTCTTGTTGTCGATTTGTCATTAATAAAAATTTCTAGTGTTTAAATGGACAAGTACACATCCACACTAAGAAGATGAAGATCACAGCTGCAAAAAATGTACAAAAAAGGCAGTGAATGTCTGGAAAATCATTTTCTCTAGGGCAAAGGTTCCCTCTTACTAAAGTGGTTCCGAATGATGCATACACAGCTCTCATGTCTACTCAGCGTCAGATGCTTGAAAGATGATGTATTCTGATTTGTCCATGTCCACTTTTTGAAAGCCAGCAGAAAAGGAGTATGATATAGCGGGAAGATGTGTGATTTTGGTCAGTAAGGAGGTGATGTCAGGTACAGATCTGTAGATGTACATGTCATCGGCGTAGTGATGATATTGCAAACTGTGCCATTACATCAGCTGTCCCAGGCCACAGGTGTAGATGGAGAAGAGTAGGGGTCCCCCCTGACAATCTTGGTGTTGCAGGTGTTCCTCCCGACTGCGCATGCGCCTCGTGGAACGCATGCTGGTTAGGCCGGAAGTGTCCCTGCTCGGCCGAGGGTTCATGAAGCCATGCCCCCAGATCCTACGTCGCACGCTCCCAACAATAAGGAGCGTTGTACCCTGTATCTCCGGCTCTGCCCCCGAAAGTAGTCACTGGCGCGCCTCCGATGACGCGGAGCGCAGAAAGTGACGGAGGGAGCTTCCCCGGTCCGAGAGGCTCGACCTCCCGGAACTCACCCGGCGAGTTCTCGTGATCTCACGGCCGCCCGCTGTGAGGGCACCGAGCAGCTGCGGCCCATAACCCTTCTGCCGAGGGATGAAGCCGACGCTGGGAGCGCACAACTCGATCGGTCCGCTGATGGATCTCTCGCGGTGTCAGCGGTGCTGAGGGCCCAACCACCGAGCCCCCACTACCCCGAAGCCCCCTAGGGAGGGACGGAGTTTCAGCGGGAGCTCCCAGCTCAACCGGACCAGGTATTTCCTTGCATGTCTGTGCTCCTCTCCTGCATCTGTCCCTGAAAGGGATAGGAAAAACAATCAAGGATATAAAGGACAACCTCCTGGTGGTGCGGTCAGGAGGGACGTCCTGGAAAAATGGAATACCTGCCTAAAATGCCCAAACTTAGGCCTCATATAGCTTTCTGCTCTTTCACGGAGATACCACACTGCCAAATATGTGTCCTGTATTTTTCTCTTTTTTATGCTAAATAGTGCTGTATATAACTACAGTGACACACAGGAAAAAACTGGAATACCGGCCTATAATGGCCAAATTTGGAGTACGCAGATAAACGAGTTGGCATGGAGATACCACACTGACAAATATGTGGCCTGTATTTTTTTTTTTTAAATGCAAAATAGTGCTGTATATAACTAGAGTGACAGACAGCAAAAAAAAAATGGAATTTAGGCCTAAAATGCCCTACTTTTTAGCAGACGGATGGATGAGGTGTGTCACAGATATACCACACTGTAAAATATGTGGCCTGTATGTTTTTTTGGGGGGGTTCAGCAAAATGTTGTCAAGAAATTGTGTAAGACACTCAAAAAAAAATTCTGCTCTACCGTACCACAAAAAATGAAAGATTTTTCTGCGCACTCAAAAGTGATTTTTGAGACCCCTTTAACCCCTCTCTGACATTAGACGTACTATCCCGTCCATAAAACCCGTGCCATTCTGCCCATGGACGGGATAGTACGTCATAGGCGATCAGCTGCGCTCCTGAGGGGAGCGCAGCTAATCGCTGCCGGGTGTCAGCTGATTATCACAGCTGACACCCGTGACTGTGTGTCAGGAGCAGTCACTGACCGCTCCCGGCACATTAACCCCTAGCACACCGCGATCAAACATGATCGCGGTGTACTGGGGGCACAGGGGAGGATCGCGCAGGGTGGGGGCTCCCTGCGCGCCCCCCTGAGACCCTCAGACCAGCGCGATGTGATCGCGCTGTTCTGAGGGCTTCCTCCCTCCCAGGACCCGGATCCAAGATGGCGCCGGGGTCCTGGAGGGAGGCGGCTTCCTCAGTGCCTGCTGAGAGCAGGCACTGAGAAGCCTGCTGCACTGCCTGAGCGATCGCTGGTGTGACAGTGTGCTGTGCACACTGTCACACCAGCGATTTGATAAAATAAAGTGATGTCCCACCCTGGGACAAAGTAAAAAACTTAAAAAAATAAAAATAAACATGTTATAAAAAAAAATCCAAAATAAATAAATAAAAAAAAAATATTCCCCAATAAATTCATTTCTTTCTGTAAATAAAAAAACAAAACAATAAAAGTACACATATTTGGTATCGCCGCGTCCGTAACGACCCCCCCTATAAAATAGTCCCACTAGTTAACCCCTTTAGTGAACCCCTTAAAAAAAAAAAACGAAGCAAAAAATCAATGCTTTATCATCATACCGCCGAACAAAAGTGGAATAACGCGCGATCAAAAAGACCGATATAAATAAACATGGTACCGCTGAAAACATCATCTTGTCCCGCAAAAAACGAGCCACCATACAGCATCATCAGCGAAAAAATAAAAAAGTTATAGCTCGCAGAATAAAGCGATGCAAAAATAATTATTTTTATATAAAATTGTTTTTATTCTATAAAAGCGCCAAAACATAAAAAAATGATATAAATGAGGTATCGCCATAATCGTACTGACCCAAAGAATAAAACTGCTTTATCAATTTTACCACACGCGGAACAATAAAAACGCCTCCCCCAAAAGAAATTCATGAATTGCTGATTTTTGTTCATTCTAACCTCCCAAAAATCGAAATAAAAAGCGATCAAAAAATGTCACCTGCTCAAAAATGGTACAAATAAGAACGTCAACTCGTACCGCAAAAAATAAGCCCTCACATGACTCTGTGGGCCAAAATATGCAAAAATTATAGCTCTCAAAATGTGGCGATGCAAAAAACTATTTTTGCAATAAAAAGCGTCTTTTAGCGTGACAGCTGCCAATCAAAAAAACCCGCTATAAATAGTAAATCAAACCCCCCTTTATCACCCCCTTAGTTAGGGAAAAATAATAAAATTAAAAAAATGTATTTATTTCCATTTTCCCATTAGGGTTAGGGTTAGGGTTGCGGCTAAAGTTAGGGTTAGGGTTGGCGCTAAAGTTAGGATTAGGGTTAGGGTTGGGATTAGGGGTGTGTTAGGGTTAGGTTTGTGGTTAGGGTTGGGACCAGGGTTAGGGGTGTGTTGGGGTTAGGGTTGGAGTTAGAATTGGGGGGGTTTCCGCTGTTTAGGCACATCAGGGGCTCTCCAAATGTGACATGGCGTCTGATCTCAATTCCAGCCAATTCTGCGTTGAAAAAGTCAAACGGTGCTCCTTCACTTCTGAGCTCTGCCATGCGTCCAAACAGTAGTTTATCCCCACATATGGGGTATCAGCGTACTCTGGACCCCAAGAGTTATTGTGCAATTTGTCCTATTTCTTCTGTTACCCTTGGGAAAATAAAAAACGGAGGGCGAAAATATTTTTGTACAAAAAAAAATATTTTTTTGTTTTTACGGCTGTACATTATAAACTTCTGTGAAGCACTTGGGGCTTCATAGCGCTCACCACACATCTAGTTAATGTAGCGCTTCCCACGGCTGTGGGGCGCCGGGACATGGCATAGCTTGCCTAGCTAGCCAATGCTCCCACGCCGCCAGTCCACGACGACGTGAGGCATGGGTCCCAGATGATGAGAATGTGGACCCACTGGACCACGGAGGGAGACCCGGGCCTGCCCGGACTAGGGAAGGGCAGCGACCGGGATCCGTGGCAGCTGAGCATGTGGGCAAGGTGGCGACCTGCAGGACTAGACAACACCGCACAACTTCAGGTAAGAAGAAACATAAAGTTTACTTAAAGAAACACAGTACATAAAACAGAACATAAGACCGGGCTCCCGATTCCGCACATCAGAGAAGGGTACACGACTCAGGATCACAGACGAGTGCTGGAGGACATCACGGGTAGATGCAGTCCAGGGTTATCTGGCACGGGCATACTTGGACGGCCTCTCTCTCAGGCCTTAGGCGTAGCACAGGCTCAGCAGGAGAACATCAGACACCGACCTCAGACAGACTTCAGACGATGGCGGGGTCATCACGGGTTGATGAAGTCCAGGATCATCTGGCACGGGCATACTAGTATGGCCTCTCTCTCAGGCTTCAGGCGTAGCACAGGCTCAGCAGGAGAACATCAGACACCGACCCAGGACAGACGTCATCACAGGGTAGACCAAGGAGGAACCGGCAGGACAGGCAGGTTGTCACGGCAAGTGACCAAGGCAGTCTCTGGGACAGGCAGGTTGTCACGGCTAGTGACCAGGGCAATCTCTGGGACAGGCAGGTTGTCACGGCAAGTGACCAGGGCAGGCAGGTTGTCACGGCAAGTGACCAGGGCAGGCAGGTTGTCACGGCAAGTGACCAGGCAGGCAGGTTGTCACGGCAAGTGACCAGGCAGGCAGGTTGTCACGGCAAGTGACCAGGCAGGCAGGTTGTCACGGCAAGTGACCAGGCAGGCAGGTTGTCACGGCAAGTGACCAGGCAGGTTGTCACGGCAAGTGACCAGGGCAGTCTCTGGGACAGGCAGGTTGTCACGGCAAGTGACCAGGCAGTCTCTGGGACAGGCAGGTTGTCACGGCTAGTGACCAGGCAGTCTCTGGGACAGGCAGGTATATACGACCTGATATGGTGGAGCCTCCAGGTAGGCTGCAGTCGGATGGCAGATGATCGCTCCCAGGTGAGCAGGCAAGAGCCGGGGATCTCTGCAGATGATGTCCGAACCTCCAGATGGAGCTGCAGTCGGATGGCAGATGATCGCTCCCAGGTGAGCAGGCAAGAGCCGGGGATCTCTGCAGATGATGTCCGAACTTCCGGATGGAGCTGCAGTCGGATGGCAGACAGGCAAGCCGACAGGTAACAGGCAGGTAACTGGAATCAGGAGCTGATGGCTGAAACAGAGTTAGACTGCACAGGAACAACAGGGACACGGATTGGATCTCAGGGAGTCAGGAACACAGACAGGAACATGGATTGGATCTCAGGGAGTCAGGAACACGGACAAGAACATGGATTGGATCTCAGGGAGTCAGGAACACGGACAAGAACATCAGGAACACGGATTGGGTCTCAGGGAGTCAGGAACACGGACAGGAACATGGATTGAATCACAGGAACACGGACTGGAACACAGGCCTCGGACTCCGGACATCTGGCACCGATCAGCAGGCTCCGGACATCTGGCAATGATCGGCAGGATCCGGACATCAGGCAGGAAGGATAGGATCCGGACATCTGGAAGTGGTCGTCGGACATCGGACATCAGGCCATGGTCATCAGGCATAGGATCCGGACATCTGGCAGCGACCTGAAAAGGAACCCCAGCGGTCTGGTGCAAGCCCCGCCAGGCTCAACGGGAGCTGGCCGGGGATTGCACAGAGGCTGAGCACAGAGTAACAGAAACTCAGCACACACCGGACTCCTCCTTCCAAGATGAACTCAGGTTATATAGCAAGGATTCACAGTCACTGGCACAGGGTTCTGGACACAGCAGGATTTCAGGAACATAACACAAAGGACACAGTTCAGACAGTCAGGTACAGGATGCGATCCAAGATCAGGGGTTCAGGTAATTAGACACAGCAGGAACAGGCCTGGATATACAGCCTCCAGGAACGGCGATCTGGGTAATCAGCCCCCAGCATAGGCGGAAACACAAGACACAATTCAGACATTCAGGTACCGGGTTTGATCCAGGATCAGGGAACAAGACACAGCAGGAACAGGGAATCAGCTCTCCAGAGCTGATCAACTTCAGAGCAGGAGCTGAACACACAACCACATACGGCTAGGTTCAGGGATTCAGTGTGGATTCAATGTGAAGCTCTGGCAACGCCCACTAGGGCTGGGGAACTTTATATATGAGCTGCTTCACAGCGATAGGCTGGAGCAGTAATTCTAGTAAACACCCAATCCACATAAAAGCAGGACAGGTGTGGGCCGCGCCCCCTATGCAGAGCCAGACAGCACAACACAGAGGGAACCCAACAATGGCTGCTGCCAACCACGCAGTAAGTCATGCACCACTGCAGAGGACTTTGCAAGCTACGGACGGCTTTCACAGCAAGTCAGGAACCGCACATGCGGGCGGTCATGCAAAGCAGCGGAGCCACTCACGCAAGTACGGGTACGCAGCAGAGCCGGGAACTGAGCAGCATCCATATAGGTAACAGACAACAGTATCCCAGCTGGTTAGGGGGAAAGGAGCAAAAGGGTTAATGCAAAAAACATGCAAAGTAACGCTGGAAAACAAAGTACAGACAATACCAGCGTTACAGTATCCCCCTCCTCAGGCCCCCTCTTCTGAAGACCCAAGTAAAAAAAAATTCCCCAGAAAAATTCACTTGGGTTTGGCGGTAAGTCCCATAGTTCACAATATGGCAGCAGAGTTAATAGCTCGAAAAGTCCGAACCGCTGACCAAGCGGGGAATCGAGCCATCTAGTCCACTTACCCTGTGGGGACCAAGTAGTCTAGTTCACACATCAGGTGGAGCTTAGAGAAAGTCCTGCAGACCGCACATGCTCAGCGGAGTCCATGGCCAGAGCTTACTGTAGCGCTTCCCACGGCTGTGGGGCGCCGGGACATGGCATAGCTTGCCTAGCTAGCCAATGCTCCCACGCCGCCAGTCCACGACGACGTGAGGCATGGGTCCCAGATGATGAGAATGTGGACCCACTGGACCACGGAGGGAGACCCGGGCCTGCCCGGACTAGGGAAGGGCAGCGACCGGGATCCGTGGCAGCTGAGCATGTGGGCAAGGTGGCGACCTGCAGGACTAGACAACACCGCACAACTTCAGGTAAGAAGAAACATAAAGTTTACTTAAAGAAACACAGTACATAAAACAGAACATAAGACCGGGCTCCCGATTCCGCACATCAGAGAAGGGTACACGACTCAGGATCACAGACGAGTGCTGGAGGACATCACGGGTAGATGCAGTCCAGGGTTATCTGGCACGGGCATACTTGGACGGCCTCTCTCTCAGGCCTTAGGCGTAGCACAGGCTCAGCAGGAGAACATCAGACACCGACCTCAGACAGACTTCAGACGATGGCGGGGTCATCACGGGTTGATGAAGTCCAGGATCATCTGGCACGGGCATACTAGTATGGCCTCTCTCTCAGGCTTCAGGCGTAGCACAGGCTCAGCAGGAGAACATCAGACACCGACCCAGGACAGACGTCATCACAGGGTAGACCAAGGAGGAACCGGCAGGACAGGCAGGTTGTCACGGCAAGTGACCAAGGCAGTCTCTGGACAGGCAGGTTGTCACAGCAAGTGACCAGGCAGTCTCTGGGACAGGCAGGTTGTCACGGCTAGTGACCAGGGCAATCTCTGGGACAGGCAGGTTGTCACGGCAAGTGACCAGGGCAGGCAGGTTGTCACGGCAAGTGACCAGGGCAGGCAGGTTGTCACGGCAAGTGACCAGGCAGGCAGGTTGTCACGGCAAGTGACCAGGCAGGCAGGTTGTCACGGCAAGTGACCAGGCAGGCAGGTTGTCACGGCAAGTGACCAGGCAGGCAGGTTGTCACGGCAAGTGACCAGGCAGGTTGTCACGGCAAGTGACCAGGGCAGTCTCTGGGACAGGCAGGTTGTCACGGCAAGTGACCAGGCAGTCTCTGGGACAGGCAGGTTGTCACGGCTAGTGACCAGGCAGTCTCTGGGACAGGCAGGTATATACGACCTGATATGGTGGAGCCTCCAGGTAGGCTGCAGTCGGATGGCAGATGATCGCTCCCAGGTGAGCAGGCAAGAGCCGGGGATCTCTGCAGATGATGTCCGAACCTCCAGATGGAGCTGCAGTCGGATGGCAGATGATCACTCCCAGGTGAGCAGGCAAGAGCCGGGGATCTCTGCAGATGATGTCCGAACTTCCGGATGGAGCTGCAGTCGGATGGCAGACAGGCAAGCCGACAGGTAACAGGCAGGTAACTGGAATCAGGAGCTTATGGCTGAAACAGAGTTAGACTGCACAGGAACAACAGGGACACGGATTGGATCTCAGGGAGTCAGGAACACAGACAGGAACATGGATTGGATCTCAGGGAGTCAGGAACACGGACAAGAACATGGATTGGATCTCAGGGAGTCAGGAACACGGACAAGAACATCAGGAACACGGATTGGGTCTCAGGGAGTCAGGAACACGGACAGGAACATGGATTGAATCACAGGAACACGGACTGGAACACAGGCCTCGGACTCCGGACATCTGGCACCGATCAGCAGGCTCCGGACATCTGGCAATGATCGGCAGGATCCGGACATCAGGCAGGAAGGATAGGATCCGGACATCTGGTAGTGGTCGTCGGACATCGGACATCAGGCCATGGTCATCAGGCATAGGATCCGGACATCTGGCAGCGACCTGAAAAGGAACCCCAGCGGTCTGGTGCAAGCCCCGCCAGGCTCAACGGGAGCTGGCCGGGGATTGCACAGAGGCTGAGCACAGAGTAACAGAAACTCAGCACACACCGGACTCCTCCTTCCAAGATGAACTCAGGTTATATAGCAAGGATTCACAGTCACTGGCACAGGGTTCTGGACACAGCAGGATTTCAGGAACATAACACAAAGGACACAGTTCAGACAGTCAGGTACAGGATGCGATCCAAGATCAGGGGTTCAGGTAATTAGACACAGCAGGAACAGGCCTGGATATACAGCCTCCAGGAACGGCGATCTGGGTAATCAGCCCCCAGCATAGGCGGAAACACAAGACACAATTCAGACATTCAGGTACCGGGTTTGATCCAGGATCAGGGAACAAGACACAGCAGGAACAGGGAATCAGCTCTCCAGAGCTGATCAACTTCAGAGCAGGAGCTGAACACACAACCACATACGGCTAGGTTCAGGGATTCAGTGTGGATTCAATGTGAAGCTCTGGCAACGCCCACTAGGGCTGGGGAACTTTATATATGAGCTGCTTCACAGCGATAGGCTGGAGCAGTAATTCTAGTAAACACCCAATCCACATAAAAGCAGGACAGGTGTGGGCCGCGCCCCCTATGCAGAGCCAGACAGCACAACACAGAGGGAACCCAACAATGGCTGCTGCCAACCACGCAGTAAGTCATGCACCACTGCAGAGGACTTTGCAAGCTACGGACGGCTTTCACAGCAAGTCAGGAACCGCACATGCGGGCGGTCATGCAAAGCAGCGGAGCCACTCACGCAAGTACGGGTACGCAGCAGAGCCGGGAACTGAGCAGCATCCATATAGGTAACAGACAACAGTATCCCAGCTGGTTAGGGGGAAAGGAGCAAAAGGGTTAATGCAAAAAACATGCAAAGTAACGCTGGAAAACAAAGTACAGACAATACCAGCGTTACAGTTAAGTTCCTTGTGGGGTCTATTTTCCAAAATGGGGTCACTTGTTGGTGATTTCCACTGTTTAGGCGCATCAGGGGCTCTCCAAATTCGACATGACGCCCCCAGACCATTCCATCAAAGTCTGCAATCCAAAACGTCACTACTTCCCTTCCGAGCCCCAACGTGTACCCATACAGTAGTTTTCTCCCACATATTGGGTATCAGCGTACTCAGGACAAATTGGGCAACAACTTTTGGGGTCCAATTTCTCCTGTTACCCTTGTAAAAATAAAATATTGGGGCGAAAAAAATATTTTTGCAAAAAAAAAAAAGATTTTTTATTTTTACGGCTGTGCGTTATAAACTTCTGTGAAGCACTTCGGGGTTCAAAGTGCTCACCACACATCTAGATAAGTTCCTTGTGGGGTCTATTTGCCAAAATGGGGTCACTTGTGGGGGGTTTCCACTGTTTAGGTGCATCAGGGGCTCTCCAAATGTGACATGACGCCCCCAGACCATTCCATCAAAGTCTGCAATCCAAAACGTCACTATTTCCCTTCCGAGCCCCGACGTGTGCCCATACAGTAGGTTTCGCCCACATATTGGGTATCAGTGTACTCAGGACAAATTGGACAACAACTTTTGGGTTCCAATTTCTTCTGTTACCCTTGTGAAAATAAAATATTGGGGGCGAAAAAATCATTTTTGTAAAAAAAAAAAAAAAAAAAAAAAAAAGATTTTTTATTTTACGGCTGTACGTTATAAACTTTAGTGAAACACCTGGGGGTTCAAAGTTCTCACCACACATCTAGATAAGTTCCTTGAGGGGTCTAGTTTCCAAAATGGTGTCATTTATAGGGGTTTCCACTGTTTAGGCAGATCAGGAGCTCTCCAAACACGACATGGCGTCCAGCCAATTCTGCGTTGAAAAAGTCAGACGGCGCTCCTTCCCCTCCAAACTCTGCCATGCACCCAAACAGTGGTTTACCCCCACATATGGGGTATCAGCGCACTCAGGACAAATTGCACAATAACTATTGGAGTCTTGTTACCCTTGGAAAAATAAAAATTGGGGTTAAAAGATCATTTTTGTGAAAAAAATATGATTTTTAAATTTTACGGCTCTACGTTATAAACTTGTGTGAAGCACTTGGGGGTTCAAATTGCTCATCAAATATCTAGATAAGTTCCTTAGGGGGTCTAGTTTCCCAAATGGGGTCATTTGTGGGGGTTTCCACTGTTTAGGCACATCAGGGGCTCTCCAAATGCAACATGGCATCCAAACTCAATTCCAGCCAATTTTGGTTGGAAAAAGTCAAATGGTGCTCCTTCCATTCCGAGCTCTGCCGTGCGCCCAAACAGTGGTTCCCCCCCACATATGGGGTATCAGCGTACTCAGGACAAATTCTACAACAACTTATGTGGTACAATTTCTCCTGTTACCCTTGGGAAAATAAAAATTAGTCACTAAAAGATAATTTTTGTGGGAAAAAAATAGGATTTTTTATTTTCATGCCCGGGCATTATAAACTTGTGTGAAGCACTTGGGGTTTAAAGTGCTCACCAAAAATCTAGATAAGTTCCTTAGGGGTCTAGTTTCCAAAATGGGGTCACTTGTGGGGGGTTTCCACTGTTTAGGCTCATCTGGGGCACTGCAAACGGAACATGACCCCCATTAACGTCTGCATTCCAAAACGTTACTACTTCCTTTCCAAGCCCTGCCGTGCGCCCAAACAGTTTCCCCCCCCACATATGGGGTATCAGCGTACTCAGGACAAATTGGACAACAACTCTTGGGGTCCAATTTCCTTGGGAAAATTCAAAAATGTGGGACTAAAAAATCATTTTTGTGGAAATTTTTTTTTTTTTTTTCACACCCAGGCTTTATAAACTTTTGTGAAACACTTGAGGGTTCAAAGTGCTCACAACAGATCTAGATAAGTACCTTAGGGGGTCTAGTTTCCAAAATGGTGTCACTTGTGGGGGGTTTCCACTGTTTAGGCGCATCAGGGGCTCTCCAAACGCGACATGGCATCCAATCTAAATTCCAGCCAATTTTAGTTTGAAAAAGTCAAACGTCGCTCCTTCCCTTACGAGCTCTGCCGTGTGCACAAACAGTGGTTTTCCCCCACATATGGGGTATTGGCGTACTCAGGAGAAATTGCATAACAACCTTATCTGTCCATTTTCTCCTTTTACCCTTGTGAAAATAAAAAAAAAGTTTGTAAAAGAATTTTTGTGGCTAAAAAGTAAAATATTCATTTTTTCCTTCCACGTTGCTTTAGTTACTGTGAAGCACCTGAAGGGTTAATAAACTTCTTGAATGTGGTTTTGAGTACCTTGAGGGGTGAAGTTTTTAGAATGGTGTCACTTTTGGGTATTTTCTGCCATATAGACCCCTCAAAGTGACTTCAAATGTGAGGTGGTCCCTAAAAAAAATGGCTTTGTAAATTTTGCTGTAAAAATGAGAAATCGCTGGTCAACTTTTAACCCTTATAACTTCCTAACAAAAAAAAATTTGGTTCCAAAATTGTGCTGATGTAAAGTAGACATGTGGGAAATGTTATTTCTTAACTATTTTGTGTGATATATTTCTCTGTTTTAAGGGTATAAAAATTCAAAGTTTGAAAATTGCAAAATTTTAAAAATTTTCGCCATATTTGCGTTTTTTTCAAAAATAAACTTAAGTTATATCGAAGAAATTTTACCACTAACATGAAGTACAATATGTCACGAGAAAACAATCTCAGAATCGCGAAGATCCGTTGAAGCGTTCCAGAGTTATAACCTCATAAAGAGACAGTGGTCAGAATTGTAAAAATTGGCCCGGTCATTAACGTGCAAACCACCCTTGGGGGTGAAGGGGTTAAAATTGCTGGATTTTCACACTGTGCTAGGAAAAGGATATGGCTGTATTGCGCAGTGTGAAAAAGCAAATGGAGAAAAAAAAAGGGCTCTGGATTGCTTTACAATAAAATAAGCTTCAATAACCTGGCCAAATTTTTATCCTAGCCAACTAGACCTGGGGCTAGGTATATAAGGTCAATATATCCTATAGGTAGCAGCAGCAGACAGCAAGGGAATGGACCCTCTTGATGTATGCACTAATATCTATATACACATATACAGTGCCTGCAGGCCTTGCAGTGATATGTATAGAGTGACGTACAATCCCCTGCCTACCTAACACTGCAACCTATATCCTCCAGAATTAGTCCTTAGAAGGGCTGTTGGCTTAGCTGGATTTGAGTTCTTTAGGATGGTAGATCCCACACTGACTAGTAAATCCCCAAATCTGACCCTATCTCGGCAGCAGCTCTCCCTACACTATCTAAATCCGGAGCTAAATGCGCCAAGCAGGGCTGCGTCAGGTCTCTTATACCCCTGATGATGCTGTGCAGGCTGCCAATCACTGCAAGAACACAACAAAGATGGCTGCAGCATATCAGTGCCTGGCAGACAATCCCTGCATGGTGATTGAGTCTCTAAAGATCGCCAAAAATGCTGGGTGGAGACCAGAGTTCTCGCCGAATAATCCCGGAAATGCTCAGTGCTCGCCGAGTACACAGAGTACCGAGATACTTGGGCGAGTAATGAGTATTGGTGAGCACGTTCGCTTGTCACTAAGCAGTACCTGTCCGGAGAGTGTGTATATACAGTACAGACCAAAAGTTTGGACACACCTTCTCATTCAAAGCTTTTTCTGTATTTTCAAAAATATTTAGAATTGAGAGTCCTCAGTGGTTGATACCTTTTAATGGCTAACTGAAAAGATGGTAACAAATTGCAAGCTTTCGAAACTACTCAGGTCTCTTCATCAGGCAAAGACTAATACAACATCTGAAGAATCACATATTTATACACAACAGGACACAGGAATAGTGCAATAGATAAGACAAGTGACGTGAAGCAGAACTCGGAGTCCCTCCTCCCTCTTACAGACATATCTTCACTTCATGACACAGATTCTGCTGCCACCTTTTATAACACTACAATAACAGCAGCACTTGATTCGGCCGCCCCCCTCACACATAGCAAAACTTGTACAATCAACAGGCAGCCCTGGCTGACCAGCCTCACCAAAGAACTGAGACTGGCTTCCAGGGTTGCTGAGAGGAGATGGAAAAAATCCTGCTCTGCAGAGCACTTAACCGCATAGAAGCAGTCCCTCACCAGCTTCAAGTCCATGCTCACTGCCGCAAAACAAACTTACTTCTCATCTCTCATATCCTCCCTCTCTCACAACCCTAAACAGCTCTTCAACACTTTCAATTATCTACTCCGTCCCCCAGCACCTCCTCCTTCTCCTCTCATTTCTGCTGAAGACTTTGCCTCTTTCTTTAAGCAGAAGATTGATACGATCAGAGAATGCTTTGGCCCACAGCCCCCATTGCCCCTCTTAGCTGCTCAGCCCTGTTCCTCCAAAACCAACTTCTCCACCATGACAAAAGATCAGCTCTCCACCCTCCTATCAAGATCACACCTCACCACTTGCATGCTTGACCTGCTGCCATCCCACCTCATCCCTAGCCTCGCCACAGTCTTCACCCCTACTCTAACACACCTCTTCAACCTCTCACTTACAAATGGTGTCTTCCCCTCATCCTTCAAACATGCCTCGATCACATCCATTCTCAAAAAGACCTCCCTTGACCCATCCACTGTGTCTAGCTATCGCCCGATATCTTCTCCCTTATGTCTCAAAACTACTGGAACGGCATGTCCATCTTGAACTGTCCTCCCACCTCTCCTCCTGCTCCCTCTTTGACCGCTTACAATCAGGCTTCCGACTGCATCACTCAACTGAAACTGCCCTAACTAAAGTCACCAATGACCTAATAACCGCCAAGAGCAAGCAACACTACTCTGTCCTCCGTCTCCTGGACCTGTCTTCTGCCTTCGACACTGTGGACCATTCCCTCCTGCTACAGATTCTCTCATCTCTTGGCATCACAGGCTTAGCCCTATCCTGGATCTCATCATATCTAACAAACCGAACATTCAGTGTCTCCCTCTCCCACAGTACCTCCTCACCTCGCCCCGTCTGTCAGTGTTCCTCAAGGCCCAGTTCTAGGACCCCTACTCTTCTCCATCTACACCCTCGCATGGGACATCTCATAGAATCCCATGGTTTGCAGTATCATCTCTACGCCGATGACACGCAGATCTACCTATCTGGACCTGACCTCACCTCCTTACTGACCAAAATCCCACAATGTCTGTCTGTTATTTCCACTTTTTTCTCTGCTCGCTTTCTAAAACTGAACATGGACAAAACAGAATTCATCATCTTTCCCCCATCTCACTCTACCCCCCCACCAGACCTATCCATCAATGTCAATGGCTGCTCACTTTCCCCAGTCCCGCATGCTCGGTGCCTCAGGTGATCCTTGACTCTGCCCTCTCTTTCAAGCCACATGTCCAAACCCTTGCCTCCTCCTGCCGTCTCAAACTCAAAAATATTTCCCGGATCCGTGCATTCCTTGACCATGAAACTACAAAAACAGTAGTGCATGCCCTCATCATCTCCCGCCTCGACTACTGCAACCTTCTACTCTCTGGCCTCCCCTCTAGCACTCTGGCACCACTCCAACCCATCCTGCACTCTGCTGCCTGACTAATACACCTGTCTCCCTGTTATTTCCCAGCCTCTCCTCTCTGCCAAGCCCTTCATTGGCTTCCTATCGTCCAGAGGCTCCAGTTCAAAACCCTAACTATGACATACAAAGCCATCCACAACCTGTCTCCTCCATACATTTGTGACATGGTCTCCCAGTACATACCCACACGCAACCTTCGATCCTCTCAAGATCTCCTCCTCTACTCCCCTCTTATCTCTTCTTCCCACAACCGCATACAAGACTTCTCCTGTGCCTCCCCCATACTCTGGAACTCTCTACCCCAACACATTAGACTCGCGCCTACTATGGAAACCTTCAAAAAGACCCTGAAGACCCACCTCTTCCGACTAGACTACAACCTGCAGTGATACTCAGTCTACTGAACCACTGCACGACCAGCTCTACCCTCTCCTAGTGTATCCTCACCCATCCCTGTAGACTGTGATCCCTTGCGGGCAGGGTCCTCTCTCCTTCTGTACTTGTGTGTGCCTTATATTGCTCACATTTATTGTCCTTGTCTATATTTGCTCCTTTCACATGTAAAGCGCCATGGAATAAATGGCGCTATAAAAATGTATAATAATAATAACTATCAATATGGGAGAGGGACAAAAGAGTTGTGGCCATAAATATTGGACCAGTTCATAGATAAGGAGTGAATGTTTTATTGTCCTCTGATTGGGGTCTGGTAATGTTTTGTGATGACCCCACAAGGTCTTAGGAGCAAATTCCTTAATTGATGTAAAAAGACAAATCCATGCGACACGTTCATTCCTGCACTGAGAGTGTCAAAGGTCGTCATCAGTTTATATTTCCAACATTTTCTTTGTCTCTGAGATGTGAAGCTACCTTTCAATACAAGTAATTTCATGTCCATGGTGCTGTGATCAGGCATACAAAAATGTTTTGCCAAAGGTAGATCCATTCTTTTTTCTCTTATTGTGTGGCGATGAGAAATCATCCTTGTTCTCAGTTTTTGCCCGTTTCCCCCACGTACAGACCCCCAGTTGGACATTTAGTGCAAATAATTAAGTACACCACATTAGATGTGATGCAGCTGAAAGTGTTATGTTTCGGTAGCTGAGGAGTGCAGGTAAAAAAGGCAATACACCAGAGCAGTTGGAATCTATGAGATTGCAGTACCCTGACTAACCACCACAACTAGAGGCAGCCGTGGAGCGTTCCTACGTTGGTCCTAGACGCCTCGTCACAGCCTGAGAAACTAACTACACCTAAAGATAGAAATAGGAAAGCTATCTGCCCCGGAGCAGATCCCCAAAGAACATAGAAAGCCCCCAAACATGTAATGGCGGTTAGACAAGAAGAAATACTGACACAGACAGAAAATAGTATGAGCAAACGTTGGGGCCCAAACTACCTAAATAGAAAAGGATAGGAAGGGCACTTACTGCAATCCCAAAAAACCCTGAAAAGCACCAACTCTACTAATTTCAAAAACACCTGAGATCACACTACCTCTACCACCTAAATTAGTTCTCTGGTGTAACAAAATCAAAACAGCAGCCACTGAAAAAACTGGAAAAAGCAAATGTACAAACATCAGTGGCTGAACAAAACTGAGAGGGCAAAAGCCCCCGGAGGGGACCCTGAAGGCCCCCACAGAAGTGCAGGACAAAATGCAAAAATCAAGCACAAAAACAAAAAGAAGAAAATGTCTTATCTGTAGCAGGAGATGCAGACACGACACAGCAGGCTACAAAGGAAACAGGAATCAAGGATTGAGACCAGAACAATTGATCACCGGCAACCCTGATGGGAAGGTGACTCCCTTATATAAGACCAGTCAGTAACACCTGATTCCCAATCCTCACAATCTTCACTGGACAGTCCAGTACCGCTTGTAACCACCAGAGGGAGCCTCTGCTCAGAACTCATCTCAAGTCCATTCACAACATGAAAGTACCTGGGATCTTGTAGTCCTGATGTGAACAATTGAAAACCAAATTACAAGAGCCACCAGAATATCAAGGAACACCTGCTACATTACAAAGCTAAAGAAGAAAATAACCGGGTGCCTCTAGTGGTCACCTCAATCCAAATCTGGAGGTGCTAGGGGGAGCTGCACGGAAATTACTACCTTTACTACAAAAAGGATGCCCGATTACAATCCATATTTCCAGACCCCCTACTACTGTGTTTTAGGCAGCCCCCAAATCTAAGAAGCATCATTGTCAGAAGCTCCCTGTCCTCCCCAACAGCTGCAGGAACCTTTCCTTGCAACAAGAAAAATTTTAAAACCTGTCCATTTATAATGACCACGGACAAGATAAAAATCCCCAACTCCATCAGGACTACAAGATCCCAGGTACTTTCAGCTGCATCACATCTAATGTGGTGTACTTAATTATTTTCACTAAATGTCCAACTGGGGGTCTGTATGTGGGGGAGACCGGGCAAAAACTGAGAACAAGAATGAATTCTCATCGCCACACAATAAGAGAAAAAAGAATGGATTTACCTGTGGCTAAACTTTTTTGTATGCCTGATCACAGCACCATGGACATGATATTACTTGTATTGAAAGGTAACTTCACATCTCAGAGACAAAGAAAAGTTTGGGAATATAAACTGATGACAAACTTTGACACTCTCAGTGCAGGTTTAACGTGTCGCATGGATTTATGTCATTTTTCACTCAATTAATGATTGTTCTAAGATGTGGATGCTCACAAAAATTCAGACCAACAGAGTACTAAAACTTGGACTCCTTTCTATGTAACTGTGCCTTTTTGGCCTCAACTTGCTCCACTCTCCCCAAAATTGATTTAGTTCGTCTTTACGTGCCAGTATCTTATCTATTGCACCCCATCCTTAGTCCTGTTGTGTAAATATATACTCAGGATGTGTTTGTCATTGCCTTGATGAATTAGAACCTAAGATAGTCTGAAAGCTTGCAATTTGTGTACCAAATTTCACTGAGGACCTAAATTAAAATATTTTCATCTATGTAACACTTTTGTTAAGTATATAATTCCAGTATTGTTAATCATAGTTTTATGTTCATGAAACAATTTTCATAGTCATGAAAATACAGAAACATCTTTGAATGAGAAGGTGTGTCCAAACTTTTGGTCTGTACTGTATATTTTTTTTATCATTTCTTACACAACATTAAAGGGATTCTTTTAGTATGCTCAACCGTCCTAAGCAGTCTACATTTGTATGCCAGTCATAGGAAGCTGAATAAAGTGATACCTTGATGTCTGCTATCCGATGTGTTATTCTACAGAAATCCACATTTTTCTTATATGTAAATGAGATGTTCAGGTCTATGTGCTGGACATTGATCTGTATGAGAATCCGCCTAGCCACCCCCAAGGCCGGCCTGCCTGATTGCTGCCACACCTGTTTTCAATCAAGAAATCACTTAAATAAGACCTGACAAAGTGAAGTAGACCAAAAGTTCCTCAAAAGGTAGAAATCATGCCGCGATTCAAAGAAATTCTGGAACGAATGAGAAAGTAATTGAGGTCCATCAGTCTAGGAAAGCTTATAAAGCCATTTCTAAAGCTTTGGGACTCCAGTGAAACACAGCGAGAGCCATTATCCACAAATGGTGAAAACATGGAACAATGATGAACCTTCCCAGGAGTGGTCAGCCGACCAAAATTACCCCATGAGAGCAGCAATGACTCATCCAAGAGGACACAAAAGACCCCACAACAACATCCAAAGAACTGCAGGCCTCACTTGCCTCAGTTAAAGTCAGTGTTCATGACTCCATTATAAGAAAGAGAATGGGCAAAAATGGCCTTCATCGCAGAGCTCCAAGATGAAAACCACTGCTGAGCAATAAAAACATAAAGGTTCATCTCAGTTTTGCCAGAAAACATTTTGATTATCCCCAAGACTTTTTAGAGAATACTCAGTGGACTAAGACAAAAGTTTAACTTTTTGGAAGGTGTATGTGCTATTACAACTGGCATATAAGAAACAAAGCATTTCAGAAAAGGAACATCATAACAACAGTAATATATAGTGGTGGTATTGTGCTGCTTCAGACCTGGAAGACTTGCTGTGATAAATGGAACCATGAATTCTATTGTCTACCAAAGAATCCTGAAGGAGCATGTCTGGCCATCTGTTCATGATTTCAAGCTAAAGTGCACTTGAGTTGCGCAGCAGGACAATGATCTAAAATACACCAGCAACTCCACCTCTGAATGAATTCAGAAAAACAAAATTAAGACAAAGTCGTGACCTTAATCCTATTGAGATGCTGTGGCATGACCTTAAAAAGGCAGTTTATACTTGGAAAACCTCCACTGTGGCTGAATTAAAAATTCTGCAAAGATGACTAGGCTAAAATTCCTCCAGAGCGGTGTAAAAGACTCATTGCCAGTTATCGCAAACACTTGATTGCAGTTGTTGCTGCTAAGGGTGTCCCAACCAGTTTTTAGGTTTAGGGGGCAATCACTTTTTCACACAGAGCCCTGTGCGTTTGGATTTCTTTTTCCCTTAACTATAAAGAGCTTAATTTAGCCCCTTAGTGACAGAGCCAATTTGGTACTTAATGACCAGAACAATTTCTGACCAATGTCACTTTATGAGTTTATAGCTCGGGAATGCTTCAACGCATCCCACTGATTCTGAGATTGTTTTTTCGTGACATATTATATTTCATGTTAGTGGTAAAATTTCTTCGATATGACATGCGTTTATTTATGAAAAAAATGGAAATATGACGAAAATTTTTAACATTTTGCAATTTTCAAACTTAATTTTTATTCCCTTAAATCAGAAAGATATGTCACACAAAATATTTTATAAATAACATTTCCCATATGTCATCTTAACATCAGCACAATTTTGGAAACAATTTTTTTTGTTAGGAAGTTAAAGTGTTAAAAGTTGGCCAGAGATTTCTAATTTTTCCAACAAAGTTTACAAAATCATTTTTTTAGGGACCGCATCACATTTAAAGTTACTTTGAGGGTGTACATGACAGAAAATACCAAAAGTGACACCATTCTAAAAACTGCACACCTCAAGGTGCTCAAAACCACATTCAAGAATTTAATTAACCCTTTACGTGCTTCACAGGAACTGAAGCAATGTGGAAGGAAAAAATTAATATTTAACTTTTTTTTTTTTTTTTTACAATTTACTTCAGAACCAATTTTTTTTATTTTCACAAGTGTAAAAAGAGAAAATGAACCAAAAACTTTGTTGTGAAATTTTTCCTGAATACGCCGATACCCCAAATGTGGAGTAAACCATTGTTTGGGCGCACCACAGGGCTTGGAAGGGAAAGAGCGCCGTTTGACTTTTTCAATGCAGAATTGGCTGGAATTGGGATCGGATGCCATGTCGCGTTGGGAGAGCCCCTGATGTGCCTAAACAGTAGCAAGCCCCCACAAATGACCCCATTTTGAAAACTAGACCCCCTCAGGAACTTATCTAGATGTGTGGTGAGAACTTTGAACCCCCAAGTGCTACACTAAAGTTTATAATGCAGTAACCAAGAAAATAAAAAAAGTCACATTTTTTCCACAAAAATTATTTTTAGCCCCAATTTTTTTTTTCACAAGGGTAACAGGAGAAAATGGATCCCAAACATTGTTTTGCAATTTCTCCTGAGTACGCCGATACCCCATATGTGGGGAAAAAACACTGTTTGGGTGCACGTCAAGGTTTGGAAGGGAAGGAGTGACATTTTGAAATGCAGATTTTGATGGAATGGTCTGCGGATTTCATTTTGTGTTTACAGACCCCCTGATATGCCTAAACCATGTAAATCCCCCACAAGTGAGCCAATTTTGGAAACCAGACCCCCATGAAATTTATATAGATGTGTGGTGAGCACCTTCAGCCACCAGGTGCTTTACAAAAAATTATAAAATTGAGTTAAAATAAAAAAAAAAAAGACAAAATCACATTTTTTACAACACAATGTTATTTTAGCCACAATTTTTTTTATTTTCACAAGGGTAACAGGAAAAAAATGGACCTCGAGATCTGTTGTGCAATTTCTCCTGAGTATGCTGATACCCTGTATATGTGGGTCAAAACTACAGGGCTCGGAATGGAATGCAGGCTTTGATGGAATGATCTGCGAGCTCCATTGTTAGGGTCTGCGGAACGCACCAAATATAAGATGTAGAGAGGTGCGTTCGCAGCCCGTGGACCACCGTGCAGGCGGAGCCTGCTGCTAGTAAGATGGCGCAAGAAGGAAACTCTGTTATCCCGCAGAGTCGCCAAAATAAACGCCGTAACGCGCTGTGGCAATATGTGCGAACTCTGTTATTCCACAGAGCCGCTAGGAGTGCCGCAGCGATATATGGCGATGTGTGCGAACTCTGTTGACACCACTGAGTCGCAAAGTAAACATGCTAGGGCACTGTCTAGCATTGAAAGCGAACCCTGTTGCATCACAGAGCCGCTGAGACAAACTTCTGTGTCCTGTTAGGCACCCAGGTACACAGTTGACTGCTAAGCGAACATAGAAAGTAATCATGCGCTAATGTCCTCGCGGGAGTCACCCGCAATCTATGGCGTCTGAACGCCAGGCCCTGAATACGACAATCAAACTCCTCACTGGTTATGCCGGTAATCTAAGGCATCTAAGACACCGACCCTGACCAGCTAGCATACCAAGCTCCTCACCGATTAGGTCGGTATTTTAATGGCGTATTTCAGCCGCCCTAAATACACACGCATGACCATACTGGCGCAAAGCATATAACGGTTGATACTAGCGCACGGCCGTGCGGTAAGGACAGCCTTTTATAGCAGCCACGAGAAAAGACCTTCCAGAAAGGACCAATGGGAAGCTGCTTCAGAACATCAACAGCCACAGGACCTTCCTGAAGGACCAATAGGTGTGGCAGCTGTATCTGAGCATGTGACCACTGATCTCCAATGGGAGATCTTGCCCTGGGCATGCTCAGATGAAGCAACAAAGGACTTAGTCCCAAATCTGCCTGCTCCAACATTGGTTGCAGCAACAAGTCTCTGCACAGTACTGGGCCGGGCAAGACGCTGGGACAGACGTCTCTGCTGAGCAGGAACCACTGCGGCCGCAGACGGATGGGGGACCGCAGCAGGAACAGCTCGAGATTCCCCCTGTGCAGGAGTGGGAATTCGAACCCTAACATTACCCCCCCTCCCTCCTAGGGCCCCCCTTCTTTGGGCTTCGCTGTGCTCAAAGGCAACGATGAGCTGCGGAGCATGAACATGCTTGGCAGGCTCAAAGGACCTATCCTCAGGCCCATAATCCCTCCAATCCACCAAATAAAATTTTTTTTCCCTCGTACCACCTTGCAACCAACAATGGTGTTCACCTCATGATTGTCGGTAGATGAACCCAACGTCCCGGCAGATGACTCGGAAAACCGGGAAATGGCCACAGATTTCAGGAGGGACACGTGAAAGGTGTCAGTGATACCAAGGCGAGGCGGAAGGGCTAGGCGGTAGGGCTAGGCGGTAAACCACCGGGTTCACCTGCTCAAGAACTTTAAAGGGACCCAAAAAGTGAGGTGCCAACTTGGTGGACTCTACACGTAGCCTGATGTTTCGGGCATAGAGCCACACTAGGTCACCTGGAGAAAATGTAGGAGCGGGGCGCCGATGAGCATCGGCCGAAGACCTCATCCTCTCTTTGGAGGCCTGAATGGCATCCTGGGTGTGTTCCCAAATGTCCCGTGCCTCCACAGCCCAGTCTGCCACCCTGGAATCGGCGGAAGACACGGGCATGTGCACTGGTAACCGCGGATGCTGACCGTAGTTCAGGAGGAATGGGGTCTGTCCGGTGGAGTCAGCCACAGCATTTAGAGCGAACTCAGCCCACGGTAGCAAGGATGCCCAGTCATCCTGTCTGGCAGAGACAAAATGTTGCAAGTATGTGACCAAGGTCTGGTTGGCCCTCTCTACCAACCCATTCGTCTCGGGATGGTATGCAGAGGAGAGATTCAACTCAATGCTGAGTAAACGACACAGCTCTCTCCAGAACCGAGATGCAAACTGGGGACCTCGATCACTGACAATTTTGTCTGGCATACCATGTAGGCGGAAAATATGCGTAATGAATAATGCTACCAAGGTCCGTGCAGACGGTAACCGTGGTAACGGCACCAAGTGCACCATTTTAGAGAAGTGGTCGGTTATCACCCAGATGATGGTGCAGCCCCGAGACTTGGGTAAGTCCACCACAAAATCCATCCCGACCATCTCCCAGGGCCTGTCTGCCACCGGCAAAGGGAAAAGAAGCCCAGCCGGCCGTTGTCAAGGGGATTTATTCTTGGCGCAGGAGATGCACACCTGAATATACTCCCTGACGTCACAGGCCATCTGCGGCCACCAGTATGTCCTCGCCAGCAACTCAGAAGTCCTTTTTGTCCCAAAATGTCCACCCACCCTGGACGAATGTGCCCAAGAGAGTACTTCCGGTCGCAAATTGGTGGGCACAAAAGCCTTGCCCGGAGGCACAGACTCAAGCGAAACCGGAGCCACCGTTTTTAGGCTCTCTGTGGGGACAATAAGCCAAGGCTCCTCCTCCACCTCCTCAGAGGACACCACGGAGCGAGATAAAGCATCGGCGAGAATGTTCTTCTCACCGGAGAGAAAATGGAGGGTGAAATGGAACCGGGAGAAGAACAAGGACCATCTGGCCTGACGGGAATTTAGCTGCTGGGCTGTCTGCAAATACACCAAGTTCTTGTGGTCCGTGAATACTTGGAAGGGGAAGCGAGCCCCCTCCAGAAGATGTCTCCACTCGGAGAAGGCCAACTTCATAGCCAGTAACTCCCTGTCCTCGATGGAAAAATTCCTCTCTGCTGGTGTAAAGGTCTTGGAATAGAAGAAGCAGGGATGCTTCTGCCCCTGGGCATCCTTTTGAAAAAGGACTGTTCCAGCACCAACAGAAGAGGCATCCACCTCTAAAATAAACGGTTTATCGACATTGGGGCGATGTAAGAAGGGAGCACTGGTGAAATGCGACTTGATGGAGGAGAACGCCTTGGTGATCTCCTCTGACCACAACTTGGGATTAGCTCACTTCTTGGTGAGGGCTACCAAGGGAGCTACCAAAGTAGAGAAGTGGGGAATGAATTGGCGATAGTAGTTAATGAACCCCATAAATCGCCGCACCACTTTAAGGGAGTGGGGTTCTTGCCAATCCATCACAGCCTGTAGTTTGGCAGGATCCATAGCCAATCCCTGGGAGGAGATGATATAGCCCAGGAAAGGTAGAGACTCCTGCTCAAACATGCACTTCTCCAACTTCGCATATAGGGAATTTGCTCGCAAGAGGTCAAAGACCTTGCAGACATCTCTCCGGTGGGAGGCCATATCTGGAGAAAAGATGAGAATGTCATCCAGATAGACTACCACCGAGGTGGTCAACATATCCCAGAAGATGTCATTCACAAAGTCTTGGAAGACAGCTGGGGCATCACAGAGCCCAAAGGGCATTACCAGATATTAGTAATGCCCATTCCTGGTGTTAAATGCCGTCTTCCATTTGTCCCCTCACGGATGCGAATCAGGTTATACGCACCCCACAGGTCTAGCTTAGTAAATACCCTTGCTCCCCGAAGCCTGTCAAAGAGCTCAGAGATTAGCGGCAAAGGATACTTATTTTTCACGGTGATAGAGTTGAGACCCCTATAATCAATGCACGGACGTAATTCTCCGTTCTTCTTCTGCACAAAGAAGAACCCCGCTCCCGCTGGTGACACAGACTTACTAATGAATCCCCTTGCCAAGTTCTCCTGAATATATTGGGACATGGCCTCTGTCTCATGAAGAGAGAGGGGATAAACCCTTCCTCTAGGAGGCTCAGCTCCAGGCAAGAGGTAGATAGGACTATCATAGTGGCGATGAGGCGGAAGAGTCTCCGCAGCCTTCTTCGAGAAAATGTCGGCATAGGACCAATAGACCTTGGGAAGAGGAGAGAGGTCTATGGGTATCTCAGTCGTGGTGACCTGCACGCTGTCCCTAATGCATCTGCCTTTACATAAATTACCCCAACCCAGAATTCTCCCTGAAGGCCACTCATTATGTGGAGAGTGGTGGCGGAGCCAGGGTAATCCCAACAAAACCTCATCTATACCCTCAGGGAGGATAAAAAATGATATATTCTCCTGATGGGAAGGAGACATAGATAAGGTGAGTGGGACAGACTTATGGGTGATTTGTGTGGGCAGCATTGCTCTGTTCAACACCCGTACCGACACTGGTTCAGCCAGCAACACCAAAGGATGGTGTGGCGAGAAGCAAAGGAGGACGACATAAAATTCCCCTCTGCCCCAGAATCCACACACAGCTTGACGGGTAGGGTGATAGAACCGTGGGTAATTATCCCCTTGAGGAGCACTTTAGAGGCAAAACTCATGGCGTCCAGTGACCTTGTTCCTACGGTTACTAGGCGCGACCGTTCATTCAGCCGCTGTGGACATCGGTTGGCAAAATGTCCCTGCTGCTGGCAAATATAACAAATCGGGGATGGACGAGTGACCCGAGATTTAGATCTCGCAGGAGCAACCTCCTGAAGGTCAGGCGCCTGAACGGGCGACTCCAGAGGGGTGGCGAAGGTAGGAGCCAACGGAACCCTCTGCCTACACTGGGCACGTTCCAGGCTCCGCTTGTGGAAACGGAGGTCGACGTGGGTGGAAATAGCGATAAGCTCCTCCAGTGTGGCAAGATCTCCCTGGTAGCCAAGACGTCTTTCACATGACCCACCAGTCCTCTCCAGAACACGGGAATGAGGACTTTATCTGGCCACTCTAATTCCGAGGCCAGAGTGCGAAATTGGACAGCAAAATGGCTGACCAAAGCCGAACCCTGGGTACTTGTCAGCAGTTGGAGCGCCGTATCGTGGGTGACCTGAGGACCTAGAAAAACCTTTTTCAGATCCTTCAGAAAACAAGAAGCGCTCTGCACCACACAGTCATCGCGCTCCCACAGCAGCGTTGCCCACTCCAACGCTCTGCCCGACAGAAGAGCTATCACAAAGCCCACTTGTGCCTGATCCGTGGGGAAAGGTGCAGACAGAAGCTCGAGGTGTATGGAGCACTGACTCACGAATCCCCGACATTGCTTGCTGTCACCAGCAAACTTGTCTGGAAGCGGGAGATGGGACAATGTAGGGGCAGAGGACAAACTGGCTGCAGCTACGCTAGCAGCCTGAACAGCGACTGCGGTAACATCCATAGCTGAGGTTGTGCGCTCAAGAGCTGCCAACCTACCCTCCAGCTGCTGGATGTACAGCTGTAAACGCTGTTCATCCGCCATTTAACTAGCCAGACCCTGGCGCTAGTATTATGTTAGGGTCTGCGGAACGCACCAAATATAAGATGTAGAGAGGTGCGTTCGCAGCCCGGGGTCCACCGTGCAGGCGGAGCCTGCTGCTAGTAAGATGGCGCAAGAAGCGAACTCTGTTATCCCGCAGTCGCCAAAATAAACGCCGTAACGCGCTGTGGCAATATGTGCGAACTCTGTTATTCCACAGAGCCGCTAGAAGGAGTGCCGCAGCAATATATGGCGATGTGTGCGAACTCAGTTAACGCCACTGAGTTGCAAAGTAAACACGCTAGGGCGCTGTCTAGCATTGAAAGCGAACCCTGTTGCGTCACAGAGCTGCTGAGACAAACTGCTGTGTCCTGTTAGGCACCCAGGTACACAGTTGATTGCTAAGCGAACATAGAAAGTAATCATGCGCTAATGTCCTCGTGGGAGTCATCCGCAATCTATGGCGTCTGAACGCCAGGCCCTGAGTACGGCAATCAAACTCCTCACCGGTTATGCTGGTAATCTAAGGCACCTAAGACACCGACCCTGACCGGCTAGCTTACCAAGCTCCTCACCGATTAGGTCGGTATTGTAATGGCGTATTTCAGCTTCCCTAACCACACACACGCATGACAATACTGGCGCAAAGCATATAACGGTTGATACTAGCACACTGCCGTGCGGCAAGGACAGCCTTTTATAGCAGCCACGAGAAAAAGACCTTCCAGGAAGGACCAATGGGAAGCTGCTTCAGAACATCAACAGCCACAGGACCTTCCTGAAGGACCAATAGGAGTGGCAGCTGTATCTGAGCATGTGACCCCTGATCTCCAATGGGAGATCTTGCCCTGGACATGCTCAGATGAAGCAACAAAGGACTTCGTCCCAAATCTGCCTGCTCCAACACTGGTTGCAGCAGCAAGTCTCTGCACAGTACTGGGCCGGGCAAGACGCTGGGACCGTCGTCTCTGCTGAGCAGGAACCACTGCGGCCGGAGACAGATGGGGGACTGCAGCGGGAACAGCTCGAGATTCCCCCTGTGCAGGAGTGGGAACTCGAACCCTAACATCCATGTCACGTTTGCAGAGCCAGTGATGTGCCTAAATAGTAAAAAAAAAAAACACAAGTGACCCTATATTGGAACTGATCTAGTCTTTTCCTGGAATGTGAATTTTATAACATGGTGGCATATACGCAAATTGTGTAGAGTGCATCAGTTTGACATACGCGAGTTGTGTAGTGTATGTCAGGTTGCATTCGTAAATTGTGTAGTGTCCATCAGATTGGCATATGTAGGTTGCGTAGTGTATGTCAGGTTAGCATACGTGAGTTGAGCAAGTCAGAAATGAATTTAGTAGTCCATGGATGTGTGGTACAGTGGCACAGTCTGAAGTATTCTTTTATACACAGGCCAGGTTTTCTGGGCTGGTGTCACACTGCCAAATCGTGTCTTGAGTATTCTTCCTTTGTAATAGACTTTGCATCTTTATTGCAACCTTCCTTTCCTTGCAGTTTGAGGGACCTCACTGACGAAATGTTGGCCTGGTACGATACGAGCACTTTCAGTTCTGGAAGTACTTAGGCCTGCTCTTTCCTGACTGCAAATATCAGAGCCTTAATCATGACCTCCTGGAACGAAAGGTACATACCAGTCTGGCCTGCACATCGTGATAGCACAAAAGCATTGTACATTGCCATCTGTATGATGTGCATGGCCAGCTTTCCCTCACCTTGGCCTTTCTCATGGCACAGTACTGCTGGAGGACTTGTTCAGAGAGATCAACTCCCCCATGTTCTTATTGTACCCCAGAACAGTGTAGTTTGTGGGTCTGTGTAGAGGTACCTCATAAAGTAGTGGGGATGCTGCCATCGCCATGTATGGTGGTCAAAAAAAGGACATCCCTCTTGACCTTGTACTCTATCACCAGCAGGTTGTCGCTAGATTGGGCTCTGCTCTCTCCCTTTCTGAGCAGTTCCACAATTAGTATCTTAGGGAGGCCTTTCTGGTTTTTGATGACAGTACCGCAGGCAGCGGTACCTCTCGCAGAGAGGTGACTTGAAGAGTGGGATGCTGGTTATCTACGTAGAATTGATAATGTTGATCCAGAAGTGGGTGCACCAAATCATACAGCTTCTAGAGCTTAATTACATACCTGGCCCTCTTACTAGCCAAATAATATCAAAATTTGAACCTCCCTTGAAATGGATTATAGACTCACCCATGCAGATGTCCGTTTGGGGCACGTACACCTCAGCAAACTTGTTGCTGAAGTGATCAATGACTGGTCGAACATTGAAACGAACATCTCGAGGAGGACACCGTGCTTTATTACTGTAATGCAAAAATTTGTGGATGGCCTCAAAACATTTACGGGTCATGGGCATGCGGAATACTGTAGTGTTATACAAAACGTCAACACTACAATATTGCCAAAGTTCTGGCTTCTTCACTAACCCCATGTGAAGAACTAGGTGCCAAAATGTCATCACTTCTACTGCATCTACTGGAGTCCAATTAGAAAATGATGCCAAAAATTGACAAAGATTGCTAGGCGTATAAATGCTGTGGTGGTAGGAGCACTGGCAGCCAAGGTGGTATTGGGACTCTGAGTTAACCCCTTCCCTACCTTAGATGCATATAGTACACCTCGTTTGGCAAGGATTTACTAACCTTGAACGTACTACAACCTTCCTATCTTTCTGACCGCTACTTCAGTGTTTTGTTTGCTGGCTCCAATTCATCCCCTGTTCCTCTCACTGTTGGGGTAGCTCAGGGCTCAGTCCTTGGCCCCAACTGGACAAACCATCAGCAGATTTGGCTTTCAGTACTATCTTTATGCTGATGACACACAACTATACACATCATCCCCTGATATTACCCCCGTTCTACTACAGAACGCCAGTGACTGCCTGTCCGCAGTCTCCAAAATCATGTCCACCCTCTATCTGAAACTCAACCTCTCGAAAACTGAACTTCTGCTCTCGCCGTCTACTAACCTCCCTAAATCTGACATTGCCCTCTCCGTGGGTGGCATCATAATAACACCCCGGCAGCAGGCGCGCTGTCTGGGTGTTATGCTTGACACCAATCTCTCCTTCACCTCCCATATTCAATATCTTGCCCCCCTCTTGCCGCTTACACCTAAAGAATATTTCTAGAATTACCATGGAAACAACAAAAACCCTCACTGTCCCTTTTATCCACTCCCGCCTGGACTACTGTAATGCTCTATTAATTTGCTTCCCCCTTTCTCGACATTCCCCTCTCCAGTCCATCCTTAATGCAGCAGCCAGGGTCATCCATCAGGATAATCAGTACTCAGACGTGTCCGCTCTTCGCCAGTCGTTGACACTGGCTGCCCACTCACCACAGGATCAAATTCAAAGTCCTTGTTCTCACCCACAAAGCTCTCCACTGTGCGGCACCCCCTTACATCCCCTCCCTCATTTCTGTCTATCGGCCTAGCCGATCGCTGGGCTCCTCAAACAACTTTCGACTAACCTCTGCACTAATCCATACCTCCCACTCCTGACTTGAAAACTTCTCCCGTGCTGCGCCAATCCTCTGGAATGTTCTACCCCAAAAATTAGGACCATCCACAACTTGCACAGTTTTAGGCGCTCCCTCAAAACACATTTGTTCAGAGTAGCTTATCACGTTCACTAATCAAAGTAATTTTATGTGTAAGTGTGCGTGTGTAGCCCATCCACTATCCCTATCTATCACCCACTCCCTCATGATGACTGGACCATCATTGTAAATACACACCTCACATATATCTCCCCCACCTCATTGTAGTTTGTAAGCTCTCACGAGCAGAGTCACCTTATTTTGCATTAATTATTGTATTGTTAACATTGTGACATATGACTGTTGTGTTTGAAACTGTTAAACTGTAAAGCGCCGCGGAATATGTTGGCGCTATATAAAGATTATTATTATTATATTAAAAAAAGTCTATTTCTGTGAGGCCGTGGTGTCAAACTGGATTCTGGATTGCACCACAAAATCAGTAATCTGTGGCTTATAGTTTTTGAGGGGTCCATACGGGGTCAGTAACGGAGGGCGCTGGTTTATTTTCTGTCCTGAGGCGTCTACGTGGAATTTCGGCATCACGTGAGGAAGAGGAGGAGTCAGAAAATAAAGCAAGGTGGGATCCTCTCCCTCACGGTCAGTGTCAGAGGCAAGGAAATGTTTTCTTTTTTAATAAATTTGCAAAAATTTCTAAATTTGTTTTTCTTTCAGTTAAGATGGGGTGCAGAGTGTACATTAATGAGAAAAAAAATGAACTTTTTTGAAATTTACCAAATGGGTGCAATGAAACAAAGATTGAAAAATGTAAAGGAGTCTGAATACTTTCCATACCCACTGTATACACACATATATCACACATCCTATACACATATTAATAAGAAACAAAAACAAACACATACCTTGCTCCTGTTCCCCTGGTGCTCTGCTTGTGTCACAGAGACTCCACTTCTGCTTGTTGCCAGCGCATACTTGCTTGCGAGCTGGCTGATAATGTCGTCACGCTGCACATCACAGCAGAGGCAACGGGAGCTCCCATCGATCTGTGCTGCCATTCTGAATCGTCGGCTTGGGAGCTCAAGGAAAGCTTCCTGCCAGGATATGTGCATTATTATGTAAGGCCAGATTGCCCTCATTATAATTAGGGTTTAATGACCATGGGCCCCATGCGGTAGCCTAGATTGCTCTCATTAACATCCATCTATGTACAGTATATATACAAAAAAAGGGCTGCACTCAAGCATACTGAAGCATGACAACATAGCATACATGAAATTTTGAATAGCAATATGGCTTTGGAGTATAAGGAAAAATTTGAGACGCTTAGTATAAACATTTGGCCAAACATTTTAAAGCCCACCAACCATCGTCAAGGTGGTCTCAATTCTGGTGAGTCCCTGACCTAATGTGAACATACCTCTATTAGGCTGATATCTGAATTTCTGGGTGAATATGCACCTCTGTCAGTAATGCCTGCATTTATGGGTAAAGTAGGGACCTGGTGTAATTAAAATCACCACCTGAAGGGGGCGGAGTGCTCGGTCAGTAAGCTAACATTCAACAGACAAAAAAACCTGACTGGCACTTCCAGACTAATGTGAACTAGGTGCAAACCAAAGGGAGCTACCCCCATGTAAAACATACAAAAAAAGGGCTGCACTCAAGCATACTGAAGCATGACAACATAGCATACATGAAATTTTGAATAGCAATATGGCTTTGGAGTATAAGGAAAAATTTGAGACGCTTAGTATAAACATTGGGCCAAACATTTTAAAGCCCACCAACCATCGTCAAGGTGGTCTCAATTCTGTTGAGTCCCTGACCTAATGTGAACATACCTCTATTAGGCTGATATCTGAATTTCTGGGTGAATATGCACCTGTCAGTAATGCCTGCATTTATGGGTAAAGTAGGGACCTGGTGTAATTAAAATCACCACCTGAAGGGGGCGGAGTGGTCGGTCAGTAAGCTAACATTCAACAGACAAAAAACCTGACTGGCACTTCCAGACTAAAGTGAACTAGGTGCAAACCAAAGGGAGCTACCCCCATGTAAAACATACAAAAAAAGGGCTGCACTCAAGCATACTGAAGCATGACAACATAGCATACATGAAATTTTGAATAGCAATATGGCTTTGGAGTATAAGGAAAAATTTGAGACGCTTAGTATAAACATTTGGCCAAACATTTTAAAGCCCACCAACCATCGTCAAGGTGGTCTCAATACTGGTGAGTCCCTGACCTAGAGGTATGTTCACATTAGGTCAGGGACTCACCAGAATTGAGACCACCTTGACGATGGTTGGTGGGCTTTAAAATTTTTGGCCAAATGTTTATACTAAGCGTCTCAAATTTTTCCTTATACTCCAAAGCCATATTGCTATTCAAAATTTCATGTATGCTATGTTGTCATGCTTCAGTATGCTTGAGTGCAGCCCTTTTTTTGTATGTTTTACATGGGGTAGCTCCCTTTGGTTTGCACCTAGTTCACATTAGTCTGGAAGTGCCAGTCAGGTTTTTTTGTCTGTTGAATGTTAGCTTACTGACCGAGCACTCCGCCCCCTTCAGGTGGTGATTTTAACCCCTTCCCGACCTTTGACACAGCGTATGCGTCATGAAAGTCGGTGCCAATCCGACCTATGACGCATACCCTGCGTCATGAAAGGATCGCGTTCCTGCGGGCCGGGAGACCGGGGTCACTCAAAGGTCACCCGACCCGCAGTTACAGGACCCTTTGTGCTTCACCACAGGGGGTTGGCTTAACCCCCCGTGGCCACGATCGCTCTGATTGGCTGTTAAAAGTGAAACAGCCAATCAGAGCAATCTGTAATATTTCACCAATTTAATTGGTGAAATATTACAATCCAGCCATGGCCGATGCTGCAATAGCATCTGCCATGGCTGGACACCGAGACCTGACCCCCCACACCGAGTCACGGCGGCGATCGGCCGCCGCCACCGAAAGATGGCAGCGATCGGTCACCGCCGTCACTAACAGCTCCCCTCCTCCTTTGCTCCGGTGCCCCCACCTTCCGATCCCCCCCCCTAACCATCCGACCCCCCTACTCACCTCTCCCGATCCACCGATGTCCCTGGATCGGTCCCGGCGTCCGCCCGAACCTCTTCATGGGCGCCGCCATCTTGGAAAATGGCGGGCGCATGCGTAGTGCGCCCGCCGGCCGGCGCATGCGCAGTGCGCCCCCCAGTGTCCAAAAATTTATTTTGATCACTGTGATAAACTGTCACAGTGATCAAAATAAAAAAAAGTAAATGAACCCCCCTTTATCATAGGTAGGGACAAATAAAAAAAATAAAGATTTTTATTTTTTTTTTTTTTTCCTATTAGGCCCTGTGCACACGTTGCGGATTTTGCTGCAGATCCGCGGCGTATTTTGCTGCGGATCCGCGGCGGATTTCGCTGCTGATCCGCGGCGGATCAGCAGCGAAATCAGCCGCGGATGCGCAGCGATATCCGCCGCAGATCAGCAGCAAAATCCGCCGCGGATCCGCAGTAAAATACGTCGCGGATCCGCAGCAAAATCCGCAACGTGTGGCGGATTTCGCTGCGGATCCGCGGCGGATTTCGCTGCAGATCCGCGGCGGATTTCGCTGCTGATCCGCGGCGGATTTCGCTGCTGATCCGCGGCGGATTTCGCTGCTGATCAGCGGCTGATTTCGCTGCTGATCCGCGGCTGATTTCGCTGCTGATCCGCGGCGGATTTCGCTGCGGATCCACGGCGGATTTCGCTGCTGATCCGCGGCGGATTTCGCTGCGGATCCACAACTGATTTCGCTGCGGATCCTCGACTGATTTCGCTGCAGATCCGTGACTGATTTTGCTGTGCATCCGCAGCGGATTTTGCTGCTGATCCGCGGCGGATTTCGCTGCTGATCCGCGGCGGATCCGCGGCTGATTTCGCTGCTGATTCGCGGCGGATTTCGATGCTGATTCGCGGTGGATTTCGCTGCTGATTCGCGGCGGATTTCGCTGCTGATCCGCTGCGGATTTCGCTGCTGATCCGCTGCGGATTTCGCTGCGGATCCGCGGCGGATTTCGCTGCTGATCCACGACTGATTTTGCTGCTGATTCGCTGCGGATCCGCAGCGGATTTCGCTGCTGATGCGCGGCTGATTTTGCTGCTGATTCGCTGCTGATCCGCGGCTGATTTTGCTGCTGATCCGCGGCTGATTTCGCTACTGATCCGCGGCTGATTTCGCTGCTGATCCGCGGCTGATTTCGCTGCGGATTTCGCTGCTGATCCGCGGTGGATTTCGCTGCTGATCCGCGGCGGATTTAGCTGCGGATTCGCGGCGGATTTCGCTGCTGATCCGCGGCGGATTTCGCTGCTGATCCGCGGCGGATGTCGCTGCTGATCCGCGGCGGATCCGCGGCTGATTTCGCTGCTGATTCGCGGCGGATTTCGCTGCTGATTCGTGGCGGATTTCGCTGCTGATCCCCGACTGATTTGGCTGCTGATCCGCGGTTGATTTCGCTGCTGATCCGCGGCTGATTTCGCTGCTGATCCGCGGCTGATTTCGCTGCTGATCCGCGGCTGATTTCGCTGCTGATCCGCGGCTGATTTCGCTGCTGATTCGCTGCGGATCCGCGGCTGATTTTGCTGCTGATCCACGGCGGATATCGCTGCTGATCCGTGACTGATTTTGCTGCTGATTCGCTGCGAATCCGCAGCGGATTTCGCTGCTGATCCGCGGTTGATTTCGCTGCTGATCCGCGGCTGATTTCGCTGCGGATCCGCGGCTGATTTTGCTGCTGATCCACGGCGGATTTCGCTGCTGATCCGCGGTTGATTTCGCTGCTGATCCGCGGCTGATTTCGCTGCGGATCCGCGGCTGATTTTGCTGCTGATCCACGGCGGATTTCGCTGCTGATCCGTGACTGATTTCGCTGCTGATCCGCGGCTGATTTCGCTGCTGATCCGCGGCTGATTTCGCTGCTGATCCGCGGCTGATTTCGCTGCTGATCCGCGGCGGATTTCGCTGCTGATTCGCTGCAGATCCGCGGCGGATTTTGCTGCGGATCCGCGGCTGATTATCTGCTGATTCATCTGCGCTAGCGGGTATAGCATAACGCGATCGCGTTATGCTATACCGTTACCAGCCGGTCACCGCTACGTGTTGAACGGGCTGGTAAAACGCAATATGAACCCAGCCTTAGGGTTAGAACTAGGGTTAGGGTTAGCATTAGGGTTAAGGTTAGAATTACGGTTAGGGTTGGAATTTGGGTTAGGGTTGGAATTAGGGTTAGGGTTGGAATTAGGGTTAGGGTTGGAATTAGGGTTAGGCTTGTAGTTAGGTTTATGGTTAGAGTTGGGATTAGGGTTAGGGGTGTGTTGGCGTTAGGGTTATGATTAGGGTTTGTATTAGGGTTAGGTGTGTGTAGGGGTTAGGGTTGGGGTTAGGGGTGTGTTGGGGTTAGGGTTGGAGTTAGAATTGAGGGGTTTCCACTATTTAGGCACATCAGGGGGTCTCCATACGCGACATGGAGCCACCATTGATTCCTGCAAATTTTGCGTTCAAAAAGTCAAACAGTGCTCCCTTTATTCCAAGCCCCGACGTATGCCCAAACAGTGGTTTATCCCCACATATGAGGTATCAGCGTACTCGGGAAAAATTGCACAACAACTTTGGGGGTTCTAATTTCTCCTGTTAACATTGGGAAAAAAAATTGGGGACTAAAAATTATTTTTGTGGAAAAAAAATGATTTTATATTTTCACCGCTCTGCGTTATAAACTTCTGTGAAGGACTTGGAGATTCAAAGTGCTTATCACACATCTATAGGAGTTCCTTGGGGGATCTAGTTTCCAAAATGGGGTCACTTGTGGGGAGTTTCTACTGTTTAGGCACATCAGGGACTCTGCAAACGTAACATGACGCCCGAAGACCATTCCATCAAGTGGGCATTTCAAAACGTCGTTACTTCCCATCCGAGCCCCGACGTGTGCCCATACAGTAGTTTTCTCCCACATATGGGATATCAGCATACTCAGGACAAATTGGACAACAACTTTTGGGTCTAATTTCTCATGTTACCCTTGGGAAAATAAAAAAATTGGGGACTAAAAGATCCTGATTGTGGAAAAAATATGATTTTTTTATTTTCATGCCCGGGCGTTATAAACTTCTGTGTAGCCCTTGGGGGTTCAAAGTGCTCACCACACATCTAGATAAGTTCTTTGCTGGGTCTAGTTTCCAAAATGGGGTCACTTGTGGGGAGTTTCTACTGTTTAGGCACATCAGGGGCTCTGCAAACGTAACAAGATGCCCGCAGACCATCCCATCAAGTCGGCATTTCAAAGCCTCACTACATCCCTTCCGAGCCCTGACGTGTGCCCAAACAGTGGTTCCCCCCCACATATGGGGTACTAGCGTACTCAGGAGAAACTGGACAACAACTTTTGGGGTCCAATTTCTCCTGTAACCATTGTGAAAATAAAAAACAGTGGGCTAAAAAATCATTTTTTGAGAAAAAAAAATGATTTTTTATTTTCGCGGCTCTGCGTTATAAACTTCTGTGAAGCACCTGGGGGTTCAAAGTGCTCACTATGCATCTAGATAAGTTCCTTAGGGGGTCTAGTTTCCAAAATGGGGTCACTTGTGGGGGAGCTCCAATGTTTAGGAACACAGGGACTCTCCAAATGCGACATAGCAACCGCTAAATATTCCAGCATATTTTCTATTCAAAAAGTCAAATGGCGCTCCTTCCCTTCTGAGCCCTGCCGTGCGCCCAAACAGTGGTTTAGGTATCTGTGTACTCAGGAGAAATTGCCCAACAAACTTTAGGATCCAATTTATACTGTTGCCCATGTGAAAATGAAAAAAACTGAGGCTAAAAGAAAATTTTTGTGAAAAAAAAGTACTTTCTTTTTTTTACGGATCAATTTGTGAAGCACCTGGGGATTCAAAGTGCTCACTATGCATCTAGATAAGTTCCTTAGGGGGTCTAGTTTCCAAAATGGGTCATTTGTGGGGGAGCTCCAATGTTTAGGCACACAGGGACTCTCCAAATGCGACATAGCAACCGCTAAAAATTCCAGCATATTTTCCATTCAAAAAGTCAAATGGCGCTCCTTCCTTTCTGAGCCCTTCCGTGCGCCCAAACAGTGGTTTATGACCACATATGAGGTATCTGTGTACTCAGGAGAAATTGCCCAACAAATTTTAGGATCCAATTTATACTGTTGCCCATGTGAAAATGAAAATAACTGAGGCTAAAAGAAAATTTTTGTGAAAAAAAAGTACTTTCTTTTATTTACGGATCAATTTGTGAAGCACCTGGGAGTTCAAAGTGCTCACTATGCATCTAGATAAGTTCCTTAGGGGGTCTAGTTTCCAAAATGGGGTCACTTGTGGGGGAGCTCCAATGTTTAGGCACACAGGGACTCTCCAAATGCGACATGGCAACCGCTAAATATTCCAGCATATTTTCTATTCAAAAAGTCAAATGGTGCTCCTTCCCTTCTGAGCCCTGCCGTGCGCCCAAGCAGTGGTTTATGACCACATATGAGGTATCTGTGTACTCAGGAGAAATTGCCCAACAAATTTTAGGATCCAATTTATACTGTTGCCCATGTGAAAATGAAAAAAACTGAGGCTAAAAGAAAAATTTTGTGAAAAAAAAAGTACTTTCTTTTTTTTACGGATCAATTTGTGAAGCACCTGGGGGTTCAAAGTGCTCACTATGCATCTAGATAAGTTCCTTAGGGGGTCTAGTTTCCAAAATGGGGTCACTTGTGGGGGAGCTCCAATGTTTAGGCACACAGGGACTCTCCAAATGCGACATAGCAACCGCTAAATATTCCAGCATATTTTCCATTCAAAAAGTCAAATGGCGCTCCTTCATTTCTGAGCCCTGCCGTGCGCCCTATACAGTGGTTTATGACCACATATGAGGTATCTGTGTACTCAGGAGAAATTGCCCAACAATATTTAGGATCCAATTTATACTGTTGCCCATGTGAAAATGAAAATAACTGAGGCTAAAAGAAAATTTTTGTGAAAAAAAAGTACTTTCTTTTATTTACGGATCAATTTGTGAAGCACCTGGGAGTTCAAAGTGCTCACTATGCATCTAGATAAGTTCCTTAGGGGGTCTAGTTTTCAAAATGGGGTCACTTGTGGGGGAGCTCCAATGTTTAGGCACACAGGGACTCTCCAAATGCGACATGGCAACCGCTAAATATTCCAGCATATTTTCTATTCAAAAAGTCAAATGGCGCTCCTTCCCTTCTGAGCCCTGCCGTGCGCCCAAGCAGTGGTTTATGACCACATATGAGGTATCTGTGTACTCAGGAGAAATTGCCCAACAAATTTTAGGATCCAATTTATACTGTTGCCCATGTGAAAATGAAAAAACTGAGGCTAAAAGAAAATTTTTGTGAAAAAAAAGTACTTTCTTTTTTTTACAGATCAATTTGTGAAGCACCTGGGAGTTCAAAGTGATCAATATGCATCTAGATAAGTTCCTTAGGGGGTCTAGTTTCCAAAATGGGGTCACTTGTGGGGGAGCTCCAATGTTTAGGCACACAGGAACTCTCCAAATGCGACATGGCAACCGCTAAATATTCCAGCATATTTTCCATTCAAAAAGTCAAATGGCGCTCCTTCCCTTCTGAGCCCTGCCGTGCGCCCATACAGTGGTTTATGACCACATATGAGGTATCTGTGTACTCAGGAGAAATTGCCCAACAAATTTTAGGATCCATTTTATCCTGATGCCCATGTAAAAATGAAAAAATTGATGCTAAAAGAAAATTTTTGTTGGAAAAATTAAAATGTCCATTTTTTCCTTCCACGTTGCTTTAGTTCCTGTGTCGCACCTGAAGGGTTAATAATCTTCTTGAATGTAGTTTTGAGTAGCTTGAGGGGTGCAGTTTTTATAAAGGTGTCACTTTTGGGTATTTTCTGCCATATAGACCCCTCAAAGTGACTTCAAATGTGAGGTGGTCCCTAAAAAAAATGGTTTTGTAAATTTTGCTGTAAAAATGAGAAATCGCTGGTCAACTTTTAACCCTTATAACTTCCTAACAAAAAAAAATGTTGTTCCCAAAATTGTGCTGATGTAAAGTAGACATGTGGGAAATGTTATTTATTAACTATTTTGTGCCACATAACTCTCTGGTTTAACAGAAAAAAAAAATTAAAAATTTGAAAATTACAAAATTTTCAGAATTTTCGCCAAATTTCCATTTTTTTCACAAATAAACGCAAAAATTATCGACCTAAATTTACCACTAACATGAAGCCCAATATGTCACGAAAAAACAATCTCAGAATCGCTAGGATCCGTTGAAGCGTTCCTGAGTTATTACCTCATAAAGGGAACTGGTCAGAATTGCAAAAAATGGCAAGGTCTTTGAGGTCAAAATAGGCTGGGTCTTGAAGGGGTTAATTACACCAGGTCCCTACTTTACCCATAAATGCAGGCATTACTGACAGAGGTGCATATTCACCCAGAAATTCAGATATCAGCCTAATAGAGGTATGTTCACATTAGGTCAGGGACTCACCAGAATTGAGACCACCTTGACGATGGTTGGTGGGCTTTAAAATGTTTGGCCAAATGTTTATACTAAGCGTCTCAAATTTTTCCTTATACTCCAAAGCCATATTGCTATTCAAAATTTCATGTATGCTATGTTGTCATGCTTCAGTATGCTTGAGTGCAGCCCTTTTTTTGTATGTTTTACATGGGGGTAGCTCCCTTTGGTTTGCACCTAGTTCACATTAGTCTGGAAGTGCCAGTCAGGTTTTTTTGTCTGTTGAATGTTAGCTTACTGACTGAGCACTCCGCCCCCTTCAGGTGGTGATTTTAATTACACCAGGTCCCTACTTTACCCATAAATGCAGGCATTACTGACAGAGGTGCATATTCACCCAGAAATTCAGATATCAGCCTAATAGAGGTATGTTCACATTAGGTCAGGGACTCACCAGAATTGAGACCACCTTGACGATGGTTGGTGGGCTTTAAAATGTTTGGCCAAATGTTTATACTAAGCGTCTCAAATTTTTCCTTATACTCCAAAGCCATATTGCTATTCAAAATTTCATGTATGCTATGTTGTCATGCTTCAGTATGCTTGAGTGCAGCCCTTTTTTTGTATGTTTTACATGGGGGTAGCTCCCTTTGGTTTGCACCTAGTTCACATTATGTACAGTATATACACGCCTTAACAATGAAACTACAATACCAAGAAGGAAAATTCAAGAAATTATGGAAATCACAGGATTGATGAATATGTTGCCGATATGCAAATGATGAAAAAATACAAACAAATCTTTCAAAACAATTTTTTCAGTATCGAGCATGAGCAGCAAGCACAGAAATACATGCACTTACACACCTTGGCCTACTATCAATGAGGTTATTAAAGATTGTCTGAAGAATGTTCGGCTATGCGATTGCACTTGGGCACACAAATCATCCAGATCAATTACTGGCAGCTCCCTTTGCAATTGCCAGTCAATGACATCCCAGATGTACTTGAAGGGAGACAAGTCTGAAGACCCTGCAGGCCATGGTAACAATTGACAATGCAGGCTGCTCACAGGAAGTTTCTTGGATGTGTGCTATACCAACACAAAAGTAGTATTTGTAAAGTGTAAAGGAAATAATAAATAGTTTTCTAGTTATTAAAAAAAAAAAAATCTAAAAAATGTGTTGTGCATTTGTTTTCATACACCTGCACTCTGATACCCCTAAATAAAATACTGAGGGACTAATTGCCTCCAGAAGTCAAATATTTAGTAAAACGGAGTCTACATGCGTGTCATTTATTCTCAGTAAAACTACAGCTGTTCTGTGAAGGCATTAGAGGTTTGTTTGAGAATATTAGGGATAAAAAAGCATCATGAAAACAAAGGAACTGTAGCGCCGGCGTCCCTGCCCTCTGCCAGGCAGGGACGCTGTTCCCCTGCCACAGCGTCCTCTGCCAGGCAGGGACGTCGCCCCCCTTACCTGCCCTCTGCGTCCTCCTTCCGTCCTGCTGGGGCGCGCGCTTCTTCCCTGCTACTGGACTTAGGGCGCGCGCCCGCGCGCTCCCCCGCTCTTAAAGGGGCCGCGCGCATCTTTCAAAAAGGTCCCCGGCCAATGCCGGAGGACTCCACCCTATATAAAGTACTTCCTCCTTAATGGAGGTGCCCGAGCAATGTTGTTGTTGCACTGTTTAACTCTGCTTCAGCCTTCAGGGTCCGTTACCAGTTACCTGCCTGTTTCCTGCCAGTTTGCTTTCTGCTACCTGCCCGCAAGCCTGCCTGGAGGTTCGGCCGTCACATGCGGTGACCATCGGCAATTCCAGAGACTCTCGCCTGCTCACTTGGGGGCGCTCATCTGCTATCTGCCTGCAAGCCTATCTGGAGGTTCGGCCATCACCTCCGGTGTCCATCGGCTATTCCAGAGACTCTCGCCTGCTCACTTGGGGGCGCTCATCTGCCATCTGCCTGCAAGCCTACCTGGAGGTTCGGCCATCACCTGCGGTGTTCATCGGCTATTCCAGAGACTCTCGCCTGCTCACTTGGGGCGCTCATCTGTCATCTGCCTGCTAGCCTACCGGGAGGCTCCACCATCTCAGGTCGTATATACCTGTCCATTCAGAGACTGACCCGGCCCCTTGCCTGCCTGTTTACCCAGAGACTGCCCCGGTCACTTGCCGTGACTACCCGCCTGTTTATCCAGAGACTGCCCCGGTCACTTGCCGTGACTACCTGCCTGTCTACCCAGAGACTGCCTCGGTCACTTGCCGTGACTACCCGCCTGTCTATCCAGAGACTGCCCCGGTCACTTGCCGTGACTACCTGCCTGTCTACCCAGAGACTGCCCCGGTCACTTGCCGTGACTACCCGCCTGTCTATCCAGAGACTGCCCCCGTCACTTGCAGTGACTTCCTGTCCGTCTCCCCGGGTGCCACCCGCTCCTTTACAAGAAAAGCCTCCTTGTATAATAAAGCTCAGATGTTCCGCCTCCCAGACCCGTTACAGTTTGCTCGGGCCATGGAACCCGGTGGCACCCAAACTCCTCGCTCTCTGACCTGTGTCATGAACTGTCTCGTCAGAGGTCTCAACAGGAGTCCATCCTGGGTCACCTGCAGAATGTTAATTCCCGCCTGGACACCCTGACTACTTCACCAGCAACCACCGCGGGCGCCATGACTCGCAATCCGGCAGTTCCGCTGCTTACCAATTCTGTGGTTTCCGTTCCTGGACCTCGACTTTCAGCTCCTCCTCGGTTTGGAGGCGACCCTGCTCTGACTCGGGGGTTCATTAACCAGTGCACCCTGCATTTTGAACTCCTGGCACACCAGTTTAACTCCGACCGGGCCAAAATTGCCTTCATCATGTCCCATCTCACTGGAGAGGCCCTGGCCTGGCTAAATCCTCTTTGGGAGAGAGAAGATCCTCTGGTGTCTGACCTGTCTGCTTTTCTCTCAGCCTTCCGGAAGGTATTCGACGAACCCGGACGGAAGACCTCCTCTGCATCATCTCTGCTGCGTCTCCGTCAGGGAAGTCTCACCGTGGGTCAATATGCCATACGGTTCCGTACCCTTGCCTCGGAGCTGGCTTGGGATAATGACGCTCTGATATCTGTCTTCTGGGAGGGTCTGTCCGGCCGTATTAAAGATGAACTTGCCGGTCGGGACATTCCAACCTCCCTTGATGACCTAATAACTCTTGCCAGTCGAATTGATCTACGGTTCCAGGAGCGCGCTAAAGAGGTCACCCGTGAGAGAAGGTTTCCTCGTCTAGCTCCTTCTTTTCAGAGACCTGTAACTCCTTCCGTTTCTCCTCAGGTACACTCTTCTGAGCCTATGCAAGTCGACCAGACCAAGATGGTCAAAGCCCGTCAAGACTTACGCCGTGCCGAGGGGAGTTGCTTCTACTGTGGCAGTAAGGAGCACCGGATCCGTACCTGCCCAGAGAGGTCGGGAAACGCCTGTGTCTAGGTTCGCTCGGAGAGGTCCACCTAGACAAAAATAAATCCTCTTCATCTCTGCTGCTGTCAGTCTCAATTCTCCTCGGTGAGAACCGTTATTTCGAACTAGCCCAACTTGATTCTGGAGCAGCCGGGAATCTGGTTTCACAGGCTCTAGTAGAAAAATATCACATTCCTACCAAACCTCTGGTTGAACCAGTATCTGTTGCTGCTGTGGATGGGGGTCTCCTACCACGTCCCATCCAACTTATCACTGAAGCCATAACCCTGCAGGTGGGAATGTTGCATTCTGAGAGCATCTCGTTTCATGTTCTGCCTGGACTCTCTCACGCTTTCTTACTAGGTCTGCCTTGGCTCCAAAAGCATGCACCCGTGCTCGACTGGCAGACTGGAGAGATCCTTCGCTGGGGACAGGACTGTCATAAAACGTGTTTGGTTCCTGTTCATCCCGTCCGTCCTTCTCCTACACCAACTAATCTACCAGGGCTCCCGATTCCATATTGGTCATTCGCTGATGTCTTTAATAAAAAGGAAGCAGAGACATTACCCCCTCACAGACCGTATGATTGCCCGATCGACCTGCTACCCGGTACTACGCCTCCTCGTGGGCGTATTTACCCATTGTCCGCTGCTGAGACCAGGTCGATGTCCGAATATATCGAGGAGAATTTGGCCAAGGGATTCATCCGGAAATCCACCTCCCCAGCGGGAGCAGGTTTCTTCTTCGTAAAAAAGAAAGACGGCTCTCTTCGTCCCTGTATTGACTACAGAGGCCTAAATTTGATCACAGTGAAGAATAAGTACCCTCTTCCGCTCATTCCAGAATTGTTTGATCGCCTGAGGGGGCTAGAATCTTCACCAAACTGGATCTTCGTGGGGCATATAACCTAGTCCGTATCCGTCGGGGAGATGAATGGAAGACGGCATTCAACACCCGGGACGGCCACTACGAGTATTTGGTGATGCCCTTTGGTCTCTGTAATGCTCCAGCAGTCTTTCAGGAGTTGGTCAATGACATCTTCCGGGACCTTCTCTACTCCTGCGTTGTGGTGTACCTAGACGACATCTTGGTCTTCTCTCCGGATCTCCAGTCTCACCGGAGGGATGTTCGTCAGGTTCTGCTCAGGCTCAGGCAGAATCACTTCTTCGCCAAATATGAGAAGTGCCTCTTTGAGCAGACCTCGCTTCCGTTTTTGGGCTACATCATTTCTCAGACAGGTCTACGAATGGATCCGGAGAAACTGTCTGCCATCGAGAAATGGCCCCGACCGGAGGGGTTGAAGGCCATTCAGCGGTTCCTGGGATTCGCCAATTATTACCGCCTTTTCATACCGCACTTCTCTTCCCGGACTGCTCCAATCTCCGCGCTCACCCGCAAGGATGCTAATCCCAAACAGTGGACGCCCGAAGCAGAGGAGGCCTTTCTTTCTTTAAAACAGGCCTTCTCTTCCGCTCCAGTGCTGCATCGCCCAGACGGCAACAAGCAGTTCTTCCTGGAGGTGGACGCTTCCTCTTCTGGAGCCGGAGCGGTACTGACTCAAAAGTCTTCTTCCGGGAGGATGGTATCTTGAGGCATTCCTCTCCAAACTCTTCTCCTCTTCTGAGCGCAATTACTCCATAGGAGACCGAGAGTTATTGGCCATCAAGCTGGCATTGGAGGAGTGGCGTTACCTACTCGAGGGGGCTCTTCATCCGGTAATCATTTACACTGACCACAAAAATCTGGCTTACCTCCAGCATGCCCAGAGACTTAACCCTCGCCAAGCCCGGTGGTCCTTGTTTTTTGCCCGCTTTGATTTTCTCTTACATTTTCGCCCGGCAGACAAGAACATCAAGGCGGACGCCTTGTCCCGGTCCTTCCTGGTGTCGGATCTCGAGGAGGAACCTAAACATATCATCGATCCCGCCAGAGTGATGCAGGTGGCTCCCGTGAGTCTAAATCGTCTCCCTCCTGGTAAGACGTTCGTATCGGTAACCGATCGGGAGAGAATCCTACACTGGGGTCATTCGTCTAAACTAGCTGGCCACGCTGGTCAGAAAAAGACCCTCCAGCTCATTACTCGGCATTACTGGTGGCCTACCCTGCACAAGGACGTAATAGACTTTGTTTCTGCCTGTGTCTCCTGTGCCCGCAACAAAGTTCCAAGACACCTGCCTGCCGGCCGTCTTCCTCCGCTTCCTGTACCCGCTGCCCCCTGGCAGCATATAGCCATGGACTTCATAACAGACCTGCCCGTCTCTGCCGGTTGTACGGTCATTTGGGTGGTCGTTGACCGATTTTTCAAGATGGCTCACTTCATTCCCCTGCCAGGGCTTCCGTCTGCACCCGAGTTGGCTAAAGACTTTATCCGCCACATCTTCCGTCTTCATGGTCTGCCTCGTCACATTGTGTCGGATCGTGGGGTACAGTTCACCTCACGTTTCTGGAGAGCCACTTGTAAGTTGCTAGACGTCACCTTGGATTTCTCCTCCGCTTACCACCCGCAGTCCAATGGACAAGTCGAGCGACTCAATCAGAATCTGACCAGTTATCTCCGGCATTTCGTTAATGCCCACCATTCTGACTGGGTGGATCTCCTGCCTTGGGCCGAATTCTCTTACAATAATCACGAGAGCGAATCTTCCTCCAAATCTCCGTTTTTTGTAGTCTTCGGTCAACACCCTCGGATCCCTGTTCCTGTCTCCATCTCTGTGGACAATCCAGCTGCGGAATCTCTGGTTAACGAATTTTCCTCCATATGGGAGAGTACCTGGTCCGCACTCATTCTGTCATCCGAGCGCATGAAGAAACATGCTGACAAAAAACGTCTGGATCCTCCTCAATTCCGTCCTGGGGATAAGGTCTGGCTTTCGTCCAAGTATGTCCGGCTCAAGATTCCTTCCTACAAGTTAGGCCCTCGGTTCATCGGTCCTTTTGAGATCATCAGTCAGATCAACCCGGTGTCCTATAAATTGAAACTCCCGGCCAATTTGCGGATTCCTAACTCCTTCCATGTATCTCTCCTCAAACCGGTGGTACTTAACTCTTTTGTCAAGTCTACAGGTACACCTCCTGCTCCAGTGTCTGCTGAAGACGAATTTGAGGTAGAGAACATTCTGGCCACCAAAAGTGTAGGAAGAAAGACCTATTTTCTGGTGGATTGTAAGGGGTTTGGTCCTGAGGAGAGAACGTGGGAGCCTCGGGAGAACATCCATGCCCCTCTCATCCTAGCTAAATTTCTTGCTGGCCTAAAGAATGGGGGGCCTAAAGGGGGGGTACTGTAGCGCCGGCGTCCCTGCCCTCTGCCAGGCAGGGACGCTGTTCCCCTGCGACAGCGTCCTCTGCCAGGCAGGGACGTCGCCCCCCTTACCCGCGCTCTGCGTCCTCCTTCCGTCCTGCTGGGGCCGCGCGCTCCTTCCCTGCTACTGGACTTAGGGCGCGCGCCCGCGCGCTCCCCCGCTCTTAAAGGGGCCGCGCGCATCTTTCAAAAAGGTCCCCGGCCAATGCCGGAGGACTCCACCCTATATAAAGTACTTCCTCCTTAATGGAGGTGCCCGAGCAATGTTGTTGTTGCACTGTTTAACTCTGCTTCAGCCTTCAGGGTCCGTTACCAGTTACCTGCCTGTTTCCTGTCAGTTTGCTTTCTGCTACCTGCCCGCAAGCCTGCCTGGAGGTTCGGCCGTCACATGCGGTGACCATCGGCAATTCCAGAGACTCTCGCCTGCTCACTTGGGGGCGCTCATCTGCTATCTGCCTGCAAGCCTATCTGGAGGTTCGGCCATCACCTGCGGTGTCCATCGGCTATTCCAGAGACTCTCGCCTGCTCACTTGGGGGCGCTCATCTGCCATCTGCCTGCAAGCCTACCTGGAGGTTCGGCCATCACCTGCAGTGTTCATCGGCTATTCCAGAGACTCTCGCCTGCTCACTTGGGGGCGCTCATCTGTCATCTGCCTGCTAGCCTACCGGGAGGCTCCACCATCTCAGGTCGTATATACCTGTCCATTCAGAGACTGACCCGGCCCCTTGCCTGCCTGTTTACCCAGAGACTGCCCCGGTCACTTGCCGTGACTACCCGCCTGTTTATCCAGAGACTGCCTCGGTCACTTGCCGTGACTACCCGCCTGTCTATCCAGAGACTGCCCCGGTCACTTGCCGTGACTACCTGCCTGTCTACCCAGAGACTGCCCCGGTCACTTGCCGTGACTACCCGCCTGTCTATCCAGAGACTGCCCCCGTCACTTGCAGTGACTTCCTGTCCGTCTCCCCGGGTGCCACCTGCTCCTTTACAAGGAAAGCCCCTTGTATAATAAAGCTCAGAGGTTTCGCCTCCCAGACCCGTTACAGGAACACACCTGACAGTTCAGAGATTAAGTTGTGTAGAAGATTAAAGCAGGGTTAGGTTATAAAAAAAATAGCCCAAGCTTTCCACATCTCACATGCAATGTTCAATACATCATCCAAAATTAAAGGGAGTATGGCACAACTGCAAACCTACTAATACATGACTTTCCACCTAAACTAACATTCCAAGCAAGGATTGCGTTAATTAGAGAAGTAACCAAGAGGCATATGGTCACTCTGGAGGAACTGCAGAGAACCACAGCTTAGGTAGGAGAATTTGTCCACAGGTCAACCATTAGTCATATACTCCACAAATCTGGCCTTTATGGAGATGTGGCAAGAAAACCAGTTATTACATACCGATCTTAGGATTTTACGGAGTCCACGATAGCACCCACTGAGAGAGGGGATCCGCCCACCTTCAGGACAGGAACCTACAGATTAAAAAGGGGGGTGGTCCCCTCGCCTCCTCAGTTGTGCTTCAGAGCATGAGAGGAACCGCCCATCGGATTAGTATTTAATAATTATCTCATTTATACTACAAAATATCGTCACCTGTATAGAGTGAAAACTTTAATAACACTTTCCCTCAGACTGCAGGAAATCCAGTGAATAATTTCAGGGGGGGGAACGTGTGGGTGCTGTCATGGACTCCGTAAAATCCTATAACCGGTATGTAATAACCAGATTTCCTATCGCCACAACAGCACCCACAGAGAGACTTTCAGAGACTATCACCTGGGAGGGACCACAGCACTTAGTACTGATTGCCCGAAGTCCAAACTGGAGGTGGATGAAAGATCAAAGACGGTAGTGTGTATAAAAGGTGGAAGGTGACGACCACGTTGCCGCCTTACAAATTAAATCAATGGAAACGTCCTCCTTTTCAGCCCAGGAAGATGCCATGGCCCGTGCTGAATGAGCTCTCACTTCCCCTGGTGGAGATTCTACTTTGGCTGAATATGCTAGGCAGATTGCATCTCTTATCCACCGGGCTATGGTGTTCTTTGTGACACTTAACCCCCTTCTTCGACCTGGAAAGAAGACAAACAGCACCCTACTCTGCCTCCAAGCCTGAGTCCTTTCTAAGTACTCTAATACTGTTATTTTAACATCTAGAGTATGGAACCTTTGCTTCTCTACGGTAACCTGGTTATCACAGAACGAAGGCAAATACCTGTAGATCTCTTGGCTCCTATGAAATTTAGAAGCAGCTTTTGGTAAATAGGCTGGGTCCAGTTTTAGCACAATCTTATCCTGATAGACCATCAAGAAAGGAGCATCCACTGACAATGCCTGAATGTCACTGACCCATCCGACGGAAGTTAAGGCTACGAACAAAGCTGTTTTAAGGGTCAGGACCCTAACCAAGGACAAGTGCAAGGGTTCAAAGGGGGACAAGTCAATGAGTCTAGCAAAAGGTTTAAGTCCCATGGAGGTAATCTAGCAACATTCACAGAGTTTCTGCGATCACAAGCCTTAATGAATCTAGCAACGCACCTGTCCCCTGCTACATTATAGTTATACAGCGCCCCCAGCTGTACTCTAAAGGTACTGTCACACTAAACGAGATCGCTAACAAGATCGCTAAAGCGTCAGCGATTTTATGACGCAGTAGCGATCTCATTAGTGACGCAGCTGTGTGTGACATGTAGCGGCGATGTGGCCCCCCCTTCTATGTCGCTGATCGCTTATGAACGTTCTGAGCCGTTTTTTGGTCGTTGGTGTCCCGCTGGTGAACCTGAATCGCTGAGTGTGACACCCTTTATGAACGACTTTACCAGTGTTGCAGGCAGGACTAGGTTTTCCCAACGACCGCAGAGGTCGTTATACAGATCCCTGATCTCTGATGAGATCTTTGTGTTCGGAAGCTAACTAGCGATCACACAGCGATCGCACCAACGATCTCGCCAGGTCGTGTCGTTGTCGTGATCGCTAATGCGATCGCTAAGTGTGACAGTGCCTTAAGAGTATTGACAGATAACCCCAATTTTTCGGCCCCTCTGCAGGAATTCTAGAATCGCCGATATTGGAACTTGGTGCTACAGGGGTGCTGAGTAAAACAAAAACTTTCTCCAGGTTTAACAATAAATTTTTGTGGTAACCTCCTTTTTTACTCCCTAGCAAGGTGGTAACTAGGCCTTCTGAAAACCCTCTAAGCCTCAGCAGCTCCCTCTCAAATTCCACGCCATCAAGTGGAGACCCTCCATCTGTGGATGACAGAATGGGCCCTGAGACAGAAACCCTAGGCTCGTTGGTAGTACCCAAGGGTCGGTCACGGACATTGCCTTCAGCCAGGAAAACCAAGGTCTCATGGGCCAGAAGGGGGCAATCAGAATCACTCTTGCTCTGTCCTCCCTGATCTTTCTGAGGACCATCGGAATCAGAAACATCGAGGGAAACACGTATGCCAGAGTACAATCCCACCAGACCTGAAGGGAGTCCACTATCTCTGGCTGGTCTGATGCCTGCAGTGCTGCAAACCTACTGACCTGTCTTTTGCTTCTTGTGGCAAAAAGGTCTTTGACCGGGAGGCCCCATAAGTGTACGATCTGCCTGAAAACCTGTCGGTCCCCCTGGCGCAAGGAATGTCGACTGAGATAGTTCGCCTGAACATTGTGCTCATCTCTGATGTGAAGTGCCGACAGGGATAGGAGGTGATTTTCTGCTGACGCGAGTATGTCACCTGCGGTGGACATCAGTGATTGATATCTTGTCCCCCTTTGATGTTTTAAATAGGCTACCACTGTAGTATTGTCGGTGTGTATCCGTACATGTGAATTCCGCAGAGTCGGTAGCAATTCTAGAAGTGCATACATCACCAACCTGAGTTCTTTCAGGTTTGAGGAATACCCTTCTTCCCTGGTTGTCCACCTCCCTTGGGCTAGTTTTTGTCATTCTCGCTGCCGCCTCTGCGCCTGCCGCCCCCACCACGCTTCCCTCCAAACTCCGGCATGCTCACCTCTCCCGACGCGCCCCCGGAGTGAGCGTGCGTCACCCGGTCTCCTCACTTCCGGTCCTGCGGCCGACTTCTGGGACCCATCAGGTGTACATGCGCACTTCGCACCATAGACTCTGCGGAACACTTCCTCCAGGCTAAGACAGCAACCGCTCCATCCCTTTTCTCTATGATCTGGGAGGACCCTGACCCGGAAGTCCTGCAATGCATGCCCTATATCAGGTAGCCTCACCCCCTGCTCTGTGCCTGACTATCATTTGTGTTCCACGTCTGATTCAGGCCCATGCTTCCCTGCGTTCTCCTGCCTTTCGCCTTGTCCTGCACCCAGCGCTGCCGTACCTCATTGTGACCCCTCCTTGTGACCTCCCGGTGTTTTCCCTTCTAGTGCCCATCTGTCCCAGCCTGTGCCTGCCTCCTCCTGTGTCGTCTTTCCCTTCTCTACAGCCGTCTCCTACCGGACCTGCAGCAGTCTCCCCTGTGGTCGTCGGTTGCCCCTTCCTGTCTTCCAGTCCGCCACCTGCCTGTGTCTCCCTCCATCTGTTTCCGGTATCAGCTGCCGCGGCGATAGTCTCCCCTGGGTCTGCCCCTAACACTCTCTGTATAGGGGGTGGTCCACCTGGCCAGCTCGCCTGAGGGATGTCCGTCGCCGTGGGCATGCGGGTTCACTCCTGGATTCAAGCATCACAGTCTGTCTCCCATGTGAGCTCCCCAAGGGCTGGCATCAGTCGTGACTATACTGTTGGGTACTATACCCCACAGTACCCTTTGAATAAATGTATCGGGTCTAGCCACCAGGAAAGGCTGCTGACCGTGTCGAACGTGAAGGCCTCGCAGCCTTCTTTCTGCCTCAAGTACTTCCCTCTGCAGCGTTCTGGTGTTAAACTGAACCCACCGTACAGCTGGCATGCAAGATGTTAGAGAACCCAGCAGGGACATTGCATCTCTCAAGGACAGATCCGGATTGTCCATTACTCTTCTGATTTTGCAGATGATTCCTAATTCTTGTCCTCCGGGAGAAAACAATGCTGAGCCACTGAGTTCAGGAAGATGCCTAGGAATTTTTGACAAGTCGAGGGAACTAGCCTTGACTTCTTCAGATTGACTAGCCAACCCAGATCCTGCAGGGTTGATATTATATGGTTCAGCCGAGTACTACACTGGAAGGCCGACCTCCCCCACTATCATGAAATCATCTAGGTATGGTATGACCAAGGTATCTAATTCTCTCAGATGGGCCATTACTTCCGCAATCACTTTGGTAAACACCCGTGGTGCCACAAGAGACCAAATGGCATGGCTGTAAATTGAAAATGTCTAACCTGATTGCCCAGTCGTACTGCCACTCAGGTATTGCTGGTGGTTTCGGTCTATTGGTAGATGGTAATAGGCATCTTTTAGATCCAGGACTGTCATGAAACACCTGGGAAATAGAAGTTTGGTTGCAGAATTGATGGATTCCATTTTGAAGGTATAATACTGCAGGAATGTATTTAGTTTCCGTAAATTTATAATGGTTCTGAAAGAACCATCCGGTTTGGAAATCAGGAATAGAGGGAAATAAAAACCCCTACCTTCCTGGTTTCTAAGGACCTCCACCAGGACCCGTTTTTCCCTCTATTGCCAAATCTCTATTTCCATGGCCCGCTGCTGGTCGGGGGAGTTTCTCAAAGTTGTTAACCGAAAGGAGTCTGGAGGGATATTCTGAAACTCCAATCTCAGCCTGAATGATATTATACCAAGGATCCAGGGGCTGGATATCATGCGGACCCATTGATTATAAAAATATGCCAATCTACCGCCCACTGGAAGATCAGGGCTAGCGATAGTTGCGCCTACGCTTAGAAGACGAGGCCGCCACAAAGTAGGCACCTTTCTGCTTTGGTTCCTCAGGCTCCCAGTCCCGGTCTCTATACCTCCTCTAAAATGATGACCGCTTCCTAAAGGTGTTATAAAAGTATAGGTAAACAATTTAGGGAACCCTTTCTTCCTGTCACATGCATTTGTGAGGATTTCATCAAGCACGAGCAAAACAGGTACTCGCCTCGGCATGATATGGCATGATACTGACCTCACCAGAGTGTCCATATTATCAACTGGGAAGCAAGGCCTTGCATCCTCGTCTGATGATTAAGACCAGGGGGATTCTGAGGATTCAAACTGCCGTTTCCCTATTGACGGACTAGACTGAGCTAGATTCGACAATGTTAGCCTTCCTTTTACGGATCTCCACCCTAAGGGAGCTTTCAATCTCTTCCCTGATAATCAACCTCAGATCCAATGCACTTACAGGGGCCTTTTCTTCCAGGGTCTGGCATACGCACGACTGACATAGCCTCTTGACATAACTGTCTGGTAAGGGTACTGTGCATAAGGCACACTGTCTCTGCTTAGTTTTTGCCAATTTTTTAACCTGGGAACACTGAGCACAAAAGGGGGATTCAGCTATCAGGTGGTCATAGATGCACTGACTATTGAAGCTGTGTCTCAGCAGGGTACCGGTTCAGTATGCGGGGATCAAACGTTCAACGTAGGGGCCCTAGATGTCCCCATCGTCAAACATGGTAATGGCAGCATCATGCTCTGTGGGTGCTTTTCTTCAGCATGGATAGGGAGGTTGGTCAGAGTTCATGGGAAGATGGGTGGAGCTAAATACAGAGCAAACCTGGATGCAAACCTGTTAGAGGATGCAAAATATTTCAGACATCAGTGTAGGTTCACCTTCAAGCAGGACAATGACCTTAAACATACTGCAAGAGATACAATGGAATGGTTTAGATCAAAGCATATTCACGTATCTGAATGGCCTAGTCAAAGCCCAGACCTAAATCCCATTGAGAATCTGTGGCATGACTCGAAAATTGCTGCTCTTTGACACTCACCATTCCATTTCCCAAAAATGAGGAAAAGTTCTCGGAGTACGAATACTATTTTGTACTATTTCAAGAAGCTATATCTCAGTGTTGAGATCTCATCTCCCAAGATCTTCATCTGTGCATGTACCGTCCCCGGCGGCCATTTTCCTGTGAGTCCACTGCACAGGAAACCACGGAACTGCGAGGCTCTGGCCTTTCACAAAATGTTGGCAGAGCCCCCTGCAACAGCACCAGACAGTGCAGCAGCAGCACTGGATACCCGCAGCAACGCAACGCACATCGGAACACCCCCTCACTCCAGCCTGCAGCATCACCCCACTACTGCCTCCTCCAGCAACCCCGGGACCCCGCTTCACCGAACTCACCACCCCCGGTAAGCAATAAGACATGGATTATAAGAAGTACCATCATTTTTTTAAAAAAAGTTTATTTCCTATTTTTCTCCTCAAAATTTGGGGTGCGTATTATAATCCGGAGTGTTTTATAATCCGAAAAATACGTTAACATATTTTTATATATTTTACAAACACACAGTTTTGTGAAAAAGTTTTGCCCCTTCCTGATTTCCTATTCTTTTGTATGTTTGTCACACTTAGATGTTTCAGAACACCAAACAAATTTAAATATTACACATAGATAAACACACAATGCAGTTTTTAAATGAAGGTCTTTATTATTAAGGGAAAAATAAATCCAAACCTACAGGGCCCCGTGTGAAAAAGTGATTGCACCCCTCTCCCCCTTTAAAGCATAAATTAACTGTGGTTTATCACAGTTTGGGAAGCGGAGTTCAAATTGCCTATCCACGCCAAGGCCTGATTACTGCCGCAGCTGTTCTCAAATCGAGAAATTACTTAAATAAAAGCTGTCTGACAAAGTGAAGTTGACCAAAAGGTCCTCAAAAGCTAGACAGCATACTGGGATCCAAAGAAATTCTGGAACAAATGAGAAACAAAGTAATTGAGATCTCTCAGTCTAGAAAAGGCTATAAAGCCATTTCTCAATGTTGCAGTCATGGCTGGGTTGAGCAGACTGTTACACCCAGCCTTGACACACGTGGATTTGTGGACCCACTGTGCCACAGGGCCGGACTTTCCCAGGCATAACTAGGTGGCTATCTTGGTGTTCACAGGAGTCTCTAGTGGCGAGTTCAGGCTTGTATGGCAGGTAGCTGCCAATTACCACTCCTGGGCCGAACCCACTACTGCAGCTGCTGACCTCAGGGGTCAGGTACATCGACACTACTTTAGGGCTTATTTCAGACACGCCGGTCTAGGATTCAGATCAGGGTCAGGCCACTCATGGACCGGTAAATAGTGTTTATGCACTGGCTGCTCCGGGACCAGGGGACGAGGTCCAGGCACTGGCTGCTCCGGGACCTGGAGACAAGGTTCAAGCACTGGCCATTCCGGGACCAGTGAACTACGGATACAAGACTTTCCACACCAGGATCAGGGGGTAACAATCAGGCTCTGGCTACACCAGGACTAGAGGACCTCACATCTTACAGCAGTATACCTTACTAATTAGTGAATCACTACGTTGCTTGGCAACTCCCTAAGGGAGAGTGAGTCTTTTATACAAGATGCCTTCCAACCATTGTATTTATGGTTGCCTGACGAATGTTCTAATATGCTGAATGCAAGTGGGCACACAAACTATAAAGATCAGCTGCTGGCAGTTCCTTTTGCTGCATTGTAGCACATTTAGGCCAGGAAGGTTGCTTACCGTAGCAACAGGTGGCCTGGAATTGTCATGTTGAAGCGTGGAGATTATTTACAGTATGCAAAGGGGTGTACGGATATGTATTTTCATGCAACAACACTAAGCTCTTACCATGTCAAGCTATGGGAGCACATTAAAGCCACCAGGCTACTAATAGTAGCATGTAAAACCACAACATGAAGATACAAATTCAAAAACCTCACAGGAAAAAAGAGAAGCCTTACGTACCAAGTGTTGTCAAAATATCAACCAATACCTCATTTATTTATATATTTTTCATCATTTTATTGCAGATTTATTCATTTTTATGCAGGATGCAGTTAGGCCCTATAGTGTTGGCTGGGTAAATAGGGGATTCTGTCTTTGCAGGGTGCAGTTATGTAGTGCTGGGCAGCCTGTCAGTTTTAAAATTATTGTTGTCACTAATAGGCTGTAAGCCAGACACTGTGCATCATATATATCTGTGTGACTGGTGCGCTATGCAAGCCTAATATGTGTGCATGTATAATACTAGGCTACCAACTCCTCTATGAATAGTAGGTTTGTGAGTGGTTGCTTCATCAGTATTGTGCACTTATGCTGCCCTGCCTTTATCATAGGGGTCTGCTGCATGCTGCTAGTGCATGGTATTGTGATTTGGTGTTGGTAAGTAAGGCTGCTCTTTTTTTCTGTGATGTCACAATAGCATTTCAAACAAAAGGCATTATCCGGTTGAAAATCTGCTCCTGGGAAACTTTGGCATAATGGCTTTACCACTGGTTTCATGATTGATCAGCTCTGCAATGCAAGTTAAATTGGACATGATATACCAAGTCTAAGGTGTCAAACAGTGTCTATATAAACCATCAGAAATCATTTGGATGACATTGGGCTAAGAGCCAGGTGTCTAGCTACTATGGTTCCATTTGACGCACCCCACCATTTTCAAAGGATATCATGGTGCAGAACAAAACAACAATGGAGGCTGGAATTTAAGTTATCCTCTTCAGCGATGAGCCCAGCTTTTGTCTTGGATGCAATGATAGCCAGCGATTGGTCAGGAGAAGGCATGTACAATGCCATGAAAAAGCCTTCATGAGGGAAAGTCCCATCAATACCACTCACAGGAATATGATGTGCATCACTCCCTCTAGTTTCCATACCAGGTACTCCAACAGCGCACTTTACATTGATTCGGTCGTTGAACCAGTGGTACAGCCATTTCTAAAAAGTGTCCCAAGAGCCATTATTCAACATAACACCAGGCCGCATGCTCCTTGTGCCACTATGAGCAGCCTTTGTGGTGTAAACAAGGTACTATGGCTTGCATGGTTTCCAGACTTATCCCTCATCAAGCATATTTGGGCATCATTTTTAGGCAAAAGCAAACAAAGCTGCCAATAGCGGATTTTGATGATTTTTGTGCTCAAGTGCATTCAGTGTGGGAGAATATAACTCAGAAAGCCATTAATAACTTCATTGACAGCATGCCAAGGAGCGTAAATGCATGCATTTTTGAAAGATTGTCATACTTGATACAGATTAAATAGAGATGTTTTGAGAATTTTGTTTCCATTATTTTATCATTTGTATATCTTTAAACATGTCTGTTAATTTTGTGTCTGCGTTATTCCAGAATTTTTCCTATTTGGTGTTGCAATTTCAATGCTGAGGAATCTAGTTAGATCTATATGCATATAGGTGTATATACAAAAGGGGATAGCCAATAGGAACCAGGAATCTTCTTCTGGAAGGCAGGGCGCTTGAATTACGAGCTTCCGTTACTAGGTGGATATTTGTGGAACCTTTGATCAGTATACCAGCCAATGTGATGGGGAATAATGCGTTTGGTTCATTACTTTTTCAACAGTTCACATGACAGCGTGTGCTATGAACTTTTATTTAATTAGGGAAAATAAAGCATCACAAAAGGTTGTTGTAAGGCACAAATTTTGTTGCAACTCTTTTCATGCCCAATGTCTTAGTTAAATTTTGCAGGCAGAATTCCGTGAATTTCCAGTCGAAGTCACACATTAAATCAAAAGTCGGATGGCGATCTTCCAGAATGGTTTGACAAATTTTTGTCACATTTTTATCAGCAAGCCAGAGGATCTGCTCCAGTTTCCCGTTATAGAATTCAATGGTATGTCTGTGAAGCATGGATACAACTGAAGATATGTGAAGGACAGAGCATAGGAGCCCTCATCAGCTCCCTGTCCCAATGTAAAACATCTTCTCAAGTGACGCAGAGGCCTGGAGCACAGAGGTAGTGAGGACAAAGGTGAACTCTTTATTGGAGCAGAAGGTAGCTCCATTTTTATTGATATTTAATTTCTTTGTGGACTAGAACAATAGAAGGGAGGGTGAGTTTGAAGAGGTGACATGGTTGAGCTCCGTGTGTAGAGAAGACAGATGGGACAGAGTGGAGGAGAGGAAGAGTGGAGATGGAAAAAGAAAAGAGTGGAGGGGAGATAGCGTTAGAAAGGAAAGTAAGAAATAGTGACACTGTTGAGGCCATATTAATAGGGGAGAACAGTGTAGAGGTCACAGTTCATAAGGGAAATTGCTGTGACTTTCATAGTTCATAAGGGAGGGTGGTGTGGCTGTCATATTTCATATGAGGAATGATGTGGCGGTCCAGGGAACACAGAGAGGGGCAATTATTTATTTAGGAGTTTACTTTGTCTATGTATTAGGCAGGTTTGGGTTTAGTAAATCTGGCCAACTGATTACTAGTATAAGTTGTCCTGTTTAATACTTCAACACAGTAAATGACAGAGCTGAAATATAATGAAATCACATTTTTTTAGGCATGCCAAGGAATCAATAAGTCAATTAAATTTACTACGTTAAACAATAAGAATGCTGTAGTATTAGTGTGAAGGCTTAGTGAGAGCATCGGAATGGAATTAGAAATTCAAACATTTCTTGTCACAGCTGTCCCACCCATCAGGGATTTCAGAAGAATTGTGTGTTGGTTATATAAATTTTGCATATTGTATTTATTTTTTTTCAGTGTGTGGCAAATGTCATAAATTTGGCAAACACACATAGATTATAGTTAATCTTCATTATACCTTTGACTTGTTAAATACAAAAAAACGACAGAAGTTATTAACTCTGTTAAATGTTTTATTAGGTTTTAGGTAGCAATAATTCAACCATGGACCTACATAGAAAAAGAAAGGTGAAACCAGAGCATTTATATTTTATACAAATGAAAAACGGAACAGCAAAGCCCATTGTAGTGTAGTACTTCACATGTTTTTTCCATTCATTAAGGATTAAGATTGGATTTTGGGAAGTGTAACCTGTGGACTCACATTCAGTCGATGTTGGAATATATTTGGTGCAACACCTTTCCTGTCTATGAGTGTTTAGTTGCTAGATTTGTATGTGGTTTTAAAAGTTAGAACAAAAAACTCCCAGAGACTCACACAGGGAGAGTGTGTGACTATTTCCTGTGTCTCTGAATGGAAGATGAAGCAGCCTGCTGTAGTGCTATAGATGCTGCACAGATAGAGACACACAAATTATTTATTCCTGATCTGTTAAGCTTATCATATATTGTTACTGTTTGTTCCTGAATAAAGAAGCTCTGTTGTCACATGTTTGGAGAGTATAATGAATAATCCGCTGCCAACAGGTTATGGGCCCAGAGTGACACAGAACCCCAGAGTAACACAGCACCAGAAGCCCAGAGCAAAAGCAGCACAAAGCAATAGAGAAGATGTCCACTAGCAGCAATCATGACAAGTTCTGACTGCCAGTCCTCACTAACCAGAACTACCAGTCCTGGAAATTCAAGGTGAAGATGCTGCTCATAAGAGAAGGTACACGGAAATATACTCAGGAACAAGTGCCTCATCCATTACCAGATGATTGACTAGAGAAGGATCAGAAATCACCCTCAGCGTAGATGATAATCAGATTATGCATGTATGCAAGTGTGCAACTGCAAAGGAGATGTGGGATGAGTTACAGTACATGAAAGATAAAATCTTAGCAATAAGCTTTATCTCATGATAATGCAGTATCAGTCTAAGCTAAGTGATGGACAGAATATGTAGGACCATATAAGAAACACCCTAGAGATTGTGGAGCATCTCAGGAGTATTGGAGAAGAAATTACAGATTTTCATGTTGCTGCACTTCTATTAAGTGGACTTCCAGAGAGTTATGACAGAGTTATGACACACTCGTGACTGCAATAGATGCACGGCCAGATCATGAGCTGACACTAGAGTATGTTAAAGGCAAACTTGTGGATGAATTCAAGAGAAAAACGCAGCATGTAAGCAGCAGTAATGGATCTAGAGCAGAAACAGCATTAAAGACACAGGATTTCCCTAAATATAAGAGCAATCTAAGAGAAACTTGTGAATGTTTTCTTTGTAAAAAGCCCGGCCACCTTAAAGCAGACTGCAGAATTTGGAAAGCAAGAATGAGTAGGCTTAAAAGCAGGTCATCAAAGGGTTAAAACCGCTATAAAGAAAGATTCTGCATGTGCTGTAACTGCATTTAATGCCAGTACAGGCCCATCTGCAAAGCATATATGGTGTATAGATTCTGGTGCAAGCAGTGATATGACAAATAACAAGGATTTCTTCACTGACCAAGTCAGAAAAGGTCGTCTTAGCTAATGGTCATTATAGAACTTCAGAAGGACTAGGAGACTGCTACCTCCACTGTCCAGGTTCCTCAGCACAAAGCAGAAAGATCCCAATGAAGGATGTTCTCTATGTTCCCAGCCTTGAAAGCAATCTTCTGTCAGTAAAGAAGCTCATGCAAAAGGGGAACGTAGTTACTTTTAAAGATGACAACTGCATCATCTCAAAGAAGGGTCACACTCTTGCAGAAGGAAAAATCAAAGATGAACTTTATAAGCTAAAATGCAAAGAAAGTGTACAGTGCTAGACAAGATCTACATAAGAACAGTATCCATTTATGCCACAGACGTCTTGAGCACAGAGACTCAGAAGCAGTAAGGAAGCTAGCTCAACTTGCAAATGGTATTGAAATCAACTAGTGTAATCAAATGATGTATTTCACTAGCTGTCTTAAAGGGAAAATGTCCAGAAAATTCTTTCCTAAAATAAGCACCGCCAGATCTGCACAGCCTCTGGATCCGATACACACAGATATATGTGGTCCAATGAGGGTTCAAACTCTTAGCAAGAAGAGATATTTTCTCACATTTTTTGATGACTACTACAGATATACAGTCACCTACCTGCTTCACAGTAAGGATGAAGTTCCACAGACACTTGAAGAATATCTTGCTATAGTGTTTAACAAGTTTGGAAGAATGCCAATAATACTGGAACAGAATATACAAGTGGTAAGGTGCAAACCATTTAGAAAAATAATGGAATCGTGTTCCAGACTACCATTCCATACAACCCAGAACAAAATGACATTGCAGAGAGAAAGAAAGGTACTCTCTGTGAAACTGGAAGAAGTATGTTTGATGTGAATCTACCTACAACATATTGGGGAGAAGCCGTCATGACAGCTTTTTATCTTCAAAAGAGACTGCCAGGTAAAGCCACAAATAAAACTCCATATGAGCTATGGAACTGCGAGAAGCCTAACCTGAAGCATCTCAGGATATTTTGAAGCAAAACGTTTGTGTATGTTCCCAAAGAAAAACGCTCCAAGTAGGAATCACACGCAATGCAAGGAGTCCTGGTGAGCTATAGCGAAACTCAAAAGGGATACAGAATCCTGCATCCCGAGACCAACACAGTAACAATCAGCAGAGATGTTGTGATTGATGAAAACTCTGCATCGCTCAAATTCCATGAAGTTACACCAATTGTTCAACCTAAGAAGCAAGAACAAGAATATCAATCACCAAACCCAGACACCGAAAAGGAAAACACTGAAGTGTGGATAAGCTCTGAAGCCACCAAGGAAGACAGAAGAACCAAGACAACCTCCACTTAGGAGATCAGAAAGGCCAAACAAAGGTATCCCAGCTAGACGCCTTTCTTATAGTCAAAACACTTCCTGAACCAGAGCCACAGTCATGGCAAGAGATGCAAAAACTGCCTGTTTATGAGAAACAGAAGTGGATAAATGCCCCTAATGAAGAGATGGATTCACTTCACCAACTCCAGACATGGGTGCTTACTGAGCTACCACAAAGAAAAACAGCTATCGGATGTAAGTGGGCCTTCAAAAACAAATATGACTCACAAGGTAAAGTTCACTGCTTTAAGACAAGATTGGTCGCAAAAGGGTACTCGCAAAAGTATGGTGAAGATTATGATGCTACATTTTCTCCAGTTGTGAAGAAAACCACATTCAGAACTTTAATGTCCATAGCTGCAGTTCAACAGATGACAGTGAGACATTTTTACATCAAAACAGCTTTCCTACATGGTGACATTGAAGAAGAGTTGTACATGAGCCAGCCCGAGGGATATATTAAAAAGGGTTTTGTTTGTAAAATGCAAAAATCTCTCTATGGACTTAAGCAGCCGGCAAGAGCTTGGAACTTGAAAATGAACAAAGTTTTGATGGATGAAGGATTTAAAAGATCTCAAGCTGATCCATGTGTGTATACAAAAAATGTAGTGAAGGAGTGGATGTATGTTCTATATGTAGACAATGTAATTTTGTCTCATCAAGAGAAAAATAAATTGTAAAGCTAGGTGAAAATCTCAACCAGCACTTTGAGACTAAGGACCTTGGAAATGTGACATATTATTTGGGAATCCAAGTTCAGAGAGAGGAAGATGGGAGTTTTCTTCTCAACTAAAGTTCTAAAATTTCCGCAATACTAAACCACTTTGGAATGTCAGAAGCCAATGGATCTGTCCGACTTAAAGTTGGAAGGAGAAGAAGAAGATCTGCTACCCAGCAATAAGAGTTACAGACAAGCAGCAGGGCAGCTTCTGTACATAGCAACCACAACTCATCTGGATATCACAGCCACAGTTGGAATTCTCTGATGACGAATAAGCAAGCCACACCAAAGAGACTGGAATGCAATTAAGATTTAGCCTTTGAGTTTCTTTAAGATATTGAAGAATTCACTTAAGATATCTGCATCAGGAGATCTCACTCTCAATGGTTATGTGGATGCAGATTGGGCTGGAGATTCAAGTGATCGGAAATCAACAAGTGGTTACTTGTTCAAGTTAGGAGAAAATTTTTTCTGGTCCAGCAGAAAACAAGTATCAATTGCATTATCTTCTACAGAAGCAGAATGTATGTCTGCTGCTTATGCAAGTCAAGAAGTAATTTGGTTGAAACAACTTTTGGAAGATTTCGGCAAGCCATTAGCTCAATCAACAGTTATCTATGAGGGCAACCAAGGATGCATTAAACTTGCCAGCAATGAGAAGATTAATGCAAGGACTAAGCACATTGATGTAAAACTTCACCACTTACATGACTTTGTGGAACGTGGTGTACTCAAGTTTGTTTATTGCGAGTCTGACAAGATGATAGCTGATGGGATGACAAAGCCATTATCAATAGCCAAGTTTGTAGACTTCAGAACCGCAATGGGACTAATGGAATAAGTAGCTGTTGAGTGGGGGTGTTGGAATATATTTGGTGAAAACAACTCCATTCCTGTCTATGAGTGTTTAGTTGCTAGATTTGTATGCTGTTTATAAAGTTAGAAAAAAAAAAAAAGACTCCCAGAGGCTAACACAGGGAGAGTATGTGACTGTATTTCCTGTCTTTCCTGTGTCAGTTTATGGAAGATGAAGCAGCCTGCTGTAGATACTTCACAGATAGAGACACACAAATGATTTATTCCTGATCTATTAAGCTTATATATATTGTTCCTGAATAAAGAAGCTCTGTTTTCACACGCTTGGAGAGTATTCTGAATAATCCGCTGCCAACAGTCCATCAGCTGCCTTTACTAAAGGGGATGCCTTTTGTGATCTACATATATCTTAATACAAATTTACATAATTCATTACAAGACATACATTAAGAAATAGTATATTTTTATTATAAGGAGCTTTTAATTGGTCAATGAATATTGGTATTATTGGAGCAATATATGGTGGTACTTGACTGCGTGATACTGATTCGCAAGTACAGTATACTTTTTTTTAGTGTTTGGCATTTGTGGTACTATATAGAGCATTGTCATTTTGGCAAATGTATGAAAGTGTTCTAAGGACACCATACTTTCTAGCACCCATGACCGTGCTTAGTATGGTTATTGAATATTAAATGACAATATCCTCCCAAGACCTCCTTCTCTCCTCCACACTTATTCGCTCCTCACCCAACCGCCTCCAAGACTTCTCCCGAATAGCCCCCATCCTCCGGAATTCTTTGCCCCAACACGTCCGGCTATCAACCAAACTCGGATCCTTCAGACGGAACCTGAAAACTCACCTCTTCAGGAAAGCCTACAGCCTGCAATGATCCCCGCTGCCTCCTCACCACTACTGGAGCTACCGCCTCAACCATCACCGGAGCTGCCGCTACACCCCAACCTACTGTCTCCTTCCCCACCATCCTGTAGAATGTAAGCCCGAAAGGGCAGGGTCCTCTCTCCCCCTATATCAGTCTGTGATTGTTGTTTACTGTAAGTGATATCTGTAATTTGTATGTAACCCCTTCTCATGTACAGCACCATGGAATCAATGGCGCTATATAAATAAATATTAATAATAATAATTTTATACCAACTAGAGGAGCATCAACAGAAGGTACAGCATCGAGTACGACAGGCTGCTACTATTACAGTCCTGGAAAATCCCTTTAACCCCTTAATTCCCGGAGCTTTTTTCGATTTTTTGTTTCAGCTCCCCTTCTTTCCAAGTAACGTTTTTATTTTTCTGTCAATATGGCCATGTGAGGGCTTATTTTTTGCGGGACGAGTTGTACTTTTGAACGACATCATTGGTTTTACCATGTTGTGTACTCGAAAACAGGAAAAAAATTCCAAGTGCGGTGAAATTGCAAAAAAAGTGCAATCCCACACTTGTTTTTTGCTTGGCTTTTTTGCTAGGTTCACTATATGCTAAAATTGACCTGCTATTATGATTCTCCAGGTCATTATGAGTTCATAGACACCAAACATGTCTAAGTTCTCTTTTATCTAAGTGGTTAAAAAAAATTCCAAGTTTGCTAAAAAAAAAAAAAATTGCGCCATTTTCTGAGACCCGTAGCATCTCCTTTTTTTGTAATCTGGGGTCGGGTGAGGGCTAATTTTTTGTGCACCGAGCTGACGTTTTTAATGATAGCACTTTTGTGCAAATAAGTTATTTTGATCGCCCGTTATTGCATATTAATGCAATGTTGCGGTGACCAATAAAACGTAATTATGGTGTTTAATTTTTTTCTCGCTACGGCGTGTAGCAATCGGGTTAATCTTTGTATTTTATTGAACTTTTAGTTTTTGTTTTATTTTTTTTTTAATTTTTAAACACTTTTTATTTTTGGCATGCTTCAATAGCCTCTATGGGAGGCTAGAAGCATTCACAACTCGATAGGCTCTGCTACATATGGGAGATGAGCAGATCGCCCATATGTAGCAGAATTACTGCATTGCTATGAGCGCCGATCACCGGGCGGCGCTCATAGCAATGTGCCTGCAACAACCATAGAGGTCTCTATGAGTTGTCAAGGCAATGTGTCGCCGACCCCCGATCACGTGACAGGGTTCGGCGATGCGCTCACTTCCGGCCCGGCGGCCGAAGCTCTAGTTAAATGCCCGCTGTCAACTTTGACAGCGGGTTTTAACTAGTTAATAGGCCCGAGCGGATCGCGATTCTGCTCGCGCCTATTGCAGGCACATGTCAGCTGTTTATAAGAGCTGAGATGTCGCGGCTTTGAGGTGGGCTCACCGCCGGAGCCCACCTCAAAGCAGGGGATCCTTACTGATGATGTACTATCCAGTCATTGGTAAGTAAGGAGTTAAGGAAAAGTTTACAACTAAAGTTAGACTCAAACCAAAATTAATTGTTAATGTCAGTTTCTAAAATACATAGTGAAATTACATGGATAACCCTGACTTCATTACAGCATTTTACATAATTATGCAGTGAAACACAATGAACATGAATCATTGAACTAAATTTATTGCAATAATAATGCAATTTATAATTTCCATATAATACACTAAATTGTTACCACAAAATGTATTTCGACATTCAAGTCCCTGAGTACTCCATCAATCCGGACATAATACAAAGTCTAAACAAGGAAATGTCTGTCTTTTAAAAAGAAAAGGTTGTTGGACTTATGCCAGATTTCCTTATTGTTTTATCTCAGGGCATATATTCAAGATAACTTTGCTTGGAAATGTTTAAAATACTTTGAGTAACATTCCACTTACCAAATGGCTCTGCAAAGAACAGATCCAATAATATCTTATGCAAGGTTGGTGATTTGATCTCAGAAATCTCATCTTTATTTGTGATGACTTCAGAATATAATGTCCACCATTCTCCAGATCCTTCCTGAAAAATTATAAAAGTTCGAGTCATTTTATAAAACCCAATACAACACATACGATATCATATGATTAAAAATGTTGCAAAACAGTATTTCAGCTTAGATTATGAAAAGACAGGCCTATAATTGCTGTTTTAGAAATTAGGCATATGTCTTGCACATTTTTTTTTGGGAGGGTGCTCAATTGACATTTGCAAAATTATTAATTTAAAGTAAAAGATATGGATGTAAAAAGGATATTCAAATTAGGGATGAAAGTCTGCACTCTATGTGACTACAGATTTCTGAATCTTCACAGTGTATATACCACCCGATGTCAAGATTCTCCAGTGCTGGCAGTGAGACTGGGTGGTCACGAAACCACAAATATACGATTTGCAAACATGCAGTCACATGCCAACAAAATGTATTCCACCTCACTCCATTCACTTGTATTTAGCAAGGCAGTGCATGTCTAGTTTTAACGTGACCAGAAGTATGCAAAACACATATTTGCGGTCACAGGACCACACACTCTTGCCGCTAGCACCAGTTAATCCTAACAGTGTACAGTACCCTGTTAAGATTCAGAAGTCTGCAGTCATATAGAGTGACTGCAGACTTTCATGTCAAACCTGGACAAAATCTGTAAACCATGGGGTTCTATGTTGCCCACCAACTTTCATTTAAACAAAATACATACATTTTAATTACCGTATTTTTCGGACGATAAGACGCCCTTTTTTCCTCCAAAAATGTGGAGGAAAATGGGGGTGTGTCTTATAGTCCATAGGTATCGGCTGTGGTGGGGAGGTGGGGGAGTGGTTTCGGCGGAGCAGCAGGTCACAGAGGCAGGAGTCGGCTGCTGCGGCTAACTCCTGTGCCCTCTGCTAAAGAAAAATGAATATTCACTGCATTCCATGCTCATGGGCGTGGAGGGCAATGAATATTAATTTCTCTTTAATCCCTTAATGTCATCGGACGTACTATCCCATCCATGTGCCCTGGGACTTAATTTCCAGGGATAGTACGTCCTAGGCGATCAGATGCGCTCCCAGGGGAGCGCAGCTGATCGCTGCCGGGTGTCAGCTGATTATCACAGCTGACACCCGGCACTATGTGCCAGGAGTGGTCACGGACCGCTCCCTGCACATTAACCCCTGGCACACCGTGATAAAAAATGATCGCGGTGTACCGGGGCACAGGGAAGCATCGCGCAGAGAGGGCACTCCCTGCGTGCTCCCTTGAGACCCTCAGAACAGCGCGATGTGATCGCGCTGTTCTGAGGCCTTCCTCCCTGCAAGGCCCCGGATCCAAGGTGGCCGCCGAGTCCTGCAGGGAGGCGGCTTCCTCAGTGCCTGCTGAGAGAAGGCGCTGAGGAAGCCTGCAGCACTGCCAGTGAGATCGCTGGTCTCACAGAGTGCTGTGCACACTGTCAGACCAGCGATCTGACATTCTACAGTGATGTCCCACCCTGGGACAAAGTAAAAACTTTAAAAAAATAAAACTCACAAGTGTAAAAAAAAAAAATTCCAAAATAAAGGAAAAAAATAAAAAATATTCCCCAATAAATTAATTTCTTCCTGTAAATAAAAAAAAAAAAAAATAAAAGTACACATATTTGGTATCGCCGTGTCCATAATGACCCGGCCTATAGAACTGTCCCACTAGTTAACCCCTTTAGTGAACTCCTTGAAAAAAAAAAAAACAGTAAAAAAAAAAAATCAATGCTTTATCATCATACTGCCGAACAAAAAGTGGAATAACACGCGATCAAAAAGACCGATATAAATAAACATGGTACTGCTGAAAACGTCATCTTGTCCAGCAAAAAACGAGCCGCTATACAGCATCATCAGCGAAAAAATAAAAAAAAGTTATAGCTCGCAGAATAAAGCGATGCAAAAATAATTATTTTTTTATATAAAATTGTTTTTATTGTATAAAGGCGCCAAAACATAAAAAATGATATAAATAAGGTATCCCGTAATCGTACTAACCCAAAGAATAAAACTGCTTTATCAATTTTACCACACGCAGAACGGTATAAACGCCCCCCGAAAGACATTCATGAATTGCTGATTTTGATTTAGGGTTAGGGTTGGGATTAGGGGTGTGTTAGGGTTAGGTTTGTGGTTAGGGTTATGGTTAGGGTTGGGACTAGGGTTAGGGGTGTGTTGGGGTTAGGGTTGAAGTTAGAATTGGGGGGTTTCCCCTGTTTCCCCTGTTTAGGCACATCAGGGGCTCTCCAAATGTGACATGGCGTCTGATTCCAGCCAATTCTGCTTTGAAAAAGTCAAACGGTGTTCCTTCAATTCTGAGCTCTGCCATGCGCCCAAACAGTAGTTTACCCCCACATATGGGGTATCAGCGCACTCCGGACAAATTGTCAATAATCTTGGGGTCCAATTTCTTCTGTTACCCTTGGGAAAATAAAAAATTGGGGGCGAAAATATAATTTTTGAAAAAAAAAATTTTTTTTGTTTTTACGGCTGTACGTTATAAATTTCTGTGAAGCACTTGGGGCTTCATAGCATTCACCACACACCTAGATAAGATCCTTGTGGGGTCTATTTTCCAAAGTGGGGTCACTTTTGGAGGGTTTCCACTGTGTAGGCACATCAGGGGCTCTCCAAATGCGACATGACGCCCGCAGACCATTCCATCAAAGTATGCAATCCAAAATGTCACTACTTCCCTTCCGAGCCTCGACGTGTGCCCATACAGTAGTTTTCTCCCACATATTGGGTATCAGCGTACTCAGGACAAATTGGACAACAACTTTTGGGGTCCAATTTCTCTTGTTACCCTTGGGAAAATAAAAAGTTGGGGACTGAAATATCATGTTTGTGGAAAAAATATGATTTTTTTATTTTCATGCTCGGGCGTTTGAACCCCCAGGTGTTTCACTAAAGTTTATAAGTTCTCACCACACATCTAGATAAGTTCCTTGAGGGTCTAGTTTCCAAAATGGTGTCATTTGTGGGGGGTTTCCACTGTTTAGGCAGATAAACACGAAATGGCGTCCAGCCAATTCTGCATTGAAAAAGTCAAATGGCGCTCCTTCCCTTCCGAGCTCTGCCATGCACCCAAACAGTGGTTTACCCCCACATATGGGATATCAGCGTACTCAGGACAAATTTCACAATAACGTTTGGGGTCTTGTTACCCTTGGGAAAATAAAAATTGGGGTGAAAAGATCATTTTTGTGGAAAAAATATGATTTTTTAATTTTACGGTTCTACGTTATAAACTTGTGTGAAGCACTTGGGGGTTCAAATTGCTCACCACAGATCTAGATTAGTTCCTTAGGGGGTCTAGTTTTCAAAATGGGATCACTTGTTGGGGGTTTCCACTGTTTAGGCACATCAGGGGCTCTGCAAATGCAACATGGCATCCAATCTCAATTCCAGCCAATTTTGGTTGGAAAAAGTCAAATGGTGCTCCTTACATTCAGAGATCTGTCGTGTGCCAAAACAGTGGTTCCCCCCCACATATGGTGTATCAGCATACTCAGGACAAATTGAACAACAACATTTGTAGTCCAATTTCTCCTGTTACTCTTGGGAAAATAAAAAATTGGTGACAAAGATAATTTTTGTGGGAAAAAAATAGGATTTTTTTTATTTTCATGCTCGGGCATTATAAACTTGTGTGAAGCACTTGGGGGTTCAAAGTGCTCAACACAGATCTAGATAAGTTCCATAGGGGTCTAGTTTCCAAAAGGGGGTCACTTGTGGTGGTTTTAGGCACATCTGGGGCACTGCAAACGGAACAAGACCCCCATCAACGTCTGCATTCCAAAACGTTATTACTTCCTTTCCAAGCCCTGCCGTGAACCCAAACAGTTTCCCCCACACATATTTGGTATCAGCGTACTCAGGACAAATTGTATAACAACTTTTGGGGTCCAATTTCCTTGGGAAAAATCAAAATTTGGGGCTAAAAAATAATTTTTGTGGAAAAAAATTTTTTTTTTTTTTTTTTCACACCCAGGCATTATAAACTTCTGTAAAAACACTTGGGGTTCAAAGTGCTCACAACAGATCTAGATAAGTTCCATAGGGGATCTAGTTTCCAAAATGGTGTTACTTGTGGGGGGTTTCCACTGTTTAGGCACATCAGGGGCTCTCCAAACGCGACATGGCGTCCAATCTCAATTTCAGCCAATTTTGGTTTGAAAAAGTCAAACGGCACTCCTTCCCTTACGAGCTCTGCCGTGTGCCCAAACAGTGGTTTTTTCCCACATATGGGGTATTGGCGTACTCAGGAGAAATTGCACAACTTCTTTATCTGTCCATTTTCTCCTTTTACCCTTGTGAAAATAAAAAGTTTGTAAAAGATCATTTTTGTGACTAAAAAGTTAATTAATTTTTTCCTTCCACGTTGCTTCAGCTCCTGTGAAGCACCTGAAGGGTTAATAAACTTATTGAATGTGGTTTTGAGTACCTTGAGGGGTGCAGTTTTTAGAATGGTGTCATTTTTGGATATTTTTTGCCATATAGACCCCTCAAAGTGACTTCAAATGTGAGGTGGTCCCTAAAAAAAATGGCTTTGTAAATTTTGTTGCAAAAGTGAGAAATCGCTGGTCAACTTTTAACCCTTATAGTTTCCTAACAAAAAATGTGAAGTAGACATGTGGGAAATGTTATTTATTAACTATTTTGTGTGACATATTTCTCTGTTTTAAGGGAATAAAAATTCAAAGTTTGAAAATTGCACAATTTTCAAAATTTTCGCCATATTTGTGTTTTTTTTCAAAAATAAACGCAAGTTATATCGAATAAATTTTACCACTAAAATGAAGTACAATATGTCACGAGAAAACAATCTCAGAATCGTGAAGATCCGTTGAAGCGTTCCAGAATTATAGCCTCATAAAGAGACAGTGGTCAGAATTGTAAAAATTGGCACGGTCATTAATGTGCAAACCACCTTGGGTTAAGGGGTTAATGACATCCTGGTATGATCGATCCCCATCCCGGTCCTGGTATGCATGGTCCCATCCTTTCCTTATCCTGGTATGGTTGACCCCCACCCTCATCCTGTTATGCATGGCCCCATCAGAAAATATTAAAACATTAAAAAAAACAAAAAAAATATTTAGACTTGAGAGTCCTCAGTGGTTGATACCTTTTAATGGCTAACTGAAAAGATGGTAACAAATTGCAAGCTTTTCGAGACTACTTAGGTCTCTTCATCAGGCGAAGACTAATACAAATTCTGAAGAATCACATATTTATATACAACAGGACACAGGAATAATGCAATAGGTAAGACAAGTGACGTGAAGCAGAACTGTCATTATGGCAGAGGGATGAACATAAATATTGGAACAGACTTGAGGACTCTCAAGTCTAAATATTTTTCTATCTACTGGCTAACACGGTACGAAGATATACATCTTTCCTATAAAAAACAAACAAACATTACACTTACCTTCCCGGAGCTCCCTCGCAGCGTGCTGCTCTGATGCCAGCAGCTGCTTAATGCTTGTAAGCAGCACATAAGGACATAATGTACTGCTCACAAGCAGAGCACAGCTGCCAGAATACTCAACGCTCTGCACGCCGGGACGGTGTGCGCAGAGAGCAGCGAGTATTCATTGCTCTTCAGTAGCGCACAGTGTCACATAAAGAGAAATGAATATTCCACCTCATTCCATGACTATTAATTTCTCTTAAGTATTGGCACACATGACAGCCGGCAGCTGCAGGAAGTCTCCGGCTGACACTGTGCTCGCTATAGAGCAATGAATACTCAGCAGATCATTGAGTATTTGGGCAGCTGCTCTTCAGCTTGCAAGCAGCGCATGGCATCTCTTCCATGCACTGTTTACAAGAATAAAGCAGCTGCTGGTGAGCCGCCCAGCCAGGGCTGTGGGGTACTCGGACCCGAGCCCATTGATCTCTATGGGGGATGTCACGGCGGCCACGGCTCGGTCCGTGGCCCTGGGCGCTCACCCTCAAAAAGGGGATAATGTAAGTGAATCGTGACACCACCTGTGGTGTCTGGTGAGGATCACTAGCGATGAAACAGTCCACTGAGGCTGGTCTTGCGGCAGTTTAGGTGGTATCGCTCCCCACAGGTGGAGCGGGCCTTTAGGGCAGAGTAAGTGTAGGGATGCAGGACAGAGGGTCCCACCGGGTAAGAATAAGAATGGGAGAACACACAAGTCACTTCTGTACCTTTACTGGAGTTAGTGCAGGCACATCCCGGAGCACTGTAGGGTGAAGGGTGCACGTCTGGATCCTCCCCAGTGAGCAGGTGTAGGGCCTCCTGTTTCTTGCCTCTCTGTAGTAAGTTTCTGACCTGCCTGTAGCTAGGCCTAACTTTGTCTCTGTCCTGCACCAGCTGACCTTGTGGTAGGACCTTCTCCTGGAGTACACTTTCCCAGCTTTTCGTATCTCCGTGTCCCCTGGCCCTGTTACGTATCAGCTCTGTGGTGCTCCTGGGACCTGTAGTCCTCCAGGAATTCCGGTTGTCTCCTACTGGGTCGTGGAGATCTCTGTAGGCTCGGACCCGGTGTCCGTTTGTACTTGCTGTGGTGAGCTGGTAAGGCTCCTCTGCCCCTTTGCTACTCTGCTCTTGCTTCTGGCCTACTCGGGCCCTCACAAGGTTATACACACTGGCAGTTGGTGGGGCTGCCTCTTCTGCCGCTCTCCAGAGCGTCGGCACGCTCTTCGCTCTCTAGCCTGATCTGCTAGACTCCTCAGCTAGACTGAACAGAACTCCTCTGCAGAATCACTCTGCTCTCAACTTCACTTCACTCTGCCCTGCAGACTGTAGACTCTAGACTTCCTGCCTTCTCCCCCTTTAATATCCCAATCAGGGCTCCCTCTGGTAGACTGAGTACGGGTGAAGGTGTGTGTATGTAGTGAGACCTCTAGTGGATGAATCCTTCATGCATCCTTCTAGATATGTGGAACCGAGCGCAGCTGGGCTCCACACTGGCATCAGAAGAGGATGCTCAGAGGGAGTGTCGGGAAGGTAAATGTTACATCTTCAGATGCCGGCTCAGTCCCCCGGCGCGCTCCCGGCAGGGTCCCTCGCCGCTCTCAGCCTGACTTCTCAGGCTCATGGCGCGTCGGCGGTAAGCACAGGCGCAGTCGCGCTCTTTCCGTTGCCAGGCTTCCTGGGAGGTCATGACATGGCGGCTCAGCCCCATCATGGCGGCGCCCACCGAGAATTTCAGAGCGGCGTCTCCCCAGGTCAGACGCCTGTGTGTCTATGCTCTGGCGCTAGCACTCTTTGCTAGTGTCCTCTCAGATCCTCAGGTCCTTCATCTTTGCCTTATCTGCCTGCCCTGCGCCTGTGTTATCCGTGCCTGACAGATCTGTGCCTGTAAGTCCTGTGGTATCCGTGCCTTCCAGATCTGTGTTATCCATGCCTGCCAGTTCTGTGTCTTCCTTGCCTGCCTGTCCAGGGGCGCTCGTGTCGTTCAGCTCTGAGTCTCACTTGGGTCAGCCAGTCCCGTGTCTCACTCGTTTCTGCCCGTCCTGTGCCTCTTTCATTCCCGTCGGTCCTGAGCCATTCTCGTGCCTGTCAGGCCCATGTCCCATTCGTGCCGGCAAGTCTGGTGGCTCATCCGTGCTTGTCCGTCCTGTGTCTCATCTGCGCCTTAGCCTTTCCCGCCTTATTATCATCTCTTTCTCTCTCTTACAGTTACGGGTCACTGCCGGTCCTCAGACATCCCGGTTCCGCCGGCCTCCCTCAGTTCCTGGTACCTCCCAGCTCTTGTCGGAACACTGTACTCCCCTTGGCCTTCTCTTTATCTTTGTGGTGTTGAGCCAAGTCGCCCCTTTGGCTCCAGCAATTGCGGTTCCATCTCCCTCGGGCTTGCCCCTAACGCTCCCTGTATAGGGGGTGGATCCACCTGGGCCACTCGCCCTCGGAGCTCTGGAGCCGTGACCCAGAGGGTCCACTTCTGGGTTTGCCTTCTAGAACCCTAATAGTACACACATGCCATGGATCCCGCTGGAGCTTCGGCTGCCCAGAAGGAACTTGTTTTCTTTACGAGAGAACCAGACACGTATGATGTCCTTTATGAAATCTATGGACTCTCGTCTCTCTGCACTCCAGACCGATGATCCAGGAAACGCCTCTCAGTTGGCCGGCCTGCAACAGGAGCTGGCTCAGCAGCGGGACACCCAGGCTCTTATTCTCAGTTATATGGCCTCGGTGGACGCTCGGTTGCTATCATTGCAGTCGGCCGCCTCTACTCCCACTGCAGCTTCGGCTCCCCATCCTCCGCTTCGTCTGGCAAAACCACCATGGTTTAATGGCAACCCCAAACTGTGTCGTGGTTTTTTCAAACAATGCAGTCTCCACTTTGAGCTCCTGCCTTTGCAATATCCTACCGAGCGGGCCAAGGTAGCTTTCATTGTCTCCCATCTGGAGGGGGACACTTTGGCGTGGGTTAACCCCCTCTGGAAGCGTGACGATCCGGTGGTCTCGCAACTGTCAACTTTCTGGAGACCTTTCGTCGAGTGTTCGATGAGCCGGGTCATTTGCCTCGACCACTGAGTCTTTGTTCAACCTCCACCAAGGGTCCCTAACGGTGGGCCAGTACACCATTCGGTTTTGTACTCTGTCCTCCGATTTTGGCTGCAATAATGCGGTCCTAGTGGGAGCCTTCTGGTGAGGTCTTTTGGGGCGAGTAAAAGACGAGTTAGCTGGTCAGGACACCCCACTGCCTTGGAAGATCTATTTTCTTTGGTTACGCGGATTGACCTTCGCTTCCAGGAGCGTGCCCGTGAGAGAAGGCTTCCTCGTTCCCTCCCATCCGCTCGTAGACCACCCAATCCTCGACTGGGGACGTCTTCTTCAACTCTTGCACCCGAACCCATGCAAGTGGACCGGCTTAAACTCTCGAGCAACGAAGGAAGGAGAGGCGTACCCAGGGTCTCTGTTTCTATTGCGGGAGTGCCTCCCATCTGCTCCGAAACGTCCAGAAAACTCATCTGCCTAGGTCAGGTAAGAGACGCCTCCCTAGGTGCATGTTAAACCTCTCAACCCCTCATTTTGCCTGTTTTGTTGCATGTTGGTGGTAAGAGCGTTTCGGTGGCGGCTTATGTAGACTCTGGCGCAGCTGGGAATTTTATTCGGCACGAGGAGGTCATTCGACTCTCCACTCCTGTGAGGGACTTGGAAAACCCCGGATTCTCGCCTCCGTAGATGGCAAACCCTTGCAGGAGACAATTACGCAGGTCACGCAAGAGTTGGAGCTACAAGTAGGGGCCTTGCACAAGGAGAGAATTGCGTTTTATGTTTTAGCAGGTATCTCTCATCCGGTCCTTCTTGGTTGCGCACTCACGAACCCACCCTGGACTGGCATAATGGTAATGTTTTGTGCTGGGGGAGTCCTGCCGGGCACGGTGTCTGCTGTCGGTGCGTCCTGTAGGTGTTCCCCGTTCCCCTTCTCCTTCCTCCAGGTTGCCCTTTGTTTATAGTTCTTTTTCGGATGTCTTTGATAAGAAAGAGGCTGAGAACCTCCCTCCGCACCGATCCTACGACTGCCCTATTGATCTCGTTCCTGGCGCTATTCCTCCTACAGGAAGGATCTATCCTCTTTCACCAGCAGAGATTGAGGCCATGTCCGAATACATTCAAGAATATTTGGCGAGAGGCTTCATCCGAAAATCTTCATCCCCTGCTGGAGCGGGCTTCTTCGTAAAGAAAAGGGATGGCTCCCTTCGTCCCTGTATTGATTACAGAGGTCTGAACAACATTACAGTGAAGAATAAATACCCGCTTCCTCTTATTCCAGAGCTATTTGACTGCCTGAGTGGAGCGCAAATATTTACCAAGCTAAACCTTTGAGGAGCCTATAACCTGGTCTGAATTTGCGCTGTGGATGAGTTGAAGACCGCCTTCAACACTCGTGATGGGCATTATGAGTATTTAGTTATGCCCTTTGGTCTCTGCAACGCTCCGGCGGTTTTTTAGGAATTCGTAAATGATGTGTTCCGGGATCTTCTCTACTCCTGTGTTGTAGTCTATCTAGATGACATCCTCATATTTTCCCCAGATCTAGCCACCCACCGACGAGACGTTCATCAAGTTCTACAACACCTTAGGGAGAATCATCTGTTCGCTAAACTGGAGAAGTGCGTCTTCGAGCAACCCTCCTTGCCTTTCCTAGGTTATATTGTCTCGAAATCCGGCTTGGAGATGGATCCCGAGAAAGTGTCCGCCGTCCACAACTGGCAACAACCTCTCAGAGTAAAAGCTATCCAGCGATTTCTTGGTTTTGACAATTATTATAGGCAATTTATCCCTCACTTCTCCTCCCTGACCAAACCCATTTCTGCCCTTGTTCGCAATGGAGTCAAACCCGACCACTGGCCTCCAGAGGCAGAAAACGCCTTTCACACTCTAAAACGAGAGTGTGCTACAGCCCCTGTACTTCACCGCCCGGACGCTAATAGGCCATTTATCCTCGAGGTCGACACATCGGCTGTGGGAGCAGGAGCAGTCCTTTTGTAAAGATCTTCCTCTGGTCGCTTGGTCACCTGCAGATTCTTCTCCAAGGCTTTCTCCTCTCCCGAACGTAATTATTCCAATGGGGACAAGGAACTATTGGCTATAAAGTTAGCTTTGGAGGAGTGGCGTTACCTTCTGGAAGGGGCCGTTCATCTGTTCGTCATATTCTCGGATCAAAAGAATTTGGCCTACCTTCAATCAGTCCAAAGACTTAATACTCGGCAGGCCAGGTGGTCTTTGTTCTTTGGACGTTTTGATTTCGAACTCCACTTTCGACCTGGGAATAATAACCTCAAAGCCGATGCCCTATCAAGATCCTTCCAGCCAGTTGACATGGAAGAAAGGCGAGCACATATCATCGATCCGGCTAGGATCATCACCGTGGCTCCTCTAGGCATAATCACCCCTCCTCTGGGTAAGACCTTTGTGCGGTAGGGCGACAAAGTGAGAGTCTTGCGTTGGAGACAGTCCTCCAAAATTGCCGGACATGCCGAAGCCAGGAAAACCATCTTTCTTTTCTCCGGCCATTATTGGTGGCCATCGCTTCGTCAAGATGTCTTGGATTTTATTGCCTCCAGCTCTTCTTGTGCCAGAAACAAAGTCCCCAGGCAGCTACCTACTGGACTCCTGCATCCGCTGCCTGTGCCTTCGATTCCTTGGAGTCATATTGCTATGGACTTTGTCACTGATTTACCTCCTTCCTCCAACTGTACTGTTATCCTGGCGGTTGTGGATCACTTTTTAAAGATGGCTAACTTTATTCCATTACCAGCCTTGCCTTCTGCTCCTGAGTTGGCAAAAAAAAATTTTGCACCATGTTTTCCGACTTCACGGCTTCCCACAGCATATTGTGTCTGACTGAGGGGCTTAGTTCACTTCCCGTTTCTGGAGAGCTCTCTGCAAATTAATGAAGATAACCCTAGCCTTCTCCTCAGCATATCACCCGCAGTCTAATGGTCAAGTGGAGCGAGTTAATCAGGTACTAGCATCCTACCTCCGGCATTTCTCCAATGCTCACCAGAATAATCACCCCAGTGAGTCCTCCAAGTCTCCTTTTTTCGTGGTTTTTGAGCAGCATCCCGGTATCCCTCTTCCCGTTTCCCCTTCCTTGGGCATACCGGCAGCGGACTCTCTGTCCTTGGATTTCTCTAAGATTTGGGGGAGACTAAAGCGGCTCTTGTCAGAGCCAGCAGCAGGATGAAGAGGTACGCCGACAAGAGACGTCCAGATGCCCCTACTTATCTCCCGGGCGATAAGGTCTGGCTATCCTCACTCTTTATCAGACTTAAGATGCCCTCCCATAAATTAGGTCCACGTTACATTGGTCCCTTTGAGATCTTAAGTCGCATCAATGATGTAGCCTATAAGTTGAAATTGACTGCTTCGTTGCGAATCCCCAGTGCTTTCCATGTGTCGCTACTCAAACCTGCTGTCTTTAATTACTTTCACCCGTCTCCTTCCCGCTCCCCTCAACCCAGCTCTACTGAGGATATCTTTGATGTAAAGGATATTCTGGCTATGAGGACAGTTAGGGGAAGGACCTTCTTCCTAATCGATTAGAGGGGATTCAGCCCGGAGGAGAGATCTTGGGAGCCTCGGGAGAACATTAACGCTCCTCATATCATTAAGAGGTTTCTCTCCAGCCTTAAAGAGAGGGGGAGTAAGAGAGGGGGTACTGTTACATCTTCAGATGCCGGCTCTGTCCCCCGGCGCGCTCCCGGCAGGGTCCCTCCAGCTCTCAGCCTTACTTCAGGCTCATGGCGCGTCGGCGCAGGCGCAGGCGCGTTCTTTCCATCGCCAGTCTTCCTGGGAGGTTGTGACCCAGAGGCTCCGCCCCATCATGGCGGCGCCCACCGGGTATTTCAGAGCGGCGTTTCCCCAGGTCAGACGCCTGTGTGTCTATGCTCTGGCGCTAGCACTCTTTGCTAGTGTCCTCTCAGATCCTCAGGTCCTGCATCTTTGCCTTATCTGCCTGCCCTGCGCCTGTGTTATCCGTGCCTGTCAGATCTGTGCCTGTAAGTTCTGTTGTATCCGTGCCTTCCAGATCTGTGTTATCCATGCCTGCCAGTTCTGTGTCTTCCTTGCCTGCCTGTCCAGGGGGCGCTCGTGTCGGTCAGCTCTGGGTCTCACTTGGGTCAGTCAGTCCATGCCTCACTTATTTCTGCCCGTCCTGTGACTTTTTCATTCCCGCCGGTCCTGAGTCATTCGTGCCTGCCAGGCCCGTGTCACATTCGTGCCAGCCAGTCTGGTGGCTCGTCCGTGCTTGTCCGTCCTGTGTCTTGTCCGCACCTACCTGTCTTGAGTCTCATCTGCATCAGCCCGCCGGTGTCTTAGCCGTTCCCGCCTTATTATTATCATCTCTCTCTCTCACAGTTACGGGTCACTGCTGGTCCTCGGTCCTCCCAGTTCCTCCGGCCTCCCTCAGTTCCTGGTACCTCCCAGCCCTTGTTGGTACACTGTACTCCCCTCGGCCTTCTCTTTATCTTGTGGTGTTGCCCTAAGTCGCCCGTTTGGCTCCAGCCATTGTGGTTCCATCTCCCTCGGGCCTGACCCTAATGCTCTCTGTATAGGGGTGGATCCACCTGGGCCACTTGCCCTCGGGAGCTCTGGAGCCGTGACCCAGAGGGTCCACTTCTGGGTTTGCTTCCTAGAACCCTAATAGTAAGTGTAATTTTTTTTTTAATGTTTGCTGATGGGACCATGCATACCAGGACTGGGATGGGGCCAATCATACAAGGATAAGGATGGGACCATGCATACCAGGTTAAGGTTGAAGCCCCGCATACCAGGATAGGGATGAGGATGAATACCCTACTGATGGCCAGCGAATAGGGATGAAGGGGACAATTCCTACCAGCATAGGGAAGAAGGGGACCATTCCTACCAGGATAGGGAAGAAGGGGACCATTCCTACCAGGATAGGGATGAAGGGACATGTAGGCATGCAAACCAGGCTAGGGATGTGGAGGCATGCATACCAGATGGGGATAGGCCAGGATGGGAGGCCATGCACACCAGGATAGGGATAAGGGGTCCATGCATACCAGGATGGGAGGAGAGGGTCATGCATACTAGGGTAGGGATGAGGGGGCCATGCATACCAAGGTAGGTATGAGGGGCCATGCGTATCAGGATGGGGATGAGAGGGCCACATATACCAGGATAGGGGATATTACGTACAGAATTGACCACTTTTTATTTTTTTTTCCCCCAATTTCCTCCTCTAAAACCTAGGTTCGTCTTATGGTCCGGTGCGTATTAAAATCCAAAAATACGGTATGTAGTGGACTTTGGTACTTCAGCCTGACACAGGGCATATTTTTAGGCTCAATGTGTATAATAATAACAAAGGCCCACCAATAACTGACTCTGCGAGCCCACTCTTACATGCAAATATTACATTATTGTCATGGGTGTGTCAGATGCAACAGACAGTCGCTCTACATCTGGCTGCAGAAGGTTTCTGCATTTGGCATTGCAGTCGCCTTCTTAATCCTTCTATCCTTCTGATTGTTGGACCCAGTGGTAACCTCCCTCCAGCTTTAAGTGACACACCTGGACCTTGGTGTTTATAAACTTCCAGCCTGCTTCAGGGAGTCGCCAGTGATATTCATTTTTTTCCCTTGTGAAGGCTTGGAGCTGTAGCTTTCAGCTAACTTTCTCTCTGTTGCTCTTGGAGGATGTTTTGTGTGATCTCTCTGAAGTCTCCTAAAGCTAAGTTCCTTTCTCCTTGTTTGTCTCCCTTGTTGTCTTTAGTTAACAGTGATGACTGACCAGTGCTCACCCCCCCCTATGCAGGGCTTAGCTCTAGGGATTTCCAGGGCTTAGGTTTCCTGTTCAGCGATAGATGTGGAACCAATTTAGGGATGGTAGGGAAAGCAGGGTATTATAAGATCTGCCTAAGGGTCTCCATTCCCCCATTCCCTAGTGTTTGGGCTTCCTTCCCCTTATCTCTTCGTATTGCACATAGTCTTTCCCACACTGTGCGTGACAATTATCATTCACAAATGTCTCTGTTTCTGTATATAATAAACTGAGTAGTTTGTTAAATGAATGATGAGATGCTTCCCTTGTCTGTGTATGTGAATCAATTATATTGTGCAAACTACTGCTCATGTAAGGTGGTAGAGGGCCCACCATGAGATTCAACTGTTATCCTGTGGGACAGTTGAGCATGTCTAGTGAAAAGTGATTAGATCCAAAATCAGCAATAAATTGAGTAGTCTTCAGCAGGATCTTCTCTGTCTGTCAGAGAAATATGTATTTGTAGATTGTACCCTCTCACGAGCAGGGTCATTTATTTTACTTTAATTATTGTATTATTGTTAACATTGTTATTTATGAATGTTGTGTTTGAAACTGTTAAAACTGTAAAGCGCTGCAGAATAAGTTGGCTAGGGTGCCAAGGAAAAATGAACTTTGCAAATTGGTAAGTCTTACCTCTCAAATTTATTCCTTTTGGCATAAGGATTCACCATGTAAAATATGTTAACAATAAATTTAGATTTACCACATGCTCAAGGCATGTGAATTATTCTATGTTTCTCATTTTCCACAATATTGTACACACAATAACTAATAAAATTTAACCACTAACATTTAAAAAAATGAAAAGAAAAAAAAAAAAAACCTAAAAATTCAAATCACCCCCCTTTCGCCCAATTGAAAATTAAAGGGTTAAAAAAAATATTCACACATTTGGTATCGCCGCGTTGAGAAACGCCCGATCTATCAAAATATAAAATAAATTAATCTGATCGGAAATGGCATAACATACCATACATAATGCGGGATATGCATGACGATCAATACTAAACAAACATTTAAAACTGCAGTATGATGTGCCATTGAGCAATGATAAATAAATCGAATTGAGTAAATGATAAATAATCTTAAAAAAGGAAAATGATAAAATATCTATGACCAAAAAGGAACAAAATTAGGAGGCAAGACCTTCAAAAACTTGATACTTAATTTTTTACCATGCATTTCCTTGGCACCCTAATGTTGGCACTATATAAATAAAGATTATTATTATTAACCCCTTAACGACCGCTGATACGCCTTTTAACGGCGGTAGTTAAGGGTACTTAAACCACAGCGCCGTTAAATAACGGTGCTGTGGAAATAGTGTATAGCGCACCCCACAGTCGAATTTTCTCCGGGGTCTCGGCCGGTAGCTGAGACCCCAGAGAACATGAATCGGGTCGGTTTTTACCTACCCCAATGTTGCGATCACCGTTATTAACCCTATAATGGCGATCACAAAAAAAAAAAATCTGATGTGCCATTTAATTTCTCTCTCCTCTGATGTGATCGGACATCAGAGGAGAGAGAAAAGGGTCCCCTATCCCCCCCTTGTGGCCCCCGATAACCCCTTGTGGCCCCAGGGCCCTCCTGCCTCCTCCGGTGGGCCCGACATCTTTAATGGCGAGAAATGGGCGCATGCGTAGAGCGCCCGCCGCCATGTGCCGGGGGGATTGGGCAATTTTCTCCGGGGTCTCGGCTGCCGGGGGTAGCAGAGACCCCAGATAACATGATCCGGTCGGTATTTACCGACCCTGGTGTTTGCGATCGCCGTTACTGCAGTATAACGGCGACCGCAAAAAAAAAAAAAAAAAAAGATTTCTCTCCCCTCTGATGTGATCGCACATCAGAGGGGTGAGAATTAGGGCCCCCACGACCCCCGATCCTCCCCCCGTACCTCCCGATGTCCCCTCTATCCGCGGCAGCTCCTGCAGCTCCAGCCTCTTCATCCTGCGGCGGAAGATTAAAAAAATGAATGATTCATTCATTCTCTAAAAGTACATTTTGATCACTGTGATAAATCACAGTCATCAAAATAGAAAAAACAGTACATAAAACCCCCTTTATCACCCCCTTAGTTAGGGACATATAATAAATACAGAAATTGTATTTCATTTTTCCGTTAGGGTTAGGGCTAGGGTTATAATTAGGGTTAGCATTAGGCTGGGTTCATATTGCGCTATGGCAGTCCGTTAGACGGACTGCATTACACCGCGGTATAATGAGTGTAACAGTCCGTTAACGCTGCCATTCACCCCCATTTGAAGGCGCATCGTGACGCATGCCATAAAGCAGCATGCGTTCGCGACGTGCCGTCATTCAGTGACGGGCGTCTGGGCTCCATCACCGCTAGCGCAGATGAATCATCTGCGAATTCTCTGCGCTAGCGGGTATAGCATAACGCGATCGCGTTATGCTATACAGTTACCAGCCCGTCAACGCTATTTGTTGAACGGGTGGTAAAGCGCAATATGAACCTAGCCTTAGGGTTATAATTAGGGGTTAGGGTTGGAATTAGGGTTAGGGTTACAATTAGGGTTAGGGTTACGATTAGGGTTAGGGGTGTGTTGGGGTTAGGGGTGTGTTGGGGGGTTAGGGGTGTGTTGGGGTTAGGGGTGTGTTGGGGTTAGGGGTGTGTTGGGGTTAGGGGTGTGTTGGGTTAGGGGTGTGTTGGGGTTAGGGGTGTGTTGGGGTTAGGGGTGTTGGGGTTAGGGTGTGTGTTGGGGTTAGGGGTGTGTTGGGGTTAGGGTGTGTGTTGGGGTTAGGGTTGGAGCTAGAATTGAGGGGTTTCCACTATTTAGGCACATCATGGGGTCTCCAAACACGACGTGGTGTTCAAAAGTCAAATGGGCTCCCTCCCTTCCGAGCCCTGCGTGCGCCCAAACAGTGGTTTACCCCAACATTTGGGTATCAGCGTTCTCAGGACAAATTGCACACCAATTTTGGGGTTCTAATTTCTCCTGTTACCTTGGGAAAATAAAAAAATTGGGGACTAAACGTTCAGGTTTGTGGAAAAAAATTGATTTTTTTTTTCACGCCCGGGCGTTATAAACTTCTGTAAAGCACTTGGGGGTTCAAAGTGCTCACCACACATCTAGATAAGTTTCTTAGGGGGTCTAGTTTCCAAATGGTGAAATTTTTGTGGGGGGTTTCCACTGTTTAGACAAATCAGGGCCTCTACAAACGCGACATGGCGTCCAGCCAATTCTGAGTTGAAAAAGTTAAATGGCGCTCCTTCCCTTCCAAGCTCTGCCACGCACCCAAACAGTGGTTTACCCCCACATATGGGGTATCAGCATGCTCAGGACAAATTGCACAAAAACTTTTGGGGTCTTGTTACCCTTGGGAAAATAAAAATTGGGGTGAAAAGATAGTTTTTGCGAAAAAAAATATGATTTTTTATTTTCACGGCTCTACGTTATAAACTTCTGTGAAGCACTTGGAGGCTCAAAGTGCTCACCACATATCTAGATAAGTTCCTTAACCCCTTCACCCCCAAGGGTGGTTTGCACGTTAATGACCGGGCCAATTTTACAATTCTGACGACTGTCTCTTTATGAGTTATAACTCTGGAAAGCTTCAACGGATCTTCGTGATTCTGAGACTGTTTTCTCGTGACATATTATACTTCACGTTAGAAGTAAAATTTCTTCGATATAACTTGCGTTTTATTTTTGAAAAAAAAAAGCAAATATGGCGAAAATTTTTAAAATTTTGCAATTTTCAAACTTTAATTTTTATCCCTTAAAAAAGAGAAATATATCACACAAAATAGTTAAGAAATAACATTTCCCACATGTCTACTTTACATCAGCACAATTTTGGAACCAAAATTTTTTTTTTGTTAGGAAGTTATAAGGTTAAAAGTTGACCAGCGATTTCTCATTTTTACAACAAAATTTACAAAGCCATTTTTTTAGGGACCACCTCTCATTTGAAGTCACTTTGAGGGGTCTATATGGGAGAAAATACCCAAAGTGACACCATTCTAAAAACTGCACCCCTCAAGGTACTCAAAACCCCATTCAAGAAGATTATTAACCCTTCAGGGCTTCACAGGAACTAGAGCAACGTGGAAGGAAAAAATGAATATTTAACTTTTTAGCCACAAAAATGATCTTTTACAAACTTTTTTTTTATTTTCACAAGGGTAAAAGGGAGAAATGGACAGGAAAGGTTGTTATGCAATTTCTCCTGAGTACGCAATACCCAATATGTGGGGAAAAACCACTGTTTGGGCACACGGCAGAGCTCGTAAGGGAAGGAGCGCCGTTTGACTTTTTCAAACTAAAATTGGCTGGAATTGAGATTGGACGCCATGACGTGTTTGGAGAGCCCCTGATGCGCCCTAAACAGTGGAAACCCCCACAAGTGACACCATTTTGGAAACTAGACCCCCTAAGGTACTTATCTGATCTTTTTGTGAGCACTTTGAACCCCCAAGTGTTTCACAAAGCTTATAATGCCTGGGTGTGAAAAAAAAAAAAAAAACAATTTTCCACAAAAATGATTTTTTAGTCCCAAATTTTTGAATTTTCCCAAGGGAAATTGGCCCCAAAAGTTGTTGTCCAATTTGTCCTGAGTACGCTGATACCCCATATGTGGGGGGGGAAACTGTTTGGGTGCACGGCAGGGCTTGAAAAGGAAGTAGTAACGTTTTGGAATGCAGACATTGATGGGGGTATGTTCGTTGCAGTGCCCCAGATAGCCTAAACAGTGGGAACCCCCCCCCAAGTGACCCATTTTGGAAAACTATACCC
>JARQOD010000004.1:394245845-394299958 GCA_033576555.1 Oophaga sylvatica
CCTATTTTCCTTTTCATTTCTCCCCAATTGGTTCGCCCTTTCCCATTTAAAAAAAATTAAAATCTATTGTGTGGCGTTTCCCATCCGTATCCTTTCATTGGTTGAAAACCTATAAAAGTAGACAAAGGAGTACCTTTCACAGATTGTAAAAACAGTTGTTTTTTCGTGTTCACTTCATCTGTGTTTTTTATTTTTTGAGTGACATCCGCTCGTTACTTGTTAAGATGCTGCTTGTACTTGCTGAGCGTGTCTCAGTGCCTCATCCTTTTCATTTTTTCCAATTGGTTTGCCCCATTCCATTTAAAAAAAAATTAATCTTTAGTGTGAGCGCTTCATCGTCCAATACATGGTTGCAAACATTTAAAAAGTAGAAAAGGGTAGTTTCAAAAGATTGTAAAAACAGTTGTGTTTCAGGTTCATTAGTTGGTTTTTTATTTTTTGAGGCACATCACCTCCATTACTTGTTCAAGCACTGTGCTTGTACTCTGCTGAGCGTGTCTCAGTGCTACCCTTTTTCATTCTCCCCTTTGGGTTTGCTCCATTCAATTTAAAAAAATATAATCTTTTGTGTGACGCGCTTCCATCCGTACCCAATACATTGGTTGCAAACACTATGAGTAGACAAAGGAGTACCCTTTCACGATTGTGAACAGTTGTGTTCAGTGTTACTTCAGTCTGTGTTTTTTATTTTTTGGTGAATCACCCTCAGTTACTTGTTAAGCACTGGCTTTTTCTCTGCTGAGCGTGTCTCAGTGCCTCATCCTTTTCATTTCTCTCCAATTGGTTTGCTCCATTCCATTTAAAATAAATATAATCTATTAGTGTGACGGGGCTTCCATCCGTATCCAATACATTGGTTGCAAACACTATAGAAGTAGACAAAGGGAGTAGCCTTTCACAGATTGTAAACAGTTGTGTTTCAGTGTTCACTTCAGTCTCTGCGTAAAACCACACTTAGGCCTTTAACTTTCTGACTTTCTTTATCAATCTACCAAGATGAAGAAGGCAGGGAGTAAGGCACGTGGTCGTGGCCGTGGAGTTTCAGCAGGGAGAGGATGTGGGGATTCTGTGTCTGCTGCCGCCCTCAGTGACACAGCATCCACCAGTTTTACCCATGAGCGTTCCTTTATGCGCACTTTGGTAGGAGCTCGGCGTGCCCCCCTGCTGCGGGAAGAACAAATTGAAGCCGTTGTTGGTTGGATGGCAGCCAATGCATCGACTTCAATTCCTTCCACCTCCTCTCAGGAACACAACACTGTTGAGCAACCATCTGTCTGTTCACCGCCTGTCAAATTGCCCAGGCAGTCAGAGAGTTCTGTACAGGAGCCAGCTGAGTCTCTGCTTCTGTTCTCAGAATCTGTTGGCTCGCAAACACGGGCACAGGCAAGCAGCATTCTGCAATTTCAAGAAGAGGGAGTATGCAGTGATGCGCAACAGCTGTGTCTCTCTCAATCTGAAGAGGCGGGTGAGCCAGTGCCGATGGACAGCACACCGCAGAACGCATCTCATGATGATGATGAGACTCAGTTGCCAGGTTTTGTGGAGCATGGTGCTGCCCAGACCATCCAACAGCAGCAGGTGTTGGAAGAGGGTAGTGGAGATGATGAAGTCCGAGACCCAACATGGCGTGAGCAGCAGGAAGGTGGTGGGAGCAGCTCTGAGGAAGAAATTGGCCCAACGGTACAAAGAGGAGGGAGAGGTAGGCTGCAGACTCGCTTGCCTGTAGCCTCCAGTTTGGCACCTGTTGGGAGCAGTTCTCTTAGAAATGTCAAAATTGGCGCTCCCATGACTTGCACTGCGTGGTCCTTTTTTGACAGACTTGTAGATGATATTTGCTATGTTAAATGCAAGCTGTGTAAGCAAAAAGTTAAAAGAGGTAAAAATATCAGTAACCTGAATACCACAAATATGTGGAAACATGTACGGACAAAGCACGTAGCTGAGTTACAAAGACACACTGGAGATGTAGGCCAACCTACAGCAGCACCTACATCTTCAGGTCGTGTTGGAGCCTCTACCTCCAGCTCACACACACCTGGTTCGGCTTCCTCACAGGATCTCCATGGAAAAACCTCGGTCACTGTTGTCCAAAGACAAACTGTTATTCCACCCACAGCAGCAAGTTCACAGTCATCGTCACACTCCCAGGCCACAAAACAGCCATCGGTACCACAGGCATGGGATAAAAGACGGCCATACTCGGCAAACCATCCACGAGCACAGGCTCTGAATGCTGGCATTGCAAAACTCCTGTCCCTTGAAATGCTGTCATTCAGGCTGGTGGAGACTGACAGTTTCAGGAACTTAATGGCATTGGCAGTCCCACAATATAATGTGCCAAGCCGATTTTATTTCAGCAGGCAAGCCGTCCCTGCTCTGCAAAAACATGTCGAGGGAAACATTAAACATGCGCTACTAAACGCCGTCAGTAGCAGGGTCCACCTGACCACCGATGCGTGGACCAGTACCCATGGCCAGGGACGATACCTTTCCCTCACTGCCCATTGGGTCAATGTTGTGGAGCCGGGTACAGATCTTGCCAGTGGCGCTGTACGTGTTCTGCCAACTCCAAGGATTGCAGGAATCCAGTCTGTACACATTGATTCCTCCTCCTACTCCAGTTCCTCAGAATCATCGTTGCACGAGCCGTCACGGTATACCTCCACATGAACCCGTGAACGCTTACCTGTTGCGACCGATATGAGCACAGCCGTGGCCAAACGTCAACAGGCCGTCCTGAAAATGATTTCAATGGGGAATCTAAGCCACACAGCGCAGGAGGTATGGAATGCCATCAAGCAGGAGAGCGACGTGTGGTTTTTGCCTGCGAATCTCCAGCCAAGCTTGGTAGTGTGTGACAATGGCCGAAATCTGGTGGCAGCTCTGGGCCTTGGCAACCTTACTCACATACCATGTCTGGCACATGTGCTCAACTTGGTCGTGCAGAGTTTTTTGAGGGACTATCCGGATCTTGCTGGACTGCTGCAGAAGGTCCGCCTAGAGTGCACTCACTTGCGACGTTCCAGCATAGCCAGATCGCGCATTGCTGCTCTGCAACGCCGATTTCGCCTTCCTGAACATCGCATCATATGTGACGTACCCACCAGGTGGAATTCCACGTTACATATGTTGGAGCGGTTGTGTGAGCAGCAGACAGCAGTAATGGAGTATCAGCTGCATCAGGCGCAATCAAGTCGCTCTTTGCGCCGTCCACACTTCACCACTACTGAGTGGGCCTCTATGAAGGACATCTGCGACGTTTTGCGTGCGTTTGATGTCTCAACGCGGATGGCGAGTGCAGATGATGCACTAGTCAGCATGACTGTCCCCCTTATCTGCCTGCTTTAGAAATCACTGAAAGCACTAAAGGAAGAGGTTTTGGAAGAGGTGAAGGATGAGGAGTCACAAATTCTATTACCTTCAGGACAGTCAGCGCAACGTGGTTCCTCACAAAGGGCTGGGCAGGGCTCACTTTGTGAGGAGGAGGAGGAGTCAATGGAGGAGGAAGAAATCCCTACAGAGGGAGGTACACAACGCTCTAGTCAGTATGTAGAGCGAGGGTGGGGTGATGCAGAGGAGGCAGAGATGACGCCTCTTCCACAGGACAGCTTTTGTTGGCCAGTTGGGAGTCTGCAGCACATGGTTGATTTCATGCTTCAGTGCCTGAGAAACGACCGCCGCATCGCCCACATTCTCACCACGTCAGATTATTGGGTGTACACCCTCCTAGACCCTCGCTACCGGGACAACTTACAAACCCTCATCACACCGGGGAACCGGGACCGTAAAATGCGGGAGTACCAAGACACACTGGTGCAATCCATACTGTTGTACATTCCAGCTGAGAGAGATGCTGCTGCTACTGCTTTACAAAGCAGCTCTGTGCGTCGAGGCAGTGTAGACACCTCTACAACAAGAGGGAGCACAAGCAGCGCCTCTGCACAGGGCAAGAGCTGTATATTACAAATGTGGCGAAGTTTTGTGACAGCGCCAGCAAGGTCTACACCATCCGAGACGGCTCCAGTCACCAGGAAGCAACGTTTCCGTAAGATGGTGACAGACTACTTGTCTTTCCCTCTAAGTGTACTCCCAGATGCCTCTTCCCCTTTCAAATTTTGGGTCTCTAAGTTGGATACATGGCCAGAGCTTAGCCAGTATGCATTGGAGGTGCTGGCTTGCCCTGCTGCCAGTGTATTATCTGAGCGTGTCTTTAGTGCTGCAGGTGGTGTACTAACAGACCGTCGCATGCGACTATCCTCAGAGAATGTAGACCGGCTTACTTTTCTGAAAATGAACAAGGCATGGATATCACCTGAATTTGCCTGTCCGTTTTAAGATTAAATAACTGTTTGGCAACGTTTTCCATGTCTCCTGTTATGTTCATCTTTCTACCACCTGAACTCTACTCCCTGGGCTACAACACCGCCATTTGTTGCTCGTAAGTAATTGGCAGGGGTACTGACTCCTGGCCAGCCTGGTTACAGCACGACAGCTGTTTCCTGGCAGTGTGAACGTCAATTATCCTCCAATAAGTTGTGCTGTCGTGTTGCATTCGGGTTAGCCGACTCTATGGTGCCTGCAGTTTAGGTGATTCCTATGTGTGCTGTGGGATATGTAAATAAAGGCTGTTTCCATTGTGACAATAGGACAAGCACCCACTGTAGGACTGTGTGATTCGGTAACTGCGGACGGCTTGCGTCCTGTCAACTTACATTTTCATGGGTGCGTTCTGCTACCCGTCCGGGGTCCAGTACCGTCAACTGGTTCTCCCCAGTGCCTTTGGCCTAGGTGCCTCCATCTCCGTATACGAGTTCCAGCAACGTCTGCTGGTCCTTGGTAGTGCTTTGGAGCACAGGTACCTCCTGCTTAGTAACCGTGTCACAGTAACGTCAGCTGGTACTCGGTTGTGACATTGCCTCTTTTCCTTCTGCTGCCCCTCCGGGTTCCAGCACAGTCAGCTGGTCCTCGTTACTTCCATTGTCTCTTGTTCCATCTGATACCCGTCCGGGTTCCAGTAACGTCAGCTGGTTCTCTGAAATTAGACGACCTTAAAGACCACCCAGAAGAAGATGACGACAACAAGGACGACGAGCATGAAGCCAACCAGCCTGAACACCATCACAAAGAAAAAATAAAAGATTACCCTGAAGAAGATCACCAACAGGACAAAGAAGGTTAAGACAAACTACAAGATACAGAACAACAGACAGAAGAACAATAAGCAGAAGATCAAAAAGCAGAAGAACATGAAGTATAAGACCAAAATGAAGAGCAAAATATATGCTCTAAATTCTAAGCAGAAGAAGACTAAGCAGTGTATGGGGGTGAGTCCGTTCCTCCTCGTGATGCCCCTGGAAAATGCCTGCTGCTGCAGGCTAAACTGAACACGGACAAATACTGTTGTAATTTAAATCTTTTGTGACAGCAAGAACGGAAGAATGAAAAATTCATACTTTTACAGATTACAAGTACAGGAATCTCTGTCACAAATAAGAATATGATGAAGAAGATGAAGAGGAAGAAGATGAAGAATTTGAATATGAAGAAGATTAATAGTTTAATAATAACAATATGAGTAATGTAAACAAAAACATGAATAGCAAGAAGTTTAAGAAGAAGATTAAGAAGGTGAAGATGAAGAATAATTTGATGAGAAAGATGATGCTGCTGAAGATTATGAAGGAGAAAGTGTGGCACTGGCAAAAGTTAAAAAGGTGAAGAGCATGGAAGTTGTGAAACATACATATTTGCCAAAATAGAAAAAAGGTTAACAACATTGTCAATTTGTTCGTCAATCCAAACGTATTTCCAAAAAAAAATATATTAATGCTATTCCAATGCATTGGGTTAAACATGTATGCCTTTATTGTCTCCTCAACCTCCCCCAATACATTCTACATTACTCTTTGTTGTTTTCCTTCATGTACAATTAACCAACAAGGCAAGAATGGGTTTTTTTTAATGTCGATATTTGGTTCCCATAGACTTACATGGGACTTCCGGTATCGGTATCGGGTATCGCCGATATTTTAGTGATATCGGCAATACCATTCCGATCCGATATTTTTAGATATCGAGCAGTATCGCTCAACACTATTAATGACTGATCTTTCATGGACCAGGTATTGACCACCACTGTATAAAGTATGATAATCCGTAATACGTCATAGCTGCAGGACAATATGGGAAGTCCCGCACAGCAATGCAAAATGAGTTTAACTTGCTTTTTGATGGTTCAGCAGTGGGGGATTTGGTGCCGGGCAAGTTTTTTTCTTGTGTGAATCTGATCTCAAAATGTTTGAATTTGCACTAAACTACAAATTTCAGAAAATTTGATTCAAACTCAATCCTCCACAGGTTGACCTCTAGTGCCAACCTCTGCAGTGAGCTATTGAATGTTTTTTTATGGAGCTAGGGGATCTGCAGGAAATGAAAGATGAATGGATCAGGCAAAATCCAAAATTGTCTCAGTGAATTTAATGTCCCTTATTATGTTCAGCAAAATTAGTGCAATATAAACGTAATATGTAAAAAAAGAAAAAAAATTCTAATATTCACTGCTCATCACTACAGCCCCTCTGCTCATCACCGCCAGGTCCTCATCTTCGGATCACCCTCAGCCATGCTGTAATCCCCAGGCCTTGCTTGCTAAGCGGAGACTTCCAGGTTGGCTAGGTAGGGACCTGCGCTAGGCATGACCTGTAGGTCTTGACCTTTGTTATACTATGTATACTGTTTTTTATATTTTAATTTAAGCATAAATGCAACATTCGTTATATAGGATTAGTTATATAGTTATGCTATCCATGCACACTCTTGCAACACCTTACCTTTCATTTATTATTGCTCTATTTGGTTCATTCTCCAGCATCCAGGTGGAGCGTGCACTGCGCATACGATGCTTCACCACAGTGGGGAGTAGTCATTAATAGAGATGAGCGAATTTGTTCAGATTTTGGCCCCGAATCTGATTTTGACATATTCGGACCCTATTTGTGCCGAATCATTGTCTTATGATCGGTTCCGAACATATTCTACTCCCACTGACTCTAATGACGTTCGGCTGTGTTCGTTGAATATTGCAAAAACAAAATTCAATTCCGATTGTATTCGGAATCAAATCCGAACAAATTCGCTCATCTCTAGTCATTAGTCTGTAACTGACCCCATTATGTGATTGGTGGTCATGTTTCCGGATGACGGGAGTGCTGTGAATTGTGCCCTTCATGTTGCAGCAGCATGATGTCTGCGCACTTGCAAACACCTGGTCAGTCATGTGACTGGACTGGATGATGTGAGTATTGAGCACCTCTCTTGGTTTCGTACCGAACACAGTGCTGCACTCTGAACACAGACTTCTCCTGGAAGTCTGTTTTACAGTTCGGGAAGGAGAGAGCGATTCACAACCGACAAACCTGAACTTTCATGAGTCCGCTCATCCCTATTTAATGCCTTTCCTCTATTCAACTATAATGCATTGAAAGTAGCTGTAGACATTGGCAAAGGAACATATTAATTGCTTGCGCTATTTTATGTTGGTATTGCATTTACTTTATTTGGTATCAATGGCTGCAGTGGCTGGATATTATATTCTGTATTTATGGATTGCTGCATGTGGGAGTTTCTATGCTTTTATGCAATATGTACACTGCATGATAAAATGGCCAAAATGTTTCCATCTCTCTTTTTAAATATTTTGTATGCATGTAATTTTTCATCATTGATCACGTAACAAGAAACATTAGTATTTTATGCATTATTCAGGTGGCCTGCATTTTCTTCATTTGATCATAGGCAGAAAATATATTGTGGTTGAGGTGGCAATAAATACTCTTTTTTATGAGCTTGGTTTGCTTATCTTGTAACACTAGATAAATTATCTATCATGCTTAGTATCTGCACACCTCCTAGAATAATACTGTTTCCCTAAGACATTGAACATAATATTGAAGGGTAAATATTCCACCTTCTAGACAAACTGGAATAGTCTAGGCTAATCAGGACCCAATTGATTACGAGGTCATCCATTTCTGACTCTGTAAATAGATCACTATTTTCTTAAAGACAATAGATTACATGACGCCCTGGAAGTAATGATATGGGTTGCTAACTTCAAAGAAAAATATATTGGCAAGCATTTTTTCTGCAAACAGGAGGTTGTTCGTGTATGTTTATAATTGTTCTATGATTTTATTATCATCATGTAGGAGAGAGAGCAGTAAGCAGGCTTTTATCAATTTCAGAAGTATTTTTATCTAAAATTATTATAATTACCACATTTTCAGGATTATAAGATGCACTTTTTTTTCCCCAAATTTGGGGGGAAAATGGGGGTGAGTCTTATCATGCGGATATACCTTACCGGCCGCGGTGGAGCAGGGTCCCAGGGCCGCTGCTGGAGCAGGAAAGAGTGGAGCATTGCTGCAGGCCGCAGGCTGGGATGAATGGGTGTTCGGATGTGCGGCGTGCCACTGTGGGTGTCCAGTGCTGTGGGTGTCCGGTGCTGTGGGGGTTCTGACGACATTTTGTGAAAGGCCAGAGCCCCCGCAGTTCCATGGTTTCCAATGCGGTGGACTCTGGGAAAATGGCTGTCGGGGGGGCGCATGTGCAGATGGAGATCTCGGCATCAAGATCTCGGGAGATGAGATCTCATCAGCACCGGACACCCGCATTGTTGCGCCGCACATCCGAACACCCCCTCATCCCAGCCTGTGGCCTGCAGCAACACGCCACTCTTGCCTCCTCCAGCAGTGACACTAGGACCCTGCTTCACTGCAGCCACCATCCCCGGTAAGCAATAAGGCGCACTGGATTATAAGACGCACCACCATTTTATTAAAAAAAAGGTTTTTTCCTATTTTTCTCCCCAAAATTTGGGGTGTGTCTTATAATCTGGAGCATCTTATAATCCACAAAATACGGTTGATCAATGCATATTGTTATTTCTAAGGTGTAGATGCGTTTCTAACTGCCCTACAAATTATAATACTTGGGCTCTGATTCATCAATCGCATTTTTAAGCCACTTTTCTTTTTTGTCTTGTGGTATTAGTTACAGTTTTTTGCGCCAAATTCATTAAAATGCTGCACATGATTCATAAATTTGTGAAAAAGTCAAACATGGTCTTTCTTCTAGTCTTGAACTGTCTTTTTGCGACTTTTTGGCAAAACTTAGTAGGTTTTATTTGTTTTGCTTTTGTGAATGCTCAATCTGCAAAAAAAACAAGGCAAATGAAAAGCCCTGTAAACTATAACGGACATATTTTTTATCCATATGAAACACATACGTTTGAATAAGGCCTTAGATCATGAGTGTCAAACTCATTTTCACTGAGGGCCACATCCACATTATGGTTGCCTTCAAAGGGCTGCTTTTAATTGTAAGCTCTCATGCAGAAATCCGTGCAACATGGTATAAGCAAGGACTGCAATGCACAGACTAGCAAGGGGTTATGAGAGAGCTGTCTCTGGGTAGTAGGATGTGAACTTTATTCCTCCTGGCAGCCTCGCTCTTGCAGCCACAGGAATGGCGCCAGCGAGGTTTCAGTCATCACTCTGTGCATGTCTGCAAGTTAATAGTGTTTTTTTACATGACAGTTTCCTTTTAAAAGTGAGTCTGTTATTCTAGTAGAAAATGTAAGGACTTATGCCAGGAGTGCCATACTGATATGTTCTGGGTTGACAAGGACTGTTGTCTCATTTACTTTTGCCAGGGTAGTTGAACCTGTTGAGATAGAGGATACCACCTAGTAACTTAAATTAACTTATCATGCAAATACCATAGCTATGGATATGATTATGCCATATTTTATTCTATTTTGTGTTCTGAATATCCCCTACTGTATATCCTAAGTCAAGCACTATGGCTAGCTAGCATTATACCTAACTCAGTTGCTATAGGTTACTATATAATTCTGTAATACACACATGATAGTATAATATATTAATTATGCAATATATATTGCGGTCATGTGATGTGTTGCTGTGACAGTTGTGCAACATTGTGATTGACAAGCTTACTAATGCCGTATACAGTAAATAAATGTTTAATAAGAGAACCACCCAGTTTTGACAATGCTTGTAAAGATGCCACAAGTAGAGATCAGAATGTCTGAAGTACTGCTTATTGGTAGTCTTTAGTTTTAAAGGGAATATGTCACAGGTATTGATGAGCGAGTATGTTCATTGCTCGGGTTTTCCTGAGCATGCTCGGGTAATCTCCGGGTATTTTGGCGTGCTCGGAGATTTAGTTTCTGTCGACACTGCTGCATGATTTGCGAGTACTAGATAGCCTGAATACATGTGGGGATTCCCTAAAAAACAGGCATTCCTCACATTTATTCAGGCTGTCCAGCAGCCACAAATAATGCAGCTGCGTCGACAGAAACTAAATCTTCGGGCACGCCAAAATACTCAGAGATCACCCGAGCATGCTCGGGAAAACCCGAGCATCGAGTATACTCGCTCATCACCAGTCACAGGTCATAAGAAGCTGAATAAAATGATACCTTGATCTCTGCAGTCTGATATCTCATTCCAGTGAAATCTGTAAATGAATAGCTCCAGGTTATGGGCAGACAATGATCTCCATGAGAATCTGCCTCCAGAGATTATTTTAGATAACCAGTGCAATATGTAATGGCTGCTCTCTGCTGTCCTGATCTCACTGCAGAGCTGTGTGTGTTTATACCTGATACATCTGCAGGCTCCTCTCAGTGCTTCAGATTCCATCTCACAGACAGACAGGGTTGCAATATTGTTACAGAACAGCAGCGCTGTGAGAGCTGTAGCTGCTAACATATGTTATGAGACAAAGTCAGAACTACTGTTTTTTTGCTAGTTACATGTTACAGGTTGTCAATGCCTCCTTTCATTTAAAAAAGGCTCAGTAGACAGATGCTCATACAGATCAGTATCTGGCCAAAAAGCCCTAAAGAGCTCAGTTACATATAAGAAAAACATGGATTACTCTGGATTTTGCAGACCTACATGTCAATATATACGGCTTAGGAGAATTAATCTTACTGACAGATATCCTTTAAATGGGAAAAGTATTTTTTAACAAACATTTCATAAATTAATAGCACAGGCAAATATAAGAAACTTTTCAAGAAATCTGCTCATCCCGCATTTTGTGAGCCTCTTCTTCCACCTCTTTCTTGCCTCCTCAAGGTGTCATCCACTCTGAATAAACAGTTCAACTTCTTCTTACTCAGACAAGAAGGACTGCCAACTCACTGTGGTGTCATCTTTCATTGACAAGTATATGCTATGAAGAAGCAAAGGGAAACAAGGAGATAGGAAACAGGCAGAATAAAAAACAGGAAGAGTGTGCTGAGCCTACTAACGAGTCTTTTATCTCACATTAGAGCTTGCTGTCTTTCATACTGCTCCTGCTTCTCTCTGTGCTAAAAAGGAAATCCTTCACTGTATGTTGCATATCTCCCAACTATGGAAGACAAGAAAGAGAAACACATTCTCTGGCGCGTTTATCTATTTTATGCTGAGCCACTTAACTTCCCCCACAGAGTATAGTTCTGCTTTCATGACCCCTGTGAGCAGTTGACGCACTTAGCTGCTCCTCCAGACCACATTTGGTTAAAGTCTCAGGGTGGTTTTGTTGCATCATAAACCCAGAACCCACACTGGTTACAGAAAACAGCCTGTCTGGCTCAAAAAGAAAGTAAAAAGTTCATATACAGTCCTGTCCAGTACTTCTGGAGCAACACCTATGGCAGCTCTCACATGATGAGCTCCAGAATGTATACTTCTTTTCTCCACATAACACAGCCAGAGAAAAAAAAAACTGGCTGGACATTTAACTCCCTCCAGCCACACCCTGGAGGTGGAGATATTGTGGGTAGGAGTCCTGTCCATCTCTGACCTACCCACCATGAAAGCCTTGCCCATATAGCAACTGGATTGCTCTCAGCACCTGTCATGCTGGAGAAAACATTTCTGTCTTTCACATCATGCAGAAAAGCAATCTTTGTGACACATATCTCCCCTCACATATGACACCAGTGACCATGTCACCTTCGGACACCAATCAGGGAACTTGAGAGAGGGCAAGTGCATTCACAAGTAACTTCCCAGGCTTTTGTTCTGCTTGGTACCTGAAATCCTGGAGGCCTAAGAACCACCTAGTCACCCGGGCATTCGTACCCTGTTTCTCCCTTAACCATCTCATAGGGGGATGATTGGACATGAGTTTGAACCTCCGGCCTAGTAGATAATACCTCAATGTATCCACTGGCCTTTTTATGGTCAGACATTCTTTCTCCACAATGGAATAATGTTTCTCGCATGACGAGAGCTTCCAACTCAGATACAGGATGGCATGCTCTTCCCCATTTATCTCCTGAGACAACACGGCTCCAAACCCGACGTCTGAGGCACCTGTCTGGATCACAAACTCCTTGTTGAAGTCTGGTGCGACCAGAAACGGATGTTTACACAGAGCCTGCTTCAGCTCCTGGAACGCCATCTTTGTGTCAGCAGTCCATATAACTATAAGTCGACTTGGTACCTTTAAGAAGATCCATCAATGGTGTGGCGATTATGGCAAAACTTAGGAGGCCTCACCAGTAATAGCCCACAATTCCAAGAAACATCCTCACTTGCTTCTTGGTAAGCGGGTGTGGCCACCTCTGAATCTCCTCGATCTTATTTATCTGCGGTTTAATTTTGCCCCTTCCGACGACATAGCCCAGGTACTTGGCCTCTTCCTTCCCTATGGCACACTTTTTAGGATTGATGGTGAACCCCGCATTTATTAAAGCATACAGAACCAACTGTACCTTTGGCAGATGACTATCCCAGTCAGGGCTAAAGACCACTGTCATCGAGGTACTCTGCGGCATACTTCTTATGCAGAGCTAGGATCCGATCCATCGCCTTCTGGAAGGTGTCCGGGGCGCCCTGCAGACCAAAGGGCATCCTGGTGTATTGAAAACACCCATCAGGCTTTGCGAAAGCTGTCTTCTACTTAGCACTCTGGGACATGGGGGTCTGCCAATAGCCCTTCATCAGGTCATGGGTTGTAATGTATCTGGCCTGTCCAAGTCTCTCAATGAGTTCGTCCACACGAGGCATCGGGTAAGCGTCAAAACTAGAGACTTCATTCAGCTTGAGGTAGTCGTTGCAAAACCGCCACTCACTGTCAGGTTTCAGTATGAGGATTATGAAAATTGATCATCCACTTTTCGACTCCTCTATCACCCCAAAGTCTAACATCCTGATTAGAGTTGAGCGATACTTTCCAATATCCAAAAGTATCGGAATCGGAATGGTATCGCCGATAACATTAAAATATCGGCGATACCCGATACCGATACCGGAAGTCCCATGTAAGTCTATGGGAACAAAATATCGAAATTAAAAAAACCCCATTCTTGCCTTGTTGGTTAATTGTACATGAAGGAAAACAAGAAAGAGTAATGTAGAATGTATTGGGGAAGGTTGAGGAGATATTAAAGGCATAGATGTTTAACCCAATCAAATGGAATAGCATAAATATTTTTTTTTTTAAAGATGTTCGGATTGACGAAGAAATTGACAATGTTGTTAACGTTTTTTCTATTTTGGCAAATATGTATATTACACAACTTCCATGCTCTTCATCTTCACCTTTTTAACTTTTCACACACTTTCTCCTTCATAATCTTCTGCAGCATCATCTTTTTCATCAAATTATTCTTCATCTTCACCTTCTTTATCTTCTTCTTAAACTTCTTGCTATTCATCTTTGTTAACATTACTCATATTCTTCTTATTAAACTATTATTCTTATTCATATTCTGCTTCATCTTCTTCATCATATTCTTATTTGTGACTGAGAATCCTGTACTTGTAATCTGTCAAAGTATGATTTTTTCATCCTTCCGTTCTTGCTGTCACAAAAGATTTAAATTACAACAGTATTTGTCCGTGTTCAGTTTAGCCTGCAGCAGCAGGCATTTTCCAGGGGCACCACGAGGAGGAACGGACTCACCCCCATACACTGCTTAGTCTTCTTCTGCTTAGAATTTAGAGCATATATTTTGCTCTTCATTTTGGTCTTATACTTCATGTTCTTCTGCTTTTAGATCTTCTGCTTATTGTTCTTGTGTCTCTTGTTCCGTATCTTGTATTTGTAGCACAATCTTGTACCAGCTGATGTTACTGGGACACGGTTACTAAGCAGGAGGTACCTGTGCTCCAAAGCACTACCAAGGACCAGCAGACGTTGCTGGAACTCGGATACCGAGATGGAGGCACCTAGGCCAAAGGCACTGTGGAGAACCAGCTGACGGTACTGGAACCCGGAGGGGCAGCAGAAGGAAAAGAGCCAATGGCACAACCGAGGACCAGCTGACGTTACTGGGACACGGTTACTAAGCAGGAGGTACCTGTGCTCCAAAGCACTACCAAGGACCAGCAGACGTTGCTGGAACTCGGATACCGACATGGAGGCACCTAGGCCAAAGGCACTGCGGAGAACCAGCTGACGGTACTGGAACCCGGAGGGGCAGCAGAAGGAAAAGAGCCAATGGCACAACCGAGGACCAGCTGACGTTACTGAACCCCAGTAACACAGGAGCAAGTGTTGACTGTGCTAACAGCACTTCCGAGCAACAACTGGCGGTGTTGGAGCCCAGGGTCAAGGAGGATGTTTAAATACTAGATCAAGTAATTTCCTTGTTACCTGTCAATTTTAAATGTCTATACTTCAAACAAGAGAAAGATAACCTTTACTACCATAAGATGATGATTTCATTTAAACTAATATCTAGATAAATAAAGAATTGACAAACATAAACACATACATTAACATGTTGAACAGCAATGCAAACCACAAAATAAATTAGTTAAGGAATCTGCTATACGGTTGTACATAAAAGCATACAAGTACATATCTGAATCCATTAATGATGGATAAGTAACAGTATGTACACCATTTTTATTGTATAGACAATGAATGTCTGACTTCAAAACATCATCAGCATTACAAGTTATCTGTGATATTACTAAAATGTTCCATTTGCTGAATAATGTCACTAAATATTTTATACAAAATTATACAATTTCCATCATGTAATACTCATAATATGTGGCAATAATCATTTTTATTAACAAACATAACCTTTAAAAAGTGCATAGTGCATAGTGAAAATTGCTATTTATGGCTGACTGTCGACTTGGAAGCATGACAACAGATAGATAAGGTATATATAGATGAGACTGCATAGCCACAGATGGTGAATGGCGATGTAATACTGTACCTCAATAAAGTGTGCGTCACTACTACATAATTTTTTTTATATAGCTTTATAAACAGGGTACATGGATGTATGCTTGTGCCTTTGTTTTGACGCACAGACTGCCTTCCTGCTGAGACGCATTGGGTAGTGAACAGTTGTGTGCAGTGTTCACTGCAGTCTCTGCGGAATAACCACACTTAGACCTTATAACTTTTCAGACTTTCTTTATCAATCTACCAAGATGAAGAAGGCAGGGAGTAAGGCACGTGGTCGTGGAGTTTCTTCAGGGAGAGGACGTGGGGATTCTGTGGCTGCTGCGGCCCCAGTGACACAGCATCCACCAGTTTTCCCCGTGAGCGTTCCTTTATGCGCACTTTTGTAGGAGCTCGGAGTACCCCCTGCTGCGGGAAGAACAAATTGAAGCCGTTGTTGTTTGGATGTCAGCCAATGCATCGACTTCAATTGCTTCCACCTCCTCTCAGGACCACAGCACTGTTGGGCAACCATCTGTCTCTTCACCGCCTGGCAAATTGCCCAGGCAGTCAGAGAGTTCTGTACAGGAGCCAGCTGAGTGTCTGCTTCTGTTCTCAGAATCTATTGGCTTGCAAACAGGGGCCCAGCCAAGCAGCATTCTGTAATGTGAAGAGGGAGTATGCAGTGATGCGCAACAGCTGTGTCTCTCTGAATCTGAAGAGGCGGGTGAGACAGTGCCGATGGTCAGCACACCGCAGAACGCATCTGATGATGATGAGACCCAGGTGCCAGTTTCTGTTGAGCATGGTGCTGGCCAGACCACCCAACAGCAGGTGTTTGAAGAGGGTAGTGGAGATGATGAGGTCCAAGACCCAACATGGCATGAGGAACAGGAAGGTGGTGGGAGCAGCTCAGAGGAATAATAATAATATTTATTTATATAGCGCCATCATATTCCGCAGCGCTTTACAGTTTAGCAGTTTCAGAACACAAGTCATAAGTAACAACGTTAACAATACAATAATTTAAGCTAAATAAGTCGCCCCTGCTCGTGACAGCTTACAATGTACAATGAGATGGGGGAGATACAAAGTATAGGTGTTTATATACAATGGTGCATTTACAATGATGTTCCAGCCATCTTAAGGGACTGAGGGATGGAGATAGTGAATGGGCTAGAGACAACACACAGTTACACAGAATACATAGAATGACTTTGATTAGTGAATGTGATAGGCCGCTCTGAACAAATGTGTTTTGAGGGAGCGCCTGAAACCATGCAAATTGTGGATAGTCCTAATTTCTTGGGGTACAGCATTCCAGAGGATTGGCGTAGAGCAGGAGAAGTCTTGGAGTCGGGAGTGGGAGGTACGTATTAGTGCAGAGGTTAGTCGAAAGTCGTTTGCAGAGCGCAGCAGTCGGTTAGGCCGATAGATAGAAATGAGGGAGGAGATGTAGGAGGGGTGCTGCACTGTGGATAGCTTTGTGGCTGAGAACCAGTACTTTGGTTGAAAGCTGGGAGAGGCCTAGAGAAATGGTTAGTGATAGAAGGAAGATAGAGGAAGACATTGCCCCAACGGTACAAACAGGAGGGAGAGTTAGGCTGCAGACTCGGTTGCCTGTAGCCTCCAGTTTGGCACCTGTTCGGAGCAGTTGTCTTCCAAAAGTCAAAACGTGCGCTCCCAGGACTTGCACTGCGTGGTCCTTTTTTCACACACTTGCACATGATATTTGCTATGTGAAATGCAAGCTGTGTAATCAAAAATTAAAAATAGCTAAAAGTGTCAGTCACCTCAATACCACAAATATGTGGAAACATGTGCGGACAAAGCACGTAGTTGAGTTACAAAGACACACTGGAGATGTAGGCCAACCTACAGCAGCACCTACATCTTCAGGTTGTGTTGAAGCCTCTTCATCGAGCTCACACACAGCTGGTTCTGCTTCCTCACAGGATCGCCATGGAAGAACCTCGGCCACTGTTGTCCAGAGACAAACTGTTATTCCACACACAGCAGCAAGTTCCCTGTCATCCTCACACTCCCAGGCCACAAAACAGCCATCGGTAGCACAGGCATGGGATAAAAGACGGCCATACTCCGCAAACCATGCACGAGCACAGGCTCTGAATGCTGGCATTGCAAAACTCCTGTCCCTTGAAATGCTGTGATTCAGGCTGGTGGAGACAGACAGTTTCCGTAACTGAATATCATTGTCAGTCCCACAATACAATGTGCCAAGCCGATTTCATTTCAGCAGGCAAGCCGTCCCTGGTCTGCAAAAGCATGTTGAGGGAAAAATTAAACATGCGCTACTAAAAGCCCTCAGTAGCAAGGTCCACCTGACCACCGATGCGTGGACAGTACCCATTGTTATGATCTGCTACAACCAGTAAGGAAAGAAGGGAATTCTGTCCCTACAATACAACTAAGCTGAATCCCTACGATGTAACGGGGAACCTGATCCTGCGACCAGACCCGCTAAAGTCCTCATCTAGTGTGAACGAAGACCTATAGTTGCGAGGGAGTAATCCCTACAAGATCTAGGGACTGGGAGAAAAGGTGGACACCTCCTAACATAAATTGTAGCATGGATAATTAAACAGAAAAATAAATAGTTTGTGATCCTAACATCAAGCAAAACTGACAGATTAAGGCACCTAAGCACCCGGCTAGCTTAACAGTAGATAATACAATGAAGTCAAGCAAAGCCAGAAGGGCGGAGCCAGACTAAATAGGGAAAAAGGTCATGTGACCAGCAAACTGAAACAAAACCTAACAAGAGGGTTCTAACACCCATGGCCAGGGACAATACCTTTCCCTCACTGCCCATTGGGTCAATGTTGTGCAGCCGGGTACTGATCTTGCGAGTGGCGCTGTACGTGTTCTGCCAACTCCAAGGATTGCAGGAATCAAGTCTGTACACATTGATTCCTCCTCCTACTCCAGTTCCTCAGAATCATCGCTGCAGGAGCCGTCACGGTCTACCTCCACATGGACCCGTGAACGTTTACCTGTTGCGACCGATATGAGCACAGCCGTGTCCAAATGTCAACAGGCCGTCCTGAAATTAATTTCCATGGGGAATCTTAGCCACACAGCGCAGGAGCTCTGTAATGCCATAAAGCAGGAGAGCGACGTGTGGTTTTTGGAAGAGAATCTACAGGCAGGCTTGGTAGTGTGTGACAATGGCCGAAATCTGGTGTCAGCTCTGGGCCTTGGCAACCTCACTCACATACCATGTCTGTCATATGTGCTCAACTTGGTCGTGCAGAGTTTTTTGAGGGACTATCCGGATCTTGATGCACTGCTGCACAAGGTCCGCCTAGAGTGCGCTCACTTGCGACGTTCCAGCATGGCCAGATCGCTGATTGCAGCTCTGCAACGCAGATTTCACCTTCATGAACATCGCATCATATGTGACGTACCCACCAGGTGGAATTCCTCGTTACATATGTTGGAGCGGTTGTGTGAGCAGCAGCCAACAGTAATGGAGTATCAGCTGCATCAGGCGCAGTCAACTCGCAATTTGCGCCGTTCACACTTCACCACTACTGAGTGGGCCTCTATAATAAGAATAATAATATTATTTATTTATATAGCGCCATAATATTCCGCAGTGCTTTACAGTTTAACAGTTTCAAAACACAAGTCATAAGTAACAACGTTAACAATACAATAATTAAAGCAAAATCAGCCGCCCCTGCTGGTGAAAGCTTACAATCTACAATGAGGTGGGGGAGATACAAAGTACAGGTGTTTATATACAATGGTGTTTTTACAATGATGGTCCAGCCATTTTAAGGGAGTGAGGGATGCATGGAGATAGTGAATGGGCTACACACACAGAATTACACATAGAATGACTTTGATTAGTGAATGTAATAGGCCACTGTGAACAAATGTGTTTTGAGGGAGCGCCTGAAACCATCCAAATTGCGGATAGTCCTAATTTCTTGGGGTAGAGCATTCCAGAGGATTGGCGCAGCGCGGGAGAAGTCTTGGAGTTGGGAGTGGGAGGTACGGATTAGTGCAGAGGTTAGTCGAAGGTCGTTTGCAGAGTGCAGCAGTCGGTTAGGCCGATAAATATAAATAAGGGAGGAGATGTAGGGGGGTGCTGCGCTGTGGAGAGCTTTGTTGGTGAGAACCAGTAATTAGAATTGGATCCTATAATGAATGGGCAGCCACTGCCAGTGTAATGAGTGGCGAATAACTCTATGAAGGATATCTGCCACGTTTTGCGTGCGTTTGATGAGTCAACGCGGATGGCGAGTGCAGATGATGCACTAGTCAGCCTGACTGTCCCCCTTATCTGCCTGCTTCAAAAAACACTGCAAGCACTAAGGCATGAGGTTTTGGAAGAGGTGGAGGATGAGGAGTCACAAATTCCATCACCTTCTGGACAGTCAGCGCAACGTGGTTCCTCACAAAGGGCTGGAGGACTTTCAAAGTACCATGCTGTATCAACAATTGAACCTCCAGAGTCGCTGTCTATATTTTCATAACCATTACAAACTTTTAATGTATTTACAAAGCACATAATGTACATTTTTTGTCTATCCTTTTGTAATGCTATTGTGTTTCCATAAACTGATGTTACAGAATTATGATACAAAGTTTTTAAATTTTGAGTTTTAAATTTTGTAAATTTATATGTATTTGAAGGACTTTGTGAGGAGGATGAGGAGGAGTCAATGGAGGAGGAAGACATCGCTCCAGAGGGAGGTAGACAATGCTCTAGTCAGTATGTAGACCAAGGGTGGGGTGATGCACAGCAGGCAGAGATGACGCCTCTTGCAGGGGACAACGTTTCTTGGCCAGTTGGGAGTCTGCAGCACATGGTTGATTTCATGCTGCAGTGGCTGAGAAACGACCGCCGCATCGAACACATTCACACCACGTCTGATTATTGGGTGTACACCCTCCTAGACCCTCGCTACCGGGACAACTTACAAAGCCTCATCACACCGTTGAACCGGGAGCGTAAAATGCGGAAGTACCAAGACACACTGGTGCAATCCATAATGTTCTCCATTCCAGCCGAGAGCGCTGCTGCTACTGCTTTACAAAGCAGCTCTGTGCGTCGAGGCAGTGGAGACAGCTCTGCAACAAGAGGGAGCACAAGCAGCGCCTCTGCACAGGGCAAGAACAGTATGTTCCAAATGTGTCGAAGTTTTGTGGCAGCGCCACCAATGTCTACACCATCCGAGACGGCTCCAGTCAGCAGGAGGCAACATTTCCGTAAGATGGTGACAGACTACATGTCTTGCCCTCTCAGTGTACTCCCAGATGGCTCTTCCCCATTCAAGTTTTGTGTCTCTAAGCTGGATACATGGCCAGAGCTTAGCCAGTATGCATTGGAGGTGCTGGCTTGCCCTGCTGCCAGTGTATTATCGGAGCGCGTCTTTACTGCTGCAGGTGGTGTACTAACAGACCGTTGCATGCGACTATCCTCCGATAATGTAGAACGGCTTACTTTTCTGAAAATGAACTAGGCATGGATCTCGCCTGAATTTGCCTGTCCGGTTTCAGATTAACTAACTGGTTGGCAACGTTTTCCATGTCTCCTGTTATGTTCATCTTTCTACCACCTGAGCTATACTCCCTGGGCTACAACACTGCCAGTTGCTGCTCAGAAGTGTCGTGTCCACAGACCAATACACAAGCTATAGTGATAGTGGGGTTCAGTAACGCCTGCTGTTCCCCTGCTGCGTGTCTGACAAAAATTAATGCTGCTAACTCCAAATTAAAGTTCAAATTAAAGTTCAAACATCTCATACTAGGCCTCAGGCTACACCCTTCTTGACCCTGGGCTCAGAAGTGTTGGATGCACAGATCAAAACAATCGATGATGTGTTTGTGGGGTTCAGTAACGCCTGCTGTTCCCCTGCTGTGTGTCCGGCAAAAATTACTGCTACCTAGCTACACATGTTGAAAAAAACATGACATGTTAAAGTGGCTAGTGCTACACATAGATATCAGGCTACACCCTTATTTCTAAGCTGTAAACAAGTGAAACGTCAAATTTAAAACCATTCAATGATTAGTGTTGGTAACAAATCTGTAACTAAATAATTGTGACATATTATGGCAGATATCCACATGTCTAACACAAATGCTAACACAAAAGCATACTTATGCTATAGGGTACTGATGGTGAACCTTCTCACTCCATAACTTTGACAAATCCAACTCACATCATGCCTCAAATGCTGCAATGTTGGAAGTGCATAATGTGGGTTGAACTTTGACAACAGCTGCAGTGCGAAGGTTATCCTTCTGTGTTCTTGGCTTTTAAATAAAAGCATACAAGTAAATATAATAATACATTGTTGATTAAGGGACATGATGTACACCTGTAATATTGTGCAAACAATGGATGTAGGACTATTCCTCTTCAACATTACATATATTTGTGTCATTTGAAAAAATACATATTTTAGTTAAAAATTAAAAACCCATGTTCAGTAGCTGTGAAAGGCCCGTTTGTGTACTTCTATATTGTTTGCAACCAATGTATTGTATACGGATGGAAGCACGTCACTGTAATAGATTTGAATTATTTTAAATAGAATAAAGCAGCACCAATTTTAGAAAAATGACAAGGATGAGCCAGTGACAGACACTCAGCAGAGTACACGCAGCGGTGGTTGAAGAAGTAAATGGAGCGTGATCTGCATTTAAAAAAAAAAAAAATACCTCACAGACTGCAGTGAACACTGAAACACAACTATTCACAATCTGTGAAAGGCTACTCCTTTGTCTACTTCTATAGTGTTTGCAACCAATGTATTGTATACGGATGGAAGCGCGTCACACTAATAGATTAGATTTATTTTAAATGGAATGTAGCAGAACCAATTGGAGATAAATGAAAAGGATGAGCCACTGAGACACGCTCAGCAGAGTACAAGCAGCAGTGCTTGAACAAGTAACTGGAGCGTGATGTGCACTCAAAAAAAAAAAAACACGACTGCAGTGAACACTGAAACACAACTGTCCACAATCTGGGAAAGGCTACTCCTTTGTCTACTTCTATAGTGTTTGCAACCAATGTATTGTATACGGATGGAAGCGCGTCACACTAATAGATTAGATTTATTTTAAATGGAATGTAGCAGAACCAATTGGAGATAAATGAAAAGGATGAGCCACTGAGACACGCTCAGCAGAGTACAAGCAGCAGTGCTTGAACAAGTAACTGGAGCGTGATGTGCACTCAAATAAAAAAAAACACAGACTGCAGTGAACACTGAAACACAACTGTCCACAATCTGGGAAAGGCTACTCCTTTGTCTACTTCTATAGTGTTTGCAACCAATGTATTGTATACGGATGGAAGCGCGTCACACTAATAGATTAGATTTATTTTAAATGGAATGTAGCAGAACCAATTGGAGATAAATGAAAAGGATGAGCCACTGAGACACGCTCAGCAGAGTACAAGCAGCAGTGCTTGAACAAGTAACTGGAGCGTGATGTGCACTCAAAAAAAAAAAAACACAGACTGAAGTGAACACTGAAACACAACTGTCCACAATCTGGAAAGGCTACTCCTTTGTCTACTTCTATAGTGTTTGCAACCAATGTATTGTTTACGGATGGAAGCGCATCACACTATAATTTCTATTGAATGGAGCAGCTAGAATTACACTAAGAAAAAAAAAAAAGAGTCTGTGAGTGACAGGTGCAGATGCCTACAGACAGCGTTGGATGCAGAGCAAACTGCAGCGTCACCTGCACTCACACACACCTTGCAGAGCTGTTAAAACAACACTGCAGGCAAAAGGAAGCTTTACACAGCGGTTGGTGATAGCCTGCCTACAGCACAGTACACTAAATCGCAATCTCTAACTGTCCCTCAGAGTCAGCACAGCAGCGTTCTGTCCCTATCTGAATTCACAGCACAGTGACGCTAAAATGGCGGCGGCGCCTTTTATAGTGCATTCTGACATCATTTCAGCAGCCAATCACAGCCATGCCATTAGTTAAGATGACCGCAGCATTACAGGATGTGCCCACACTTCGTAGGATTCCTCATTGGCTGACTAAAATCACATTGCCTCTCAAAGAATTATGGGAACTTCCGATTCCGGTATACGATATAGGAAAAATATCGGAACTAAGTATCGGAATTCCGATAACGCGAATATCGGCCGATACCCGATACTTGCGGTATCGGAATGCTCAACACTAATCCTGATCATCTCATTTGATATCAACTCTCTCCATGCTTCCGGAATTCTATAGAGCTTGAGGTTCACCCTTACATGAAGTTCCGTCAGCACGTCATGCTCGACCACCGTTTTCCCTGGCAACTCTGAGAATAGGTCCCGGTTCCACTGCAACAGCTTCCGACACTGTTGCCTCTGGGCCGGCGTCAGAGTCTCTGCAATGGTGACATCGTCTACGGTGACTTTGGTACTAGTTCCCAGGCAAGGGGTGTCCAGCGGTTCTCGGTCTCACCTGGGCTTGACCAAGTTCACGTAATAGACCTGGTGTGGCTTCCTTCACCCTGGCTGGTGTACTTTGTAATTAACTTCGCCCAGTTGTTCCACCACCTCGTATGGGCCTTGCCACTTGGCTAGGAACTTGCTCTCCACAACGAGGGGGGAATAAGCACTAGCCGTCTAGCTTTGCTGATCAGTTATATACCCTTGCCTGTGCCTCAGGTGCCTGGAGAAGATGCTCCTTCATGATAAGCATTACTTTTGCCATTCTCTCCTGCAGCTGGGCGACATGCTTTATGATGCTCCTGTGTGGCGTGACCTCATGGATGCAGGAGCTTGAACGGCGAGAAGCCAGTAGAGGCCTGGGGAACTTCCCTGATGGAAAAGAGCAAAAACGGAAGCAGTTAGTCCTAGTCTCGACTATCCTTCTCAAAGACCTTTTTGAGCATGGCTTTCAAGATTTTATTGAAGCGTTCTACTAGGCCATTGGTCTGTGCATTGTACACTGAGGTTCGCAGCTGGACAATCTGGAGACCCTACACAGTTCTTTCATCACCTTGCTCATGAAGGGGGTTTCCTGGTCTGTAAAAATCTCCTTCGGCAGGCCTGTCCTAGCAAAAATATGGACAAGATCCCGGGCAATACTCTTAGCCAAATAGTTCCTTAGGGGTACTGCTTCAGGATACGGATTGCATAGTCCATGACCACTAGAATATATTGGTACTCTCATGCAGACTTAACTACCAGGTCCATGGCAATTCGCTTGAATGGGATCTCTATTACCTGTAATGGGACTATAGGACTTTGGAAGTGAGAAGAGGGAGCGGTTATCTGGCAGGTGGGGCAGGACCTACAATAATTCAGGATCTCCAGGTAATATCCCGGCCAATACAATATCTGCAATATTCTCTCCTGTTTTCTCCACCACAGATGTCCCCCCAAAACATGCAAATATGCCATGTTTAGAACCCTCTGCCGGTATGGCCCTGGAACCAACTGTCACGCTGTCTAATGATATGTATACAATGTCAGTAAACTATTAATACAGGAACAACACTCTATACAACAACTAGTATAGCAACATCAGCATGTAAGTATAGAATAGATTTACCTGACACGATATCTGCTGAACTCAGGGTTAATCTTGAGGACTTGATGAGCTGAAACAGGAAAGAGGTGGACCGGGATCTAACCTGACCCTAAACTGGGGTCCTAACTAATCCCTCACCTTGGAGGTACTGATAATGGTTCAGAGGTTCAAGTCTCCAACCTAACCCTGTCTCCTATCAGACCCTGAACCCTGTAATCAGTCCTAAGAAGGATCCTGACTACCACCAAAGGGATATGGGCTGATCTTAGCTAAATACACAGATTAGACATATAAGACAGACAGGATAACACTCGCTTGCATACACACTCAAACACCAAAGGAACATAAATGGTCTGGGAAATAAACTCTAACCAAGTTGAGCTTAGAACAACTAAGGAGCTCACAACTAAAGTCTATACAGATTCATTCCTATCTGTGGTCTGCATGAAGGTTTCACTGGCAACTCCCCAAGCAAACAACCAGGAATTTAAAGGAAACCAATCAACAAATAATCAATTGCAGCCGGGAGAAACTGCACCCAGTCCCAGCACCGAGCACAGACAGAATTAACTCCCTAGCTGCCAAACACAAAGAAACAGCAGCTCAGCTGTGAGAAGTCAAAATGTGCAACCGCGACGATCTTCGTGGCAATGCACACATGACAGTACCCCCCCTTCTACGAGGGGCCTCCGGACCCTCAGGGCCAGGCCTGCCCGGGTGAGTTCTGTGGAAGGTCCGAACCAAACGATCTGCGTTAACATCAGACGCAGGGACCCACGTCCTCTCCTCTGGACCATACCCCTTCCAATGCACCAAGTACTGAAGGGACCGGCGATTCAGACGTGAGTCAATGATCTTTGATACTTGAAATTCCAAGTTACCATTGACCAACACAGGAGGAGGAGGTAGAGGTGACGGTATGACTGGTGCCACATACCTTTTAAGTAATGACTTGTGGAACACATTATGAATTTTAAACGTAGGAGGGAGGTCCAGACGAAATGCCACAGGATTAATTATGGAACTGATCCTGTACGGCCCGATGAATCTGGGACCCAGTTTCCAGGAGGGCACTTTAAGTTTTATATTCCTGGTAGACAACCATACCAGATCGTTCACATTCAGATCTGGACCAGAAACTCTCCTCCTATCAGCCATACGTTTGTAACGGTTCCCCATCGCACTCAGATTATTCAATACACCTCTCCACACAGAAGCAAGTGACGACGAGAAACGCTCCTCCTCAGGAACCCCAGAAGGGCCCCCCCCATTGAAAGTACAAAACTGGGGATGAAAACCATATGCCCCAAAAAACGGGGACTTACCAGTGGACTCGCTCCGCCTGTTGTTAAGAGCGAACTCTGCCAGAGGCAAGAAAGAAGACCAGTCCTCTTGGTTCTCTGAGACAAAACACCGGAGATATGTCTCTAAGCTCTGATTCAGACGCTCTGTCTGACCATTGGTCTGTGGATGAAAAGCCGAGGAAAATGACAATTGCATCCCCCGACGTAAACAAAATGCCCTCCAAAATTTGGACACAAACTGAGACCCCCTATCTGACACCACATCAGAAGGCAACCCATGAAGTCTAACGATCTCCCTAATGAACACCTGCGCCAGAGTTTTAGCATTAGGGAGTGCAGGAAGAGCAACGAAATGTGCCATCTTACTGAACCTGTCAACAACCACCAGTATGACAGTATTCCCTGACGACGGAGGAAGGTCCGTAATGAAGTCCATAGATAAATGAGTCCATGGACGCTCCGGAAGTTTCAAGGGTAAAAGGGTCCCAGACGGACGGGTATGAGGAGTTTTAGAGCGAGCACACACCCCACATGACGCGACAAAAGTTATAACATCTTTATTAGCATTAGGCCACCAAAACCGGCGAGAAAGGAGATCTAAAGTAGCCTTACTCCCTGGATGTCCTGCTAGAGCAGAATTATGATGTGCCTCAATAACCTTTTGTCTCAACAGATTTGGGACAAACAGTCTCCCTGGAGGTCCTGCAGGGGCGTCCCCCTGAGCCTCTAACACCTCCTCCTCAAGCTCAGAAAATACAGCCGACACTACCACCCCCTCCTGAAGGATAGGACTCGGGTCATCCGTTTTCCCGGCCCCTGGGAAACTGAGAGACAAGGCATCAGCCTTTACATTCTTAGACCCCGGGCGATAAGTGACGACAAAATTAAACCTGGTAAAAAACAACGACCATCGAGCTTGTCTGGAATTCAGACGCTTAGCGGATTCCAAATACAACAGGTTCTTGTGATCAGTAATAACGGTAACCGGGTGGACTGCCCCCTCCAAAAAGTGACGCCATTCTTCAAAAGCTAACTTAATGGCCAAAAGTTCCCTATTGCCGATATCATAATTCCTTTCGGCGGACGACAATTTCTTAGAAAAGAAAGCGCACAGATGCTATTTACCAGGGGACGGACCCTGGGACAATATAGCACCCACCCCTACGTCAGACGCATCCACCTCCACAATGAACGGCTGAGATGCATCTGGTTGGATGAGAACGGGTGCCGAAGCAAAACATTTCTTCAAAGAGGAAAAGGCTTGGCAAGCTTTGTCCGACCATTTAGAAAAATCCGTCCCTTTTCTTGTCATGTCAGTGAGAGGTTTGACGACAGATGAGAAATTACAAATAAATTTCCGGTAGTAGTTAGCAAACCCCAAAAAACGCTGCAGAGCCTTAAGATCCCCTGGCTGATCCAATTCAAGCACTGCTCTCACCTTTTCAGGGTCCATACGGAAACCGGAGGCTGACACCAAAAAACCCAAACACTGAAGTTCCTGTACGGCAAATACACACTTCTCCAGTTTGGCGTATAATTTATTGTCTCGCAAGATCTGCAACACCTGTCTCACATGCTCCTGATGAGACACAAGATCTGGCGAGTAAATTAAAATGTCGTCCAAATATACAACCACAAACAGCCCCACAAGGTGACGAAAAATGTCATTAACAAAATGTTGGAATACTGCTGGTGCAGTAGTCAGACCAAAAGGCATGACTAGGTTCTCATAATGTCCCTCCGGCGTGTTAAACACCGTTTTCCACTCATCCCCCTCTTTTATCCTAATCAGATTATACGCCCCCCTGAGATCCAATTTAGAAAACCATTTGGCGCCAACAATTTGATTGAAGAGATCAGGAATAAGAGGGAGTGGATACGGATCTCGAACAGTAATCCGATTAAGTTTGCGGAAATCCAAGCAAGGGCGTAGGCCTCCATCTTTCTTCTTCACAAAGAAGAACCCCGCGGCTACTGGGGAAGATGAAGGTCTAATATGCCCTTTGGCCAGACTTTCAGAAATATAATCTTTCATAGCCTGCCTCTCAGGACCAGAAAGATTATACAACCTAGCTTTAGGCAACTTATCATCAGGAAGGAGATTAATAGAGCAGTCATACACGCGATGAGGAGGCAACTCCTGACACCCCTCCTCAGAGAAAACATCCCCAAAATCCTCCAAAAAAGGAGGCAATGTACTAGGCACGACCGCACTGATGACTGTGTTCATGCAGTTGCTTTTGCAAAACTCACCCCATTGGCTTATTTCTCTGGACTGCCAATTAATCACAGGGTTATGTTTAACCAACCAAGGAAGTCCAACACAATGGGAGTAGGTAGACCCTCCAACACATAACAAGATAATTGTTCCCTATGTATTGCCCCTACCCGAAGGTCAATGTTATGAACCTCATGAACAAAGCTACCTTGGCCGAGAGGCCTGGCGTCAATGGAGAATATAGGGATCGGTTTGACCAATACACTCAGATGCATACCTTGAGCCTGAGCAAACTGAGCGTCAACCAGATTAGCCCCGGAACCACTATCAAGAAGAACAGACAATCTCTCCACTCTCGTACCAACTACCACCTCCACTGGTACAAGGAACTGAGAAGAACTGGCGGATGAAATACATACTCCCAGGTTGTCGTCCACCACACAACCTGGGATTAACAGTTTTCCGGCGACTTTTGGCTCAACAAGGCACGGGATGGACATTCTCCAACAAAATGTCCCTCTTTCCCGCAGAAAAAACATCTTCTAGTCCTGCGGCGTACCGCCAATCCCCTCCTACGAAATGATGTCCCTCCCAACTGCATGGGCTCATCCGAACAGACAAGGGGAACCTCAACATAAGGGATTTTATTGGTAGGTGGAGAAACAACAGGGAGTGGGGTTACCTCACCCCTCTCCCGAAGCCGTCTATCAGTACGGATAGCTAAGGCCATAGCAGCCTCCAGAGAAGGAGGAGACTCATACTGAGCCAAAACGTCTTTTAATTTATCAGAAAGCCCATGACAAAACTGGCTCCTAAGAGCTGGGTCATTCCACTGAGTATCCGTGGCCCATCTACGAAACTCAGAAGCAAATTCCTCTGCCGGACGATCTCCCTGCTGTATCTTACGTAATTTTGTCTCAGCAAGAGAGACCCGATCTGGGTCATCATATACCAATCCCAGGGCAGTAAAAAATTGATCTACAGACAGTAGAGCCGGGGATCCCGGAGGAAGGGAAAATGCCCAGGATTGAGGGTCCCCTTGCAGAAGTGAGATAACAATTCCCACTCTCTGCTCCTCACTCCCTGATGATCGAGGCCGAAGCCGAAAATACAATTTACATGCCTCCCGGAAGGTGAAAAATTTGTCTCGCCCACCAGTGAACCTGTCCGGGAGAGCAACCTTAGGTTCAACTCTGGTTTGCTCCAGGGGAGACAAAACTTTGGACTTAATGTCCGTCAGCTCCATGGATAATCCCTGCAACTGCAGAGCCAGCTGGGCTACTGGATCCATGGTAACTGGAGATAATTTTTAGGGCCAGTGAAAATGTCACGCTGTCTAATGATATGTATACAATGTCAGTAAACTATTAATACAGGAACAACACTCTATACAACAACTAGTATAGCAACATCAGCATGTAAGTATAGAATAGATTTACCTGACACGATATCTGCTGAACTCAGGGTTAATCTTGAGGACTTGATGAGCTGAAACAGGAAAGAGGTGGACCGGGGTCTAACCTGACCCTACACTGGGGTCCTAACTAATCCCTTACCTTGGAGGTACTGATAATGGTTCAGAGGTCCAAGTCTCCAACCTAACCCTGTCTCCTATCAGACCCTGAACCCTGTAATCAGTCCTAAGAAGGATCCTGACTACCACCAAAGGGATATGGGCTGATCTTAGCTAAATACACAGATTAGACATATAAGACAGACAGGATAACACTCGCTTGCATACACACTCAAACACCAAAGGAACATAAATGGTCTGGGAAATAAACTCTAACCAAGTTGAGCTTAGAACAACTAAGGAGCTCACAACTAAAGTCTATACAGATTCATTCCTATCTGTGGTCTGCATGAAGGTTTCACTGGCAACTCCCCAAGCAGACAACCAGGAATTTAAAGGAAACCAATCAACAAATAATCAATTGCAGCCGGGAGAAACTGCACCCAGTCCCAGCACCGAGCACAGACAGAATTAACTCCCTAGCTGCCAAACACAAAGAAACAGCAGCTCAGCTGTGAGAAGTCAAAATGTGCAACCGCGACGATCTTCGTGGCAATGCACACATGACACCAACAGCTGCTCCACTATTTCACCTCCCCTCAGTGTAGTCACTCGATACAACAATTCGCTATTGACTGCAAAGTGTGGGTACCTGGTGTCAGCCTCCGGCTCTTGAGCAACCCCATCAATCACAGACACATTTTCAAAGGCCCCTTTTAGAGTAAGATCCTGCATTTGAGCAGTACCGGAGATTTCCCCAGACATCCCCAGCTCAGGAACTTGGGCCTCGCTGGTAACCGGTTCGTCTTCAACGAATTTACACCTTTAATTAACCCCTACATGTCTGAAATTTTGCATCCATACACTCATGTAATTGTTAGTAAAAACAATATATCAAACTACATGAAATGACATGGTTAACTGTATGTAAACCATGTGTCATTTCATGTCGGGTGGTTCTGTAATTTCACAAAAGCCGGCAATTGAATTAGCGGCTATTTTACTATGTAGAAGTGTATGAACTATAAATATATATATATATATATATATATATATGTATTCTGTGTGTATCTATCTAGTCAGCAATTCTTCAGCTCCTGATTGGCTCCACGGAGCGCTCAGAGGCTGAAGGATTATTATGGGATTTCCTATGTGAAAAAAATATCGGAATCGGAAATCGGAATTCCGATATAGCAAATATCGGGCCGATTTCCGATATTGCAATATCGGAAAGCTCATCCCTAATAATGATACACAAGTCACATGCATAAAAATTAGAAAGATATTGACAGTATATTACAATAGTATGGAAAAACGAACTAATAGAAATATAGCAGATCATTTTTATACTTAACCCCTTAATGTCCAATGACGTGCACAGTCTGTCATGGCCGGGTGTCAGTTCCGGCACCAGGACGGACTGTGCACGTCATGCCTTTGATCTACCACTGCGTGTAAACACGCAGTGGTAGATCAGTGCCGACAGCTGTCACAGACAGCTGACAGGCACGGCAAGCGGTGCGGGGACCTTTGCCGTCGGTCCCCGCACCTACAGCGCTGTGCTTGGTCAGTCAATCTGACTGACCAAACACAGCAGCGATCGCGCAGGAGAAGCTGAAATTTCAGTTTCTCCAGCGCGATCAGTGCAGGAGCCGGCACTGCAGTGGCCAGGCTTCCTGCACTGACAGCCAGGAGCGGAGCTCCCACCGCCCCTGGCTGTTAACCCCCTGACTGCTGCGATCGAGCGCGATCGCAGCGCTCAGGGGGGAGGCAGAGGGTCGGGAGCTCCCTCTGCCTCAGATCGGCGCCCTGCAATGTATTTGCAGGGCCCGATCTCTGCCTTGATGACCCGGGGGTTGTCATGACAACCTCCGGGTCATCTAGCTACGGAAAGCTGCTGTGATCATGCTCACAGCAGCTTTCCCCATAGGTACAATGCATTACAATGCTGGAGCATTGCAATGCATTGTAACTGCAATAAAAAGTAAAAAAAGTGAAAGTCCCATAAAGGGACAAGTTAAAAAAAATCATTTTTTAAAAAAAATTGTAAAAAAAATAATAAAAAATAATTTAAAAAAAATCCCCTAAAAAATACACATTTTTATGTAATAAAAAAAATAAAAACAAAAAAAATACACATGTTTGGTATCGCCACGTCCGTAAAAATCCTATCAATAAAAGCGTATCCCTAGTTAACCCCTTCAGTGAAAGCCATAAAAAAAACACAAAAAAGTAGTAAATTATACTTTTTTCCAAGCGGTATCATCATACCGCTTGGAAAAAGTGCAATAACACGCGATCAAAAAGTCAGATATAAATAATCATGGTACCGCTGAAAACGTCATCTTGTCCCGCAAAAAACAAGCTGCTATACAGCATCATGAGCGAAAAAATAAAAAGTTATAGCTCGCGGAATAAACTGATGCAAAAATAATTATTTTTTCTATAAAATTTTTTATTGTGTAAAAAATGCCAAAACATAAAACAAAATATATAAATGAGGTATCACTGTAATCATAGTAACCCGAAGAATAAAGCTGCTTTATCAATTTTACCACACACGGAACGGAGGAAAAAAAAAACAATTCCTGAATTGCTAGTTTTTGTTCTTTCTGCTTCCACAAAAATCGGAATAGGAAGCGATCAAAAAACGTTATGTGCCCGAATATGGTACCAATAAAAACGTCAGCTCGTCCCGCAAAAAATAAGCCCACAGATAACTCTGTCGGCCGAAATATGGAAAAATTATAGCTCTCAAAATACGGCGATGCAAAAATTTCTTACAAAAAATTATTCAAAAAAAAAGCGTCTTTTAGTGTGTGACAGAAGCTAAACATGAAAAAAGGGTGTAAATCTGGTATCGCTGTAATCGCACCGATCTGAGGAATAAAGTCGCCTAATCACTAATACCGCACGAGGAACGGCGCAAAGAAGAAAACCAATTCTTCACCTTTTGTGGATTTGTTCATTGTGCCTCCCAAAGATCGCAGTAAGGCGATCACAGTGGTTCCCCCCCACATATGGGGTATCAGCGTACTCAGGACAAAATGCACAATAGCTTTTGGGGTCCTATTTCTCCTGTTACCCTTATAAAAATAAAAATTTGGGGGCAAAAAGATTATTTTTGTGGAAAAAAATATGATTTTTTTATTTTCACGGCTCTACGTTATAAACTTCTGTGAAGCCCTTGGGGGTTCAAAGTGCTGACCACACATCTAGATAAGTTCCTTGGGGGGTCTAGTTTGCAAAATGGGGTCATTTGTGGGGGGTTTCTCCTGTTTAGGTACATTAGGGGCTCTCCAAGCGCGACATGACACCCGCAGACCATTCCATCAAAGTCTGCATTTAAAAACGGTGCTCCTTCCCTTCCGATCTCTGCCATGCGTCAAAATAGTGGTTCCCCCCAACATATGGGATATCAGCGTACTCAGGACAAATTTCACAATAGCTTTTGGGGTCCTATTTCTCCTGTTACCCTTATAAAAATAAAAATTTGGGGGCAAAAAGATTATTTTTGTGGAAAAAAATATGATTTTTTTATTTTCACGGCTCTACGTTATAAACTTGTGTGAAGCACTTGGGGGTTCGAAGTGCTCACCACACATCATTTAAGTTCCTTGGGGGGTCTAGTTTCCAAAATGGAGTCACTTGTGGGGGGTTTCTACTGTTTAGGCACATCAGGGGCTCTCCAAACGTGACATGACACCCGCAGACCATTCCATCAAAGTCTGCATTTGAAAAAGGCGCTCCTTCCCTTTCGAGCTCTGCCATGCATCAAAATAGTGGTTTACCCCCACATATGGGGTATCTGCGTACTCAGGACAAATTGCACAATAACTTTTGGGGTCCTGTTACCCTTTGGAAAATAACAATTGGGGGTGGAAAGATCATTTTTGTGGAAAAGATATGATTTTTTAATTTTACTGCTCTACGTTATAACCTTCTGTGAAGCTCTTGGGGGTTCAAAGCTCTCACCACACATCTAGATAAGTTCCTTGGGGGGTCTAGTTTCCAAAATGGGGTCACTTGTGGGGGGTTTCCACTGTTTGGGCACGTTGAGGGGTGCAGTTTTTAGAATGGTGTCACTTTGGGTATTTTCTGTCATATTGACCCCTCAAATTCACTTCAAATGTGAGGTGGCCCCAAAAAAAATGGTTTTGTAAATTTTGTTGGAAAAATGAGAAATTGCTGGTCAACTTTTAACACTTATAACTTCCTAACAAAAAAAAATTTTGTTCCAAAATTGTGCTGATGTAAAGTAGACATGTGGGAAATGTTATTTATTAACTAATTTTTGTGACATATCTCTCTGATTTAATGGCATAAAAATTAAAAGTTTGAAAATTGCAAAATTTTCAAAATTTTTGCCATATTTCCATTTTTTTCATAAATACAAGTTATATTGAAGAAATTTTACCACTATCATGAAGTACAATATGTCACGAGAAAACAATCTCAGAATCGACAAGATCCGTAGAAGCGTTCCAGAGTTATAACCTCATAAAGAGACAGTGGTCAGAATTGTAAAAATTGGCCTGGTCATCAACCTTGAAAATGGCTTGGTCGTTAAGGGGTTAAGGCCTTCTGGAGAACATGCATTCAAAGCTAATATCCAAAAAGCTTCCCGACAATGGAGTGCACATTCCCAGTCCCCTCCTCTGATTGATTTAGTTACTCTCTCAATTCCTTTGACATTTAAACTCCGTAAGTCACCCTTCTGAATTTCCAAAAAATGTTTAGATAAACCTGAAATATTTCTCTGACTCGCAGCAGTTCCGGGGGTTGCGGCAGTAATATGCTAGCTTATCCTTTTCTTAAGACTCCTTGTAGTACAGCCTATATAATATTTTTCGCTTGCCATACACGTTGCCAGTTGCCATGTAGGCACTGTGTGTGGTATTGCAGTTAATATAGGTTTTTATTTTATATTCCTTTAAAGTGATATTGTTAGTATATTTGTCGGACCTGCCTATGTATTGACATAATCCGCAGGTTCTTTCTCCACATTTAAAACACCAACTATATGTCAGACAAGTAGGTTTGTGAAAACTGGAATTATATAATGATGGAGATAGATAATGTCCCAAATTTTTTGCTCTCCTTGAGACACATCTATATCCTGCAGAAAGAATTTTAGATAAAACAGGATCTTGATGTAACATTGGCAAATGTCTGTGTATTAACTTAACAATATCCTTATAATTTGAACTATATGAAGTTGAAAAAGTGGGGATATTCATTCTACTTTTATTACCGTTGCTATTATAATTAATTTTGGACAGCAAAGAATCTCTTGATCTCATATCAGCTGAAGAGCTGTCTGAATAAAGATTTAAAAAGGAAAAAGGATTCCTGTGCCGGAAGTCTTCTATTTCTGTTTGGCCACATGTGGTAGTCAGCCACTGATCTCTAAGCACAGACGGTCTCAAGCATATTCTGGTGAGCGAAGTTTCCCTTCCCTTTTCCTTTCCTATCATGTTATCACCATAATGTGCCAAGTGATGAACCCTTTGGGCTCTGACAGACATAATGACTAGTGTTGAGCGATACTGCCTGATATCTCTAAATATCGGATCGGATTGGATCGGCCCGATACTCAAAAAGTATCGGGTATCGCCGATCCGATACCGGAAACACAATGCAAGTCAATGGGACAGAAATATCGGAACTAAAAAAACCTCTTTCTTTCCTTGTAAACACTAGATATACACACATAGGATACATATATATATATTGTGAGACAGTGAGAGTATGTGTGTTGAATGGGGTGTACATTTCACCAAGATACTGTGCTGACTGGTATAAGGGAAATGTATGGCTTTGTAAACCTAGTGGTAGAGAAAGGTCACTACACCTTACATTCAGTACACACTTGCAGCTCAGGCCTGAAACCACTCAGCTGTTAATTAGGAGACCAGAAGTAGGTGTCTGCGAACACAGACAGAGAGCTCGCTTAGTCTGGACAAGGAGTCCAGGCACAAGAAGGAGTCTCCAGGAGTATGAGCTGTCTCAGTCTGGGTGCTCGATGTACCCCGGACACAGGAGTAGTCTCTGTGAGAATCCATGCGGATAGCTGCTGAATAGGAGGGGAGCTCTCTCAAGTCTGGATGTTGAAGGTGCCTTCAGACACAAGGAGGAGACTCTGTGAAACTCCATGCTGGTAAATGCTGAACATATGTGTTGTTTTGGCCCAGGCTGTTAGAGTCTGGTCCCAGGTAGATAGGGAAATCTATCTAAGTGTAGTAAGTGGCTGGACAAGCCCAGGTCTTATGTTTATGATTTGGTTTTGATTATGTTCTGTTTGCTGTAGACTTTAATAAAACTGGTTGCGGCCAGTTTTTACCAGAACTACTGTCTGTGAATGAACTGTTTCCGTGCCACTCCGTCTACCCGGACGGCGATCCCAGAGCTATATCCCCTGAAAAGCTTACAATTGGTGGAGAATGCGGGCAGCACAGTGGCGAGAGACAGCAATAAAAGGTGAAGTCTGTTGAAGCAGCAGCAGAGAAAAAAAAGTGTGTCAGCAAAAGAAACGTCTGTTGGAGCAGTCTTAAAGAGACAGTAGCCCTAATAGAGTTTGCAAAAGAAAAAAAAAAAGTGTGTCTGCACAGCAAAGCTGAACTTGTTGTGGAAAAGACTGTGGAGTGTGCAGCAGCAAAGGAAAAGTCTGTTGGAGCAGTCTTAAAGAGACAGTGGCCCTAATAGAGTTTGCAGAGAAAAAAAAAAGTGTCTGCACAGCAAAGCTGAATTTTCTGTGGAAAAGACTGTGGAGTGTGTATGTCTTGAGTGAAGACTGCCGTTGTTGAGACAGAGAAGTCTGACAGCATGGATGACAGCATGGAGGCGCTGTTTGAACAAATGGCGCAAGTTAATGTGCAGTATAAGACTGCCGTGGTTGAGACAGATAAGTCCGGCAGTATGGAGGAGCTCGTTGAGTACCTGGTCCAGGCCCAGCGGAGCATGCAGCAGAGCATGGAGCGGCAGCGCCTGCAGCACCAGCAGCGCATGCAGCAGGCCCAGCAGCAATTCCTGAAGCAGCAGCAGGAGAATAACCGGTTGTTTTTTGAGCAGGTTGCAGCACTACAAAAGACTTGCAGCGCATCGTCCCAAAGTAATGTTGCAAAGTCGCCTGCATTGTCCGCTGTAAAGAAGGCGGTAAGACGGTCCCTGAAAAAGATGACACCTCGTGACGATGTGGAGGTATATCTCACTAGGTTTGAGGTACTGGCAGAGAAGGAGAATCTGCCCCTATCTGAATGGGCCATGATGGTCGCACCCTATCTGATTGGAGAACCCCAAAGGGCCTATGCTGACCTGAGCGAGCAGGACAGCCAAGACTATGCCAAGCTGAAAGCGGAGATTCTTACCCGGCTGGGTGTTACGGTGACAGCCCGTGCCAGGGGAGTTCATGACTGGAGATGCAGTTGGGAATCTGCAGTCAGCAAACCTGATTATGGCGTTGAAAAGGTGATAGTGGACCGCTACACCCAAGCACGTCCTCCTGAGGTACAGCCAGAGGTCGGACAAAGAGACCACCAGGACGCCAATCGTCTGGTCAGCCTGATGGAGAGGGCCTTCGCCACCAAGGACTGCCTCCGTGACCAGCCGTCTGAGAGGCCGTCACTTCGGAGTTCCTGGACGCCGAACTCTCCCGGTAAGAGCGTTCCAGCTGTTGGGGTCGTGTGGGTGGGAGAGTGTGATGGACAGTGTTGGAGATGTCGTGAAATTGCAGCCAACTGTCCAATAGAGGGGGAGCCTATGTGTTGTGATGTTGGCGGATCCCTCTCTCCCTGCGCAGAGCCTGTGTGTGTGTCCACCTCAGCCGAAGAGACTGGACCACAGGGGTCCCCGGTGGTTGTAAATGACTGCCCAGCACAGGCCCTCTTGGACTCAGAGAGTCCAGTGACTTCCGTATGGGACAGCCTGATTGATAGGGACTTTATCCCTGATAAACACCTGAGTGTGGTGTGCGTCCATGGAGACACCAAAGTCTACCCAGAGACTGTCGTGGACTTGATCCCCAAACGCGGGGAGGTTTCATGTGAAGTGGGGGTAGTGAAGAACCTGGTGCCCCCGTCATATTGGGTAATGACTTTCCCGGTCTAAGGATCTCTGGGGGAAAAATGTTTCTGATGGACAGTGTGATGAAGCTCCTATTGAGGGTGCGCAGTCCCAAGGGGCGGAACACAATGCTAGTGGGCCGTTAAACTTATGTGATAATGATGATGATGATGATGATAATGATAATGATGATGATGATCATGATAATGATGATGACCATGATAATGATGCTGATGCTGATAATGATAATGATGATGATCATGATAGTGATGATGATACTGATCATAATCATGATAATGATATTGATAATAATGATGACTGTGATAGTGATGAAATTCCTTTGCAGGTGATGTTGGGAGACGAGGATGGTGGTTCTCGGGAACCGAGTGTCCCTGAATTACCTGTGTCCTGTGACAATTTTGAGAGTGAGCAGTGGCGAGACCCCTCTCTTAAAACGGCCCAGGAAAATATAAATGTTCTAAATGAGGTTTCCCAAGAGCCTGGCTCTGAGGAGAGGTTTCCTCATGTTGCCATAAACACTCACCTGTTGTATAGGGACACTGAAGTCCAGGGAGAGGTCGTGAGCCAGCTCCTAGTACCTGAGCTATATGGAAGTATAGTGCTGGGGTTGTCACATAGTCACATACTTGAGGGACCACCTGAGGGAAACCAGGGACCAGATGGTGAAGTTAATGTTGTGGATGACATGTTAACTAAGGTTCCAGATCAAGATGTGAATGAGAATGAATTGTATAACCCTGACAGTGAGCAGGATGTGAATGAAAATGAAGTGTATAACCCTGAAAGTGAGCCAGATGTGGCTGAGAAAAAGGGGTCAGACAGGGATAGTGGTAGTGATAGTGAATCATCTGATGACAATCAAGCAACCAGTGCAAATGAGGAAGGCATGGTAGCAGAGGAGGTTGAGAGTCCTGAGAGGAAGGCTGATGCTGACCTTGCAGTCGGACAGAAGATGGCATCTGAAGATGTTTTACAGTTGGCCGGTTCCCTGGCAAAGACTAAGGTGAAAGGAGGAGAGCTGAGCTTTAAAGGCAGGACTCTGAAACTGAACACAGCCCAAGTAGATGCTGTTGGAAATGTGAAGTTACCAAGGTATGGTGTGGATCTGTATCGTGCCAAGGACTCTGAGGGAGATGCTGCAGAGGTTGAAAAAGCCATAGAAGTGGTAGTCACCAAGCCAGATGCCTCATCAGAAGCTGAGGTCTCAAGTGAAGCTGTGAGGAACAAGACTGAAGATATGGGGACTGACTCTGTCCAGGAATCTGTTTCTGCCGAAGACAGCGGCGTGGACGGGTTGCGGTTCGGATCAGTAGCTGCAACTCGTGAAGCTCAGGCTGGAAGTTCGGCGCCCGGAGCCCCAGCGGTGTTCCCGAGTGACACCAAGGATCTGGATAAGTCACAAGATGAGATTTTGAGACATCAGGCTGGCGTTGGTGAGCTCAAGCGCACTTTCATGGAGTCTACATCGGAGCCACGTCCCAACAAATGGGAAAAGCGATGTGTCACTCAGTTGCCGCTGCAGACACACGGGAGCTCAGATGGGATGCAGAACGTGGTGGAAGAAAATAATCCGGCGGGTTCTGAGTATACAGATGCAGCTATCAAGGAGAACTTGAAAGCCGGAATAAATGGAAATATTGGAGACCATAATGATGTGACTGAAGAGGTAGAATGTAAGACTGACGGTAGGGCTTCTGAGCATGTTCTACCAGAAGAGCCTGAAGAAGGGGCCGAAGACATAAAAGACGTCCAACAGGTACCAGATGAATTGATTACTTCTCAGAAAAAACTCCCAACTGTGATGAAGGAGCGTGATGAGAGCCATGAGCATCTTCTGGAGAAGCTCAATGAAGTAAAGAAGGTACAAGGGGAACTAGAGAAAAGTGAAAAACCCCCTATACCTCCTGTGATAGTTGGTGACACATGGTCAGTGCACCAAGAACAGAAGGTACGAGGATTTTTGAGGAAGAATCAGCAGAGGTGTTCTGACGTGCCCGGTCGTACTTCTCTGAGTAGGCACTATACCGAAACTGAACCCGGCCCTAAGGTCAAGATGAAACCGTGCAGGATACCCGAGGCCCGCAGAGAGCATAGGCCTGGGAGGGTACAAGGTAGTGCGGATGCTTCAGATGAAGAGAAAGCTGATGTTGGCTATGGCTCAGGTGAAGATACAGATGACAGTAGTGAAGATGAAGCTGATGAAGGCCATGACTGGTCCAGAGTTCACTGTCTCTTTTGGATTGTTGACCAGCCCTCCGGTCTGGATGACCAGCCCTCCGGTCTGGAGAAGAGGGGGGGATATGTGAGACAGTGAGAATATGTGTGTTAAATGGGGTGTACATTTCACCTAGATACTTTGCTGACTGGTATAAGGGAAATGTATGGCTTTGTAAACCTAGTGGTAGAGAAAGGTCACTACACCTTACATTCAGTACACACTTGCAGCTCAGGCCTGAAACCACTCAGCTGTTAATTAGGAGACCAGAAGTAGGTGTCTGCGAACACAGACAGAGAGCTCGCTTAGTCTGGACAGGGAGTCCAGGCACAAGAAGGAGTCTCCAGGAGTTTGAGCTGTCTCAGTCTGGGTGCTCGATGTACCCCGGACACAGGAGTGGTCTCTGTGAGAATCCATGCGGATAGCTGCTGAATAGGAGGGGAGCTCTCTCAAGTCTGGACGTTGAAGGTGCCTTCAGACACAAGGAGGAGACTCTGTGAAACTCCATGCTGGTAAATGCTGAACATATGTGTTGTTTTGGCCCAGGCTGGTAGAGTCTGGACCCGGATAGATAGGGAAATCTATCTAAGTATAGTAAGTGGCTAGACAAGCCCAGGTCTTATGTTTATGATTTGTTTTTATCTGTTTGCTGTGGACTTTAATAAAGCTGGTTGCGGCCAGTTTTCACCAGAACTGCTGTCTGAAGGCACTGTTTCTGTGCCATTCCGTCTACCCGGACGGCGATCTCAGAGCTATATCCCCTGAAAAGCTTACAATATGTATATATATATATATATATATATATATGTCACAATGACATGTATATATATTGTAAGCTTTTCAGGGGATATAGCTCTGGGATCGCCGTCCGGGTAGACGGAGTGGCACGGAAACAGTTCATTCACAGACAGCAGTTCTGGTAAAAACTGGCCGCAACCAGTTTTATTAAAGTCTACTGCAAACAGAACATAATCAAAACCAAATCATAAACATAAGACCTGGGCTTGTCCAGCCACTTACTACACTTACATAGATTTCCCTATCTACCTGGGACCAGACTCTACCAGCCTGGGCCAAAACAACACATATGTTCAGCATTTACCAGCATGGAGTTTCACAGAGTCTCCTCCTTGTGTCTGAAGGCACCTTCAACGTCCAGACTTGAGAGAGCTCCCCTCCTATTCAGCAGCTATCCGCATGGATTCTCACAGAGACTACTCCTGTGTCCGGGGTACATCGAGCACCCAGACTGAGACAGCTCATACTCCTGGAGACTCCTTCTTGTGCCTGGACTCCTTGTCCAGACTAAGCGAGCTCTCTGTCTGTGTTCGCAGACACCTACTTCTGGTCTCCTAATTAACAGCTGAGTGGTTTCAGGCCTGAGCTGCAAGTGTGTACTGAATGTAAGGTGTAGTGACCTTTCTCTACCACTAGGTTTACAAAGCCATACATTTCCCTTATACCAGTCAGCACAGTATCTAGGTGAAATGTACACCCCATTCAACACACATACTCTCACTGTCTCACATATCCCCCCCCTCTTCTCCAGACTGGAGGGCTGGTCATCCAGACCGGAGGGCTGGTCAACAATCCAAAAGAGACAGTGAACTCTGGACCAGTCATGGCCCTCATCAGCTTCATCTTCACTACTGTCATCTGTATCTTCACCTGAGCCATAGCCAACATCAGCTTTCTCTTCATCTGAAGCATCCGCACTACCCTGTACCCTCCCAGGCCTATGCTCTCTGCGGGCCTCGGGTATCCTGCACGGTTTCATCTTGACCTTAGGGCCGGGCTCAGTTTCGATATAGTGCCTGGCCAGAGAAGTACGACCCGGCACATCAGAACACTTCTGCTGACTCTTCCTCAGAAACTCACGTACCTCCTGTCCCTGGTGCACTGACCATGTGTCACCAACTATCACAGAAGGTATAGGGGGTTTTTCACTTTTCTCTAGTTCCCCTTGAACCCTCTTTAGCACATCTATTTTCTTGAATATCGGTTGACTCATAAAGTCTATTTCACAGACCTTAAGCTCCTTTGCCATGGTCTCTGACCATTTTAAGCTACACTGTTCAAATGATTGGGACTGTAGAAGGAGCTGATCGTTTTTCTTTTGCAGTACACATAATTCATCCGCTAAGTCTCCAGCTGAATTGTAATGTTCTACCGTAACAACAGCATTCTTATATAGAGCCTTAGACTTATTGAGCAGCATTTGCTCTTGCAACAAAGAGATTCCCTGTATCCTTCCTTTTACTTCATTGACCTTCTCACGAAGATGCTCATGGCTTTCATCACACTCCTTCATCACAGTTTGGAGTTTTTTCTGAGAAGTCATCAATTCATCTGGTACCTGTTGGACGTCTTTTATGTCTTCGGCCCCTTCTTCAGGCTCTTCTGGTAGAACATGCTCAGAAGCCCTACCGTCAGTCTTACATTCTACCTCTTCAGTCACATCATTATGGTCTCCAATATTTCCATTTATTCCGGCTTTCAAGTTCTCCTTGATAGCTGCATCTGTATACTCAGAACCCGCCGGATTCTTCTCTTCCACCACGTTCTGCATCCCATCTGAGCTCCCGTGTGTCTGCAGCGGCAACTGAGTGACACATCGCTTTTCCCATTTGTTGGGACGTGGCTCCGATGTAGACTCCATGAAAGTGCGCTTGAGCTCACCAACGCCAGCCTGATGTCTCAAAATCTCATCTTGTGATTTATCCAGATCCTTGGTGTCACTCGGGAACACCGCTGGGGCTCCGGGCGCCGAACTTCCAGCCTGAGCTTCATGAGTTTCAGCTACTGATCCGAACCGCAACCCGTCCACGCCGCTGTCTTCGGCAGAAACAGATTCCTGGACAGAGTCAGTCCCCATATCTTCAGTCTTGTTCCTCACAGCTTCACTTGAGACCTCAGCTTCTGATGAGGCATCTGGCTTGGTGACCACCACTTCCATGGCTTTTTCCACCTCTGCAGCATTACCTTCAGCGTCCTGGGCATGATGCAGCTCCATACCATACATTGATAACTTCTCATCTTCAACAGCATCCACTTGTGTTGTGTTCAGTTTCAGAGTCCTGCCCTTAAAGCCCAGCTCTCCTCCTTTCACCTTAGTCTTCGCCAGGGAACCGGCCAACTGTAAAACATCTTCAGATGCCATCTTCTGTCCGACTGCAAGGTCAGCATCAGCCTTCCTCTCAGGACTCTCAACCTCCTCTGCTACCATGCCTTCCTCACTTGCACTGGTTGCTTGATTGTCATCAGATGATTCACTATCACTACCACTATCCCTGTCTGACCCCTTTTTCTCAGCCACATCTGGCTCACTTTCAGGGTTATACACTTCATTTTCATTCACATCCTGCTCACTGTCAGGGTTATACAATTCATTCTCATTCACATCCTGCTCACTTTCAGGGTTATACACTTCATTTTCATTCACATCCTGCTCACTGTCAGGGTTATACAATTCATTCTCATTCACATCTTGATCTGGAACCTTAGATAACATGTCATCCACAACATTAACTTCACCATCTGGTCCCTGGTTTCCCTCAGGTGGTCCCTCAAGTATGTGACTATGTGACAACCCCAGCACTATACTTCCATATAGCTCAGGTACTAGGAGCTGGCTCACGACCTCTCCCTGGACTTCAGTGTCCCTATACAACAGGTGAGTGTTTATGGCAACATGAGGTAACCTCTCCTCAGAGCCAGGCTCTTGGGAAACCTCATTTAGAACATTTATATTTTCCTGGGCCGTTTTAAGAGAGGGGTCTCGCCACTGCTCACTCTCAAAATTGTCACAGGACACAGGTAAGTCAGGGACACTCGGTTCCCGAGAACCACCATCCTTGTCTCCCAACATCACCTGCAAAGGAATTTCATCACTATCACAGTCATCATTATTATCAATATCATTATCATGATTATGATCAGTATCATCATCACTATCATGATCATCATCATTATCATTATCAGCATCAGCATCATTATCATGGTCATCATCATTATCATGATCACCATCATCATTATCATTATCATCATCATCATCATCATTATCACATAAGTTTAACGGCCCACTAGCATTGTGTTCCGCCCCTCGGGACTGCGCACCCTCAATAGGAGCTTCATCACACTGTCCATCAGAAACATTTTTCCCCCAGAGATCCTTAGATCGGGGAAAGTCATTACCCAATATAACGGGTTGCACCAGGTTCTTCACTACCCCCACTTCATATGAAACCTCCCCGAGTTTGGGGACCAAGTCCACGGCAGTCTCTGGGTAGACTTTGGTGTCTCCATGGATGCACACCATACTCAGGTGCTTATCAGGGATGAAGTCCCTATCAATCAGGCTGTCACATACGGAAGTCACTGGATTCTCTGAGTCCAAGAGGGCCTGTGCTGGGCAGTCATTTACAACCACCGTGCACACCTGTGGTCCAGTCTCTTCGGCTGAGGTGGACACACACACAGGTTCTGCGCAGAGAGAGAGGGATCTGCCAACACCACAATACATAGGCTCCCCCTCTATTGGACAGTTGGCTGCAATTTCACGACATCTCCAACACTGTCCATCACACTTTTCCACCCACATGTCCCCTCGGGCCTGAACCCGCTTATCAGCATACCCCATGTCCCCAACAGCTGGAACGCTCTTACCGAGAGAGTTCAGCGTCCGGGAACTCTGAAGTGACGACCTCTCAGACGGCTGGTCACGGAGACAGTCTTTGCTGGCGAAGGCCTTCTCCATCAGGCTGACCAGACGATTGGCGTCCTGGTGGTCTCCTTGTCCGACCTCTGGCTGTACCTCAGGAGGACATGCTCGGGTGTAGCGGTTCACTATCACCTTTTCAACTCCATAATCAGGTTTGCTGACTGCAGACTCCCAACTGCATCTCCAGTCATGAACTCCCCTGGCACGGGCTGTCACCGTAACACCCAGCCGGGTAAGAATCTCCGCTTTCAGCTTGGCATAGTCTTGGCTGTCCTGCTCGCTCAGGTCAGCATAGGCCCTTTGGGGTTCTCCAATCAGATAGGGTGCGACCATCATGGCCCATTCAGATAGGGGCAGATTCTCCTTCTCTGCCAATCTCTCAAACCTAGTGAGATATAACTCCACATCATCACGAGTTGTCATCTTTTTCAGGGACCGTCTTACCGCCTTCTTTACAGCGGACAATGCAGGTGACTTTGCAACATTACTTTGGGACGATGCGCTGCAAGTCTTTTGTAGTGCTGCAACCTGCTCAAAAAACAACCGATTATTCTCCTGCTGCTGCTGCAGGAATTGCTGCTGGGCCTGCTGCATGCGCTGCTGGTGCTGCAGGCGCTGCTGCTGTATGCTCTGCTGCATGCTTCGCTGGGCCTGGACCAGGTACTCAACGAGCTCCTCCATACTGCCGGACTTATCTGTCTCAACCACGGCAGTCTTCACTCAAGACATACACACTCCACAGTCTTTTCCACAGAAAATTCAGCTCTGCTGTGCAGACACTTTTTTTTTTTCTCTGCAAACTCTATTAGGGCCACTGTCTCTTTAAGACTGCTCCAACAGACTTTTCCTTTGCTGCTGCACACTCCACAGTCTTTTCCACAACAAGTTCAGCTTTGCTGTGCAGACACACTTTTTTTTTTCTTTTGCAAACTCTATTAGGGCTACTGTCTCTTTAAGACTGCTCCAACAGACGTTTCTTTTGCTGACACACTTTTTTTTTTTTTTCTGCTGCTGCTTCAACAGACTTCACCTTTTATTGCTGTCTCTCGCCACTGTGCTGCACGCACATTCCAGCACCAATTGTATCAGCCACTGTGCTGCCCCAGCATTCTCCGCCAATTGTAAGCTTTTCAGGGGATATAGCTCTGAGATCGCCGTCCGGGTAGACGGAATGGCACAGAAACAGTTCCTTCAGACAGCAGTTCTGGTGAAAACTGGCCGCAACCAGCTTTATTAAAGTCCACAGCAAACAGATAAAAACAAATCATAAACATAAGACCTGGGCTTGTCTAGCCACTTACTATACTTAGATAGATTTCCCTATCTATCCGGGTCCAGACTCTACCAGCCTGGGCCAAAACAACACATATGTTCAGCATTTACCAGCATGGAGTTTCACAGAGTCTCCTCCTTGTGTCTGAAGGCACCTTCAACGTCCAGACTTGAGAGAGCTCCCCTCCTATTCAGCAGCTATCCACATGGATTCTCACAGAGACTACTCCTGTGTCCGGGGTACATCGAGCACCCAGACTGAGACAGCTCAAACTCCTGGAGACTCCTTCTTGTGCCTGGACTCCCTGTCCAGACTAAGCGAGCTCTCTGTCTGTGTTCGCAGACACCTACTTCTGGTCTCCTAATTAACAGCTGAGTGGTTTCAGGCCTGAGCTGCAAGTGTGTACTGAATGTAAGGTGTAGTGACCTTTCTCTACCACTAGGTTTACAAAGCCATACATATCCCTTATACCAGTCAGCAAAGTATCTAGGTGAAATGTACACCCCATTTAACACACATATTCTCACTGTCTCACAATATATTTATAGTTCATACACTTCTACATAGTAAAATAGCCTCTGATTCAATTGCCGGGCAATGCCGGCTTTTGTGTAATTGCAGAAACACCCGACATGAAATGACACATGGTTTACATAGAGTTAACCATATCTTTTCATGTAGTTTGATATATGTTTTTCACTAACAATTACATGAGTGTATGTGTGCAAAATTTCACACATGTAGGGGTTAATTAAAGGTGTAAATTCGTTGTAAAAAAAAAAAATCGCATTTTTTTGCTACGAATTTACACCTTTAATTAACCCCTACATTTGTGAAATTTTGCACACATACACTCATGTAATTGTTAGTGAAAACCATATATCAAACTACATGAAAAGACATGGTTAACTCTATGTAAACCATGTGTCATTTCATGTCGGGTTCTGTATTTTCACAAAAGCCGGCAATTGAATTAGCGGCTATTATACTATGTAGAAATGTATGTACTATAAATATAAATATATATATATATATATATATATATGTGTCACAAATTCAATGACATGTATATATATATATATATATATATATATATATTTATATATATATATATATGAGGTGTAAAATAAATTGTTGAAAAAAAATGCGTGGGCTCCCGCCCTATTTTCTCAACCAGACAGACAAAGCCAGCAAGTAGGGGCAGATAATAATAGCCCAAAAAGGGACCATTATTTTTGGCCCCCCCCTGGCTACTAACATCTGCCCCCAGACACCCCAGAAAAGGCAAATCTATAATTAGATTCGCCCTTTCTGGCACTTTGCCCATCTATTCCCATTGCCCTGTAGCTGTGGCGAATGGGTTAATAAGGGGTTAAAGCCACCTTGCTATTGAAAGGTGAGTTTAAGCCAGGTTAATAATTGAGAGCTGTCAATTAGACAACTATCAATTATTAATCCTATTGTATGAAATAAAAATAAAACACACACACTTTAATTAAAAATCATTTTAATGAAATAAACACACAGTTTTTGACAAGATTTTATTTTACTGCCATTCCTTGTGAAGCCCTTGCTCACCTGTAATAAAAATAAAATAATAAAGCAACATTATTCTTACCTATCCGATGTTCAGTCAGGTCCCCCGATGTAATCCTTCTGAAAGGGTTAAATGTTTACTGCAGAGACCACAGCTAATGTTGACAGTCTCACAGTAAACCCCCGACTGAATCATCTCCTCTCCTGGCTGACAGGAGAGGAAGTGGTTAGCATAATTGATTGCTTCCCACTTTCACTTCAGGTCAGCCAGAGATGCCGCTCTGCATTAGTGACGTCAGAGGGAATCCCGGCTGACCTGAATTGAGCTGATTAACAAAAATAGGGGATCCCCTCGAAAAAAAAATGGCGTGGGGTCCCCTCTATTTTTATTAACCAGCCTGATAAAGCCGACTACTGAGGCCTGGTTTTTCAGGCTGTTAAGGAGCCAATATCCATGGACCTTGCAAGCCTGATAATACCAGGCCACAGCAGTCTGCTTATATTGGCTGGTTAACAAAAATAGGGGATCCCCTCGAAAAAAATGTCGTGGGGTCCCCCTATTTTTGTTAACCAGCCAGATGAAGCAGACTGCTGAGGCCTGGTTTTTCAGGCTGGTAAGGAACCAATATCCATAAACCTTGCAAGCCTGATAATACCAGGCCACAGCAGTCTGCTTAGCTTGGCTGGTTAACAAAAATAGGGGATCCCCTCGAAAAAAAATGGCGTGGGGGTCCTCCTATTTTTGTTAACCAGCCAAGTAAAAAGCAGACTGCTGCGGCCTGGTATTAAAAGACTGTTAAGGCCCATGGATTTTGGCCCTCAACAGCCTACAAATACCAGGCTGCAGCAGCCCCACAAACGGCGCACCCAAAGATGCGCCAATTGTGGCACTTTACCCGGCTCTTCCCACTTGCCCTGTAGCGATGGCAAGTAGGGTAATAAGGGGTTAATGTCACCTTTGATTGATCGGTGACAATAAGCCCGGTTAATAATGGAGAGGCGTCAATAAGACACCGATCCATTATTAATCATAGTTTGTAAATTTTTTTAAAAAATACACAGCCAGAATAAAGTCTTTTAATGAAATAATACACAACACAGTTTTCATTAATTTTTTTTCACACTCATCCTGCAACGCCATCGTTCCCCTGTAAAAAAAAAAAATAATAAACCAACACAAATACTCTAAAATCACGAGTGTCCCACGACAAGTCCAGCTCTGCTACATCTGGATGACAGGCTGAGCCTGACATCCACATAGAGCAGAGCTGCTTACCATTGCGGCTTCCCCGGCGGTGACGTAATCCGGACTGGTTTACGGCCAGCTGTCGCGAGAGTACAGCTGGCCGAGATTACCCAGTACCCGGCAGTCACTGCAGATATCGCAAGATTCTGCACGTGACCGCCAGGGAGAGGGTAATCGCCGGACTGGATTTAAGGATGGACGTGACCGCCGGGGATCTTCTGCCAGGTAAGTGCTGCTAACACCTGACAGACCCGACCGACACTGACAGTGACAGTTTCGGGAAGTTCCTGTGTCACGTACTTCGTTCTGTGACACAGGAACTCCCATAGACTTTGTCGGAAAACTCAGATTCCGGTATCCGATATGACAAAAATATCGGAACTCAGAACTGGAATTCCGATACAGCAAATATCGGCCGATACCCGATATTTGCAGTATCGGAATGCTCAACATTAATAATGACCCCTGAGTGTGTCAATATCTCTGTTTTCAACTTGGCATATTTCTGGACATCTTGTAATGTCAAATCATAATAGGCCTTCTGGGGCTCACCAGTTGTAGCCGCCTTCACCCAGAAGCATACAGTCTAGATCACGTGAGGTCATTATTGCCCTCTACTCCTCTTTGGTCAGACCTCATCTGGAATACTGTGTCTAGTTTTGGGCAAAACATTTTAAAAAAGACATCAACAAACTGGATCAAGTTCAGAAAAGAGCCACCAGACTGGTGACCGGTCTACAAACCATGTCCTATGAGGAACGGTTGCAGGATTTGGGAATATTTAGCTTGCAAAAAAGAAGACTGAGAGGAGACTTAATAGCTGTCTACAAATATCTCAAGGGCTGTCACATTGTAGAAGGTTCATCTTTATTCTCATTTGCACAAGGAAAGACTAGAAGCAATGGGATGAAACTGAATGGGAGGAGACACAGATTAGATATTAGAAAAAACTTTTTGACAGTTAGGGTGATCAATGAGTGGAACAGGCTGCCACGAGAGGTGGTGAGTTCTCCTTCAATGGAAGTCTTCAAACAGAGGCTGGACAGACATCTGTCTGGGATGATTTAGAGAATCCTGCTTTGAGCAGGGGGTTGGAACAGATGGCCCAGGAGGTCCCTTCCAACTCTACTATTCTATGATTCTATAATTCTATGAAATAGGGGGCCAGCACCTCTGCCCACTGCCCTGGTGGTAGCTTCTCATGCTCCACCACCCTCTCGAACAAAGTAAAAAATGCCTCTATATCATCCCCAGGGGTCATCTTTTGCATGGCTCATCTTACCGCTTTCCGGATGCAGGAGTCATCACCTTGATGTGGGGGAGGGGCGGTTCCTCTGCTGTGGACATCTCCCACCAGGAGTTCCATCTACCTTTGTTGTTGTATCTGTTGTATTAGGAGGTTATTAGTCTCCTCTCTCCTGTTGTACCTGGTGCTGCTGCTGTTGGCTCAGGATCAGGTACTTGAGTAGCTCCTCCATTGTGTCCTAACGCTATTCCATCACTGTAGCCGCCTTCACCCAGAACATACGGTTTATCCACCGCTGCTCCATGTGTTCCTGGAATGTTGCCCTCATCTGAAACACCACATGAGAGCGGTTGACACGCTTAGCTGCACCTCGAGGTAGGCACCGGACCACATTTGGTTAAAGTCTCAGGGTGGTTTATTGCATCATAAACCCGGAACCCATACTGGTAACAGAAAACAGGCTGTCTGGCTCAAAAAGAAAGTAAAAAGTTCCTTTACAGTGCTATCCAGTACTTCTGGAACAACACCTATGGTAGCTCTCACATGAGCTTCAGTATGGAGACTTCCTTTCTCCACATAACACTGGACTGGCTGGACATTTAACTCCCTCCAGCCACACACCTGGAGGTGGCTATATGATGGGTAGGCATCCCATCCATCTCTGACCTATGCACCATGAAAGCCATTCCCATATAGCAACTGGATTGCTCTCAGAACCTGTCATGCTCGAGAAAACACATGGTTTTCACATCACGCAGGAAAACAATCATTGTGATACATATCTCCCCTCAAGTATGACACCAGTGACCCTATCCCACCCCCATAGTGCCCAATACACACAGTATAATGCCCCAGAGTACATTCCCCTTTACAAATATGATATCCCCACTGTTAGTCTGCCACACACAGTTCGATGTTCTCCACAGCCCCTCAAACACAGTATGATGTTTCCACAGCTCTGCACATACTACTTTCCCACCATAAACTTATAATGCCACAGTACATTCCTCTACACACACTATGATGCCTCCCCAGTACCACACACAGTATGATTTCCCACACAGTCCCCCACGAACAAAACATGATGCCACTACCGGCCTCGCTAAAATATTGTCCTCAATGTTAATGTTCCCACACAATAAGACCCTCCACACACAGTATGATTCCCCATAGTACAATCCCTCACACAGTATAATGCTTCACACTGAACGTCTCCCACACACATTATAATGCCTCCACAGTAATTCTCCATGAAACATGAAGCCCTCACAGTCCCCCCCGTACACAGTATGGTTTGGTTCCCAAAGTATATTCCTCACACCACTGTATGATACCTCACAACACCCGCACACAGTATCAAGCCCTCACAGTATATTTACGCATACACATACATATTAATGCCCCCAAAGTACATTACCAAACACATGGTATGATGACCCCACAGTACATTCCTACACATCATTTGATGCTGCCACAGAACTTTCCCAACACACTATAATACTCCCACAGCTCCGTCATACAAAATGATGCTCATCACATTCCCCTCATCTGGAATGATGCACATCCCATTTTCCCCACACAGAATGATGCCTCCCAACAGATCCCCACACTGTCTGCTGTCCCCCAGTGTTCCCTCACACGCAAGATGACCACACAGTCCTCCACACACTATGATAAGTGATGAGCGAACAAGCTCGCATAAGGTATTAGGGTTAGCTCGGGTGCTGAGTGTCATTGGGCATGCTGGAAAAAAATGTTTAAGTCCCAACGGCTGCATGTCTCGCTGCTGTTAGGCAATCCATGCATATGTTGTGGCTTTCTAAAAAACAGGCAATCCATGTACGTGTTGCGACTGTCAAACAGCCATGAGACATGCAGCTGAGAGGACTCGCACATATTTTTCAAGCACGCCGAAGACACTCGGTTAGTAACCGAGAGTTAAGCCTTATCCAAGCACGCTCATCACTAACTATGATGCCACACATTGATCCCACAGTACATTTTCAAACCACATTATGCCTTCCTCAGTACATTTTTCCAAACACATTGGGATGCCAACAGTACATTCTCCCACTCCAGTATGATACAATACCCTAGAGTACATTCTTCCCACACAGTTGATGCCCTCAGTAAATATGCTCATGCACAATATGAATCCTCCCTCAGTACATTGTCTCACACTCAGTATTATGCTCTCACAGCCAGTCACACAGAATGATGCACTCATAGTCGTCCCATGATACATTCTCCAGACAGTATGATATTCTCACCACACATTAGATTCCTCCACAAACAGTATGATGCCCCCAAAAATATATTCCACCACACACAGAATGATGCTCACCACATTCCCCTCACATAGAATGATGCCCATCCCATTTTCTCCCACACAGAATGATGGCTATCACAGCTCCCCCCACTATATGTTTACCTCCACAGACACATGATGACCCCACAGTCCTTCAAACTCTATGATGTTCCATATCCCTCACACAGTAAAATGGCCACACAGTATGATGGCACCCATCGCCCCCACAGTACATTTTCACAACACAGTATGCCTCCCCAGGCCTTTTTTCCCACACACTGTGATGCCCCCCACAGTGTATTTTCCTGCATACTATGATATGAAATTACCCAAAAGTACATTCCTCCACACAGTATGACCCCCTCAGTAGATTCCCCTAATCATAGTACAATTGACACCTCAGTACTTGTTTCACACGCAGTATGATGTTCCACAGCCCCAACACAGAATGATGACCCCACAGTCCTCTCACAGCACATTCCTCACACAGTATGATGCTCCCATACAGCGTCGGACTGGAACACCTTGGGCCCACCAGAGAAAATCATTCTTGGGGCCCACTATGTAGCTACATAAAATAAATACAAGACCACCAATTGTGCAGTAAAACACACTAATTTCAGGGTATAATATAAGGTAGTACATGTCTTAATTATGTAGCAGGAATTGGGGTAGCCTCCCTCATAATTATAAAGCAGCCCCCTCATAGGGGATAATGCTGCCCCTCTCATAGAGGATAATGCTGCCCCCCTCATAGGGTATAATGCTATATATATATATATTATATATATATAATATATATATAATAGATAGATACCATATATTCTCGAGTATAAGCCGCCCCCTAATTTTGCCACAAAAAACTGGGAAAATTGAGTATAAGCCGAGGGTGGAAAATGAGATTATGCCCATATGCTGCCCATGTATTATGCCCCACAAGATGCTCCATAGATTGTGCCCCATATGCTGCCCCTGTATTATGCCCCCATAGATTCTCCATAGATTGTGCCCCATAGATGCTCCATAGATTAGCCCATAGATGCTCCATAGATTATGCCCCCATAGATGCTTCATAGATTATGCCCCCATAGATTATGCCCCATAGATGCCCATGATTATGCCCCCATAGATGTCCTTTAGATTATGCTCCATAGAAGCTCCATAGATTATGCCTCCATAGAAGCTCCATAGATTGTGCCCCCCTAGATGCTCCATAGATTATGCCCCCATAGATGCTCCATAGATTAGCCCCCATAGATGCTTCATAGATTATGCCCCCATGATTATGCCCCCATAGATGCTCCATAGATTATGCCCCCATAGATGCTCCTTAGATTATGCCTCCATAAAAAGCTCCATAGATTGTGCCCCCATAGAGCTCATAGTTATTGTCGTGTGCATTGCACGAAGATCGTCGCGGTTGCACATTTGACTTCTCACAGCTGAGCTGCTGTTTCTTGTGTTTGGCAGCTGGGAGTTAATTCTGTCTGTGCTCGGTGTGGACTGGGTGCAGTTTCTCCGGCTGCAATTGATTATTGTTGATTGGTTTCCTTTAATTCCTGGTTGTCTGCTTGGGGAGTTGCAGTGAACCTTCATGCAGACCACAGATAGGAATGAATCTGTATAGACTTTAGTTGTGAGCTTGGTTCTAAGTAACTTGGTAGGTTTTTCCCAGCCATTTAGTTCTTTGGTGTTGGGT
>JARQOD010000004.1:394300058-394392427 GCA_033576555.1 Oophaga sylvatica
CCTGTCCATGGGGAGCGGCCAAGGAACAAGAGATGAAGAGTGAAGTAGTGCAAAGGACCCCTATTATTAATATGAAAGTATCTTCCAGCGGTGAGACCCATATCCATCAAACATTTACATAATCTTCTTGTAGCATTCACAGTCTGGAGCCTCTAATCTAGCCAAATCAGTTCTCATACTTTGCACTGACATGGGAATACTCCAAAACAATGTGTTTGCAAATTGAGATTTTGCTTTGGCTTTTATCCTAAGTCACATTTCAAGGATTATTAAAGGGTCAATATGCAAATTGCCTCTTCAAACAAAGAGGACTTGTACTTTGTAGCGCCACCTATTGGAAGCAGTGATCCTACAAGTCACAATCAACCCTTTAACGAGTCTTGTAATATGACTTAGGATAAAAGCCAAATCAGAATCTCCATTTGCAGACACGGTGTTTCGGACTATTGGTCCTCGTCAGTGCAAAGTAGGAGAGATCTGATTTGGCTAGATGAGAGGCTCTGGACTGGGGTCTAGGGGGTAAGGTTTCTCCTTATGGAGAGTGACATACCAGCTCTGGCGTGTCGTTAGTGACTTGTAGGATTGCTGCTTCCAACAGGTGGGGCAATAGAGTTTAATAAATAAGCTCAAAAAATTATTCCAAAATACTCCAAACATATAGAGCAATTGAGACAGTATAAAGAGATGGTCCAGGGGCGAACATTGACAGCTTGGGACCCTTGTGGTAGAAATGTATTTGGGATGCCCTCCTTTTAAGACAACCAAGATACAGAGATATACAAGTGCTTCTCACTAAATTAGAATATCATCAAAAAGTTAATTTATTTCAGTTCTTAAATACAAAAAGTTAAACTCATATTATATAGGGTCATTACAAACAGAGCCATATTTCAAGTGTTTATTTATGTTTATGTTGATGATTATGACTTACAGCCAATGAAAACCCAAATATCATTGTCTCAGTAAATTAGAATAATTAACAAAAAAACACCTGCAAAGGCGTCCTAAGCATTTAAAAACGGCCATTTGTCTCAAGTCAGTAGTCTTCCCCATGATTGTGGAGCCTACTGAAACAAATATGTCCAGAAGGCAGTCACTGACACACTCCACAATGGGGGTAAGTCACAGAAGGTCATTGCTAAAGAATCTGGCTGTTCAAAGTGCTGTATCCAAGTATATTCATGGAAAGTTGAGTGGAAGGAAAAAGTGTGGTAGAAAAAGGTGCACAAGAAACCGTGAAAAGATTGTTAAGAAAAGGCCATTCAAAAATTTTGGGGAGATTCACAATGAGTGGACTGCTGCTGGAGTCATTGCTTTAAGTGCCACAACACACAGACATATCCAGGACATGGGCTACAAGTGTCTCATTCCTTGTGTCAAGCCACTCATGACCAATAGAGCTCATCAGTAACATCTTACCTGGGCCAAGGAGAAAAAGAATTGGACTGTTGCTCAGTGGTCCAAGGTTTTGTTTTCAGAAGAAAGTAAATATTTCATTTGATTTGTAAATCAAGGTCCCAGAGTCTGGAGGAAGAGTGGAGAGACAAGTAATCCAAGCTGCTTGAGGTCTAGTGTGAAGTATCCACGATCAGTGATGGTTTGGGGAGCCATGTTATCTGCTGGTGTAGGTCCACTGTGTTTTATCAAGACCTAATTTTAGAACACTTCATGCTTCCCTCTGCTGAAAAGCTTTTTGAAGTTGGGAGTTTCATTCTCCAGCAGGACTTGGCACCTGTCCACACTGCCAAAAGTACCAACACATGGTTTAAAAACAACAGTATCACTGTGCTTGATTGGCCAGCAAACTTGCCTGACCTTAACCCCTTGCAGAATCTATGGGGTATTGTCAAGAGGAAGATGAGACACCAGACACAATACATATGAGCTGAAGGCTGCTATCAAAGCAACCTGGGCTTCCATAACACCTCAGCAGTGCCACAGGTTGATCGCCTCCATGCCACACTGCCTTGATGCAGGAATTGATGCAAAAGGAGCCCCGACCAAGTATTGAGTGCATTTACTGAACACACATTTCAGTAGGCCAACATTTCGGATTTTAAAATAATTTTTCAAGCTGGTGTTATAAATTATTCTAATTTACTGAGATAATGACTTTTGGGTTTTCATTGGCTGTAAGCCATAGTCATCAACATTAACACAAATACAGAGAAAAACACTTGAAATAGATCACTCTGTTTGTAATGACTCTATACAATATAGAAAAATATTTAGAGTTGAGAGTCCTCAGTGGTTGATACCTTTTAATGGCTAACTGAAAAGATGGTAACAACGGTACAAAGATATACATCTTTACTGTATCTATACAATATATATATGAGTTTCACTTTTTGTATTGAAGAACTGAAATAAGAATATCATAAAAAGTTAACTTATTTAGTGAGAAGCACTTGTATACGTTACATAGTCGCCTTTCATTATGTACTGTATATTACTGCAACTTATTTCATAGTGCCCTCTCTTCCTATGTATAACCCTGTCCCTTACATATCGGATACTCTTGTTATTTTTGTCTTTGACCTGCCGATCCACAGCAAGCCGCCCGGAGTTCTCCCAGGTACCTCCTGGATCGATGCCTGCAGTCTAGCACCAACTGTAGGGATTCTACTCACTCAGGTGCAACAGGAGGAAGACAGGAGGCACGTTCCTTTCAAAGTCCATATGGGTTTATTTACTTCATAAATCCGGAAGCACCAAAAAAAAGGTTACCAGCCTGTAAAGCAGGGAAAAACCAAGTATCAGTGTCCTTAGCACAGTCCTTTAACTCCTCCGAGAGCTATGTGGGAGTTCCTGCTCTCCCAAGACACCAGCCACCGCTAACTCACATGGCCAGGTTTTTAACACCCATGTGATGGTCACATGACCCTGACCTCACACAGATCCTGGCAGGATTCTGCTCCCTCAGGCATGTGGGCACATAGACTGGGGTAATGTCCAGCACTCAGGCTCGGTCTGGAGCCACACACACAGGAAGCCTTCTCCCTCTGTGCACACAGATCATGTGGCAAACAGCCTCCATTATGTAAGCTGTAACCACACCCACATGTGAGGTATGTGGGTAGCCAGACCCACCCATCTCTCATAATTCCCGTAACCTGGACCCAAGTGTACTAAACGACATCTTAGTGCTCACATGCACTAAAGCAAAATACTCCTGGCGGCATCGCAAGGAGAAGCCATCTCTGCGACACATACCTCCCATTGACTTCACGGTCATTAGCCTCCTTACAGCGTAAATTTTTATATATCTTGTATCAATAAAGTTTATTTTACGTAGCCTTATAGAAAATCTTTCTATTTTTTGGAATATTTTTTATTTTATTTTAGATTAATTTTTATCCTGCATTTTTACTTTTTTGGTTTTCTGCTAGTGTAATAAATGGTAAATTTTTGGCTTACAAATCCAGACAAAAAAAAACTGTCTTTTTTTGCATTTTAATAAAAAGATTCTCAGAAAATGACGGATGGTTATATTTTAGATTATATATTTTTGTTACATGTAAAACAAAACGGGTGCACAGCAGTCACTTTGTGGCTGTATTGAAACTTGACTGTAGTTTCCACTTTGATCACTAGATGGCAATATATGCACTGTAAATGAAAATACAATCATGATTTGTAAATGACAGGCAAAGTTTACTCACAGCCCAAGGGATCTTTACTATCCATTAAAATGTTTTTTTTTGCAAACTGTGTGCTTAAAGTTTGAAGCTGCATGCAGGAATTCTTTATTAAAACTCAAATTCTTATATACAAAGATGAAGATTTCAACAATAAATTAAATTCAGTTGTAGGATATTCAGAAATAACCTAAGTGAACACAACAAATGTAAGCTGTTACTAGGAAAATAAACATTGTAAAACAATAATTTATCAAGCTGAGAAATGCTGTAGCTTTTCCTCTCTTGTTTGGATTGTGCTGTTGAAGAAGAGGGTGTGTTACTATGTGTTGGGCCACACCATCGGTAATTAGAAACTACATTATAAACCAAACAACTGTCAGCAGTAGCAAGTACCATAATATTCTCTGGACTGACCTGTAATAGTGTCCTCTAACAGAAAAGAGTGTAATGCGATCTGCTAAGAGTAATTGTTTTACTAGATTGATTAGTTTGTCACCAGGAGTCTTGTTCCTCAGCTGTTATGGTATGATCACTTTTACTATTAGGATACAAATACTATAGTACTATAGTGTTTTAAGGCAGCACTTTCAGGTGCCCCCTAATTGTTGATGAGCTATACCAGAGGGGGAAATTTTAACAAGTGAACAAATGCTGCAAAGGCAGAGGTGTAGCTAGGGGGGGAAACTTCTGAGTGGGCCCCTAACCAGGTAACCCTGATTACAACTATGGTGGAACACCCTAATAGTGAATAGTGAATGTAGTAAACCTCAACAGATGACCGTGCTGTTACTAAAAAGAACAATCCCTATACAAAGACCAAAACTGATATTACTGCCATATGGTTGAGACGCACGTACCAGTGCTTTGGGGTACTCGGCACCGAGCCCGTTCACTTCACTGGGGGATGTCACGGGTAGCATGGCTCGGTCCGTGGCCCTGGGCGCTCACTAAAGGGGGATATTTACAGGGGATGATAGAATGTTCGTGACGCCACCTGTGGTTCCTGGTCAGGGTGACCAGCGCTGCAGGGTAGGTCCTCTGAGGGTTTGGGCAGCAAGATGTTAAGTCTCCCACAGGTGAGACTGATTCCTCAGAGTATATGGCGGTGTAGAGATGCAGGGCAATAAGGCCGACACACACAAAGAGTCTCTTTCTGTACCTTTACTGGTGGTAGATTCAGCACGTCCCGGGAAGCTGTTCAGGGTGGAGGATGCACGTCCAGTAATCCACTGAGTAGGTGTAGGGCCTCCTTACGTCTTTATGTGTGTGAGTTTCTAACTTGCATAAAACAAAGTTTAACTCCGTTCTCTTTGCTACGCCCGGCTGATCTTGTGGTGGAGCCTTCTTTTGGACATAATTAAGTCTCTATGTGCAGGGCCCTGCTAGACTCTTGTTCTCCTGACCCCGGTTACGTATCAGCACTATTGGGCCCCTCTGTGACCTGAAGTCCAGCAGGGTCTCCGGTTTTTCCCACTAGCCGTGAAGGTACTAGCAAGCTCGGACCCGGTGTCCGGTAGTGCAGAGTGGAGGTAAGCCATCCTTGCTATTCATCCTCAGTCACTCTCTCTTTCCCTTTTCCACTTGCCTGTCGTCCTACTCACACCTTTAACATAAGCACAGGCAGCAGTAGGTGTCAGCCTTCTTTATCTTCACCGCTCTCCAAGCGTCGGCACGCTTACTTACTGAAACGCTCGCTGGGGGAATCTCAGTGGACTCAACTTTGACCAGGCTAAGTGGCAATCCCTTCCACTGCTACTGGACTCCACAATGTAAGCTGAGTAGTTCCTGAAGTCCTCAGGCTTTTAGATAAGTCTTTCTTTGGCTAGTCTTTCCCTCTCAGCTCATCTGAGGTAACTAGCTAGTCTGCTTTGCAACACACTCTGACACAGACTAGTGTAATCTGATCTCACACTGGCTACTGCTCTATCTGAGCTCTGAGCTAGAATGTCTACTGCTGCGTCTATCCACACCCTTATATACCTGCGTATTCTAAAGGAAAATGTGGAGTGTGAATGAATATCGGGTGATTGTGAATTACCTTTCATGCATCCTCCAGGGTAACATGTGGCACCAAGCGCAGCTGGGCTACACATGGTGACCATATAATGGTAGATACCAGTGCTGCAGGACATGTAAGAGATTACAGTACAGTTTCTGATGGTGACTTATAGCTGATGTCCTTTCTGATGGCATTGTTCACTTTTCCCGTCTCATTCACCTGGCCCAGACCGATATGACAACTTCTCCAACCAGGACTCTGATGCAGAGATTACAACAAAGACATATATGACTTCTCACATTTCAGGCCCCATCCCCATCTATCCCCAACCTGCACAAACTTCTCATCCTGCTGATATCCCAATGCTGAGCCATTGAAGCCATAAGTGCCCCTATTATTGCATCTACTGTGTAGTACTGTGTGCCCTCTAGATGGTAAAATAAATCTCTAGAATATATATTTATGCCCTGCGCAAGTGCCCACATTTTGCCCACTAGAAAATAATAATGCCCTATTTATGCCACTTTTACAGTCACAATAACCTGAGTTCCCCTATAGCAGTAAGTGCCCACTTAACATTTAATAATGTCCCAAGTCTTTCCCAAGTACAGCTCCCCTCTATACAGTATGAAACTCTCCTATACACACTATGATGACCCCCTCCCTGTATACAGGTCCTTCTAAAAAAATTAGCATATAGTGCTAAATTTCATTATTTTCCATAATGTAATGATTACAATTAAACTTTCATATATTTTAGATTCATTACACACCAACTGAAATTTGTCAGGTCTTTTATTGTTTTAATACTGATGATTTTGGCATACAAATCCTGATAACCCAAAAAACCTGTCTCAAAAAATTAGCATATCAAGAAAAGGTTCTCTAAACGACCTATTACCCTAATCTTCTGAATCAACTAATTAACTCTAAACACATGCAAAAGATTCCTGAGGCTTTTAAAAACTCCCTGCCTGGTTCATTACTCAAAACCCCCATCATGGCTAAGACTAGCGACCTTACTGATGTCAAGAAGGCCATCATTGACACCCTCAAGCAAGAGGGTAAGACCCAGAAAGAAATTTCTCAACAAATAGGCTGTTCCCAGAGTGCTGTATCAAGGCACCTCAATGGGAAGTCTGTTGGAAGGAAACAATGTGGCAGAAAACGCTGTACAACGAGAAGAGGTGACCGGACCCTGAGGAAGATTGTGGAGAAGGACCGATTCCAGACCTTGGGGGACCTGAGGAAGCAGTGGACTGAGTCTGGTGTAGAAACATCCAGAGCCACCGTGCACAGGCGTGTGCAGGAAATGGGCTACAGGTGCCGCATTCCCCAGGTAAAGCCACTTTTGAACCATAAACAGCGGCAGAAGCGCCTGACCTGGGCTACAGAGAAGCAGCACTGGACTGTTGCTAAGTGGTCCCAAGTACTTTTTTCTGATGAAAGCAAATTTTGCATGTCATTCGGAAATCAAGGTGCCAGAGTCTGGAGGAAGACTGGGGAGAAGGAAATGCCAAAATGCCTGAAGTCCAGTGTCAAGTACCCACAGTCAGTGATGGTGTGGGGTGCCATGTCAGCTGCTGGTGTTGGTCCACTGTGTTTCATCAAGGGCAGGGTCAATGCAGCTAGCTATCAGGAGATTTTGGAGCACTTCATGCTTCCATCGGCTGAAATGCTTTATGGAGATGAAGATTTCATTTTTCAGCACGACCTGGCACCTGCTCACAGTGCCAAAACCACTGGTAAATGGTTTACTGACCATGGTATTACTGTGCTCAATTGGCCTGCCAACTCTCCTGACCTGAACCCCATAGAGAATCTGTGGGATATTGTGAAGAGAAAGTTGAGAGACTCAAGACCCAACACTCTGGATGAGCTTAAGGCCGCTATCGAAGCATCCTGGGCCTCCATAACACCTCAGCAGTGTCACAGGCTGATTGCCTCCATGCCACACTGCATTGAAGCAGTCATTTCTGCAAAATGATTCCCGACCAAGTATTGAGTGCATAACTGAAAGTTATTATTTGATGTTTTTTTTGTTTGTTTTTAAAAAACACTTTTATTTTATTGGACGGTTGAAATATGTTAATTTTTTGAGACAGGTTTTTTTGGGTTATCAAGAGTTGTATGCCAAAATCATTAGTATTAAAACAATAAAAGACCTGACAAATTTCAGTTGGTGTGTAATGATTCTAAAATATATGAAAGTTTAATTGTAATCATTACATTATGGAAAATAATGAAATTTTGCACTATATGCTAATTTTTTGAGAAGGACCTGTAGTACTCCCCACATAGTATACTGACTCCTTAGTAGGCCCCGACTCTGTATACTTGCCCATACACTGTTCAAATACCCCACATTATCTCCCACATTGTATTCTGGCCCCCTTCACTGTAATTACCACATATGTATGTATGTATAATGGCACACCAAATAGCCTCCCTATAGTATAATGCACCCCCCCACACACACAGTCCTCCATAAAGTATAATGCACCCGCCATACGACTCCATGCAGTATAATGTACTGGAGACAAAAACATTTTTTTTTCACCACCTAAATTAAAAAACAAACGGACAAAATGGAAAAGCACTAAGTAGTAAAGGGGTTAAAAAGTTATGACATTTTTACAAGCAGTGGTCCAAAAAAATACCATTGATTGATGAGTAGCTAGAAATTAGTTTTATGTTAAATGAAAAAGTGATAGTTTTAACAAGCCTTCCAAAAATAGTCCCTTTTTTGGGCTGCAATAAATTTGCTGTTTGGAAAGAAAACAATAAATGGCTTTTTAACAGGCTGTTCAAAAATAATCCCTATTTTGTAGAGTATTAAAAAGAAAAAAATAAGACAGCACCATGGTTATTGCACAAAAAAATGGCAATTTTTTTGCAAATTTGAACAATGTTACTTGATTTGTGAATATCTCAAAAAAAAAGTCCACTACAAAGCAGAAAAGTGTAAGATTCAGATGACTTCAGGTGTCACCACGCAAACTTCCCTATAATGCCTTTCAACTATTTTTTCATCAATAGCTGCAAAGCATAGTACAGAGAATCGGGGGAGGGGAATATTACAGCCTGCTTAAAAGCAGAGGCGTGGAATACAAACCATACTAATTTTGGATAGTAAGAGGTTATCACAGCTCACAGCTTAGCAATAGTGATAGAGCAAGAAAGCTTTGAAACAACTGAATAAACATTACAGATTGCGAGGGGTGACAGCAAAGCAAAGAAAAACAGCTACTATTAGTTTACCCGTAGCCATGTATGTTGAGGTAATATCGTTTCCGTTAAAATGCTGTAAAAGTGTTTAATAAAGTCTTATAAAACCTTAGAGTGTTACCTCTTCTTACATTCATCTTGTCGTGCTCCAATTGTTCTGGATGGGATGTGCTTGACCTGCATGATTTGGAAATATAGGTGAGATTACTTTGTTTTCAACTTTAGAATGTTACTAGCTGAAGAGCCCTGAAGGTCGCTAGTCTTAGCTCTATATATAAAGCTGAGTGTATAGCCCCGCTCACTCCGCATAGCCACATTCACTATAATATCCCACACAATCCCGTCAGCCAGAGCCACCGGACTACTACCCCTAATATCCCACATCATCCCGTCAGCCAGAGCTACCGGACTACTACCCCTAATATCCCACATCGTCCCGTCAGCCAGAGCCACCAGACTACTACCCCTAATATCCCACATCATCCCGTCAGCCAGAGCCACCCGGACTACTACCCCTAATATCCCACATCATCCCGTCAGCCAGAGCTACCGGACTACTACTCCTAATATCCCACATCGTCCCGTCAGCCAGAGCCACCGGATTACAACCCTAATATCCCACATCATCCCGTCAGCCAGAGCTACCGGACTATTAATATCCACATCATCCCGTCAAAGCCACCGGACTACTACCCCTAATATCACACACAATCCCATCAGCCAGAGTTACTGGACTACTACCCCTAATATCCCACATCGTCCCGTCAGCCAGAGCCACCGGACAACTACCCCTAATATCCCACATCATCCAGTCATCCAGAGCCACCGGACAACTACTATCCCACATCATCCTGTCAAAGCCACCGGACTACTACCCCTAACATCCCACATCATCCTGTTAAAGCCACCGGACTACTACCCCTAATATCCCACATCATCCCGTCAGCCAGAGCTACGGACTACTACCCCTAATATCCCACATCGTCCCGTCAGCCAGAGCCACCAGACTACTACCCCTAATATCCCACATCATCCCGTCAGCCAGAGCCACCGGACTACTACCTCTAATATCCCACATCATCCCGTCAGCCAGAGCTACCGGACTACTACTCCTAATATCCCACATCGTCCCGTCAGCCAGAGCCACCGGATTACAACCCCTAATATCCCACATCATCCCGTCAGCCAGAGCTACCGGACTATTAATATCCCACATCATCCCGTCAAAGCCACCGGACTACTACCCCTAATATCACACACAATCCCATCAGCCAGAGTTACTGGACTACTACCCCTAATATCCCACATCGTCCCGTCAGCCAGAGCCACCGGACAACTACCCCTAATATCCCACATCATCCAGTCATCCAGAGCCACCGGACAACTAATATCCCACATCATCCTGTCAAAGCCACCGGACTACTACCCCTAACATCCCACATCATCCTGTTAAAGCCACCGGACTACTACCCCTAATATCCCACATCATCCCGTCAGCCAGAGCCACCGGACTACTCCCCTAATATCCACATCATCCCATCAGCCAGAGCCACCGGACTACTACCCCTAATATCCCACATCATCCCGATCAGCCAGAGCTACCGGACTACTACCCCTAATATCCCACATCGTCCCGTCAGCCAGAGCCACCAGACTACTACCCCTAATATCCCACATCATCCCGTCAGCCAGAGCCACCGGACTACTACCCCTAATATCCCACATCATCCCGTCAGCCAGAGCTACCGGACTACTACTCCTAATATCCCACATCGTCCCGTCAGCCAGAGCCACCGGATTACATACCCCTAATATCCCACATCATCCCGTCAGCCAGAGCTACCGGCACTATTAATATCCCACATCATCCCGTCAAAGCCACCGGACTACTACCCCTAATATCACATCACAATCCCATCAGCCAGAGTTACTGGACTATACCCCTAATATCCCACATCGTCCCATTCACACAATCCACCGGCAACTACCCTAATATCCCACATCATCCGTCATCCAGAGCCACCGGACAACTAATATCCCACATCATCCTGTCAAGCCACCGGACACTATACCCACATCCAATCCTGTTAAAGCCACCGGACTACTACCCCTAAATCCCACATCATACGTTTAAGAGCCACCGGACTACTACTCCCTAATATCCAACATCATCCGTCAGCCAGAAATCCCACCAACTACTCGTCACCCCAATATACCCCAATCATCCATCCTATCAGCCAGAGCCACCAGACTACTACCCCTAATATCCCACATCATCCTGTCAGCCAGAGCCACCAGACTACTACCCCTAATATCCCACATCATCCCGCCAGCCAGAGCCACCGGACTACTACCACTAATATCCCACATCATCCCATCAGCCAGAGCCACCGGACTACTACCCCTAATATCCCACATCATCCCATCAGCCAGAGCCACCGGACTACTCCCCCTAATATCCCACATCATCCCATCAGCCAGAGCCACCAGACTACTACTCCTAATATCCCACATCATCCCGTCAGCCAGAGCCACCGGACTACTACCCCTAATATCCCACATCGTCCCGTCAGCCAGAGACACCTGTCATGGGTGCATCGCCACAAAGATCGTCGCGATTGCACGTTCTGACTTCTCACAGTTGAGTTGCTGGTTCGTTGTTTTTTGGTAATGAGAGAGTTAATTTTACCTAGCTCTTTGCTAAGACTAGGTGCAGCCTCGCCCGGCTGCTTTTGATTATGTTCTAATTAGTTTCCTTTATATTCCTGCCAGTCTGGGTGTTAGACGCCGGTGAAAGCATTCATGTAGTCTAGCAGACTGGAGCGGTTCTGAGAATACTTAAGCTAAGAGCTCCTTAGTTGTTTTTACTCTTATAGCTTATAGTTTATCTCTGAGACCTTAGGTGTTCCTACTGTGTGTGAGTGTTGTATGTAAGACTTTATTTACTTTATTTCTTGTCTTTCTTGTATGTCTTTCTGTTCATTAACCGTTACCTGTTCATTCCCTTTGGTGGTATTCAGGGTCCTTCTTAGGACTAGAATACAGTTGGCAGGGATTGATAGGAGACAGGGTTTACGCTGGTGGCCTGGACCTCTGTACCTTTAACAGTACCTCCAGGTTGAGGGATTAGTTAGGACCCCAGTTTAGGGTCAGCTTAGACCCCGGTCACCCTCTAGCCGGAGACAGCGTATAACGGATTCCGTTTTGACCCACTGGACATTCTGTCAGGTAAATCTATGTTATCATATATCTATGCGCATGTTATATAGTATGTTGCCCTTTTGATATAGATTACTGACATCACATATATATATCTGCTATACAGCGTGACATTTTCACCGGCCCAACTAAAGATTCTCCCCAGCTGTCATGGATCCAGTAGCCCAGCTGGCCCGGCAGTTGCAGGGGTTGTCCATGGAATTTGCAGACATTAAGTCCAAGGTTTTGTCCCCCCCGGAGCAAACCAGATCTGAACCTAAGGTTGCTCTCCCGGACAGGTTCACTGGTGGGCGGGACAAATTTTTTACTTTCCGGGAGGCATGTAAATTGTACTTTCGGCTGCGGCCTCGGTCATCTGGGAGTGAAGAGCAGAGGGTGGGAATTGTTATCTCGCTCTTACAAGGGGACCCTCAATCTTGGGCGTTCTCTATTCCTCCAGGCTCCCCAGATCTCCAGTCAGTGGATCGATTTTTTACTGCCCTGGGTCTGGTATATGATGATCCGGATTGAGTCTCCCTTGCTGAAACAAGGTTACGTAAAATACGGCAAAGAAATCGTCCAGCGGAGGAATATTCTTCTGAGTTCCGTAGATGGGCAACAGATACTCAGTGGAATGACCCAGCTCTTAGGAGCCAGTTTTGTCAAGGGTTGTCTGACAAATTAAAAGATGTGTTGGCTCAGTATGATTCTCCTCCATCACTGGAGGCTGCTATGGCCCTCGCTATTCGCATTGATAGACGACTTCGGGGAAGACGCGAGGTAACTCCGCCCCCCGTGATGACTCCACCTACTACTAAAGTCCCTTATACTGAGGTTCCCCTGGTCTGTTCTGAGGAACCCATGCAGTTGGGAGGGACATCATTTTGTAGGAGGGAATCGGCGGTGCGCCGCAAGTCTAGAAGGTGTTTCTTTTGCGGGAGAGAGGGACATTTTGTTGGGGGGTGTCCATCCCGGACCTCTTTGAGCCAAGGAGTTAACCTGGGAGTGTGTATTTCGTCCCCAAATCCCTCTCAGTTTCTCGTGCCTGCGGAGGTGGTGATTGGTACTAGAACTGAGAGGATTTCTGTTTTTCTTGATAGTGGGTCCGGGGCTAATCTGGTGGACGCTCGGTTTGCCCAGGTGCATGGTATGCAACTGAGTGTATTGGCCAAACCGGTCCCTATACTCTCTATTGATTCTAGACCTCTTGGTCAAGGTAGCTTGGTACAAGCTGTTCATAACATAGATCTTCGAGTAGGGGCAATACATAAAGAGCAATTGTCTTGTTATGTGTTGGAGGGTCTACCTACTCCTATTGTGTTGGGACTTCCTTGGTTGGCTAAACATAACCCAGTGATTGATTGGCAATCCAGAAAGATAAGCCAGTGGGGTGAATTTTGCAAGAATAACTGCATGAGCACGGTCATCGGTGCGGTTGTTCCTAGGACTTTGCCTCCTTTTCTGGAGGACTTTGGGAGATGTTCTCAGAGGAGGGGTGTAAAGAGTTACCTCCTCATCGCGCATATGACTGCTCAATAAAGTTGCTTCCTGATGCCTTATCTCGTACTTTCCCAGGGACCGGGAGGATGGATGATCCGGTTCCTATTCCTCAGGAGGGAGTTGTAGTGTCAGCTGTATGCTCTGAGCTTGAGGGGGAGGTATTGGGGGCTCAGGGGGACGCCCCTGTGGGACTTCCAGGGAGACTGATAGTTCCAGATCGGTTAAGACTGAAGGTTACGGAGAACCGTTACAAACGGATGGCTGATAGGGGGAGAGTTTCTGGTCGAGATCTGAAGGTGAACGATCTGGTGTGGTTGTCTACCAGGAATATAAAACTTAAAGTTCCCTCCTGGAGGTTGGGTCCCAGATTCATCGGGCCGTACAGGATCAGTTCCATAATTAATCCTGTGGCATTTCGTCTGGACCTCCCTCCTACGTTTAAAAATCATAATGTGTTTCACAAGTCATTACTTAAAAAGTATGTGGCACCAGTTATACCGTCACCTCTACCTCCTTCAGTGGTGGTCAATGATAACGTGGAATTTCATGGGTCGAAAATCATTGACTCACGTCTCAGTCGCCGGTCCCTTCAGTACTTAGTTCATTGGAGGGGGTATGGTCCTGAGGAGGGGACGTGGGTCCCTGCGTCTGATGTTAACGCAGATAGATTGGTTCGGACCTTTCACACAACTCACCCGGGCAGACCTGGCCTTGAGGGTCCGGAGGCCCCTCGTAGAAGGGGGGGTACTGTCATGGGTGCATCGCCACAAAGATCGTCGCGATTGCACGTTCTGACTTCTCACAGTTGAGTTGCTGGTTCGTTGTTTTTTGGTAATGAGGGAGTTAATTTTACCTAGCTCTTTGCTAAGACTAGGTGCAGCCTCGCCCGGCTGCTTTTGATTATGTTCTAATTAGTTTCCTTTATATTCCTGCCAGTCTGGGTGTTAGACGCCGGTGAAAGCATTCATGTAGTCTAGCAGACTGGAGCGGTTCTGAGAATACTTAAGCTAAGAGCTCCTTAGTTGTTTTTACTCTTATAGCTTATAGTTTATCTCTGAGACCTTAGGTGTTCCTACTGTGTGTGAGTGTTGTATGTAAGACTTTATTTACTTTATTTCTTGTCTTTCTTGTATGTCTTTCTGTTCATTAACCGTTACCTGTTCATTCCCTTTGGTGGTATTCAGGGTCCTTCTTAGGACTAGAATACAGTTGGCAGGGATTGATAGGAGACAGGGTTTACGCTGGTGGCCTGGACCTCTGTACCTTTAACAGTACCTCCAGGTTGAGGGATTAGTTAGGACCCCAGTTTAGGGTCAGCTTAGACCCCGGTCACCCTCTAGCCGGAGACAGCGTATAACGGATTCCGTTTTGACCCACTGGACATTCTGTCAGGTAAATCTATGTTATCATATATCTATGCGCATGTTATATAGTATGTTGCCCTTTTGATATAGATTACTGACATCACATATATATATCTGCTATACAGCGTGACAACACCGGACTACTACCCCTAATATCCCACATCATCCAGTCAGCCAGAACCACCGGACTACTACCCCTAATATGCCACATCGTCCCGTCAGCCAGAGCCAACGGACTACTAATATCCCACATCATCCTGTGAGAGCCACCAGACTAAAACCCCTAATATCCCACATCGTCCCATCAGCCAGAGCCACCGGACTACTCCCCCTAATCTCCCACATCATCCCGTCACAGCCGCCATAACTTCCATACCGGGGATCCCTTTAAGAGAGGCCCGGCATCAGAACCAAAGCGCTGGATGGTTTTGCCCTGACTTCCATACCAATGATCCCTTTAATAGACGCCTGGGGTGAGAATCAGAGCGCAGAATGGATTTGCCCTCACTTCCGTTCCGGGGATCCCTTTAAGAGAGGCCTGGAGTCAAAACCAAAGTGCAGAGTGGATTTGCCCTGACTTCCATATCGGAGATCCCTTTAAGAGGGAAGATGTGCCAATGGGATGGATAATGTGTGATGGGGATATGGGCGCGGGAGCGGGGATTAATTTCTGTCATATGCGATCTGCTTCTGTCTGGGAGGCAGACAATGGCTGGGAGCTTATGTTCCCGGAGATGCGATTTCTCCCACCTGGTCAGTGTCAGCTGAGGTGTTGTCGTGGAGTGAGAAACCTGTTGCTCATAGCAACCAATCACAGCTCAGCTTCTTTTAAACAGATCTGGTTAAATGTAAGATACTCCGTAATTGGTTGGTGATACTCACATACACACATTCAATTTTATATATAGATAGATACTAAAATTGTCAGTGCACTTGTACACTTTACAATTCTTGCAATTTGCTGCTAATCTAATTTTTTGGAAAAATTTGACAAAGCTGGAGAAAGATTCACTCATTTCTACTATTTTGGGAACAGCAAGTGGTTTGCTTTTTAGAAAAAGAAGTAATGACGTTTTAAACATTCTTTTTGTAGGATTAACTCCTTAACGCCCAAGGATGGTTTGCACGTTAATGACCGGGCCAATTTTTACAATTCTGACCACTGTCTCTTTATGAGGCTATAACTCTGAAATGCTTCAATGGATCTTCGCGATTCTGAGATTGTTTTCTCATGACATATTGTACTTCATGTTAGTAATAAAATTCCTTCGATATAACTTGCGGTTATTTATGAATAAAATGGAAATATGGCGAAAATTTGGAAAATTTTTCAATTTTCAAACTTTGAATTTTTATTCCCTTAAAACAGAGAAATATGTCACACAAAATAGTTACTAAATAACATTTCCCACATTTCCACAGTGGAAACCCCCCACAAGTGACACCATTTTGGAAATTAGACCCCTAAGTAACTTATCTAGATCTGCTGTGAGCACTTTCAACCCCCAAGTGTTTCACTAAAGTTTTTAAAGCCTGGGTGTGAAAAAAAAACAATTCCACAAAAATGATTTTTTAGTCCCAAATTTTTGTTGTCTAATTTGTCCTGATTACGCTGATACCCCATATCAGGGGGGAAATACTGTTTGGGCGCATGGCAGGGCTTGGAAAGGAAGTAATGACATTTTGGAATGCAAACTTTGATGGGTGTCATGTTCAGTTTGCAGAACCCCTGATGTGCCTAAGCAGTGTAAACCCTCCACAAGTGACCCCATATTGAAAACTAGACCCCCTAAGGAACTTGTCTAGATCTGTGGTGAGCACTTTGAACCCCAAGTGCTTCACACAAGTTTATAATGCCCGGGCATGAAAATAAAAAATTCTATGTTTTTCCCACAAAAGTAATATTTAAGTCACCAATTTTTTATTTTCCCAAGGGTAACAGGAGAAATTGGACCCCAAAGTTGTTGTCCAATTTGTCCTGAGTACACTGATACCCCATATGTGCGAGAAAACTACTATGTGGGTACATGTCTGTGCTCAGAATAGAAGTAGTGACGCTTAGTAATGCAGACTTTGATGGAATGGTCTGCTGGTGTCATGTCACATTTGGAGAGCCCCTGATGTGCCTAAACAGTGGAAACCCACCCCAAAAAAGACCCCATTTTGGAAGCTAGACCCCCAAAGAAACTTATCTAGATGTGTTGTGAGCACTTTGAATCCCCAAGTGCTTCACAGAAGTTTGTAACATAGAGCCATAAAAATAAAAAATCATATCTTTTTCCACAAAAATGATATTTTTGCCCCCAATTTTTTATTTTCCCAAGGGTAACAGAAGAAATTGGACCCCAAGAGTTATTGTGAAATTTGTCCTGAGTACGCTGATACCCCATATGTGTGGGTAAACTACAGTTTGGGCGCATGGCAGAGCTCAGAAGGGAAGGAGCACCACTTGACTTTTTCAACACCGAATTGGTGATCACATCACGCTGCTCTGAGGGTCTCAGGGAAGCACGCAGGGAGCCCCCTCCCTGCGCGATGCTTCCCTGTGCCCCAGTACACTGCGATCATCTTTGATCGCAGTGTGTCGGGGGTTAATGTGGTGGGAGCGATCCGTGACTGCTCCTGGCACATAGTGCAGGGTGTCAGCTGTGATAATCAGCTGACCCCCGGCCGCGATCAGCTGCGCTCCCGCATATGACGTACTATTCCGTCCTTGGGAATAAAGTCCCAGGGCACATGTACGGAATAGTAGATCTGATGGCAGAAAGGGGTTAAGGTAAGGGTAGGGTCCTTAAGGTAAGGGTAGGGTCTCCACAATAAACAAGCAAAAGTGTGTGGCTGTCTATCAGCAGTGGTGGTAGAGGGTGAAGCGGCAGCAACCATACTATTTAGATTATGATAGTGTATGTCTGTGTTGGACTAGCACTGGCAGACTCAGTAGCAACAGTAGAACTATGTAGCTATAACATAATGGATGGGCATCAGATGCACAACTGGACAAGGGGCATTGGCAAAAATGGCAGCAGAACAATGTAGAGCACAATAGGCAAGCATACAGATCATTAGCATTACAATAGGTGAATTAAAATCAACACTGATCCATGCCTGATTCAAGCTTCAGCATGACAAAGCTGCCTGCTAAACTGATTAACCTTTCAGACAGTATGCTGGAGGCTTGACAAAAAAGTATGAGCATTGATAACTCATTCAGCTCTTGCCACTGGTCTAATATTCTGAACCAGAAGTCCATTGGTTCAGGGCATCTGACACAAAAAGGACACAGTCCAAGCACAGCAGAGCAAGTCTGTTCAGGCAATGTGACGTTGATGAAGTAAGTGTATCAAGTTTTCACAACAATAAATGAAACATTTTGTTCATTATTTAATATATACTGTAATTAATGCTTCAGCTATTTGTTCTGCAGCTCCTGCTTTGGCTTGCTTACGAGCACATCTGAGGGCCCTGTTGGTTCAGTTTCCACATCCCATTGCAATGGTTGGTCGTCAGGGCCAACTTCATCATCATCATCATCAGTTTCACACTGACTTTTAGCCTTGGCCTGCCTCTTGTTCCTGGGAAAATTCAATGTTCCTTCAACTTCAAACTGCTGCTGCTCTTCCTCTTCTTCATCCACTTCTTTAACATCTTACTGCATGTAACATTGACCTTGAAGGTCCCAACAGCCCAGGGAGTTACTGTTCTTAGAATCATAGAATCATAGAATCATAGAATCATAGAATGGTAGAGTTGGAAGGGACCTCCTGGGTCATCTGGTCCAACCCCCTGCTCAAAGCAGGATTCTCTAAATCATCCCAGACAGATGTCTATCCAGCCTCTGTTTGAAGACTTCCATTGAAGGAGAACTCACCACCTCTTGTGGCAGCCTGTTCCACTCATTGATCACCCTAACTGTCAAAAAGTTTTTTCTAATATCTAATCTGTGTCTCCTCCCATTCAGTTTCATCCCATTGCTTCTAGTCTTTCCTTGCGCAAATGAGAATAAAGATGATCCTTCTACAATGTGACAGCCCTTGAGATATTTGTAGACAGCTATTAAGTCTCCTCTCAGTCTTCTTTTTTGCAAGCTAAACATTCCCAAATCCTGCAAAAGTTCCTCATAGGACATGGTTTGCAGACCGGTCACTATTCTGGTGGCTCTTCTCTGAACTTGCTCCAGTTTGTTGATGTCTTTTTTAAAATGTGGTGCCCAAAACTGGACACAGTATTCCAGATGAGGTCTGACCAAAGAGGAGTAGAGGGCAAAAATGACCTCACGTGATCTAGACTGTATGCTTCTGTTGATACATCCTAGAATTGCATTTGCCTTTTTTGCTGCTGCATCACACTGTTGACTCATGTTAAGTCTGTGATCAATTAGTATACCCAAGTCTTTTTCACATGTGCTGTTACTTAGCCCTATTCCTCCCATTTTGTATATGCTTTTTTCATTTTTATTGCCCAGATGTAGTACTTTGCATTTTTCCCTGTTAAAATCCATTCTGTTAGTTGCTGCCCACTGCTCCAGTTTATTTATATCTTTTTGAATCCTCTCTCTCTCTTCTCTAGTATTAGCTACCCCTCCTAGCTTTGTGTCATCAGCAAATTTGATCAGTTTACCCTCAATTCCTTCATCTAAATCATTGATAAAGATGTTGAACAATACAGGGCCCAAAACAGAGCCTTGTGGTACCCCACTTGAGACATTCTTCCAACTGGATGTGCAGCCATTTACAACCACTCTTTGGGTCCGATCACTAAGCCAGTTATGAATCCACCTAACAGTTGCCTTGTCCATTCCATACTTAGTCATTTTTTCAATAAGGATTGTGTGAGATACTTTGTCAAATGCTTTGCTGAAGTCAAGATATACTATATCTACAGCATTTCCCTGATCCACCCAGTCAGTGATTCTGTCATAGAAGGAAATTAAGTTAGTCTGACATGACTTATTAGTTACAAACCCATGCTGACTCTGTTTAATCACTTCATTCTTATCCAGGTACTTGCATACATGTTCTTTAATAATTTGTTCAAAGATCTTTCCTGGTATAGAAGTCAGACTCACCGGCCTGTAGTTCCCTGGGTCCACCTTCTTCCCCTTTTTGAAGATAGGAACAACATTTGCTCTTCTCCAGTCTTCTGGGACTTCTCCTGTTCTCCAAGAATTTTCAAAGATTATGGACAGTGGTTCAAGAATTTCTTCTGCTATCTCCTTCAGTACCCTGGGGTGTAATTCATCTGGACCTGGAGACTTGAATTCATTTAGGTTAGCTAAGTGTTTCTCACTGTCTTTCTGTTTATAGATATCCTGGATTCTTCTATTCCTTTAATAGGACAGTGAAGATCAGTTGATGTTACATTTCCTTTCTGAGAGAAAACAGATGCAAAATAGGAATTTAAAAGTTCAGCCTTCTCAACATCCTGACTTACCATTTCATCATTTTCATCCTGTAAAAATCCTATAGCATCTTTGACTTTTCTTTTACTTTTGACGTATCCCCAAAATCCTTTTTTGTTGCTTTTGACGTCACTTGCAAGCCTTAATTCATTGTCAGCTTTAGATAATCTGATTTGTGCCCTGCAGGTTCTGCAGACGGCATTATATTCTTCTTTAAATATGCCTCCCTCTTTCCATTTGATAAACATTTCTTTCTTCCTTTTTAGCATGTGTTTAAGTTCTATGTTCATCCATCCTGGTTTCCTTAAATGCTTCCCATTCTTCCCTCTTTTCGGAATTGTTAACGATTGTGCTTTGAGAATCTCATTTTTCAAGATTTTCCATCCTTCCTGGACATTTTTGTCCTTAAGGATATCCAGCCATTGGATCCCTCCAATTCTCTTTCTGAGTTCCTTAAAATCTGCCTTTCTGAAATCTAACCTTGACGTCTGAGTCTTCACAGGTCTTCCTCCTCTTGTTATCCAAAATTCTAAAATAGCATGGTCACTACCTCCTAGGGTCCCAGCCACTCTTACCTCCTCCACCATTTCCTCCCTGTTTATGAGGATTAGATCCAAGGTAGCAGATCCCCTTGTTTTCTCCATTACCTTTTGGAAGATAAAGTTGTCACAAGAGAGGATAAGAATTTCCTGGACCTGTTAGTTTTGCCTGAGAGAGATTCCCAACAAATGTCTGGATAACTGAAATCTCCCATGACCACTATGTCATATTTTTTGGAGAACTTGGCCATTTGATGCATAAAGAGTTCATCCATATCTTCAGCTTGCACAGGCGGCCTGTAGTAAATGCTTACAATGGTGTCCTTTCCATTGTTCTGTCCTTGTATTCTTACCCAAACAGTTTCCACAGAACTCCCAGTCTCTGAAGCTTCAATCTCTGTGCAGATATACGCTTTTCTAACATACAATGCAACACCTCCTCCTCGTTTATCAAGTCTGTTTCTTGCAAATAAGTTGTAACCTTCTAGCCTTGTATTCCAATCATGTGTATCGTCCCACCAAGTCTCAGTGATTCCAATGACATCATATTTCTTCTCCTGCGTTAGTAGCTCCAGTTCTCCTTGTTTGTTGCCCATGCTTTGTGCATTCGTATAGAAACACTTTAGTTTGTGATTGGTTTCTCTTTCTTCAATATTTTTATTATGTAGATTTTTTTGTCTTTGTTCTTCCCCTTCACTTCTAATAGCAGAGTTCTCAATAGCATTTGTCAGGTGTATGGCTTTTTCTGGCGTTTTGCTTCCCTTCCCACATTGTTCTAGTTTAAAGCTCTCCTGATGAGTGTAGCAAGGCGACTTCCAAATACATGTTTTCCAGTCTTCGTAAGGTGCACCCCATCTCTAGCAAGTAGTCCATCGTACAGGTAATTCACTCCGTGATCCAGAAATCCAAATCCTTGCTGACGGCACCATCGACGTAGCCAGTTGTTCACCTGCAGAATCTTATTCCACCTCCTTGTTCCATGGCCATCCACTGGAAGAATGGAGAAGACCACCTGCGCTCCCAGTTCTTTCACTTTCTTACCTAAGTTTTCAAAGTCACTGCAGATGGTTTCCAGGTCACTTCTTGTGGTGTCATTTGTCCCCACATGTATTAGCAGGAATGGGTAGTCATCTTTAGGTCTGAAGAGTCCTGATATCCTGTCAGACACATCTTTAATTTTTGCACCTGGAAGACAGCACATTTCTCTTGAGGTTATATCTGGTCTGCAGATAGCAGCCTCTGTTCCTCTCAACAGGGAATCCCCCATGACAACAACTCTCCGTTTCTTCTTCACAACATTTTTCTTTCTCCATTCAGGAGGACTCTGAGGGCGTACAAGGTTACTCTTTGTTGGCAAAGTCTTATCCTGATGTATTTCTTCATCGTTCTCCTGTGTAAGAGCCTGGTACTGGTTTCTGAGCAGAATTGGTGCTGACTGCCTCCTGATCCTCCTGCTTCTCTGGGTCACATGCTTCCATTCCTCTGTTTCTTCAGTTGCACTTCGAATTTCTTCTCTTTCTGTACCATGAAGAGATAATTCTGCTCTGTCTAAGAACTCTTCACCTTCCTTAATGGTCTTCAATGTAGATAACCTCTCTTCCAGTATTTGCAACTTTTCCTCCAACAGGGACACAAGCTTGCATTTGTGGCATGTGAAATTTGGCTTTTCCACCTTATTCATCCATCTTATTGCATCCTTGTGAGTGTTTTTACAATACAAATATGACGGGGATGATATTGTTGATGCCACTGTTTATGCAACTTTCTGCAACAAAAAGAGATTGTCCAGACTATGCATTGCCTCTCAACCTCCATGGACTGGATTTTCCGCTTGAGAAAAATTTCCACATTTGCCTATTCCTGCCTATTTTGCTGGAGATTTTAAGACCTGTCATGGCTTTGTAAACAAATCCACTGTATATGTTTAACTTTGTCCACAACTTTTTTTATGATTTTGCAAAAGTGGCATATATTTTTTCTTTGGAGATGCTTTAGCATGGACTGTACCATTATGAGAATGGGCTAACCCTATGATGCATTTTTTTACCATCCTTTTTGACTGCCTTCCTTAGAGTATTTGACGAATCTGTTTGTGTTCACTCAACCACTGATTACATGCTCTGGATTAGGTAAAAGGCTAAGGGCCCCGTCTCACATAGCGAAACACCAGCGATCCCGACAACGATCAGGATTGCTGATGTGTTGCTACATGATCGCTGCTGAGCTGCCAAACAGGCAGCTCAGGCAGTAATCAGGACAGCGACACTGCGGGTAACGTCGCCTAGTTACCCGCAGTGTACGTTGGATAACAGCGCACTGATGCAGGGAGCTGGTAACCAAGGTACATGTCGGGTTTCCAGGCGCTGCACGGTGCCTGGAAACCCGACGTGTACCTTGGTTACCAGCTCCCCTGCAGCAGCGCGCTGGTATCCAACGTACACATCAGGTTTCCAGGCACAGCCCCACGCCTGGAAACCCGATGTGTACCTTGGTTACCAGGAGATCGCTGGTCTCCTGCCTGTCACACGCAGCGATGCATGCTGGCCAGCGGGAGACCAGTGATAAAAAAAAACTCCTGGCATTTCTGACACGACCAACGATTCACAGCAGGGGCCTGATCGCTGGTATGTGTCAGACATAGCGAGATCGCTGCTGAGATCGCTGTTTAGCAGCGATCTCGCTATGTGAGATGGGGCCCTTACTCTGTGGGACATTACACCATCCTGCTCCATACTCCTTGTGTTGAAATGTCCTGGAACAATGACAGTTTCCATGCTCTATTCAATGATTAGTCATCCGATCAAATCCGATCAGATCACCCGTACTGATCATCTTATTGTTCAAATTGCCTCTACTTTCATTGCTTCCAATTTTCCTGCTACTTACTAAAACTTACTAAGACTTTGCAGATGTCTTTTCTGTACAAAATGCCTCCACATCAGCTGTTTGACTGCAGCATTCTCACACAAACATTAATGCGATCTTTCATGACATCCGCTAATCCTCTCCAAAGACCTAGACTCTCATAGTCTTCAAGTCTGCTCCATCTAAAGTGACAAAACCATCTCTAAGTTGGAAAAATGTTTCTTTGAGCATCATGAATTGCCATTTCTCAGCTATAGCATCTCATCTGGAGGTCAGCGTATGGATCTAGAGAAAGTTTCTGAAATTCTGAATTAGCTACAACCAATTGTTCTCAAAACTCAAGATTACTTGGCTTTGAAAATTATGACAGCCAGTTCATTAACAACTACTCTCAAGTGGTAGCTCTACTTATGGGCCTCAATTGGAAGGGCGTCAATTCTCAGAACTTACTGGATTCTACTCTTCAAGCCTTTTGGGAGCTTACATTTTGCTTTCTTCACTGTTCCAGTCCTACACCATCTAGATGTCAAGAGGCTATTCTTCGTTTAAGTAGATGCAACTGCAATTGGTGTAGGAGCCATATTATCATAATGCAGATATTTTTTAAAATTTGTTACTGAAATTTCTTTCAGTATACTGCATATAGACTACAAAAAAGGCAAATGACTGGGGCCCAAGTAGTCACAGCAAATTAGATCATTTAGGCTTAAATTAACTATGTTTCTTCATTATTTGCATACAGCATGCTGATCATGAGATTTAGACATTTCTAACACATTTTAGAGCAAAATTGTCTAAAGAAAGCTAAGATTATTATTAATGATTGCGTTAAAACAATCTTAAAATTCTCCAACTATGATATGTTCAGTTTGTAGTGTTTGGTGTTAATAAAATAAAGATCACATTGTAAGGAATTTGTCTATTAGCAATGTGTTATTTTGCAAGCACACATTGGATAGCCTAAAGACTTTTTATAACAAAATAACAATAAATAGTAAACATATAATGCAACTCTAATCTAAGCCATAATATCAGTCTTGCGCAGACTACGGTCTTATAACCATCCCAAACTTCATATATTACTGTTACCAAAAGACATATAAATATAATTCTATAGCCGGGTGTGTATCCCTTGAAGATGAATATGTATTTAACATGACTTTGTTTCTAACTTCCTCAAAATATGGTGTCAAATTCATTATGTGGTAAAAGTTAAGGATTCTAGGCAAACAAGTTGTCTCTTTAATAATTAAGCTTCATTGATTCCAGATTTCAGGCTGTAATAGTGTCTTTATCAAGCATAACAAGATATAGCAGATATTGCTTCATCTTTCAGCCCATTACCACAGGAGTGATGTGTTAACAATGATTTCTGATATAGACGGTGCATAAAATCAAATCTGACATTTCTGGACATCTCAAATCTCAGATTATTCAGTAATTGCAATATATTGCAGTTTAATAAAGAAGTTTCCAGTGTCTAGCCCTAATGTCCTTTTACCATGTGCTCCTGTGATAAGTAAAAACTGGTTGATGTATTTGTTTTTAATGTTTGAATGGTGAAATATATTTTAAAATAGTTTGTATAAAGTTAACATTTTAAATCTGATATAATTTTTAACCACTTAGTGACAGAGCCAGTTTGGTACTTAATGACCAAGCCAATTTTTACAATTCTGACCACTGTCACTTTATGAGGTTATAACTCTGGAATGCTTCAACGTATCCCACTGATTCTGAGACTGTTTTTCCATGACATATTGTACTTCATGTTAGTGGTAAAATTTCTTAGATAGGACTTGCGTTTATTTATGAAAAAAAACAGAAATTTGGCAAAAATGTTGAAAATTTTGCAATTTTCAATCATTTTTAATTTTGTACCCTTAAATCAGAGAGCGGTGTCACTCAAAATAGTTAATAAATAACATTTCCCACATGTCAACTTTACATCAGCACAATTTTGAAAACATAATTTTTTTGTTAGGAAGTTATAAGGGTTTAAATTTGACCAGTGATTTCTCATTTTTCCAACAAAATTTACAAAACCATTTTTTTTAGGGACCACTTCACATTTGAAGTGAGTTTGGGGGGTCAATATAACAGAAAATACCCAAAAGTGACACTATTCTGAAATTGCACCCCTCAAGGTGTGCAAAACCACATTCAAGACGTTTATTAACCCTTCAGGTGCTTCACGAGAACTAATCTAATGTTGAAGGAAGAAATGAACATTTTACTTTTTTCACAAAAAGTTTACTTTGGAACCAAATTTTTCTTTACAAGGGTATCAGGAGAAAATGGACCACAAAATGTGTTGTGCAATTTCTCCTAAGTACGCAAATATCCAGTATATGGGGGAAAGCCACTTTTGGGCGCATGGCAGAGCTCAGGGAGGGAGCACCACTTGACTTTTTGAACGCCATGTCACGTTTGGAGACCCATTGGTGTACCTAAACAGTGGAACCCCAAATTCTAACTCCATCCCTAACCCCAACACACCCCTAACCCTAATCCTGACCCTAACCATAACCCTAACAACGACCCTAACCCCAACACACCCCTAACCCTAATCCCAGCCCTTACCATAACCCTAACCACAAATCTAAACCTAACACACCCCTAACCTAATCCCAATCCTAAACACAACCTAACCCTAGCCCAACCCTATCCCAACCCTAACTTTAGCCCAACGCTAACTTTAGCCCAATATTAACTTTAGCCAAACCCTAATTTTAGCACAACCCTAACTTTATCCCAACCCTAACCCTAGCCCCATACCCTAACCATAGCCCAACTCTAACCTTAACAATAGCTCAACCCTAACTTTAGCCAAACCCTAACTTTAGCCCAACCCTAATCCTAATGGAAAAATGGAAATATTTTTTTTATTTAACCCCTCTCTGACATCCGACGTACTATCCCGTCCATGAAACCTGTGACAATCTGACCATGGACGGGATAGTACGTCATAGCGATTAGCTGCGCTCCCGGGGTGAGCGCAGCTAATTGCCGCCGGGTGTCAGCTGATTATCACAGCTGACACTTGGGACTGTGGTCCAATTTCTCCTGTTACCCTTGGGAAAATAAAAAATTAGTGACTAAAAATAATTTTTGTGGGAAAAAAATAGGATTTTTTATTTTCATGCCGGGCATTATAAACTTGTGTGAAGCACTTGGAGGTTCAAAGTGCTCACCAAAGCTCTAGATAAGTTCCTTAGGGGGTCTAGTTTCCAAAATGTGGTCACTTGTGGGGGGTTTCTACTGTTTAGGCTCATCTGGGACACTGCAAACGGAACATGACCCCCATCAACGTCTGCATTCCAAAACATTACTACTTCCTTTCCAAGCCCTGCCGTGTGCCCAAACAGTCCCCCCCCCACATATTGGGTATCAGCGTACTCAGGAAAAATTGGACAACAACTTTTGGGGTCCAATTTCCTTGGGAAAAATCAAAAATTTGGGACTAAAAAAATCATTTTTGTGGAAAATTGTTTCTTTTTTTTTTCACACCCAGGCATTATAAACTTTTGTGAAACACTTGGGGGTTCAAAGTGCTCACAACAAATCTAGATAAGTTCCTTAGGGGGTCTAGTTTCCAAAATGGTGTCACTTGTGGGGGGTTTCCGCTGTTTAGGCGCATCAGGGGCTCTCCAAACGCGACATGGCATCCAATCTCAATTCCAGCCAATTTTAGTTTGAAAAAGTCAAACGGCGCTCCTTCCCTTATGAGCTCTGCTGTGCGCACAGACAGTGGTTTTCCCCACTTATGGGGTATTGGCGTACTCAGGAGAAATTGCACAACAACTTTATCAGTCCATTTTCTTCTTTTACCCTTGTGAAAATAAAAAAAAGTTTGTAAAAGATCATTTTTGTGGATAAAAAGTTAAATATTCATTTTTTCCTTCCACGTTTCTTCAGCTCCTGTGAAGCACCTGAAGGGTTAATAAACTTCTTGAATGTGGTTTTGAGTACCTTGAGGGGTGCAGTTTTTAGAATAGTGTCACTTTTGGGTATTTTCTGCTATATAGACCCCTCAAAGTGACTTCAAATATGAGGTGGTCCTTAAAAAAAATGGCTTTGTAAATTTTGTTGTAAAAATGAGAAATTGCTGGTCAACTTTTAACCCTTATAATTTCCTAAGAAAAAAAAATTTTGATTCCAATATTGTGCTGATGTAAAGTAGACATGTGGGAAATGTTATTTCTTAACTATTTTGTGTGACATATTTCTCTGTTTTAAGGGAATAAAAATTCAAAGTTTGAAAATTGCAAAATTTTCACCATATTTGCATTTTTTTCAAAAATAAACGCAAGTTATATCGAAGAAATTTTACTACTAACGTGAAGTACAATTTGTCACGAGAAAACAATCTCAGAATCGCGAAGATCTGTTGAAGCGTTCCGGAGTTATAACCTCATAAAGAGACAGTGGTCAGAATTGTAAAAATTGGCCCGGTCATTTACGTGCAAACCACCCTTGGGGGTGAAGGGGTTAATATTGTTACCTAACTAAGAGGATGATAAAGGGGGTTGATTTGACTTTTTGTTTATTTTGATCACAGTGATCGGGTATATCACAATGATCAAAATGATCCAAAAGGAAAAATGTCCTATTGTTGCCGGGCACCGGCTGGCAGATCTTGGCGGGTGCACTGCGTATGCGCCCGCCATTTTCTTCCCGGAAGAAGACACAGGGAGACAGGACCGGGGGATGCAGGAGGATCCAGGGACACCAGAGGAACCGGGGGATAATCGGGGGACTCCATTTCGCTCTCCTCTGATGTGTGATCACATCAGAGTAGAGAGAAATTAAATGGCAAATCTGACTTCTTTTTCATTTTGCGGTACCCGTTATTCCGTTATTAACAGCGATCACAACACTGGGGTCGGTAAAAACTGACCCAAGTTATATTCTCTAGGGTCTCAACTACCCCTGGTAGCCGAGACCCAGGAGAGAGTCCGACTCTGGGGGTGCTATTCACTTATTTCTCAGCACCATTAAAAAGAGGCACTGAGGCATAAGTACCCTTAACTGCCGCCGTTAAAAGGCATATCGGCGGTCGTTAAGAGGTTAAACCTCTGTACATTTGCTTTCTGGAATGTAATTTTATAACTTTTAGTTTTCATACTTTTTCTAAGGTAGCCTTTAAAGATGAATGGGTCGATCTGAGGAAGATTGACTTTGAGTCAAATTTCCTGAAATTCACAATTGATTATGTGCAGTACCCAGCCATGACAACTATTCTGTCAACGGAAATGTGATATGCAGTTCAGTAACTGAGCAGTTCCTGTCATCGCCAACACCGGGAACAGCTGATAGGTGGGCATGCCTGGTGTTGCACCCCCACTCATCAGACTTTGCTGAATTTTCCCAAGGATACGTCATACATATTAAAGAATCGGAAAATCCCTTTAATGACATCCAAGTTATAATTCTTCACACACTTTAAACAAGTATTATACTCCTCATATTATATATGTATTTTAAGCAATTAAAGGTTTTTTAGCACTGTGATTGGCAGAAAATGTATTCAAAGCAAATCGAATTCCATGGGAAAATGTGGCAAATTCAAACAATTTGCTCTAATTTAGTAACCATACAATACAGTGCTATTGGACAAAAATGGTGTTTGTCACCATGGAAAAATCTCAATGTTATCTACCTGTTGCTCAAAAATAATTGAAATACAAGAGTCAATATAGAATAAAGTGAAAATAATTTAAGTAGATACGTGTGAGGAAAGGGACGCCACCATCTTGTATAGGGCCTATACCAGCCTCCATTTTGTCGGTTCACAGAGCCACAGACTGCTAACTACACAGGGCCTGTTAGCATAATCAATACGACAGGGTTTGATGTCCACTGGTAAGCAAAAGGGCTTTAGTATGCTAAGCAATTCAGGCCCCTGTTTGAATAAGAAGGTCATTAGTATGCTAAGTAATTCATGTCAAGCCAGAATTTCCTGCTCAATATGAATAGCCAGGCTGATTAGTATGCGTGCTTCAAAGTAGAGGCTTCAATTAGATTGTACCTGCCAGCCTACCATAAACACACGGAGGGGAGGGACCTAGCAGATTTAAGAAATGTGAGCTATGGGCAGACTGGATCCATTTTCACACAGAAGCCAAGAAGATGGTCTAAGAAGGACCAAAGGAACAGATTTGCTAAGGGAGCAGCAGCACATGTTTTGGTAGACTGTCCAGCAACTAAAGACTGTTACCTGGGGATCGCAGAGCTCCCTGCCTCCCCATGGCCCTACAACCCGGTAATATTGATCTCTAGCTAATACCTTTAAGCCTTGTACATTATTGTTGTATTTTACTCTGACTGCAAATCCATTGTAATTACGTTGTATAGCTTACTGTACATTTCTGTAATTATCTAGTGCGCCCTTAAGGCAATTAAACCATAAAATTAATCTTGGGCTGATGCTTTTACTCTGATCACGAATCTTAGAATACCCAGTGGGTAACAGGACAACCTCCCCGGTGGCTATTTGCTCTAGGTGCAGTTCCCTTACTGACCTGAGAGACAAAGGGGGCGCCAGAGAGCTGTACCTGTGGAGTTACGTCCCATTGGTGATGTGGGAGGAAAGGGGTCGTCCTTCACATTTGGTAGCGGCAGTGGGATCAGAAGCTGTGATACCCGGGCTACCGTGTGGCGGTCGGCTTAGTTCCTCACAATACGCATTAAAATATTAATGACCGATATATTCTGTGTCTCACTTAAGAGAGATTACATTATTTAACATTATTTAACAATTGAATAAACTTTGGGGTAAACTTTGGGGTAGATACAGTTAGGTCCATACAGTTAGGTCCATAAATATTTGGACAGAGACAACATTTATCTAATTTTGGTTCTAGACATTACCACAATGAATTTGAAACAAAACAAATCAGATGCAGTTGAAGTTCAGACTTTCAGCTTTCATTTGAGGGTATCCACATTAAAATTGGATGAAGGGTTTAGGAGTTTCAGCTCCTTAACATGTGCCACCCTGTTTTTAAAGGGACCAAAAGTAATTGGACAAATGACTCCAAGGCTATTTCATGGACAGGTGTGGGCAATCCCTTTGTTATGTCATTCTCAATTAAGCAGATGAAAGGGCCGGAGTTGATTTGAGGTGTGGTGTTTGCATTTGGAAGGTTTTGCTGTGAAGGAAACATGCAGTCACAGGAGCTCTCCATGCAGGTGAAACAAGCCATCCTTAAGCTGCAAGAACAGAAAAAAACCCATCCAAGAAATTGCTACAACATTAGAAGTGGCAAAATCTACAATTTGGTACATCCTGAGAAAGAAAGAAAGCACTGGTGAACTCATCAATCCAAAAAGACCTGGGAGCCCACGGAAGACAACAGTGGTGGATGATCGCCGCATACTTTCTTTGGTGAAGAAGAACAAGTTCACAACATCAACTGAAGTCCAGAACACTCTCAGTGAAGTAGGTGTATCTGTCTCTAAGTCAACAGTAAAGAGAAGACTCCATGAAAGTAAATACAAAGGGTTCACATCTAGATGCAAACCATTCATCAATTCCAAAAATAGACAGGCCAGAGTTAAATTTGCTGAAAAACACCTCCAGAAGCCAGCTCAGTTCTGGAAAAGTATTCTATGGACAGATGAGACAAAGATCAACCTGTACCAGAATGATGGGAAGCCAAAAGTTTGGAGAAGAAAGGGAACGGCACATGATCCAAGGCACACCACATCCTCTGTAAAACATGGTGGAGGCAACGTGATGGCATCGGCATGCATGGCTTTCAATGGCACTGGGTCACTTGTGTTTATTGATGACATAACAGCAGACAAGAGTAGCCGGATGAATTCTGAAGTGTACCGGGATATACTTTCAGCCCAGATTCAGCCAAATGCTGCAAACTTGATTGGACGGCGCTTCATAGTACAGATGGATAATGACCCCAAGCATACAGCCAAAGCTACACAGGAGTTCATGAGTACAAAAAAGTGGAACATTCTTCAATGGCCAAGTCAATCACCAGATCTTAACCCAATTGAGCATGCATTTCACTTGCTCAAATCCAGACTTAAGAGGGAAAGACCCAAAAACAAGCAAGACCTGAAGGCTGCGGCTGTAAAGGCCTGGCAAAGCATTAAGAAGGAGGAAACCCAGCGTTTGGTGATGTCCATGGGTTCCAGACTTAAGGCAGTGATTGCCTCCAAAGGATTCACCACAAAATATTGAAAATAAAAATATTTTGTTTGGGTTATGTTTATTTGTCCAATTACTTTTGACCTCCTAAAATGTGGAGTGTTTGTAAAGAAATGTGTACAATTCCTACATTTTCTAACACATATTTTTGTTCAACCCTTCAAATTAAACGTTACAATCTGCACTTGAATTCTGTTGTAGAGGTTTCATTTCAAATCCAATGTGGTGGCATGCAGAGCCCAACTCGCGAAAATTGTGTCACTGTCCAAATATTTCTGGCCCTGACTGTATATCGGTATTGTGGCTAGAACAGGCTTATTTCAATTTTCCATGGCAATAAATGCATGGAACAAAAAACAAGGAGAAACCTTGCCCCTTAGACCTCAGTCCAGAGCCTCTCAGGTAGCCAAATCATATCTCATACTTTGTACTGACGAGGACCAATAGTCCAAAACACTGAGTCTGAAAATTGAGATATGATTTGGCTTTTATCCTAAGTCACATTACAAGACTTGTTAAAGGGTTAATTGTGACCTGTATGATCGCTACTTTCAATAGATGACGCTATAGAGTTCAAGTCCTCTTTTTCTCTTAAGAGGCAATTTGCATATTAAATATCCCAGAGCAGCATTGCACGGCGAATAAGCCTCCTTACTTTGACAAGCTAGAACTGGTATGTCACTCTCCACAAGGAGAAACTTTGCCCCTTAGACCTCAGTCCAGAGCCTATCAGCTAGCCAAATCATATCTCATACTTTGCACTGACGAGGACCAATAATCCGAAACACCGTGTCTGTAAATTGAGATATGATTTGGCTTATATCCTAATTCACATTACAAGACTCGTTAAAGGGTTAATTGTGACTTGTAGGATCGCTACTTCCAATAGGTGGCGCAATTTGCATATTAAATTTCCCAGAAGAGCATTGCACGGCGAATAAGCCTCCTTACTTTGACAAGCCAGAGCTGGTATGTCACTCTCCACAAGGAAACCATGCCCCTTAGACCTGGAACAAAAAACACATTTCTATATATATATATATATATATTCTTTTGTAAAGTGTAACTCTAAGTCCAGCGCCCCTGCATGGTGTCCAATTCTGCCACCATGCAGGAACGCTGGCTTATTCAATCCTGAGCATGCTCCTGTTCCTGCCTCCTTCCTTCTCTGTGCCTAGCGCACAGGTACAAATTCTCCCCTGTTCTTAAAGAGGCAGCGCGAGTACATGGTAAATGATGGGAGGCATATAGTTTAATGTCCATTCAACTGCACAGTGTTTTCCAACCTATTGATGGGAGACATCTTTTATAAAAGGCACCCTCCCCTTTTGAAAGGTGTCTGAGTAACCCCTATAGTTGTTTTAGGAGCTTTGGAGTGCAACTGCATGTTGCCAGGTCCCCCTTTCCTAGTTAGTTATTTTGCTTCATCCTGTGTTCCCGTTAGTCTGCCATAGTAACTCCTTGTTCCCCCTGACTGCTTCAGTGGTGTCTGAACCCCTAAACCATGTCTGCATTACCTGTAGCCCATTCCCGCATCAGTGGTATCTGTCTGCCATCCTGGGGCTGAATACCGAGGCTGGAACTGTGAATAGAACCCATCCTGTCTGAACTTGTCCCTAGTGGCTATCCTGTTTTGTCTGAGAATCTGAAGTAACGTCTCTGCCGTTTGAGGTCAGCAGCTCAAATCGGAAGCGTCGCCCAGGAGTGGCACCTGTCAATTACCTGCCACACAAGCCTGAACTCACCACTAGAGGCTCCAGTGAACACTAAGGTAGCTGCTTAGTCATTCCATCCAGGGCAAGTCCAGTCTGTGAAACAGTGGGTCTACGAACTACGTGTGCCTCCTAGGAGCATAACAGTTTGCTTAGGCCATGAATCCCACTGATTCCAAGGCATGCCAGGCCATGGAGCTATATCTGTAGATCTCTCATCAGTGTGATCAGAAAAAAAAAAAAAATTGTCTCATCTAAGGACTATAAATACCTGTTTGGATGCTCTAACCATGGCTGTTTCATTCTGCTCCTGCTCAAGGTGTTGCAACTACAGGCTAGCCTACTATGCCTGTGACCTATACCCGTTCACCTAATCAACGTTTATTGGCTCCACCATGATTCACAGGAGAACCTAAGCAGTGACATGGGTTACTGAACCAGTGCATTCTGCACTATGAACTTTTGGCCCATCAGTTCCCAACTGATCTGGTGAAGGTGGGACTCCTGATGTTCAACCTTGCTGGAGAAGTGTTAGCATGGATTATACCCTTGTGGGAGAGAGGGGATCCTGTGACCATGGACCTACTGGCCTTCTTGGTGGCGTTCTAAAAGGTATTTGATGAACCTGGCTGTGCTTTTTCCATGGCATCTTCCCTGTTCAGACTACATCAGGCTGAATTTTCCGTCAGCCAGTATGCTGTCTGGTAATGCACATTGTCATCCAAACTGGGATGGAATAATGAAGCTTTGGTAGCTATCTTCTGGGAGGGACTATTCAGAAGGATGAAGGATGAGTTGGTGGGATGGGACATCCCGACCTCTCTGGACAAGTTAATCTCTCTGGCAATCTAAATCAACCATTGGTTTTAAGAGCAAACCAAAGAAGTGACTCATGAGAGGAGACTGGCACGTCTAGATTCGTCTTTTCAAAAACCCCTCTTTCCTAAGCCTCCTGAAACATCTGTTATGGCTGAACCCATGCAAGTTTATCATGTTAGAGTGACAGCTAGAGAGTAGTTGTTTCAAGGGAGTGTGCTTTGGCTACATTGAGCACTTCATTCGTGACTGTCCTAAAAGGTCGAAACTCCAAAACCCAGGCTGGTGGGTGAAGCTTCCTTAGGAGAGAGGAGGTACTTCACTACTGACTTTGAACATTTCTGCGTCCTGTGTAGGAGTACACTTCGACGAAACAGCTTTCCTTGACTCTCGTAAGGCGGGAAATTATCTACAGCAAGCTGTGGTGGATCAGTATCATGTTCCCGTTCGACACCTCCATAGGTTACTGACAGTGTCAACTGTTGAAGGAAAGGACCTCCCTGAAATTGTTTAAGTTATCACGGAACTAGTGGAGCTACAGATTGAAGCATTTTATTCAGAGAAAATTGCTTTCTTTGTGCTCACTCACATTTTTCAGCCCTTATTTTAACTCTTACATGGCTAAGACCTCATGAGATTATGCTAGATTGGAAGTCCGATGAGGTACTTCAATGGGGAAAGGAGTGTCATGAGAAGTGTCTAATCCCAGTGCTTCCAGCTGGATTGCCAGTGTTGCCATCTTAACCGGCAAGCTGATGCAAACTTTGTTTTGCCGATGACTTGATCAAACTGGTGAAAAGGTGTCAGGGGGTCGATGGTTCCTTGGTGAGGCAACCCACTCCTTACCGGAGATCCAATCAGAGGGCAGAGGCTCAAAAGTGGGTGGGGCATCCAAAGTGAAAGGGGGTAATAGAGGCCATGCTGAAGGTCCCATCGGAAAAACGTAATTTGCTGGAAATGTCCCCTGACCACCAAGCAAATGAACTGTAGCAACAGACGCCAATGTTCCTTCTATGCATATCCGGACTTCAGTGTGGAGGCGAGGGGCCCCAAGCTTGTCCCTTAAAAGTGATTTGTCTGAAAATGACTGGACTACTAGAATCTGCAAGTTTGGTGACCCCCGTGATGGCCACATTCCCTCTCCAACTGTTTCCTAGGAAGAAGGTGGGCATCCACTGCATTCACAGGGATGCTAAAGACTATCCATTGGTCAAAGTGGTCATTGAGATGGCCCGAGGTACTGAGCCCAATGAGGTCTGCATGGTCCAGGATTTATTGTACCTATTAATTATAGGCCGGGACTTTGAGTTGTTTTGGGACTTGTGGGGGAAGGGGAGAGATCTCAACTGCTCGGATAAGAGATGGGTTGCCTCTGAATAAATCTCACCACACCCAGAGTCTGACGAGTTTCCCTTCTGTGTATTGGTGGAAGACGAAGAGGTAGTATCCCCTGAAGCCAACATTCCTGAGATAGGGGTGAGCAGATAAAATTTTGTGTCCTTCCAACATAGGTACCTAACTCAAAAAGAAATGTTCAATAATGTGACCATTATAAAAGGTATAGAACAGCAGACTGGGGTTGACACCAGATTTCCTTATTTTATGATGAGACCTTATTGTACCTGGCTACTAAGGTCAGAGACGAAATAGTGAAGCAATTGTTGGTACGAGGACCCAACAGACAGAGGGTGTTGAAAATTGCCCATTTACATGCCTTGAGTGTTGACAAAACTTAAGAACAAGTCAATCCTGAGGTATTGCAAGTCCTGTTCCACCTGTCAGTTAACTGCTCCCACCTCTCAATTCCAAAATCCCCTCTTGCCACTACGCATATAGAGGTACTGTTTGAGCGAATTGATATGGACCTAGTTGGCCCCCTTGTTAAGTCTGCTCATGGGCATCAGTATATATTTGTTGTCCTCTACTATGCTATGTGGTACCCAGAGTACCCAGAAGTGGCTTCCCTGAGAAACTCCTATAGCCCATGAGTTGGTCCACATCTTTGCCTGAACAGGACTACCAAGAGAGATCCTAACTGACCAAGGACCACCTTTTATGAGTAAGGTGATGAGGGAACTATGTAAGGTCTAGCAAATTACACAACTCTGTCATGGAGATATCGCAATCTTCCAGCCCCTCTCTGTCATGGTGTCTGGTTTCACAAACTCCTACACTGGTTAGAAGTACTTCACCATCTTATTAAACAGTGCAGTTTTTTTCCTTGCTGGAAGTGCGAGGGTTAATATGTTCAATTGACACTCTGAGTTTTCCTATTTGGATTGACTCAGCTCTTCAGTGTTGGCCACTCCTCTTTGCTATATATTGCCAGTGTTAGTCCTTGCTGCCTGGTTTGGAGTTGGAGGTGTTAGTTGTGGTTGGAGTAGGCATTTGGAGATTTATTCAGGAGGTTGTTGCTTGGAGTTTTGTGTGTGTGCCCATCCTCATCCTTTCTTATCTGATTTCCCCTTCCTTTTACTCCCCTGTGTTCCACTCTATTGTTTGGTGAGTGTATTTTGTATGATTGCTATTTTTATTTATCCCTGTCTTTTTTCCCTTGTTTGTCTGGTTAGTGCTATCCTATACACTTCAGCTGCCCACCAGGGTGGTGGAAAAGAAAGATTAGGGTTGATATAGGAGCATAGCAAGGCACGTGAACCTGGCATCTCCACCTTCAGGAGTAATCTGAGGGACAAGGATAGAAAGGGGGCCCTTAGTTCTATGGACCTGGTTAGAGCCCACCGTCCTAAGTCACTTAGTGACAGTGTGTTTATCATTCCCAGACAGATGGACTTGTGGTAAGTAGGGATGAGCGAGTAGTGACATACTCGGACTCGCTGTATTCGTTACGAGTAGCTCCTAATACTCGGGTATTCGTAAAGAGTAGGGTTGAGCATTCCGATACCGCAAGTATCGGGTATCTGCCGATATTGGCTGTATCGGAATTCCGATTCCGAGTTCCGATATTTTCGTCATATCGGATACCGGAATCGGAATGTCACTGTCACTGTCAGTGTCCGTCGGTCGGGTCTGTCAGGAGTCAGCGGCACTTACCCGGCAGAAAATCTCCAGCGGTCACATCCCGGGCTGCTTAATGGCCGCCATCCTCTTCTCCCCGGCGGTCACATGCAGTATCTCGCGATAACTGCAGTGACTGCTGGGTAATCGCGGCCGTAAAGCAGTCCGATGACGTCACCGCCGGGGAAGCTGGTAAGCAGCTGTGCTGCGCCGGGATGTCAGGCTCTGCCTGTCATTCGATGTAGCAGAGCTGGATCGTCGTGGGACAATCGTTACTATGGACTGCGTCGGACAGGTGGTATACTGTTGGTTTGTTTTTTTTATTTTTTTACAGGAGATCGATGGCGTCGCAGGAATGAGAGTACAATAAAAAAATGAAAACTGTGTTGTCTCTTTTATTTCATTAAAATACTTTTTTCTTGCTGTGTCTTTTTTTTAAACATTTAAAAACTTTGGGATTAATAATGGATCGGTGTCTTATTGACACCTCTCCATTATTAACCGGGCTTATTGTCACCGTGCAATCAACGGTGACAATAACCCCTTATTACCCCGCTTGCCACCGCTACAGGGCAAGTGGGAAGAGCCGGGTAAAGTGCCACAATTGGCACATCTTTTGATGCCCCAAATGTGGGGCTGCTGTAGCCTGGTATTATCAGGCTGTTGAGGGCCAAAATCCATGGGCCTTGACAGTCTTTTAATACCAGGCCGCAGCAGCCTGCATTTTACTTGGCTGGTTAACAAAAATAGGGGGGATCCCCACGCCGTTTTTTTTTCGAGGGGATCCCCTATTTTTGTTAACCAGCCAAGCTAAGCAGACTGCTGTGGCCTGGTATTATCAGGCTTGCAAGGTCCATGGATATTGGATCCTTACCAGCCTGAAAAACCAGGCCTCAGCGGTCTGCTTCATCTGGCTGGTTAACAAAAATAGGGGGGACCCCACGCCATTTTTTTTTCGAGGGGATCCCCTATTTTTGTTAATCAGCCAAGATATGCAGACTGCTGTGGCCTGGTATTATCAGGCTGGCAAGGTCCATGGATCTTGGCTCCTTAACAGCCTGAAAATCCAGGCCTCAGCGGTCTGCTTCATCTGGCTGGTTAACAAAAATAGGGGGGACCCCACGCCATTTTTTTTTCGAGGGGATCCCCTATTTTTGTTAATCAGCCAAGATATGCAGACTGCTGTGGCCTGGTATTATCAGGCTGGCAAGGTCCATGGATCTTGGCTCCTTAACAGCCTGAAAATCCAGGCCTCAGCGGTCTGCTTCATCTGGCTGGTTAACAAAAATAGGGGGGACCCCACGCCATTTTTTTTTCGAAGGGAACCCCTATTTTTGTTAATCAGTTCCCTCTGACGTCACTGATGGTGTCCCTGGCTGACCTGAAGTGAAAGTGGAAAGCAATCAATTAAGCTTTCCACTTCCTCTCCTGTCAGCCAGGAGAGGAACTCATTCATTTGGGGGTTTACTGTGAGGCTGCAGCATTAGCTGCGGTCCCTGCAGTAAACATTAACCCTTTCTGAAGGATTACACCGTGGGACCTGACTGTGCATCGGATTGGTAAGAATAATTTTGCTTTATTATTTTATTTTTATTACAGGAAATGGTTTTAGCAGGTAAATAAAATATGGTCAAAAACTGTGTGATTATTTCATTAAACTTCTTTTTTATTAAAGTGTGTGTGTTTGATTTTTCTTTCATACAATAGGATTAATAATTGATAGTTGTCTAATTGACAGCTCTCAATTATTAACCTGGCTTAAAGTGACCTTTCAATTGCAAGGTCATTTTAACCCCTTATTAACCCATTCGCCACCGCTACAGGGCAATGGGAATAGACGGGCAAAGTGCCAGAAAGGGCAAATCTAATTAGAGATTTGCCCTTTCTGGGGTGTCTGGGGGCAGATGTTAGTAGCCGGGGGGGGCAAAAATAATGGTCCCTCTCTGGGCTATTATTATCTGCCCCCACTCACTGGCTTTGTCTGTTGGTTGCGAAAATAGGGCGGGAGCCCACGCTTTTTTTTTCAGCAATTTTACACCTCATATATATATATACATGTCATTGAGTTTGTGACACACATAATATATATATATATATATATATATATATATATATATTTATAGTTCATACACTTCTACATAGTATAATAGCCGCTAATTCAATTGCCGGCTTTTGTGAAAATGCAGAACCCGACATGAAATGACACTTGGTGTACATAGGGTTAACCATGTCCTTTGCTATCTGATTTGCACAAACAATTAAATCAGTCTATATGTGCAAAATTTCACACCTGTAGGGGTTAATTAAAGGTGTAAATTCGTAGCAAAAAAGTCCATTTTTTTAACAACAAATTTACACCTTTAATTAACCCCTACAGGTGTGAAATTTTGCACACATAGACTGATTTAATTGTTTGTGCAAATCAGATAGCAAAGGACATGAAAAGACATGGTTAACCCTATGTACACCAAGTGTCATTTCATGTCGGGTGCTTCTGTCTTTTCACAGAAACCGGCTTTACCCGGCAATTGAATCAGAGGATATTTTACTATGTAGAAGTGTGTAAACTATACATATATGTATATATATATGTCACAATGACATGTATATATATATATATGTATTCTATGTGTGTATATTTAGTGTTTACAAGGAAAGAATGGGGTTTTTTTAGTTACAATATTTTGTTCCCATAGACTTACATGGGACTTCCGGTATCGGTATCGGGTATCCCCGATATTTTAATGGTATCGGCGATACCATTCCGATTCCGATACTTTTGGATATCGGAAAGTATCGCTCAACTCTAGTAAAGAGTAGCGAGTCCAATGTAAGTCTATGGGAAGTGCGAGTAATGGGCAGAGAATGTGTGTGGGCGGAGAATGTGTGTGGGCGGAGACTATGAGAATTGTCCGATGGGACTACTTGTCCCATACGGCTATGCCTGCTACAGTGAAAGCATTTGCAGATGATGGGAAAGTAGTATTCCCATCATCCTGCTAATGTGGTGAATGTAAAAAAAACCATACAGAACATACAACATATAACATACAGTACAGTACATACACATAACATACAACACATAACATAGAGTACATACTCAGGGCACACACCTAATTCCCCGAAGTCCTCGTCTTCCCCACAGAGCCCGGCACAGGCCGGCACAGCCTGGCACAGGCCCGGCATAGCCCACAGGGCCTGGCAGAGCCCGAGCAGGCAGAGCCCGGCACAGGCCCCACACACACACACACAAACACACACACACACAGCCTCACAGACCCCCGCATACATTCTCCGCACACATAGTCATAGCCTATGACTGATAGGCTATGACTATGACACTGCGCGGCCAGCCAATCACAGTAATGCCACAACAAAGAAGGCGGTGGCTTTACTGTGATTGGCTAACACATGACAGGCGGGAGATTCGAATATTGCGAGGCAAGAAGTGAAATTTACTCACTAGGATTCGAGTACAGCATAACTCACCGAGTACCGAATCCTAACAAGTATACTCGCTCATCCCTAGTGGTAAGGTTGAATAAAACCCTAAAGAGTATGCTTAAGAAGGTCATAGAAAAGGACGGGCAAGACTGGGACTGTCACCTCTCATATCTGTTATTCTCTGCCCAGGAGGTTCCACAAGGATCTACAGGATCCTGTCCTTTTGAACTCCTGTATGGCCAACATTGGTGGGGTTTGCTTAATATAGCAAAGGAAACATGGGAAGCCAAGGTCATTCCCATGCGAGCATTATCGAGCATGTCACCCAGTTGCAGGAGAGGGTTGCAAATATAATTCCCGTGGAAAATGAACATCTCCTCCAGGCCCAAGAGGCTAAATCTCAGGTCTGCAACCGATGAGAGTAAGACAGTTAAGCCCCAGGGAACAAGACCTCATGCTTATTCCCATGGTAGAGAGTAAGTGTTTGGCTAAACGGCAAGGCCCCTATAAGGTGGTAGAAAAGCTAGGAGAAGAGAACTGCACGGTTCATCAACCGGGAAGATGTAAGCCATACCAGGTCTACTATGTTAATCTAATCGAATGATAGCATTACAGGGACCCTGTTGAAACTCCATGTTTGCTGGGCAAGCCAGAAGGGGACATTGAAGGTGTCAAAATAGCAGAGATGCTGTCGAGGCCCCCAAAACAGCAGTGCGGCGAATTGCTGCAGCAGAACCAGGACCTGTTCTCTGATTTGCCAGGGTGTACAAATGTCATAGAACAGGAGGTTCTGATGGAACCCCATGTGTGGGTGAACTTGAAGCCCTACCGAATTCCTGAGGCCTGGCAAGAGCTGATCACCAAGTAAGTGAAGCGTATGCTAAAATCTCAGAGTGATTGAGGAATCTAAGAGCATGTGGTCTAGCTTTATTGTCCTTGTTCCAAAACCAGATAGAGAATGGAGATTGAGTATTGATTATTGGAAGCTGAATGAAGTCTCCAAGTTCAACGCATATCCGATGCCACGTGTCAATGAGCTGATCAAGAATCTTTGACCGGCAAGATACATAAGCACGTTGGATCTAACAAAGAGATATTAGCAAATCCCCATGCCACAAGAAGCCAAGGAGAAGACGGCTTTCTTTACGCCCCATGGATGCTTCTAATACATCCAGATGCTGTCTGGACTGAATGGAGCTCAGGCCACCTTCCAAATGGCCATGGACTGGATCCTCGCACCTCATAAGAACTACACCACAGTGTAACTGGATGATATTGTTATCTTCAGCCCTAATTGGGGAAGTCATCTGGAAAAGAACCAGGCGGTGTTTAATGCTCTCAGGTAGGCGGAGTTTTCTATAAATTCAAAAAAGTGACATGGAGAAAGAGGAGGCCAAATAACTGGGATTTATAGTAGGTAGAGGCAAAATTAAACCCCGATAAATAAAGCTGATGCAGTCAAGAGCTGGATGAGACTTCTCTCAAGTTGGGGCCTTTCTGGGAATCCTGGGGTACTACAGAAGGTTCATCCCAAACTTTGCCATGATAACCACACCCCTGACCAGCCTTAAGGGGACAAAATCGGTTATAGCCAAATGGACTTTGGAGATGGCCATTCAAGAACTGATAATAGCTATCTGTAGGCAGTCCATCCTGGTAGCCCCCTACGTTAAGGAGGAATTTTCATTCCAAACGAATACCTCAGAAGTCGGATGAGAAGAGGTCTTTTTTCATGAGATATACAGAGAGGAGCATCCTGTTCTCTACCTGAGTAGAAAACTGTCGGCATGTGAGAAAAAATTTTCATTGTGTAAAAGGAGTACTTGGCTATAAAGTGGGCTGTGCACACATTGCGATACTATCTCTTAGGGTGAAAATTTAAATTAGTGCCAGACCATGCCACACTCAGGTGGATGAGATAGAAAAAGTAAAAAATGTTCGTGTTACCCAATGGTTTCTAGCCCTGCAGGATATTCACTTCCATGTGGAACATAGAGCGGGCAACTTTTACAGTAATAGTGATGCTCTCTCGAGAATCCCGTATCTAATGGTAGAAAGTGCCAAGCCTATGGCTTTAGGCAAAGGGGGGAGGTATGTAAGGTGGCTGCCAGACATATAGTGGATGTATCACAGAGGTGCATGTCCTCTGCGATATAAACCTGGAGTAAAGCTCTAGTACACATAGCCATGTTAGCGCCAGCTCTAATTGTCAGCAGCTGAAGAGTTAGAGTGGGTAAGTGTTATGTTACGGTAGCTGAGGAGTGCAGGTAAAAAAGGAAATACACCAGAGCAGTTGGAATCTATGGGATTGCAGTACCTGACTAACCACCACAACTAGAGGCAGCCGTGGAGCGTTCCTACGATGGTCCTAGACGCCTCGTCACAGCCTGAGAAACTAACTACACCTAAAGATAGAAATAGGAAAGCTATCTGCCCCGGAGCAGAACCCCAAAGATAATAGAAAGCCCCCAAACATGTAATGGCGGTTAGACAAGAGGAAATACTGACACAGAAAGAAAATAGTATGAGCAAACGCTGGGGCCCAAACTATCTAAATAGAAAAGGACAGGAAGGGTACTTACTGCAATCTCAGAAAACCCTGAAAACATCAACTCTACTAATTTCAAAATCACCTGAGATCACACGACCTCTACCACCTAAATTAGTTCTCTGGTGTAACAAAAACAGCAGCACTGAAAAAACTGGAAAAAGCAAAAGTACAAAACACAGTGGCTGGACCAAACTGAGAGGGCAAAAGCCCCCGGAGGGGGACCCAGAAGGCCCCCACAGAAGTGCAGGACCAAATGCAAAAATATAGCAAAAACAAAAATAAGAAATTGTCTTATCTGATAGCAGGAGATGCAGACACGACACAGCAGGCTACAAGGGAAACTGGAAAGAAGGATTCAGACCAGAACAATTGATCACCGGCAACCCTGATGGGAAAATGATTCCCTTAAATAAGACCAATCAGTAACACCTGATTCCCAATCCTCACTAGTACCGCTTGCAACCACCAGAGGGAGCCTCTGCTCAGAACTCATCTCAAACCCATTCACAACAGGTAAGCTGCTCACCATATCTCCTCTCCACCCCTGGGTGTGGTTCACATTGTAAAATGGGACCTGTTTACCTGACACATGGTTCTGTCTAAGGGAAGTTTGTAGACATTGACCAGCTGGACTCTAAGCCAAGAGGCCAAACCCGCACTATTGTATGGGCTTGTTATTTAATGTTTCACTTTGTGCCATACAAAGGCTGTATTTGAGTTTTCCTGTTATGCAGTTTATGAGGACTGAAATAAGCCAACCAGACTTTTAAAGAGAAATGGTTCCTGTGATTCCTCATCTTGCTCTCAAGTGAATAGCATTTTCATACTTTATACTGTAGAGTACCCATAAACTTTTGTTTGGATGACATACGTCTGGTAGATATATGTCTGCACTTTACAGTCATACAGTAAGAAATAATAACATAACATAGCTAACAGTACCTTAATTTTGTTACCCCTCTCACTCAAAAGCATTATCTTCCAAAATAGAATAACTTCCCCCATATAGTAGGATTGTCTCCTATTCTGGCCCTCATACAGTAACAATGTCCCCTATACTGACCCTCATACAGTAATAATATGCCCCATTCTCCACATTTTGGCCCTTTTCATATAGAATTTAAGACAAAGGCCAAAAATGACTATTCCTCTCAGCTGTTTTCTTTCCCATGTCAAGTAACTTTTTCTTTATCCTACGTAGCATGGTGCAGACCATGGAATGCAGCAAAATCATTGTGCAGCCTGCAATGGGACCACTGATGCCACCTGATGCTGCTGACTTGTAATATACAGGTTGGTTGTATAGATATTGCAGAGCTACCTCATTGCCATAACCATCTAGATGCTGCAGTCGCTACTGCATGAGGCATACAGAGGGTTAAATATTTAGGATCAGTGCTGGCATCCACCCTGACTGTTGCTCCATGAGCAAGGCTGTCAAGCCAACTGGCAAGAGTGATTGTCGGGAGCTTGGCTTAAATAACAGCCGAGTTCATGCAGCACATTTCTATATGGTTAGCAATGCTGAAAAGCATTTTACTCTTTCTCTTGTATAAAGGTAGTCTATACTGACATCCTGAGCCAAATGTGAAAACTGCATTCATTCCGAGGAATATTGCAAAAGGAACTAAAATGAAAATATGCTTTTAAACACAATAATGTAATACTATCAGAATTCCAAAAGAAGACAAAAATGTCTTTATTTTGTTCAGCTATATTATACTGTATAATACCTTTATGACTGAAAATGAACTGAATATATTGTCCAAAGCTTACCATGAATGTCATTTTAAGTTACTGTAACAGAAAAATAATTTTGCAGAGCAACCCTTACACAGACATTATTGTATCCAGCTAACTAATCGGTTCCACACATTCTTCCTCTTATCCTGTTTCCTGCTTTATGTGTACCAGGCAAGGAGTTACTTTCCATAAGTCACCTTGAGACAAGAGCTGGATATAGTTTCTCATTATATCCTTTAAGTAAAGAGTAAAAATGTGTTCATTTCCTGTATATTCTCCATTTTACAGAAAAGTACAGTCAGATTTTTTTTACTTTTAGGCAGTACAATTTCTGTTTTCAATCCTAATCTCTTGGCACCTAAAGCTGCATTATCTGTTCTTTGCTGAATGATTAATTATAATGGATTAATAACAGCTAAAATACAGTATGATCTGAGTGATTTTGGCCATAGAATAATGTTTGGTTAAAAACAGAATAGTTTAAATATTTCAGAAACTGAATAATGACTGAGAGTTATTTCTGTAAATATAATTGCCAGGGGCTTCTAATAAGCAAAAATGGTGTGTAACCGAGTGGATGAGTTATAGCAGCAGGCCTATCATCTATAAACTGGAAACATTGGCTCTGGTTAACAGTGGGACCCATGTGAGGGGAGCCAGGGCTTTAGTCGTGGCTGATATTACTGGCTCTTGCGCACCCTGGCCTCCCGTCACATAGAAAGAAAGTACTATTGTCAGAATACCTGCTTCTCCGTTCTCCTCACCGTCAGGGCTTTCTCTCCGTTGCTTAAGGCCTCTTTCACACTTCCGTTGTGTGACGTCCGCCCATCCGTGAAAATGGCGGATCCGTCAGAAAAGTAAAAAAACGGATGCAAAAATGGTCAGTTTTCTGACGGATCCGCCAAGAAGATTTCACCCGGAAATGAGGAAAATTTCGATCCGGAAATGTAAGTCCGGACGAGAGAGAGAGAGAGAGAGAGAGAGAGAGAGAGACGGATTCCGTCAAAAACGGATGCTGGCGGATCCGCCGCCCATAGGCGGCCATTGTAAAAAATGGCGGATGCGGTGGATCCGCCATTGTCCGCCATTTTGGCGGTCAAAAAAAACGTTGCATTGGACGTTTTTTTGAAATGACGGACGCCAATTTTTTGGCGGATTCGTCCAAAAACGGACATAATGGACGACCATCCGTCAAAATCCGTCACTAATGCAAGTCTATGGGAAAAAAACGGATCCGCCAAAAAAAAATGGCGGATCCGTTTTTTTTCACATTTTGACGGATTTTGACTGACGTCGCACGACTGAAGTGTGAAAGAGGCCTAAGGTCCCCTCCGGTCGCATGTGTATAAACAGAGGCACAGTCCATTTGCTACTTGAAATGAAGAACTTTGCTTTTTCCTTGTTGCAGCACATCCTTATCAGATACAATACCAGCATAGAGTTTCATACAGTCCTCACTCTCCACTTTCCCTGAACTTCTTCCTATGGCCTCCAGTACGTTCCCGGGTCGTACCACCTCTTGCGGTAATGCAGCGTCCTCCCTGTCCAGACTCACTACTAGGGATGAGCTTTCCGATATTGCAATATCGAAAATCGGCCCGATATTTGCTAAATCGGAGTTCCGATTTCCGATTCCGATATTTTTTTCACATCGGAAATCCCATAATAATCCTTCAGCCTCGGAGTGCTCCGTGGAGCCAATCAGGAGCTGAAGAATTGCTGACTAGATAGATACACACAGAATACAAAATATATATATATATATATATATATATATATAATATATACACATGTCATTGTGACATATATAGTACAAACCAAAAGTTTGGACACACCTTCTCATTGAAAGATTCTTCTGTATTTTCATGACTATGAAAATTGTAGAATCACACTGAAGGCATCAAAACTATGAATTAACACATGTGGAACTATACATTACACTTTACAAAAAAGTGTGAAACAACTGAAAATATGTCTTATATTCTAGGTTCTTCAAAGTAGCCACCTTTTGCTTTGATTACTGCGTGCAAGCTTTAACCTTGCTATTGAAAGGTGACTTTAAGCCAGGTTAATAATTGAGAGCTGTCAATTAGACAACTATCAATTATTAATCCTATTGTATGAAATAAAAATAAAACATACACACTTTAATTAAAAATCATTTTAATGACCATATTTTATTTTCCAGGTAAATCCATTTGAAGCCCTTGTTCACCTGTAATAAAAATAAAATAATAAAGCAACATTATTCTTACCTATCCGGTGTTCAGTCAGGTCCCCCGATGTAATCCTTCTGAAAGGGTTAACTGTTATGATTTGGTAGCTGAGGAGAGCAGGCAAAAAAGGAAATACACCAGAGCAGTTGGAAACTATGAGATTGCAGTACCCTGACTAACCACCACAACTAGAGGCAGCCGTGGAGCGTTCCTACGTTGGTCCTAGACGCCTCGTCACAGCCTGAGAAACTAACTACACCTAAAGATAGAAAGAGGAAAGCTATCTGCCCCGGAGCAGATCCCCAATGAACATAGAAAGCCCCCAAACATGTAATGGCGGTTAGACAAGAAGAAATACTGACACAGACAGAAAATAGTATGAGCAAACGTTGGGGCCCAAACTTACTAAATAGAAAAGGATAGGAAGGGCACTTACTGCAATCCCAAAAAACCCTGAAAAGCACCAACTCTACTAATTTCAAAAACACCTGAGATCACACGACCTCTACCACCTAAATTAGTTCTCTGGTGTAACCAAAAACAAAACAGCAGCCACTGAAAAAACTGGAAAAAGCAAATGTACAAACATCAGTGGCTGAACTGAACTGAGAGGGCAAAAGCCCCCAGAAGGGACCCTGAAGGCCCCCACAGAAGTGCAGGACAAAATGCAAAAATCATGCACAAAAACAAAAAGAAGAAAATGTCTTATGTGTAAGCAGGAGATTCAGACACGACACAGAAGGCTACCAAGGAAACAGGAATCAAGGATTGAGACCAGAACAATTGATCACCGGCAACCCTGATGGGAAGGCGACTCCCTTATATAAGACCAGTCAGTAACACCTGATTCCCAATCCTCACAATCTTCACTGGACAGTCCAGTACCGTTTGTAACCACCAGAGGGAGCTTCTGCTCAGAACTCATTTCCAGCCTATTCACAACAGTACCCCCCCTTGAGGAGGGGTCACCGAACCCTCATTTGAGCAACCAGGTCGGTCAGGATGAGTTCTATGATAAGCACGGATGAGTCTCCTAGCATGGATGTCCGAAGCAAACACCCAAGAATTGTCTTCCTGACCATAACCTCTCCATTTAACCAAATACTGGAGTTTCCGTCTAGAAAAATGAGAATTCAATATTTTCTCAACCACATACTCCAGATTGCCCTCAACCAAAACAGGGTCAGGGGGCACAGTAGTAGGCACCACTGGCTCAACAAACTTCTTCAACAAGGACTTGTGGAACACGTTATGGATCTTAAATGTCCCTGGAAGAAGCAAACGAAAAGAAACAGGAATAAGAATCTCCATGATCTTATAAGGTCCAATGAACCTAGGCTTAAATTTAGAAGATGCCACTCTCATAGGAATATTTCTTGAGGACAACCAGACCAAGTCCCCACTTTAAACCGAGGACCATCAGTCCTATGCCGGTTAGCAAACCTCTGGGCCCTCTCCTGAGAGAGGGACAACCTCTCCACTACCTGGTCCCAAATCTGTTGCATACGCTCCACAACAGAGTCAACACCTGGACAGACAGAAGCCTCCGTCTGTCCTGAAGAAAATCGAGGGTGAAACCCAGAATTACAGAAAAATGGAGACATCAAAGTGGCAGAGCTAGCCCTATTATTAAGAGCAAACTCAGCCAAAGGCAAAAAAGAGACCCAGTCATCCTGATCAGCAGACACAAAGCATCTTAGATAAGTCTCCAATGTCTGGTTTGTTCTCTCAGTTTGACCATTGGTCTGAGGATGAAACGCCGAGGAGAAAGACAATTGAATACTAATTTTAGAACAAAAGGTCCTCCAAAATCTGGAAACAAACTGGACTCCTCTGTCAGACACAATGTTCTCAGGAATGCCGTGTAAACGAACAACGTGCTGAAGGAACAAAGGCACCAATTCAGAGGAGGAAGGCAACTTAGGTAATGGCACAAGATGTATCATCTTGGAAAACCTATCGCAAATCACCCAGATGATGGTCATTCTCTGAGAAACAGGGAGGTCGGAAATGAAATCCATAGAGATATGGGTCCATGGTCTCTTGGGCACAGGTAATGGCATCAACAAACCACTAGAATGAGAGCAAGGCTTGGAGCGAGAGCAAGTCCCGCAGGACTGCACAAACTCCCTGACATCACGAGACAAGGTAGACCACCAAAAGGACCGACTAACCAAGTCTCTGGTACCAAAAATTCCGGGATGACCGGCCAACGCGGAACAATGAATCTCAGACATTACACTCTTTTTCCACTGGTCCGGGACAAACAATTTCCCAACAGGGCAGCGCTCGGGCTTATCCTCCTGACACCCCTCCAGAGCCAGTCTCAAATTGGACGAGATGGCGGAAAGAACTACACCCTCTTTCAAAATAACAGAAGGATCAGATAACTCAGGAGAGTCCGCCAGGAAACTCCTCGAGAGGGCATCCGCCTTAACATTTTTAGTGCCAGGAAGAAATGAAACCACAAAATTAAAACGTGTGAAAAACAAGGCCCACCTGGCCTGTCTAGGATTAAGTCGCTTGGCAGATTCCAGATAAACTAGATTCTTATGGTCCGTAAGGACCACCACCTGATGTTTGGCTCCCTCCAGCCAATGTCTCCACTCTTCAAAAGCCCACTTCATGGCTAATAACTCCCGATTACCCACGTCATAATTACGTTCAGTGGGAGAAAATTTTCGAGAGAAAAAGGCACAAGGGTTACTTTTAGAGGTCTCTGGATCTCTTTGGGACAAAATGGCACCTGCCCCAATTTCAGAGGCATCCACCTCCACCTGAAATGGTAGAGAAACATCAGGCTGCCGTAAAACAGGAGCAGAAGTGAATCTCTGCTTAAGTTCCTGAAATGCAGAGACTGCCTCAGGAGGCCAATTCACCACATCAGAACCCTTCTTGGTCAAATCAGTTAATGGTTTAACAATAACAGAGAAATTACCAATAAATTTACGATAAAAATTGGCAAAACTCAAGAATCTTTGAAGAGCCTTTAATGAAGTAGGTTGGACCCAATCACAGATGGCCTGAACTTTGACCGGGTCCATTTCAATAACAGATGGGGACAAAATGAATCCCAGAAATGAGATCCTCTGAACGCCAAAAAGACACTTTGATCCCTTCACATACAGAGCATTCTCTCTCAAAATCTGGAACACAGTCCGAACATGTTTTACATGAGAGTCCCAGTCATTGGAAAAAATCAAGATATCATCCAAATAAACAATCAGAAATTTATCCACAAAATCCCTGAAGATGTCATTAATGAAGGACTGGAAGACAGAAGGAGCATTAGTGAGCCCAAAGGGCATCACAAGGTACTCAAAATGCCCTTCAGGGGTATTAAATGCCGTCTTCCATTCATCCCCGTGCTTAATGCGAATAAGGTTATATGCCCCCCTGAGGTTAAGCTTGGTAAACCAAGTAGCGTTTTTCACCCTGGAAAACAGATCAGAGATCAAGGGTAAAGGATATTGATATTTCACAGTAATATTGTTCAAGAGACGATAATCAATACACGGCCTTAATGAACCATCCTTTTGGCCACAAAGAAAAAACCGGCACCTAAGCGTGAAGAAGATGGTCTGATATGACCCTTCTCCAATGACTCCTTGATATAAGACCGCATAGCGTCATGTTCAGGTACAGACAAGTTAAAAAGGCGACCTTTAGGGAATTTACTACCAGGCACTAATTCAATAGCGCAGTCATAGCTCCTATGGGGAGGTAAGGATGCAGATTAACTTTCGCTAAACACATCAGAAAAATCAATCAAAAAGTCAGGAACATCCTGAGCCTGGGGGGAGGCAGAAAAAACAGGAGTGTTGGTATTAACTGTAACGGGTCTGGGAGGCGGAACCTCTGAGCTATTATACAAGGAGGCTTACCTTGTAAAGGAGCGTGTGGCGCCCGGGGAAGACGGACAGGAAGTCACGGCAAGTGACCGGGGCAGTCTCTGGACAGACAGGCAGGAGGTCACGGCAAGTGACCGGTGCAGTCTCTGGATAGACAGGCAGGTAGTCACGGCAAGTGACCGGGGCAGTCTCTGGATAGACAGGCAGGGAGTCACGGCAAGTGACCGGGGCAGTCTCTGGATAGACAGGCAGATAGTCACGGCAAGTGACCGGGGCAGTCTCTGGATAGACAGGCGGGTAGTCACGGCAAGTGACCGGGGCAGTCTCTGGATAGACAGGCAGGTAGTCACGGCAAGTGACCGGGGCAGTCTCTGAATAGACAGGCAGGAAGTCACGGCAAGTGACCGGGGCAGTCTCTGGATAGACAGGCAGGTATGACCTGTGATGGTTGAGCCTCCCGGTAGGCTAGCAGGCAGATGGTAGATGTGCGTCCTCAGATAAACGGGCTGACTGGTCCAAAGACAGACTGACAGCTGATGGTGGACAGACTGTCGGACGTTGACGCCTCCAGGTAGGCTAGCAGACTGGTAACCGGTGAACATCAGCAGATACACGGGCAGGCTGGTCCATAGACAGACTGGCAGGTGATGGCGGGCAGACTGTCGGACGGTGGAGCCTCCAGGTAGGCTAGCGGACAGGTAGCAGACAGCAAACTGGCAGGAAACAGGCAGGTAACTGGTAACGGAACCTGAGGGCTGAAGCAGAGTAGTGAACAGTGCAACAACATTGCTCGGGCACCTCCAATAAGGAGGAGGTGCTTTATATAAGGTGGAATCCTCCGGCATTGGCCGGGGACCTTTTTTGAAAGATGCGCGCGGCCCCTTTAAGAGCGGGAGAGTGCACGTGCGCGCGCCTAAGCCCAGTGGCAGGGAAGGAGCGCGCAGCCCCAGCAGGGCGGAAGGAGGATGCCGAGCGAGGGTAAGAGGAGCGACGTCCCTGCCTGGCAGAGGACGCTGGCGCAGGGGAACAGCGTCCCTGCCTGGCAGAGGACAGGGACGCTGGCGCAGGGGAACAGCGTCCCTGCCTGGCAGAGGACAGGGACGCTGGCCAGGGGAACAGCGTCCCTGCCTGGCAGAGGACAGGGACGCTGGCGCCGGCGCTACAGTACCCTCCCTTTAGGCCCCCCCTTTCTTAGGCCAGAAAGAAATTTAGCTAGGATGAGAGGGGCATGGATGTTCTCCCGAGGCTCCCACGTTCTCTCCTCAGGACCAAACCCCTTCCAATCCACCAGAAAATAGGTCTTTCTCCTTACCCTTTTGGTGGCCAGAATGTTCTCTACCTCAAATTCGTTTTCAGCAGAAACTGGAGCAGGAGGTGTACCTGTAGGCTTGACAAAAGAGTTAAGTACCACCGGTTTGAGGAGAGATACATGGAAGGAGTTAGGAATCCGCAAATTGGCCGGGAGTCTCAATTTATAGGACACCGGGTTGATCTGACTGATGACCTCCAGAGGACCGATGAACCGAGGACCTAATTTGTAGGAAGGAATCTTGAGCCGAACATACTTGAACGAGAGCCAGATCTTATCTCCAGGACGGAATTGAGGGGGATCCAGACGTTTCTTGTCAGCATGTTTCTTCATGCGCTCGGATGACAGAATGAGTGCGGACCGGGTACTCTCCCATATGGAGGAAAATTCGTTAACAAGAAATTCCGCAGCTGGATTGTCCACAGTGGTGGAGACGGGAACAGGGATCCGAGGATGCTGACCGAAGACTACAAAAAACGGAGATTTGGAGGAAGATTCGCTCTCGTGATTGTTGTAAGAAAATTCGGCCCATGGCAGGAGATCCACCCAATCAGAATGGTGGGCATTAACGAAGTGCCGGAGATAACTGGTCAGAATCTGATTGATCCGCTCCACTTGACCATTGGACTGTGGGTGGTAGGCGGAAGAGAAATCCAGGGAGACGTCTAGCAACTTACAAGTGGCTCTCCAGAAACGTGAGGTAAACTGTACCCCACGATCCGACACAATGTGACGAGGCAGGCCATGAAGACGGAAGATGTGGCGGATAAAGTCTTTAGCCAACTCGGGTGCTGACGGAAGGCCTGGCAGGGGAATGAAGTGAGCCATCTTGGAAAATCGGTCTACGACCACCCAAATGACCGTACAACCAGCAGAGACGGAAGATCAGTTATAAAGTCCATGGCTATATGCTGCCAGGGGGCAGCGGGTACAGGAAGCGGAAGAAGGCGGCCGGCAGGCAGGTGTCTCGAAACTTTGTTGCGGGCACAGGAGGCACAGGCAGAAACAAAGTCTATTACGTCCTTGTGCAGGGTAGGCCACCAGTAATGCCGGGTAATGAGCTGGAGGGTCTTTTTCTGACCAGCGTGGCCAGCTAGTTTAGACGAATGACCCCAGTGTAGGATCCTCTCCCGATCGGGTACCGATACGAACGTCTTACCAGGAGGGAGACGATTTAGACTCACGGGAGCCACCTGCATCACTCTGGCGGGATCGATGATATGTTTAGGTTCCTCTCGAGATCCGACACCAGGAAGGACCGGGACAAGGCATCCGCTTTGATGTTCTTGTCTGCCGGGCGAAAATGTAAAAGAAAGTCAAAGCGGGCAAAAAACAAGGACCATCGGGCTTGGCGAGGGTTAAGTCTCTGGGCATGCTGGAGGTAAGCCAAATTTTTGTGGTCAGTGTAAATGATTAGCGGATGAAGAGCCCCCTCGAGTAGGTAACGCCACTCCTCCAATGCCAATTTGATGGCCAATAGCTCTCGGTCTCCTATGGAGTAATTGCGCTCAGAAGAGGAGAAGAGTTTGGAGAAGAAGCCGCAAGATACCATCCTCCCGGAAGAAGACTTTTGAGTAAGTACCGCTCCGGCTCCAGAGGAGGAAGCGTCAACCTCCAGGAAGAACTGCTTGTTGCCGTCCGGGCGATGCAGCACTGGAGCGGAAGAGAAGGCCTGTTTTAAGCAAAGAAAGGCCTCCTCTGCTTCGGGCGTCCACTGTTTGGGGTTAGCGTCCTTGCGGGTGAGCGCGGAGATTGGAGCAGTCCGGGAAGAGAAGTGCGGTATGAAGAGACGATAATAATTGGCGAAGCCCAGGAACCGCTGAATGGCCTTCAATCCCTCTGGTCGGGGCCATTTCTCGATGGCAGACAGTTTCTCCGGATCCATTCGTAGGCCTGTCTGAGAAATGATGTAGCCCAAAAACGGAAGCGAGGTCTGCTCAAAGAGGCACTTCTCATATTTAGCGAAGAGGTGATTCTGCCTGAGCCTGAGCAAGAACCTGACGAACGTCCCTCCGGTGAGACTGGAGATCCGGAGAGAAGACCAAGATGTCGTCCAGGTACACCTCAACGCAGGAGTAGAGAAGGTCTCAGAAGATGTCATTGACCAACTCTTGAAAGACTGCCGGAGCATTACAGAGCCAAAGGGCATCACCAAATACTCGTAGTGGCCGTCCGGGTGTTGAATGCCGTCTTCCATTCATCCCCCGACGGATACGGACTAGGTTATATGCCCCACGAAGATCCAGTTTGGTGAAGATTCTAGCCCCCCTCAGACGATCAAACAATTTGGAATGAGCGGAAGAGGGTACTTATTCTTCACCGTGATCAGGTTTAGACCTCTGTAGTCAATACAGGGACGGAGAGAGCCGTCTTTCTTTTTTACGAAGAAAAAACCTGCTCCCGCTGGGGAGGTAGATTTCCGGATGAATCCCTTGGCCAAATTCTCCTCGATATATTCGGACATCGACCTGGTCTCTGCAGCGGACAATGGGTAAATACGCCCACAGGGAGGCGTAGTACCGGGTAGCAGGTCGATCGGGCAATCATAAGGTCTGTGAGGGGGTAATGTCTCTGCCTCCTTTTTATTAAAGACATCAGCGAATGACCAATATGGAATCGGAAGCCCAGGTAGATTAGTTGGAGTAGGAGAAGGACGGACGGGATGAACAGGAACCAAACACGTTTTATGACAGTCCTGTCCCCAGCGAAGGATCTCTCCAGTCTGCCAGTCGAGCACGGGTGCATGCTTTTGGAGCCAAGGTAGACCTAATAAGAAAGCGTGAGAGAGTCCAGGCAGAACATGAAACGAGATGCTCTCAGAATGCAACATTCCCACCTGCAGGGTTATGGATTCGGTGATAAGTTGGATGGGATGTGGTAGAAGACCCCCATCCACAGCAGCGACAGATACTGGTACAACCAGAGGTTTGGTAGGAATGTGTAGCGCTTCCCACGGCTGTGGGGCGCCGGGACATGGCATAGCTTGCCTAGCTAGCCAATGCTCCCACGCCGCCAGTCCACGACGACGTGAGGCATGGGTCCCAGATGATAAGAGAATGTGGACCCACTGGACCACGGAGGGAGACCCGGGCCTGCCCGGACTAGGGAAGGGCAGCGACCGGGATCCGTGGCAGCTGAGCATGTGGGCAAGGTGACGACCTGCAGGGCTAGACAACACCGCACAACTTCAGGTAAGAAGAAACATAAAGTTTACTTAAAGAAACAAAGTACATAAACAGAAACATAAGACCGGGCTCCGATTCCGCACATCAGAGAAGGGTACACGACTCAGGATCACAGACGAGTGCTGGAGGACATCACGGGTAGATGCAGTCCAGGGTTATCTGGCACGGGCATACTTGGACGGCCTCTCTCCCAGGCCTTAGGCGTAGCACAGGCTCAGCAGGAGAACATCAGACACCGACCTCAGACAGACTTCAGACGATGGCGGGGTCCTCACGGGTGGATGAAGTCCAGGATCATCTGGCACGGGCATACTGGTATGGCCTCACTCTCAGGCCTCAGGCGTAGCACAGGCTCAGCAGGAGAACATCAGACACCGGCCCAGGACGAACGTCAGACGATGGCGGGGTCATCACGGGTTGATGAAGTCCAGGGTCATCTGGCACAGGCATACTAGGACGGCCTCTCTCTCAGGCCTCAGGCGTAGCACAGGCTCAGCAGGAGAACATCAGACACCGACCCAGGACAGACGTCATCACAGGGTAGACCAAGAAGGAACCGGCAGGACAAGAGAGAGGGTGGCACCTGGGAAAAGGGCAGGGAATCACGGCAGGGGATATAGGTAGTTTCTGGACAGGCAGGTTTGTCACAGCAAGTGACCAAGGAAGTCTCGGGACAGGCAGGTTGTCACGGCAAGTGACCAAGGCAGTCTCTGGGACAGGCAGGTTGTCACGGCAAGTGACCAGGGCAGTCTCTGGGACAGGCAGGTTGTCACGGCAAGTGACCAGGCAGTCTCTGGGGCAGGCAGGTTGTCACGGAAAGTGACCAGGGCAGTCTCTGGGACAGGCAGGTTGTCACGGCAAGTGACCAGGCAGTCTCTGGGACAGGCAGGTTGTCACGGCAAGTGACCAGGCAGTCTCTAGACAGGCAGGTTGTCACGGCAAGTGACCAGGGCAGTCTCTGGGACAGGCAGGTTGTCACGGCAAGTGACCAGGGCAGTCTCTGGGACAGGCAGGTTGTCACGGCAAGTGACCAGGGCAGTCTCTGGGACAGGCAGGTTGTCACGGCAAGTGACCAGGCAGTCTCTGGGACAGGCAGGTTGTCACGGAAAGTGACCAGGGCAGTCTCTGGGACAGGCAGGTTGTCACGGAAAGTGACCAGGGCAGTCTCTGGGACAGGCAGGTTGTCACGGAAAGTGACCAGGGCAGTCTCTGGGACAGGCAGGTTGTCACGGCAAGTGACCAGGCAGTCTCTGGACAGGCAGGTATATACGACCTGATACGGTGGAGCCTCCAGGTAGGCTGCAGTCGGATGGCAGATGATCGCTCCCAGGAGAGCAGGCAAGAGCCGGGGATCTCTGCAGATGATGTCCGAACTTCCGGATGGAGCTGCAGTCGGATGGCAGATGATCGCTCCTAGGTGAGCAGGCAAGAGCCGAGGATCTCTGCAGATGACGTCCGAACCTCTGGAAGGAACTGCAGACGGATGGCAGACAGGCAAGCCGACAGGTAACAGACAGGTAACTGGAATCAGGAGCTGATGGCTGAAACAGAGTTAGACTGCACAGGAACAACAGGAACACGGATTGGATCTCAGAGAGTCAGGAACACAGACAGGAACACGGACTGGAACACAGGCATTGGACTCCGGACATCTGGTACCGATCAGCAGGCTCCGGACATCAGGTAGAGATGGATAGGATCCGGACATCTGGAAGTGGTCATCGGACATCGGATATCAGGCAATGGTCATCGGACATCGGATATCAGGCAATGGTCATCAGGGATAGGATCCGGACATCTGGCAGCGACCTGAAAAGGAACCCCAGCGGTCTGGTGCAAGCCCCGCCTAGCACAACGGGAGCTGGCCGGGGATTGCACAGAAGCTGAGCACAGAGTAACAGAAACTCAGCACACACCGGACTCCTTCTTCCAAGATGAACTCAGGTTATATAGCAAGGATTCACAGTCACTGGCACAGGGTTCTGGACACAGCAGGATTTCAGGAACATAACACATAGGACACAGTTCAGACAGTCAGGTACAGGATGCGATCCCGGATCAGGGGTTCAGGTAATTAGACTCAGAAGGAACAGGCCTGGATATACAGCCTCCAGGAACGGCGATCTGGGTAATCAGCCCCCAGCATAGGCGGAAACACAAGACAAAGTTCAGACATTCAGGTACCGGGTTAGATCCAGGATCAGGGAACAAGAAACAGCAGGAACAGGGAATCAGCTCTCCAGAGCTGATCAACTTCAGAGCAGGAGCTGAACACACAACCACATACAGCTAGGTTCAGGGATTCAGTGTGGATTCAGTGTGAAGCTCTGGCAACGCCCACTAGGGCTGGGGAACTTTATATATGAGCTGCTTCACAGCAATAGGCTGGAGCAGTAATTCTAATACACACCCAATCCTCATAAAAGCAGGACAGGTGTGGGCCGCGCCCCCTATGCAGAGCCAAACAACTCATCACAGAGGAACGCCTGACAGTGGCTGCTGCCACACACGTAGTAAATCATGCACCATTGCAGAGGACTTTGCAACCTACGGATGGTCTTCACAGCAGGCCAGGCGCCTGACAGAAGCTGCTGCCACACACGTAGTAAGTCATGCACCACTGCAGAGGACTTTGCAAGCTACGGACGGCTTTCACAGCAGGTCAGGAACCGCACATGCGGGCGGTCATGCAAAGCAGCGGAGCCACTCACGCAAGTACGGGTACGCAGCAGAGCCGGGAACTGAGCAGCATCCATATAGGTAACAGACAACAGTATCCCAGCTGGTTAGGGGGAAAGGAGCAAAAGGGTTAATGCAAAAGACATGCAGAGTAACGCTGGAAAACAAAGTACAGATAATACCAGCGTTACAGTATCCCCCTCCTCAGGCCCCCTCTTCTGAAGACCCAAGTAAAAAAAAATTCCCCAGAAAAATTCACTTGGGTTTGGCGGTAAGTCCCATAGTTCACAATATGGCAGCATAGTTAATAACTCGAAAAGTCCGAACCGCTGACCAAGCGGGGAATCGAGCCATCTAGTCCACCTACCGTGTGGGGACCAAGTAGTCTAGTTCGCACATCAGGTGGAGCTTGGAGAAAGTCCTGCAGACCGCACATGCTCAGCGGAGTCCATGGCCAGAGCTTACTGGTATGGCCTCACTCTCAGGCCTCAGGCGTAGCACAGGCTCAGCAGGAGAACATCAGACACCGGCCCAGGACGAACGTCAGACGATGGCGGGGTCATCACGGGTTGATGAAGTCCAGGGTCATCTGGCACAGGCATACTAGGACGGCCTCTCTCTCAGGCCTCAGGCGTAGCACAGGCTCAGCAGGAGAACATCAGACACCGACCCAGGACAGACGTCATCACAGGGTAGACCAAGAAGGAACCGGCAGGACAAGAGAGAGGGTGGCACCTGGGAAAAGGGCAGGGAATCACGGCAGGGGATATAGGTAGTTTCTGGACAGGCAGGTTTGTCACAGCAAGTGACCAAGGAAGTCTCGGGACAGGCAGGTTGTCACGGCAAGTGACCAAGGCAGTCTCTGGGACAGGCAGGTTGTCACGGCAAGTGACCAGGGCAGTCTCTGGGACAGGCAGGTTGTCACGGCAAGTGACCAGGCAGTCTCTGGGACAGGCAGGTTGTCACGGAAAGTGACCAGGGCAGTCTCTGGGACAGGCAGGTTGTCACGGCAAGTGACCAGGCAGTCTCTGGGACAGGCCCAGGTTGTCACGGCAAGTGACCAGGCAGTCTCTAGACAGGCAGGTTGTCACGGCAAGTGACCAGGGCAGTCTCTGGGACAGGCAGGTTGTCACGGCAAGTGACCAGGGCAGTCTCTGGGACAGGCAGGTTGTCACGGCAAGTGACCAGGGCAGTCTCTGGGACAGGCAGGTTGTCACGCAAGTGACCAGGCAGTCTCTGGGACAGGCAGGTTGTCACGGAAAGTGACCAGGGCAGTCTCTGGGACAGGCAGGTTGTCACGGAAAGTGACCAGGGCAGTCTCTGGGACAGGCAGGTTGTCACGGAAAGTGACCAGGGCAGTCTCTGGGACAGGCAGGTTGTCACGGCAAGTGACCAGGCAGTCTCTGGACAGGCAGGTATATACGACCTGATACGGTGGAGCCTCCAGGTAGGCTGCAGTCGGATGGCAGATGATCGCTCCCAGGAGAGCAGGCAAGAGCCGGGGATCTCTGCAGATGATGTCCGAACTTCCGGATGGAGCTGCAGTCGGATGGCAGATGATCGCTCCTAGGTGAGCAGGCAAGAGCCGAGGATCTCTGCAGATGACGTCCGAACCTCTGGAAGGAACTGCAGACGGATGGCAGACAGGCAAGCCGACAGGTAACAGACAGGTAACTGGAATCAGGAGCTGATGGCTGAAACAGAGTTAGACTGCACAGGAACAACAGGAACACGGATTGGATCTCAGAGAGTCAGGAACACAGACAGGAACACGGACTGGAACACAGGCATTGGACTCCGGACATCTGGTACCGATCAGCAGGCTCCGGACATCAGGTAGAGATGGATAGGATCCGGACATCTGGAAGTGGTCATCGGACATCGGATATCAGGCAATGGTCATCGGACATCGGATATCAGGCAATGGTCATCAGGGATAGGATCCGGACATCTGGCAGCGACCTGAAAAGGAACCCCAGCGGTCTGGTGCAAGCCCCGCCTAGCACAACGGGAGCTGGCCGGGGATTGCACAGAAGCTGAGCACAGAGTAACAGAAACTCAGCACACACCGGACTCCTTCTTCCAAGATGAACTCAGGTTATATAGCAAGGATTCACAGTCACTGGCACAGGGTTCTGGACACAGCAGGATTTCAGGAACATAACACATAGGACACAGTTCAGACAGTCAGGTACAGGATGCGATCCCGGATCAGGGGTTCAGGTAATTAGACTCAGAAGGAACAGGCCTGGATATACAGCCTCCAGGAACGGCGATCTGGGTAATCAGCCCCCAGCATAGGCGGAAACACAAGACAAAGTTCAGACATTCAGGTACCGGGTTAGATCCAGGATCAGGGAACAAGAAACAGCAGGAACAGGGAATCAGCTCTCCAGAGCTGATCAACTTCAGAGCAGGAGCTGAACACACAACCACATACGGCTAGGTTCAGGGATTCAGTGTGGATTCAATGTGAAGCTCTGGCAACGCCCACTAGGGCTGGGGAACTTTATATATGAGCTGCTTCACAGCAATAGGCTGGAGCAGTAATTCTAATACACACCCAATCCTCATAAAAGCAGGACAGGTGTGGGCCGCGCCCCCTATGCAGAGCCAAACAACTCATCACAGAGGAACGCCTGACAGTGGCTGCTGCCACACACGTAGTAAATCATGCACCATTGCAGAGGACTTTGCAACCTACGGATGGTCTTCACAGCAGGCCAGGCGCCTGACAGAAGCTGCTGCCACACACGTAGTAAGTCATGCACCACTGCAGAGGACTTTGCAAGCTACGGACGGCTTTCACAGCAGGTCAGGAACCGCACATGCGGGCGGTCATGCAAAGCAGCGGAGCCACTCACGCAAGTACGGGTACGCAGCAGAGCCGGGAACTGAGCAGCATCCATATAGGTAACAGACAACAGTATCCCAGCTGGTTAGGGGGAAAGGAGCAAAAGGGTTAATGCAAAAGACATGCAGAGTAACGCTGGAAAACAAAGTACAGATAATACCAGCGTTACAGTATCCCCCTCCTCAGGCCCCCTCTTCTGAAGACCCAAGTAAAAAAAAATTCCCCAGAAAAATTCACTTGGGTTTGGCGGTAAGTCCCATAGTTCACAATATGGCAGCATAGTTAATAACTCGAAAAGTCCGAACCGCTGACCAAGCGGGGAATCGAGCCATCTAGTCCACCTACCGTGTGGGGACCAAGTAGTCTAGTTCGCACATCAGGTGGAGCTTGGAGAAAGTCCTGCAGACCGCACATGCTCAGCGGAGTCCATGGCCAGAGCTTACTGGTATGGCCTCACTCTCAGGCCTCAGGCGTAGCACAGGCTCAGCAGGAGAACATCAGACACCGGCCCAGGACGAACGTCAGACGATGGCGGGGTCATCACGGGTTGATGAAGTCCAGGGTCATCTGGCACAGGCATACTAGGACGGCCTCTCTCTCAGGCCTCAGGCATAGCACAGGCTCAGCAGGAGAACATCAGACACCGACCCAGGACAGACGTCATCACAGGGTAGACAAGAAGGAACCGGCAGGACAAGAGAGAGGGTGGCACCTGGGAAAAGGGCAGGGAATCACGGCAGGGGATATAGGTAGTTTCTGGACAGGCAGGTTTGTCACAGCAAGTGACCAAGGAAGTCTCGGGACAGGCAGGTTGTCACGGCAAGTGACCAAGGCAGTCTCTGGGACAGGCAGGTTGTCACGGCAAGTGACCAGGGCAGTCTCTGGGACAGGCAGGTTGTCACGGCAAGTGACCAGGCAGTCTCTGGGACAGGCAGGTTGTCACGGAAAGTGACCAGGGCAGTCTCTGGGACAGGCAGGTTGTCACGGCAAGTGACCAGGCAGTCTCTGGGACAGCCAGGTTGTCACGGCAAGTGACCAGGCAGTCTCTAGACAGGCAGGTTGTCACGGCAAGTGACCAGGGCAGTCTCTGGGACAGGCAGGTTGTCACGGCAAGTGACCAGGGCAGTCTCTGGGACAGGCAGGTTGTCACGGCAAGTGACCAGGGCAGTCTCTGGGACAGGCAGGTTGTCACGGCAAGTGACCAGGCAGTCTCTGGGACAGGCAGGTTGTCACGGAAAGTGACCAGGGCAGTCTCTGGGACAGGCAGGTTGTCACGGAAAGTGACCAGGGCAGTCTCTGGGACAGGCAGGTTGTCACGGAAAAGTGACCAGGGCAGTCTCTGGGACAGGCAGGTTGTCACGGCAAGTGACCAGGCAGTCTCTGGACAGGCAGGTATATACGACCTGATACGGTGGAGCCTCCAGGTAGGCTGCAGTCGGATGGCAGATGATCGCTCCCAGGAGAGCAGGCAAGAGCCGGGGATCTCTGCAGATGATGTCCGAACTTCCGGATGGAGCTGCAGTCGGATGGCAGATGATCGCTCCTAGGTGAGCAGGCAAGAGCCGAGGATCTCTGCAGATGACGTCCGAACCTCTGGAAGGAACTGCAGACGGATGGCAGACAGGCAAGCCGACAGGTAACAGACAGGTAACTGGAATCAGGAGCTGATGGCTGAAACAGAGTTAGACTGCACAGGAACAACAGGAACACGGATTGGATCTCAGAGAGTCAGGAACACAGACAGGAACACGGACTGGAACACAGGCATTGGACTCCGGACATCTGGTACCGATCAGCAGGCTCCGGACATCAGGTAGAGATGGATAGGATCCGGACATCTGGAAGTGGTCATCGGACATCGGATATCAGGCAATGGTCATCGGACATCGGATATCAGGCATGGTCATCAGGGATAGGATCCGGACATCTGGCAGCGACCTGAAAAGGAACCCCAGCGGTCTGGTGCAAGCCCCGCCTAGCACAACGGGAGCTGGCCGGGGATTGCACAGAAGCTGAGCACAGAGTAACAGAAACTCAGCACACACCGGACTCATTCTTCCAAGATGAACTCAGGTTATATAGCAAGGATTCACAGTCACTGGCACAGGGTTCTGGACACAGCAGGATTTCAGGAACATAACACATAGGACACAGTTCAGACAGTCAGGTACAGGATGCGATCCCGGATCAGGGGTTCAGGTAATTAGACTCAGAAGGAACAGGCCTGGATATACAGCCTCCAGGAACGGCGATCTGGGTAATCAGCCCCCAGCATAGGCGGAAACACAAGACAAAGTTCAGACATTCAGGTACCGGGTTAGATCCAGGATCAGGGAACAAGAAACAGCAGGAACAGGGAATCAGCTCTCCAGAGCTGATCAACTTCAGAGCAAGCTGAACACACAACCACATACGGCTAGGTTCAGGGATTCAGTGTGGATTCAATGTGAAGCTCTGGCAACGCCCACTAGGGCTGGGGAACTTTATATATGAGCTGCTTCACAGCAATAGGCTGGAGCAGTAATTCTAATACACACCCAATCCTCATAAAAGCAGGACAGGTGTGGGCCGCGCCCCCTATGCAGAGCCAAACAACTCATCACAGAGGAACGCCTGACAGTGGCTGCTGCCACACACGTAGTAAATCATGCACCATTGCAGAGGACTTTGCAACCTACGGATGGTCTTCACAGCAGGCCAGGCGCCTGACAGAAGCTGCTGCCACACACGTAGTAAGTCATGCACCACTGCAGAGGACTTTGCAAGCTACGGACGGCTTTCACAGCAGGTCAGGAACCGCACATGCGGGCGGTCATGCAAAGCAGCGGAGCCACTCACGCAAGTACGGGTACGCAGCAGAGCCGGGAACTGAGCAGCATCCATATAGGTAACAGACAACAGTATCCCAGCTGGTTAGGGGGAAAGGAGCAAAAGGGTTAATGCAAAAGACATGCAGAGTAACGCTGGAAAACAAAGTACAGATAATACCAGCGTTACAGAATGCAATATTTTTCTACCAGAGCCTGTGAAACAAGATTCCCAGCTGCTCCAGAATCAAGTTGGGCTAGTTCGGAAAAACGGTTCTCACCGAGAAGAATTGAGACTGACAGCAGCAGAGATGGAGAGGATTTATTCTTGTCTAGATTGACCTCTCCGAGCGAACCTAGACACTGGCGTTTCCCGACCTCTCCAGACAGGTACGGATCAGGTGCTCCTTACTGCCACAGTAGAAGCAACTCCCCTCGGCACGGCGTAAGTCCTGACGGGCTTTGACCATCTTGGTCTGGTCGACCTGCATAGGCTCAGAAGTGTGTACCTGGGGAGAAACGGAAGGAGTTACGGGTCTCTGAAAAGTAGGAGCTAGACGAGGAAACCTTCTCTCACGGGTGACCTCTTTGGCGCGCTCCTGGAACCGTAGATCAATTCGATTGGCAAGAGTTATTAGGTCATCGAGAGAGGTAGGAATGTCCCGACCGGCAAGTTCATCTTTAATACGACCGGACAGACCCTCCCAGAAGACAGATATCAGAGCGTCATTATCCCAAGCCAGCTCCGAGGCAAGGGTACGGAACCGTATGGCATATTGACCCACGGTGAGACTTCCCTGACGGAGACGTAGCAGAGATGATGCGGAGGAGGTCTTCCGTCCGGGTTCGTCGAATACCTTCCGGAAGGCCGAGAGAAAGGCAGGCAGGTCGGACACAAGGGGGTCTTCTCTCTCCCAAAGAGGATTAAGCCAGGCCAGAGATGGGACATGATGAAGGCAATTTTTGCCCGGTCGGAGTTAAACTGGTGGGACAGGAGTTCAAAGTGCAGGGAGCACTGGTTAATTAATCCCCGAGCCAGAGCAGGGTCGCCTCCAAAACGAGGAGGTGCTGAAAGTCGAGGTCCGGGAACGGAAACCACAGAATTGGTGAGCAGCGGAACTGCCGGATTGCGAGTCATAGCGCCAGCGGTGGTTGCTGGTGAAGCAGTCAGAGTGTCCAGGCGGGAATTAACATTCCGCAGGTGACCTAGGATGGACTCCTGTTGAGACCTCTGACGAGACAGTTCATGACACAGGTCAGAGAGCGAGGGAGTTTGGGTGCCACCGGGTTCCATGGCCCGAGCAAACTGTAACAGGTCTGGGAGGCGGAACCTCTGAGCTATTATACAAGGAGGCTTACCTTGTAAAGGAGCGGGTGGCGCCCGGGGAAGACGGACAGGAAGTCACGGCAAGTGACCGGGGCAGTCTCTGGACAGACAGGCAGGAGGTCATGGCAAGTGACCGGGGCAGTCTCTGGATAGACAGGCAGGTAGTACGGCAAGTGACCGGGGCAGTCTCTGGATAGACAGGCAGGGAGTCACGGCAAGTGACCGGGGCAGTCTCTGGATAGACAGGCAGATAGTCACGGCAAGTGACCGGGGCAGTCTCTGGATAGACAGGCGGGTAGTCACGGCAAGTGACTGGGCAGTCTCTGGATAGACAGCAGTAGTCACGGCAAGTGACGGCGTCTCTGAATAGACAGGCAGGAAGTCACGGCAAGTGACCGGGGCAGTCTCTGGATAGACAGGCAGGTATGACCTGTGATGGTTGAGCCTCCCGGTAGGCTAGCAGGCAGATGGTAGATGTGCGTCCTCAGATAAACGGGCTGACTGGTCCAAAGACAGACTGACAGCTGATGGTGGACAGACTGTCGGACGTTGACGCCTCCAGGTAGGCTAGCAGACTGGTAACCGGTGAACATCAGCAGATACACGGGCAGGCTGGTCCATAGACAGACTGGCAGGTGATGGCGGGCAGACTGTCGGACGGTGGAGCCTCCAGGTAGGCTAGCGGACAGGTAGCAGACAGCAAACTGGCAGGAAACAGGCAGGTAACTGGTAACGGAACCTGAGGGCTGAAGCAGAGTAGTGAACAGTGCAACAACATTGCTTGGGCACCTCCATTAAGGAGGAGGTGCTTTATATAAGGTGGAATCCTCCGGCATTGGCCGGGGACCTTTTTTGAAAGATGCGCGCGGCCCCTTTAAGAGCGGGGGAGTGCACGTGCGCGCGCCCTAAGCCCAGTGGCAGGGAAGGAGCGCGCAGCCCCAGCAGGGCGGAAGGAGGACGCCGAGCGAGGGTAAGAGGAGCGACGTCCCTGCCTGGCAGAGGACGCTGGCGCAGGGGAACAGCGTCCCTGCCTGGCAGAGGACAGGGACGCTGGCGCAGGGGAACAGCGTCCCTGCCTGGCAGAGGACAGGGACGCTGGCGCCGGCGCTACATTAACACATTGGCAGCCCCAACTGGTAACAGACACAGATTTCTGTTGTGAATGGGTTTGAGATGAGTTCTGAGCAGAGGCTCCCTCTGGTGGTTACAAGCGGTACTAGTGAGGATTGTGAAGACTGGGAATCAGGTGTTACTGATTGGTCTTATTTAAGTGAATCATTTTCCCATCAGGGTTGCCGGTGATCAATTGTTCTGGTCTGAATCCTTCTTTCCAGTTTCCCTTGTAGCCTGCTGTGTCGTGTCTGCATCTCCTGCTATCAGATAAGACAATTTCTTATTTTGTGTTTTTGCTATATTTTTGCATTTGGTCCTGCACTTCTGTGGGGGCCTTCTGGGTCCCCTCCGGGGGCTTTTGCCCTCTCAGTTTAGTCCAGCCACTGTGTTTTGTACTTTTGCTTTTTCCAGTTTTTTCAGTGGCTGCTGTTTTTGTTACACCAGAGAACTGATTTGGGTGGTAGAGGTCGTGTGATCTCAGGTGATTTTGAAATTAGTAGAGTTGGTGTTTTTTCAGGGTTTTCTGAGATTGCAGTAAGTACCCTTCCTGTCCTTTTCTATTTAGATAGTTTGGGCCCCAGCGTTTGCTCATACTATTTTCTTTCTGTGTCAGTATTTCCTCTTGTCTAACCGCCATTACATGTTTGGGGGCTTTCTATTGTCTTTGGGGTTCTGCTCCGGGGCAGATAGCTTTCCTATTTCTATCTTTAGGTGTAGTTAGTTTCTCAGGCTGTGACGAGGCGTCTAGGACCAACATAGGAACGCTCCACGGCTGCCTCTAGTTGCGGTGGTTAGTCAGGGTACTGCAATCTCATAGATTCCAACTGCTCTGGTGTATTTCCTTTTTGCCTGCACTCCTCAGCTACCGAAACATAACAGTATCACCGGCCAAAAAATTGTATGGTACTCACAGAAGGGAAAAAATATTTTGAAGGAAGAAAGTTGTCAGAGATATTTTTCTGTTTGTTGCATTTTTTTTTTTTTTTTTTCCCTCTGTATCTCTGGGTGCTGGGGAGGATCTTTTCTCCCAATGGAGTTTGCACAGTTGTCTGGCCGTGTGGATCAGCTTGCCACTGAGGTTCAGAGTATTGCTGCATATGTTGCTAGGTTGCCTGTTGTGGAACCTAGGATCCCCATGCCAGATTTGTTTCTAGGGGATCGAGCTAAGTTTCAGAATTTCAAAAATAATTGTAAATTGTTTCTTGCCTTAAAATCTAAGTCCTCAGGAAACGCAGCGCAGCAGGTTCAAATTATCATCTCTCTCCTGCGCGGCGATCCTCAGGATTGGGCTTTTTCCCTGATACCTGGGGATCCTGTTTTGAGTGATGTTGATGCATTTTTTCAGGCTTTGGGGTTATTGTACGATGAGCCTAATGTCACTGATCAAGCTGAAAAAGCCTTGTTGGCATTAAATCAGGGGCTTGATGACGCTGAGTTATACTGTCAGAGATTCCGTAGGTGGGCAGTCCTGACCAAATGGAATGACGACGCTTTGGCGGCCCTTTTCCGGAAGGGTCTGTCGGATAATGTAAAGGATGTTATGGTGGGATTCCCTGTCCCCTCTGGTCTCAATGATTCTATGTCATTAGCGATTCAAATTGACAGACGTTTGCGTGAGCAGAGAAGTATGCGTGGAGTGGTGTTGCCTTGTGAGCCAGCTGCTGAGCCCATGCAGTGTGATGGAGTGGTGTCTGGGGCACAGCGTCATGAGTTTCGAAAGCGCAATGGGTTATGTTTCTACTGTGGTGATGCCTCTCATGCTATTTCAGTCTGCCCTAAGCGGGGAAGACATTTTGCACGCTCAGTTGTCTTGGGTAGTGTTCAGACTAAGTTTTTATTAACTGTCACTCTGATATGCTCTCTGTCCTCATTTTCTGCTCAGGCTTTCGTTGATTCTGGAGCAGCTATTAACCTGATGGATTATGATTTTGCTAAACGTTGTGGGTTTCCCTTGATACCCCTACAAAAGTCTATTCTCCTACTGGGGATCGATTCTACCCTTTGGCTGAGAATAAACCCCAGTTTTCTACTCAGGTGATAATGAGGGTTGAACCTGATCACCAGGAGTGCTGCAAATTTTTGGTTCTATATAATCTGCATGACATTATCGTGCTGGGTTTCCCTTGGTTACAGTCTCATAATCCTGTTTTGGATTGGAAATCTGTGTCTGTAACCAGTTGGGGCTGCCAATGTGTTAGTGCCAACACTCCTGTTTTTTCTGCCTCCCCCCAGGCTGAGGATGTTCCTGACTTTTTGTTTGATTTTTCTGATGTGTTTAGCGAAAGTAAATCTGCATCCTTACCTCCCCATAGGAGCTATGACTGCGCTATTGAATTAGTGCCAGGTAGTAAATTCCCTAAAGGTCGCCTTTTTAACTTGTCTGTACCTGAACATTACGCTATGCGGTCTTATATCAAGGAATCATTGGAGAAGGGTCATATCAGACCATCCTCTTCACCCTTAGGTGCCGGTTTTTTCTTTGTGGCCAAAAAAGATGGTTCATTAAGGCCGTGTATTGATTATCGACTCTTGAACAATATTACTGTGAAATATCAATACCCGTTACCTTTGATTTCTGACCTGTTTTCCAGGGTGAAAAACGCTACTTGGTTTACCAAGCTTGACCTCAGGGGGGCGTATAACCTTATTCGCATTAAGCACGGGGATGAATGGAAGACGGCATTCAATACCCTGAAGGGCATTTTGAGTACCTAGTGATGCCCTTTGGGCTCACTAATGCTCCTTCCTTCTTCCAGTCCTTCATGAATGACATTTTCAGGGATTTTGTGGACAAATTTCTGATTGTTTATTTGGATGATATCTTGATTTTTTCTAATGACTGGGACTCTCATGTGAAACATGTTCGGACTGTGTTCCAGATTTTGAGAGAGAATGCTCTGTATGTGAAAGGATCAAAGTGTCTTTTTGGCGTACAGAAGATCTCATTTCTGGGATTCATTTTGTCCCCATCTGTTATTGAAATGGACCCGGTCAAGGTTCAGGCCATCTGTGATTGGGTCCAACCTACTTCATTAAAGGCTCTTCAGAGATTTTTGGGTTTTGCCAATTTTTATCGTAAATTTATTGGTAATTTCTCTGTTATTGTTAAACCATTAACTGATTTGACCAGAAAGGGTTCTGATGTGGTGAATTGGCCTCCTGAGGCAGTCTCTGCGTTTCAGGAACTTAAGCAGAGATTCACTTCTGCTCCTGTTCTACGGCAGCCTGATGTTTCTCTGCCATTTCAGGTGGAGGTTGATGCCTCTGAAATTGGGGCAGGTGCCGTTTTGTCCCAAAAAGATCCAGAGACCTCTAAAAGTAACCCTTGTGCCTTTTTCTCTCGAAAATTTTCTCCTACTGAACGTAATTATGACGTGGGTAATCGGGAGTTATTGGCCATGAAGTGGGCTTTTGAAGAGTGGAGACATTGGCTGGAGGGAGCCAAACATCAGGTGGTGGTCCTTACTGACCATAAGAATCTGGTCTATCTGGAATCTGCCAGGCGACTCAATCCTAGACAGGCCAGGTGGGCCTTGTTTTTCACACGTTTTAATTTTGTGGTTTCCTTTCTTCCTGGCACTAAGAATGTTAAGGCGGATGCCCTCTCGAGGAGTTTCCTTGCGGACTCTCCTGAGCTATCTGATCCCTCTGTTATTTTGAAGGAGGGTGTAGTTCTTTCCGCCATCTCGCCCAATTTGAGACTTGCTCTGGAGGGGTGTCAGGAGGATAGGCCCGAGCGCTGCCCTGTTGGAAAATTGTTTGTCCCGGACCAATGGAAAAAGAGTGTGATGTCTGAGATTCATTGTTCCGCATTGGCTGGGCATCCCGGAATTTTTGGTACCAGAGACTTGGTTAGTCGGTCCTTTTGGTGGCCTACCTTGTCTCGCGATGTCAGGGAATTTGTGCAGTCCTGCGGGACTTGCTCTCGCTCCAAGCCTTGCTCTCGCTCTAGTGGTTTGTTGATGCCATTGCCTGTGCCCAAGAGACCATGGACCCATATCTCTATGGATTTCATTTCCGATCTTCCTGTTTCTCAGAGAATGACCACCATCTGGGTAATTTGTGATAGGTTTTCCAAAATGATACATCTTGTGCCATTACCTAAGTTGCCTTCCTCCTCTGAATTGGTGCCGTTGTTCCTTCAGCACGTGGTTCGTTTACACGGCATTCCTGAGAACATTGTGTCTGACAGAGGAGTCCAGTTTGTTTCCAGATTTTGGAGGACTTTTGTTCTAAACTGGGTGTTCAATTGTCTTTCTCCTCGGCATTTCATCCTCAGACCAATGGTCAAACTGAGAGAACAAACCAGACATTGGAGACTTATCTAAGATGCTTTGTGTCTGCTGATCAGGATGACTGGGTCTCTTTTTTGCCTTTGGCTGAGTTTGCTCTTAATAATAGGGCTAGCTCTGCCACTTTGATGTCTCCGTTTTTTCTGTAATTCTGGGTTTCACCCTCGATTTTCTTCAGGACAGACGGAGGCTTCTGTCTGTCCAGGTGTTGACTCTGTTGTTGAGCGTATGCAGCAGATTTGGGACCAGGTAGTGGAGAGGTTGTCCCTCTCTCAGGAGAAGGCCCAGCGGTTTGCTAACCGGCATAGGACTGATGGTCCTCGGTTTAAAGTGGGGGACTTGGTCTGGTTGTCCTCAAAGAATATTCCTATGAGAGTAGCATCTCCTAAATTTAAGCCTAGGTTCATTGGACCTTATAAGATCATGGAGATTATTAATCCTGTTTCTTTTCGTTTGCTTCTTCCAGGGACATTTAAGATCCATAACGTGTTCCACAAGTCCTTGTTGAAGAGGTTTGTTGAGCCAGTGGTTCCTGCTGCTGTGCCTCCTGACCCTGTTTTGGTTGAGGGCAATCTGGAGTATGTGGTTGAGAAAATATTGGATTCTCGTTTTTCTAGACGAAGACTCCAGTATTTGGTTAAATGGAGAGGTTATGGTCAGGAAGATAATTCTTGGGTGTTTGCTTCGGACATCCATGCTAGGAGACTTATCCGTGCGTATCATAGAACTCATCCTGACCGACCTGGTTGCTCAAATGAGGGTTCGGTGACCCTCCTCAAGGGGGGGTACTGTTGTGAATGGGTTTGAGATGAGTTCTGAGCAGAGGCTCCCTCTGGTGGTTACAAGCGGTACTAGTGAGGATTGTGAAGACTGGGAATCAGGTGTTACTGATTGGTCTTATTTAAGGGAATCATTTTCCCATCAGGGTTGCCGGTGATCAATTGTTCTGGTCTGAATCCTTCTTTCCAGTTTCCCTTGTAGCCTGCTGTGTCGTGTCTGCATCTCCTGCTATCAGATAAGACAATTTCTTATTTTGTGTTTTTGCTATATTTTTGCATTTGGTCCTGCACTTCTGTGGGGGCCTTCTGGGTCCCCTCCGGGGGCTTTTGCCCTCTCAGTTTAGTCCAGCCACTGTGTTTTGTACTTTTGCTTTTTCCAGTTTTTTCAGTGGCTGCTGTTTTTGTTACACCAGAGAACTGATTTGGGTGATAGAGGTCGTGTGATCTCAGGTGATTTTGAAATTAGTAGAGTTGGTGTTTTTTCAGGGTTTTCTGAGATTGCAGTAAGTACCCTTCCTGTCCTTTTCTATTTAGATAGTTTGGGCCCCAGCGTTTGCTCATACTATTTTCTTTCTGTGTCAGTATTTCCTCTTGTCTAACCGCCATTACATGTTTGGGGGCTTTCTATTGTCTTTGGGGTTCTGCTCCGGGGCAGATAGCTTTCCTATTTCTATCTTTAGGTGTAGTTAGTTTCTCAGGCTGTGACGAGGCGTCTAGGACCAACGTAGGAACGCTCCACGGCTGCCTCTAGTTGCGGTGGTTAGTCAGGGTACTGCAATCTCATAGATTCCAACTGCTCTGGTGTATTTCCTTTTTGCCTGCACTCCTCAGCTACCGAAACATAACAGATTTCCAATCCAAAACAGGATTATGAGGCTGTAACCAAGGGAAACCCAGTACGATAATGTCAAGCAGATTATACAGAACCAAAATTTGCAACTCTACTGATGATCAGGTTCTACCCTCATTATCACCTGAGTAGAGAACTGAGGTTTATTCTCAGCCAAAGGGGTAGAATCGATCCCCAGTAGAGGAATAGACTTCCGTAGGGGTATCAAGGGAAACCCACAACGTTTAGCGAAATCAAAATCCATCAGGTTAATAGCTGCTCCAGAATCAACAAAAGCCTGAGCAGAAAATAAGGACAGAGAGCATATCAGGGTAACAGTTAATAAAAACTTAGTCTGAACACTACCCAAGACAACCGAGCGTGCAAAACGTCTTCCCCGCTTAGGGCAGACTGAAATAGCATGAGAGGCATCACCACAGTAGAAACATAACCCATTGCGCTTTCGAAATTCATGACGCTGTGCCCCAGAAACCACTCTATCACACTGCATGGATTCAGAAGCAGGTTCACAAGGCAACATTATTCCACGCATACCTTTCCGCTCACGCAAACGTCTGTCAATTTGAATCGCTAATGACATAGAATCATTGAGACCAGAGGGAACAGGGAATCCCACCATAACATCCTTTATATTATCTGACAGTCCCTTCCGAAAAAGAGCTGCCAAAGCGTCGTCATTCCATTTGGTCAGGACTGCCCACTTACGGAATCTCTGACAGTATAACTCAGCGTCCTCAAGCCCCTGACTTAATGCCAACAAAGTTTTTTCAGCTTGATCAGTGACATTAGGCTCATCGTACAATAACCCCAAAGCCTGAAAAAACGCATCAACATCACTCAAAACAGGATCCCCAGGTGTCAGGGAAAAAGCCCAATCCTGAGGGTCGCCGCGCAGGAGAGAGATGACAATTTGAACTTGCTGCGCTGCGTTCCCTGAGGACTTAGATTTTAAGGCAAAAAACAATTTACAGTTAATTTTGAAATTCAGAAACTTAGCTCGATCCCCTAAAAACAAATCTGGCATGGGATCCTAGGTTCCACAACAGGCAACCTAGCAAGATAGGTAGCAATACTCCGAACTTCAGTGGAAAAAAAAAAAAAATCTCTGACAACTCTGACAACTTTTTTCTTTCCACAATATTTTTCCCTTCTGTGAGTACCATATAATTTTCAGTTTTGGGCCGGTGATACTGTTATGATTTGGTAGCTGAGGAGAGCAGGCAAAAAAGGAAATACACCAGAGCAGTTGGAAACTATGAGATTGCAGTACCCTGACTAACCACCACAACTAGAGGCAGCCGTGGAGCGTTCCTACGTTGGTCCTAGACGCCTCGTCACAGCCTGAGAAACTAACTACACCTAAAGATAGAAAGAGGAAAGCTATCTGCCCCGGAGCAGATCCCCAAAGACATAGAAAGCCCCCAAACATGTAATGTCGGTTAGACAAGAAGAAATACTGACACAGACAGAAAATAGTATGAGCAAACGTTGGGGCCCAAACTTACTAAATAGAAAAGGATAGGAAGGGCACTTACTGCAATCCCAAAAAACCCTGAAAAGCACCAACTCTACTAATTTCAAAAACACCTGAGATCACACGACCTGTACCACCTAAATTAGTTCTCTGGTGTAACCAAAAACAAAACAGCAGCCACTGAAAAAACTGGAAAAAGCAAATGTACAAACATCAGTGGCTGAACTGAACTGAGAGGGCAAAAGCCCCCAGAAGGGACCCTGAAGGCCCCCACAGAAGTGCAGGACAAAATGCAAAAAATCAAGCACAAAAACAAAAAGAAAAAATGTCTTATGTGTAAGCAGGAGATTCAGACACGACACAGCAGGCTACCAAGGAAACAGGAATCAAGGATTGAGACCAGAACAATTGATCACCGGCAACCCTGATGGGAAGGCGACTCCCTTATATAAGACCAGTCAGTAACACCTGATTCCCAATCCTCACAATCTTCACTGGACAGTCCAGTACCGTTTGTAACCACCAGAGGGAGCTTCTGCTCAGAACTCATTTCCAGCCTATTCACAACAGTTAACGTTTACTGCAGGGACTGCAGGTAATGCTGCCAGCCTCGCAGTAAACCCCTGAATGAATCATCTCTTCACCCATCTGACAGGAGAGGAAGTGATTAGTGTGGGAAGCTTAATTGATTGCTTCCCACTTTCACTTCAGGTCAGCCGGGGACAGCGCACAGCATCAGTGACGTCAGAGGGAATCCCGGCTGACCTGAAGTGAACTGATTAGCAAAAATAGGGGATCCTGTTATGTTTCGGTAGCTGAGGAGGACAGAAACAACAGCAGGGCAGCCGAACACCTGAGATGTTGATAACTGATGGGTTGCAGATTCCTAAACTAACGACAGAACTAGAGGTAGCCGTGAAGCGTTCCTACGTTGATCCTAGACGCCTTGTCACAGCCTGAGAGATAACTACACCTAAAGGCAGAAAGATGAAAGCTATCTGCCTTGGAGCAGATCCCCAAAGAAAATAGGAAGCCCCCAAACATATAATGGCGGTTAGACAAGATGAAAATACAAACAAAGGCAGAAAATAGACTGAGCAAACGCTGGGGCCACAAGCTGACTAAATAGGATAGGACAGGAGAGATTACTTTCTGCAACCCAGAAAACCCTACAAAAATCCAACAATTCTGATTACAAAAATACTGAGATCACACAATCTCGCCACCCACTAAATCAGATCTCAGTGTGAACAAAAAACAAGCCGCAGCCGCTGAAAAAACAGGAAAAAGCAAATGAGCAAATAACAGTGGCTGCAGATAAACTGTGAGGAGCTCAGGCCCCAGGAGGGGACCTGGCTGACCTCCACAAAAGTGCAGAAAACAATGCAAAAAGCAAGCACAAAAAGAAAAGCAAAAAACATCCCATCTGAAAGCAGGAGATGCAGGCAAGACTCAGCAAACTTCCAAATGAACCAGGAACCACAATTGAGACAAGAACAATTGATCACCGGCAACCATCATGGGAGGGAACCTCCCTTATATCAGACCAGTCCGTGAACCCAGATTGCCACTCCTCGCTGAAAGGTTCAGTACTGTATGTAACCACCAGAAGGAGCCTCTGCTCAGAAACCATCTCTAGCACATTCATAATAGTACCCCCCCTTGAGGAGGGGTCACCGAACCCTCACATGTGCAATCAGGCCGATCAGGATGAGCTTGGTGATAGGCACGGATCAGTCTCCTAGCATGGATGTCTGCAGCAAACACCCAAGAATTGTCCTCCTGACTATAATCTCTCCACTTAACCAAATACTGGAGTTTCTGTCTAGAAAAACGAGAATCCAATATTTTCTCAACCACATACTCCAGATTGCCCTCAACCAAAACAGGGTCAGGAGGCGCAGCCATAGGAACCACTGGCTCGACAAACCTCGACAAAACTTGTGGAATACGTTATGGATCTTAAATGTCCCTGGAAGAAGCAAACGGAAGGAAACAGGATTAAGAATCTCCATGATCTTATAAGGTCCAATGAACCTGGGCTTAAACTTTGGAGATGCAACCCTCATAGGGATATTTCTTGAGGAAAACAAAACCAAGTCCCCACTTTAAACCGAGGACAATCAGTCCTATGCCGGTTGGCAAACCGTTGGGCTTTCTCCTGAGAGAGAGAGACAACCTCTCCACTACCTGGTCCCAAATCTGCTGCATTCGCTCCACAACAGAGTCAACACCCGGACAGACAGAAGCCTCCGCCTATCCCGAAGAAAATCGAGGGTGAAACCCAAAATTGCAGAAAAATGGAGACATCAAGGTGGCAGAGCTAGCCCTATTATTAAGAGCAAACTCAGCAAAAGGCATAAAAGAGACCCAGTCATCTTGATCAGCAGACACAAAACATCTCAAATAAGTCTCCAAGGTCTCGTTTGTTCTCTCGGTTTGTGCATTGGTCTGAGGATGAAAAGCAGAGGAGAAAGATAATTGAACACCAAGTTTAGAACAAAATGTCCTCCAAAATCTGGAAACAAACTGGACTCCTCTGTCAGACACAATGTTCTCCGGAATGCCATGTAACCCAACCACATGCTGAAGGAACAAAGGCACCAATTCGGAGGAGGAAGGTAACTTAGGTAATGGCACAAGATGTATCATCTTGGAAAACCTATCACAGATTACCCAGATAACGGTCATTCTCTGAGAAACAGGGAGGTCGGAAATAAAATCCATAGAGATATGGGTCCACGGCCTCTTGGGCACAGGTAATGGCATTAACAAACCACTAGAGCGAGAGCAAGGCTTGGAGCGAGAGCAAGTCCCACAGGACTGCACAAATTCCCTGACGTCACAAGACAAAGTAGGCCACCAAAAGGACCGACTCACCAAGTCTCTGGTACCAAAAATCCCGGGATGACCAGTCAACGCGGAACAATGAATCTCAGACATCACACTCTTCTTCCACTGGTCTGGGACAAACAATTTCCCAATAGGGCAACGCTCAGGTTTATCCTCCTGACACCCTTCCAAGGCCAGTCTCAAATTGGGCGAGATGGCGGAAAGAACTACACCCTCTTTCAAAATAACAGTAGGATCAGATAACTCAGAAGAGTCCGCAAAGAAACTCCTCAAGAGGGCATCCGCCTTAACATTCTTAGTGCCAGGAAGAAAAGAAACCACAAAATTAAAACGTGTGAAAAACAAGGCCCACCTGGCCTGTCTAGGATTAAGTCGCTTGGCTGATTCGAGATAAACCAGATTCTTATGGTCCGTGAGAACCACCACCTGATGTTTGGCTCCTTCAAGCCAATGTCTCCACTCTTCAAAGGCCCACTTCATGCCCAATAACTCCCGATTACCCACGTCATAATTACGTTCAGTTGGAGAAAATTTTCGAGAGAAAAAGGCACAAGGGTTACTCTTAGAGGTCTCTGGATCTCTTTGGGACAAAACGGCACCTGCCCCAATTTCAGAGGCATCAACCTCCACCTGAAACGGTAGAGAAACATGAGGCTGCCGTAGAACAGGAGCAGAAGTGAATCGCTGCTTAAGTTCCTGAAACGCAGAGACTGCCTCAGGAGGCCAATTCACCACATCAGAACCCTTTTTGGTCAAATCAGTCAATGGTTTAACAATACCGGAGAAATTACCAATAAATGTACGATAAAAATTGGCAAAACCCAAAAATCTCTGAAGAGCCTTTAATGAAGTAGGTTGGACCCAATCACAGATGACTTCAACCTTTACCGGGTCCATTTCAATATCAGACGGAGACAAAATGAATCCCAGAAATGAGACCTTCTGTACGCCAAAAAGACACTTTGATCCCTTCACATACAGTGCATTCTCTCTCAAAATCTGAAACACAGTCCGAACATGTTTCACATGAGAGTCCCAGTCATTGGAAAAAATCAAGATATCATCCAAATAAACAATCAGAAATTTATCTACAAAATCCCTGAAAATATAATTCATGAAGGATTGGAAGACGGAAGGAGCATTAGTGAGCCCAAAGGGCATCACTAGGTACTCAAAATGCCCCTCTGGGATATTAAACGCCGTCTTCCATTCATCCCTGTCCTTAATGCGAATAAGGTTATACGCCCCCTGAGGTCAAGCTTTGTAAACCAACTAGCACTTTTCACCCTGGAAAACAGGTCAGAAATCAAGGGTAACGGATATTGATACTTCACAGTGATCTTATTCAAGAGACGATAATCAATACACGGCCTCAATGAACCATCCTTTTTGGCCACAAAAGAAAAAACCGGCACCCAAGGGTGAAGAGGATGGTCTGATATGACCCTTCTCCAATGACTCCTTGATATAAGATCGCATAGCATCGTGTTCAGGTACAGACAAGTTAAAAAGGCGACCTTTAGGAAATTTACCACTAGGCACTAATTCAATAGCGCGATCGTAGCTCCTGTGAGGGGGCAAAGATGCAGATTTACTTTCACTATATACATCCTAAAAATCAGTCAAAAAGTCAGGAACATCCTAAGACTTGGGAGAGGCAGAAAAAACAGGAGTGTCGGCATTAACACATTGGCAGCCCCAACTGGTCACAGACACAGATTTCCAATCCAAAACAGGATTATGAGACTGTAACCAAGGGAAACCTAGTACAATAATGTCATGCAGATTATACAGCACCAGAAATTTGCAACTCTCCTGATGATCTGGTTCAACCCTCATTATCACCTGAGTAGAAAACTGGGGTTTATTCTCCGCCAAAGTGGTAGAATCAATGCCCAGTAGGGGAATAGACTTCCGCAGGGGTATCATGGGAAACCCACAACGTTTGGCAAAGTCAAAATCCATCAGGTTAATAACTGATCCTAAATCAACAAAAGCCTGAGCAGAAAATGTGGACAGGGAGCAAATCAGGGTAACAGTCAACAGAAATTTAGTCTGAACACTACCCAAGACAACTGAGCATGCAAAACGTCTTCCCCGCTTAGGGCAGACTGAAGTAGCATGAGAGGTGTCACCACAGTAGAAACATAACCCATTGCGCTTTCGAAACTCATGACGCTATGCCCCAGAAGTCACTCTATCACACTGCTTGGGCTCAGAAGCTGGCTCACAAGGCAACACTATCTCACGCATACCTTTGCGCTCACGCAAACGTCTGTCAATTTGAATAGCCAAAGACATAGAAACATTGAGACCAGAGGGAGCAGGAAATCCCACCATAACATCCTTTACATTCTCTGACAGCCCCTTCCGAAAAAGGGCCGCCATCATCATTCCATTTTGTCAGGACTGCCCATTTTCGTAATTTCTGACAGTACAACTCAGCGTCTTCAAGACCCTGATTTAATGCCAACAAGGTTTTTTCAGCTTGATCAGTGACATTAGGTTCATCGTACAATAACCCCAGAGCCATAAAAAATGCATCAATATCATTCAAAACAGGATCCCCAGGTGTCAGGGAAAAAGCCCAATCCTGAGGATCGCCGCGCAGGAGAGAGATGACAATTTGAACCTGCTGTGCTGCGTTACCTGAGGACTTAGGCTTTAAGGCAAAAAACAACTTACAGTTATTTTTGAAATTCAGAAATTTAGCCCGATCCCCCGAAAACAAATCTGGCATGGGAATCCTAGGTTTCACAACCGGCAACCCAGCAAGATAGGTAGCAATACTCCGAACCTCAGTGGCAAGCTGATCCACACGGCCAGACAACTGTGCAAACTCCACTGAGAGAAAAAAAAATCCTCCTCAGCACCCAGAGAAAAAAAAGGAAAAAATGCAACAGACAGAAAAAAAAATCTCTGCAACTCTGACAACTTTTTTCTTTTCACACTATTTTTCCCTTCTGTGAGTACCACATAATTTTCTGTTATGGCCAGTGATACTGTTATGTTTCGGTAGCTGAGGAGGACAGGAACAACAGCAGGGCAGCCGAACACCTGAGATGTTGGTAACTGATGGGTTGCAGATTCCTAAACTAACGACACAACTAGAGGTAGCCGTGGAGCGTTCCTACGTTGATCCTAGACGCCTCGTCACAGCCTGAGAGATAACTACACCTAAAGGCAGAAAGATGAAAGCTATCTGCCCCGGAGCAGATCCCCAAAGAAAATAGGAAGCCCCCAAACATATAAAGGCGGTTAGATAAGATGAAAATGCAAACATAGGCAGAAAATAGACTGAGCAAACGCTGGGGCCACAAGCTGACTAAATAGGATAGGACAGGAGAGATTACTTTCTGCAACCCAGAAAACCCTACAAAAATCCAACAATTCTGATTACAAAAATACTGAGGTCACACGATCTCGCCACCCACTAAATCAAATCTCAGTGTGAACAAAAACCAAGCCGCAGCCGCTGAAAAAACAGGAAAAAGCAAATGAGCAAATAACAGTGGCTGCAGATAAACTGTGAGGAGCTCAGGCCCCAGGAGGAGACCTGGCTGACCTCCACAAAAGTGCAGAAAACAATGCAAAAAGCAAGCACAAAAAGAAAAGCAAAAAACACCCCATCTGAAAGCAGGAGATGTAGGCAAGACTCAGCAAACTTACAAATGAACCAGGAACCACAATTGAGACAAGAACAATTGATCACCGGCAACCATCATGGGAGGGAACCTCCCTTATATCAGACCAGTCCGTGAACCCAGATTGCCACTCCTCGCTGAAAGGTTCAGTACTGTCTGTAACCACCAGAGGGAGCCTCTGCTCAGAAACCATCTCTAGCACATTCATAACAGGATCCCCTCAAAAAAAAAAATGGCGTGGGGTCCCCTTATTTTTGTTATCCAGCCAGATGAAGCAGACTACTGAGGCATGGTATTTAAGGCTGTTAAGGTCCAATATCCATGAACCTTGCAAGCCTGATCATACCAGGCCACAGCAGTCTGCTTATCTTGGTTGTGTTATGAACTGCTACAAGCACTAAGGAAAGATGGGAACTCTGTCCCTACAATAAAACTGAGCTTGATCCCTACGATGTAACGGAGGACCTGATCCTGCGACCAGACCCGCTAAAGTCCTTAGCTAGTCTGAACGAAGACCTATAGTTGCGAGGGAGGAATCCCTACAAGATCTAGGGACTGGGAGAAAAGGTGGACACCTCCTAACAGAAATTGTAGCAGGGAAAAATTAAACAGAAAACTAATTACTACGAGATCCTAAGATTAAGCAAAACTGACAGAGTAAGGCACCTAAGCACCCGGCTAGCTTAAGAGTAGATAATACAATGAAGTCCAGAAAAGCCAGAAGGGCGGAGCCAGACTAAATAGGGAAAAAAGGTCATGTGACCAGCAAACTGAAACAAAATCTAACAAGAGGGTTCTAACAGTACCCTCCCTTCTAAGAGGATCCTCCGGATCCCTTAGGACTTAAGCTTATCCGGAAACCTCTTGTGAAATGCTCTGACAAGTCTAGACGCAGAAACATCATCCGCCCTCACCCATGAGTTATCCTCGGGTCCATAACCCTTCCAAGCGACGAGGTACTGCAAACCCCCTCTATACCGTCTAGAATTTAGGATGCGGGAAATCTCATATTGCCCGTCCTCCACCACCAGGGGAACAGTGGCCGAGACTCTCCATCTGAAACCTCAGCTTTTTTCAAGAGAGAGACATGAAACACCGGATTAATCTTCCAGGAGGTGGGAAGCTCCAACTTAACAGCAGATTGGTTAATAACCTGAAGCACCTTAAAGGGCCCTACAAACTTGGGACCCAATTTCTTAGACGGAATCCTCAAGCGCAGATTCTTAGAGGACAACCAGACCATGTCACCAATAGCAAACAAAACCTCTTGTCGTTTTCTATCAAAATACACTTTGGATCTTTTGTTAGCTCCTCAAGATTACCACGCACATCAGTCCAAACTCTCTGCAACACACCAGAAAAATTCTCCTCTTCAGGTACAGCCGATCCCAACTTGGAAAATGACCCAAAAGACGGATTTATGATTGTTAAGAGCAAACTCATCAAGTGGCAGAAACTCAGACCACCCCTCTTGATTATCAGTCACAAAACAACGCAAGAACTGCTCAACATCCTGGTTTTTCCTTTCTGTCTGGCCATTAGACTCAGGATGATATCCGGATGAAAACGACAAATGAACTCCCAACCTGTCACAAAAGGTGCGCCAAAAACGAGCCACAAACTGAGGTCCCCTATCAGAAACAATGTCAGTAGGAACACCATGTAGTCTGACTATTTCCTTGACAAAGGCCTTAGCGAGAGTCTTAGCGCAGGGCAATTTGATGAAAGGAACCAAGTGACACATCTTGCTAAAACGGTCCACGACCACCCAGATGACAGTGAAACCCTCAGAGGGGGAAGGTCAGTAATAAAGTCCATAGCCAAATGTGTCCAAGGTGCACTAGGGACCTCCAGAGGGCAAAGCAACCCTGCAGCAGGAGTATGAGAAGACTTAGATCTAGCACACACAGTGCATTGACGCACCCACTTAATGACTTCCTTCTGCCATCCAGGCCACCAAAAGCTGCGACCCACAAGTCTCTTGGTCTCAGAGATTCCAGGATGACCTGCCAACCGAGAGTCATGACATTCAACAAACAAATCTCTCCTCAGAGTACCAGGCACAAACAACCTCCCATGCGGCGTGTTAGATGGGGCATTCTCCTGTGCTTTAAGAATCTCATCTTCCAACACGGAGTCCAAAACTGCAATAACAACCCCCTCTTGCAAAATGTTTTCCTCCTCCTCAGTACCCACCATAGGAGAAAAGCTGCGAGACAAAGCATCAGCTTTAACATTTTTAGTACCTGGGATGTAAGTAACGGTAAAATTAAAGCGTGAGAAAAACAGTGCCCAACTAGCCTGACGGGCATTCAAGCGTTTGGCAGCATCAAGGTAGATCAGATTTTTATGATCGGTGAAGACTTGAACGGGAAATTCCGCTCCCTCCAAGAAATGACGCCAGTGTTCAAATGCGAGTTTAATTGCCAACAATTCCCGATTACCGATATCATAATTTAGTTCAGACTCAGAAAATTTCTTTGAAAAAAAAGCACAGGGATGTACTCCATACGTCTTTTCCTGAGACAACACCGCGCCAACCCCCACAGAAGAAGCATCAACCTCAACCAAAAATGGTTTAGTCACATCAGGCTGCGTAAGGATGGGAGCAGAGCTGAACCTCTCCTTTAGCAACACAAAAGCCTCAATGGCCTCAGTAGTCCACTGAACCGCATCAGCACCTTTCCTGGTGAGATCGGTCAGAGGTTTGGCAATCACAGAAAATTTTTTTTATGAATTTTCTATAATAATTGGTGAACCCCAAAAACCTCTGTATTGATTTCACACCAATAGGTCTAGGCCAATCCTGCACAGCTTGCACTTTCACAGGGTCATAAAAATGAACCTGGCACTCATGATAGTGACAAAGAAAAATATTTTATTTCAGAAAAGCAATCCACAACATGTGACGTTTCGGTCAAAATACAAGACCTTCTTCAGACTATGGAAAAAAAAAATAATAAAACAGAATAAATGAGTTTATCTCTCTGAGTCAGTGTATTATTTCATACATGAGAAAATAAAATAAAAAAATCCAATACAGAACATAGGAAGAAGCTAGTTATACATATCTATAAGAATACGCTAGTTAAATATATCTATAAGAATGTATCTCTGCAAATATGACGCACTAAACGGCGTTTACTACATGGCGGTGTTACATTTGGTACAGGTGTTTACTATATGGCGGTATTATATTTTATACAGGCAATAGTATATACGTAGTCATGCAGGCTTATGATAAACAGTATTACAGGCTCATATTTAGGCAAGGATACTGTGGAATCATTCAGGTCACTCAGGGAATCTGACACTTAATATATATAGAGATATAAAGCTGATAGTTATAAGTGAATAGTGAATGCAAAGTGCTAGACAAGTCTCTGACTGGTGCAAGGTAAAGAAATGTCAGCCTTACCAGATTGCAAAGGAGACTGTTTAAAGAGGCATAATGGTGCACTTTCACAGGGTCCATCTCAAAACCTTCACTGGAGACAATGTAGCCCAAAAAACTAAGTCTCTGTACAGCGAACTCACATTTTTCTAGTTTGGCAAAAAGTGAATTATCACTCAGTAACTGTAATACTTCACGCACACTCCTCCAATGAGACTCCAAATCCGCTGAATAAATCAAAATGTCATCCAAATACACAACCACACTTCTGCCGATCAAAGGTCTAAGGATGTCATTAATAAGATTCTGAAAAATGCCGGAGCACTGGAAAGTCCAAAAGGCATGACCAGATTCTCAAAATGACCCAGTGGAGTGTTAAACGCAGTCTTCCATTCATCCCCCTCCTTCATGCGCAACAAATTGTATGCCCCTCGAAGATCAATTTTCGAGAACCACTTGGCCCCCACTAACTGATTAAACAAATCAGGAATCAATGGCAGTGGGTAAGGATTGCGTACAGTAATCTTATTAATCTCACGAAAGTCTAGAAAAGGCCCGTAAACCGCCGTCCTTTTTTTAACAAAAAAAAATCCAACCGCCACAGGAGATTTGGAAGGCCTAATGTGACCGGCGGCCAAGCTTGTCTGTATGTATTCCTCCAAAGCCTTTCTCTCAGGAATAGTCAAATTAAATAAACGACTTTTAGGAAGAGTTGCTCCAGGGACAAATTCAATCGCACAATCATAATCTCTATGAGGAGGCAATACCTGCGATTCCTTATCAGAAAAAACTTTCCAAAAATCCTGAATAGGTACAGGTAACACCCCCTTAACTACAGCAGCAATACGTCCGTTACAACACTTGTCATAACACTTAGGACTCCAGGACTTAATTTCATTGGTAGACCAATCCAGTACCGGATTGTGCAATTTTAACCAGGGTAACCCCAAAATCACCGGTGAGGGCAAATTATTCAAAACTACCAAATCCAAATTCTCTTGATGAACACCATTAATAGTAAGAGGAAATTCACAGATATGGTGAGTAACATTTTTCAAGGGAGAGCCATCCACAGACACCACATTAATAGGAGAAGACAGAAGTTTGGGTTTTAATTTTAGTTTTTCCAAAATTTCCCATCAATCACATTGAGAGTTGAACCACAATCCACAAATACCCGAAACTCCATTAATTCCTCCTCACCAGCAGTGGTAGCAGAAAGAAAGACACCTTTATTGTTTAAACAAGCTATGCGGGCGACACTGACCTCATTTTTTTTTTCTCTTTATTCATTCGAAGCGCACAGTTCTTAATGAAATGCTCAGATTTACCACAGTAGAAACACAAACCTTGAGCAAATCTGCGTTCTTTTTCCCGAGAGTGAGGTGCCATTGCTCCAATTTCCATCGGCTCTGCAATGTCAGTACATTCCTTCTCCAAACCTGGAGCTGACAAAGCAGACTTACTCTCATTAACCCTTGCACGCAGTCTCCTATCCACCAGTATGGCCAATTGCATAGCCTCTTGCAAGTTACCAGGTATAGGATAAGCAATCAGCAAATCTTTAACCCTTTCACTTAATCCTGCAAGAAATAAACTTTTCAAAGCTGAATCGTTCCAGCCCACCTGAGTGGACCACCTACGGAAGTGAGTACAATATTTTTCCACATTACCCGATCCCTGTCTCAAACGTCTCAACTCTGTCTCAGCTGATGAAACACGATCAGGATCGTCATACAACAACCCCAAAGCAGAAAAAAAAACATCCACTGATCCAAAGCATGGATCACTAGGCTGCAGAGAAAAGGCCCTGAGGTTCTTTGCGCAAAAGTGACATTATGAACCCTATGCACTGTGATTCATCACCAGAGGATCTGGGTCTCAAACGAAAATACAACAAGCAAGCATTTTTAAAAGAAAAAAAATCTTGTTGTTCACCAAAAAATAAATCAGGCAAACGTACCTTTGGCTCCACGAAATGTGCTCCAGAACAACTACTCATGTGTTGCTGGATTTCAGCCACCTCCAGAGAGAGACCCTGCAGGCGTTCAGCCAAATCCCGAACCGACACCATGATGAAAACAGAAAATCTTTCCTTAGAGATTTTTTTTTTTTTTTTTTTATTTCTTGGCTGGACTTACTGTTATGAACTGCTACAAGCACTAAGGAAAGATGGGAACTCTGTCCCTACAATAAAACTGAGCTTGATCCCTACGATGTAACGGGGGACCTGATCCTGCGACCAGACCCGCTAAAGTCCTCAGCTAGTCTGAACGAAAACCTATAGTTGCGAGGGAGGAATCCCTACAAGATCTAGGGACTGGGAGAAAAGGTGGACACCTCCTAACAGAAATTGTAGCAGGGAAAAATTAAACAGAAAACTAATTACTACGAGATCCTAAGATTAAGCAAAACTGACAGAGTAAGGCACCTAAGCACCCGGCTAGCTTAAGAGTAGATAATACAATGAAGTCCAGCAAAGCCAGAAGGGCGGAGCCAGACTAAATAGGGAAAAAAGGTCATGTGACCAGCAAACTGAAACAAAATCTAACAAGAGGGTTCTAACAGGTTGGTTAACAAAAATAGGGGATCCCCTCGAAAAAAAAATTTCCCCATTATCCTGAGGTGTTTCCCCTCCATTTTATCCATTATATAGCACTGTAGTGGTCATTTTGTAATTCCGATTTTTTTCTCCCATTGACTTGCATTGATATCGGAAATCGGAAATTCCGAAATCCAATATTTTTCCAATATCAGAAATTGGAATTCCGATACGATTTTGGGCAATATCACTCATCCCTACTCACTACGGTTTGGGGTTCCCTTGTCCGTTTTGCCCCGGATCTGAGGGCATCAGCCCATACAATGATCTGCCACATTATGAGCGACCTGCATCCCCATACTGCTCCTGGCCCTCGCTTCACTTCACTTTTCAGCACTGATGCCACACTGCTGCCTCAGCTATATCTCTTGCCCACCTGGCCCTGGATGGCTGGGTACCTGATTTGAACATTGAAGAGCTGTTCACCCCACACGGGCACCTGGGCCCCTACTGAATCCAAACAGAAAAAACCCTCTGTCTTATCCACAGTTAGCTCCTCCTATCTACAGTGTGCTGTATAACTAAACACTATTAGGTCCCCATCTTGTGGACTATATAGAAACTGCGCTTTCCCTAATATAAGTACTTTACACATTTACAGTGGTAAAAGACATAACATTATTTACACATTCAAACATTCGTAAAACGAGTACTGCAATCTATAAGATAGACTAATGTACACCTATACAGCAAAAGGAAAGGCATATACAATACAATCTTAGTAACCCCTTACATTTCCCCCTTCCTTTTAGATAGGTCGTCCCCGACCAAGTCACAAATAAACTTTAATCTGTACAAGCAATACTCCGCGCAGGGAGGCAACGTAATTCAACAAGGTAGATATATTATATTGGCTCAATGTGAGCCGATTCTTTATGTCATCGCTTGGGAGTCCGTGCTCTTAAAAACAAGTGCCTGGCTCACAGTCCTCCAGGTGAAGTCCACTGCTTAACAAACTAGGCTCCCATGCTCCAGACCCGAACATAGATATACAAGGTGGCCCATCCATGGGTTCTGCAGTTACTGGGGGGAGGCCCCCTTCTTTTGCGGAGAGCACGGTCCCGTAGGCCATGTGCAAGCCGCCTGGTCCTGGAACAGTCTGTTGCTGCAGCTGCACATGGTCCCTTAGTCTAAGGACCAGTCACTCCACAAGAGCAAAGTTCAGCTAGAGCAACAGGCGCATCAAAAACATATTTACACAGCAAACAATGTTCACTCCTGGCCGTACTGGCCGTATTACCCCCAACTCTGGGGGTGCTCCAGGGCTCCTTTGTCCGCCGGGATATGGAACAGTCCCGTATATTCATTCACTTATATTTCTTTTTTATAGTGCAACGAGCACAACGTTATGCAGACAGTTCCTTGCAGTTCAACAGCATGCATCCCGTGCCGCTGTAACATTCCATGCCTGTGTTCGGGCTGATGAGTGTTATGTTTTGGTAGCTGAGGAGAGCAGGCAAAAATGGCAATACACCAGAGAGGTTGGAATCTACTGGATTGCAGTACCCTGACTAAACACCACAATAAAGGCAGCCATGGAGCGTTCCTACGTTGGTCCTAGACGCCTCGTCACAGCCTGAGAGGCTAACTGCACCTAAAGATAGAAAGAGGAAAGCTATCTGCCCGGAGCAGATCCCCAAAGAACATAGGAAGCCCCAAATCTGTAATGGCGGTTAGACAAGAGGAAAAACAGACACAGACAGAAAATAGTATGAGCAAACGCTGGGGCCCAATCTGCCTAGACAGTAAAGGATAGGAAGGATACTTACTGCAATCCAAAAAAACACTAAAAAAAGCCAACGCTACTAATTGCAAAAACATCTGAGATCACACGACCTCTACCACCTAAATTAGTTCTCTGGTGTAACAAAACTAAGCCGCAGCCACAGAAAAAAACTGGAAAAGGCAAATGAACAAACAACAGTGGCTCCAGAGGAACCGAGCGGAGCCCAAGCCCCCCGGGGAGGGGAACCTGGCCAACCTCACAGAAATGCAGAGAAATATGCAAATGGCGAGCCCAAAAACAAAAAACAGAAAATATCTTATCTGAGAGCAGGAGAAGAGGCAAGACTCAGCAAGCTTCCAAGTGAACCAGGAAACAAGGTTGAGACAAGAACAATTGGTCACCGGCAACCATGATGGGGGAAACCTCCCTTATATCCAGCCAGTCTGTGATTCCTGATTGCCAATCCTCATTGAATGGTTCAGTACTGTTTGTAACCACCAGAGGGAGCTTCTGCTCAGAATTCATTTCTAAAACAATCATAACAGTTCTCATGCTATTTCAGTCTGCCCTAAGGGGGAAGACATTTTGCACGCTCAGTTGTCTTGGGTAGTGTTCAGAATAAATTTCTGTTGACTGTTACCCTGATTTGCTCCCTGTCCACATTTTCTGCTCAGGATTTTGTTGATTCGGGAGCAGCTATTGATCTGATGGATTTTGATTTTGCTAAACGTTGTGGGTTTCCCTTTATACCCCTACGGAAGTCTATTCCCCTACTGGGATTGATTCTACCCCTTTGGCTGAGAATAAACCCCAGTTCTCTACTCAGGTGATAATGAGGGTTGAACCTGATCATCAGGAGAGTTGCAAATTTTTGGTGCTGTATAATCTGCATGACATTATTGTACTAGGTTACTGTTATGTTTTGGTAGCTGAGGAGAGCAGGCAAAAACGGCAATACACCAGAGAGATTGGAATCTACTGGATTGCAGTACCCTGACTAACCACCACAACTAAAGGAAAGGCAGCCGTGGAGCGTTCCTACGTTGGTCCTAGACGCCTCGTCACAGCCTGAAAGGCTAACTACACCTAAAGATAGAAAGAGGAAAGCTATCTGCCCCGGAGCAGATCCCCAAAGAACATAGGAAGCCCCCAAACATGTAATGGCGGTTAGACAAGAGGAAAAACAGACACAGACAGAAATAGTATGAGCAAACGCTGGGGCCCAATCTGCCTAGACAGTAAAGGATAGGAAGGATACTTACTGCAATCCAAAAAAACACTAAAAAAAGCCAACGCTACTAATTGCAAAAACACCTGAGATCACACGACCTCTACCACCTAAATTAGTTCTCTGGTGTAACAAAACTAAGCCGCAGCCACAGAAAAAAATGGAAAAGGCAAATGAACAAAAACAGTGGCTCCAGAGGAGCCCAAGCCCCCGGGGAGGGGAACCTGGCCAACCTCACAGAAATGCAGAGAAATATGTAAATGGCAAGCACAAAACAAAAAACAGAAAATATCTTATCTGAGAGCAGGAGAAGAGGCAAGACTCAGCAAGCTTCCAAGTGAACCAGGAAACAACGTTGAGAAAAGAACAATTGTCACCGGCAACCATGATGGGGGGAAACCTCCCTTATATCAGCCAGTCTGTGATTCTTGATTGCCAATCCTCATTGAATGGTTCAGTACTGTTTGTAACCACCAGAGGGAGCTTCTGCTCAGAATTCATTTCTAAAACATTCATAACAGTTCTCATGTTATTTCAGTCTGCCCAAGGGGGAAGACGTTTTGCACGCTCAGTTGTCTTGGGTAGTGTTCAGACAAATTTCTGTTGACTGTTACCCTGTTTGCACCCTGTCCACATTTTCTGCTCAGGCTTTTGTTGATTCGGGAGCAGCTATTAACCTGATGGATTTTGATTTTGCTAAACGTTGTGGGTTTCCTTGATACCCTACGGAAGTCTATTCCCCTACTGGGGGATTGATTCTACCCCTTTGGCTGAGAATAAACCCCAGTTCTCTACTCAGGTGATAAGAGGGTTGAACCTGATCATCAGGAAAGTTGCAAATTTTTGGTGCTGTATAATCTGCATGACATTACTTGTACAGGTTACTGTTATGTTTGGTAGCTGAGGAGAGCAGGCAAAAACGGCAATACACCAGAGAGATTGGATCTACTGGATTGCAGTACCCGACTAACCACCACAACTAAAGGAAAGGCAGCGTGGAGCTTTCCTACGTTGGTCCTAGACGCCTCGTCACAGCCTGAAAGGCTAACTACACCTAAAGATAGAAAGAGGAAAGCTATCTGCCCGGAGCAGATCCCCAAAGAACATAGGAGCCCCCAAACATGTAATGGCGGTTAGCAAGAGGAAAAACAGACACAGACAGAAAATAGTATGAGCAAACGCTGGGGCCCAATCTGCTAGACAGTAAAGGATAGGAAGGATACTTACTGCAATCCAAAAAAACCTAAAAAAAGCCAACGCTACTAATTGCAAAACACCCGAGATCACACGACCTCTTACCACCTAAATTAGTTCTCTGGTGTAACAAAACTAAGCCGCAGCCACAGAAAAAACTGGAAAAGGCAATGAAACAAACAACAGTGGCTCAAGGAACCGAGCGGAGCCCAGCCCCCCGGGGAGGGGAACCTGGCCAACCTCACAGAAATGCAGAGAAATATGCAAATGGCGAGCCCAAAAACAAAAAACCAGAAAATATCTTATCTGAAAGCAGGAGAAGAGGCAAGACTCAGCAAGCTTCAAGTGAACCAGGAAACAAGGTTGAGACAGAACAATTGGTCACCGGCAACCATGCGGGGGAAACCTCCCTTATATCCAGCAGTCGTGATTTTGATTGCCAATCCTCATTGAATGTTCAGTAATGTTTGTAACCACCAGAGGGGGGCTTCTGCTCAGAATTCATTTTCTAAAACAATCATAACGTTTCATGTATTTCATTCCCCTAAGCGGGGGAAACATTTTGCCGTCAGTTGTCTGGGTAGTGTTCAGAATAAATTTCTGTTGATGTTACCCTATTTGCCTCCCGTCCCATTTTCTGCTCAGGCTTTTGTTGTTGGGGAGCTTTTATTGATGGATTTTATTTTGCTAAACGTTGGGTTTCCCTTATACCCTAGGAAGTTATTCCCTTTTGGGGATTGATTTACCCCTTTGGTGAGAATAAACCCAGTTTTCCAGGTGATAATGGGGTTTAACCTGATCTCAGGAGAGTTGCAAATTTTTTTGGGGCTGTAAATCTGCTGACATTATTGTATAGGTTACGTTTGTTTTTGGTAGCGAGGAGAGCAGGAAAAAAGGCAATCACCAGAGAGATTGGAATCTACGGATTGCAGTACCCTGACTAACCACCACAACAAAGGAAAGGCAGCCTGGGAGTTCCACGTTGGTCCTAACGCCTCGTCACAGCTGAAAGGTAACTCCCTAAAGATAGAAAGAGGAAAATATCTGCCCGGAGCGATCCCAAGAACATAGGAAGCCCCCAAACATGTAATGGCGGTTAGCAAGAGGAAAAAACAGCACAGAAGAAAATAGTATGGAAAGCTGGGCCAATCTTCTAGACTGTAAAGGAAGGAAGGATCTACGCAATCCAAAAAAACCTAAAAAAAAGCCAACGTCTAATTGCAAAAACCCTGAACCCACACCCTCCACCTAAATAGTTCTCTGTTAACAAAACTAAGCCGCGCCACAGAAAAAAATGGAAAAGGAAATGAACCACAACAGTGGCTCAAGGGCCCAAGCCCCCCCGGGGGGGAACCTGGCAACCTCACAGAAAAAAGAAAAATATTAAATGGCAAGCCAAAAACAAAAACAGAAAATTCTTTCTGGAGCAGGAAAAAGAAAACTCAGCAAGCTTCCAAGGAACCAAGGGGAAAAACGTTTTTGAAAAAAAAATTGATCACGGCAACCTGATGGGGGGGGAAATCCCCTTTATCCAGCCCCTCTTGATTTTTGATTGCAAACCCCCTTGAATGGTTATATGTTTTAACCCCCAGAGGGGTTCTGCTCAGAATTTTTTTCTAAAACATTCATAACAGTTCTATGTTATTTTTCTGCCAAGCGGGGAAGACGTTTTTCACGCTCGTTGTCTTGGGTAGTTTCAGATAATTTCTGTTAGTTTGATTTGCACCTGTCCACATTTTTGCTCGGTTTTGTTGATTCGGGGCGATTAACCCCATGGATTTTGATTTTGCTAAAAATTGTGGGTTT